>OZ007493.1:4001134-5201134 GCA_963931815.1 Caenorhabditis plicata | reverse complement strand
ATAAATGTTAGATTACCCAATGAGATCTAAAACGTCGCGACTCCATTTTAAATATTACTTTTTTCAGAAAAAGTTAAAACATTTAATATTTCGCGTATACATTTAAAACCTCTCAATTTTCAACACTTGCTGAGCTTAACCATCACATGTTTATTGAAAAATATTTATTTTTCGTTTATATACAGACAATAACAGAATATAACTTAAAATAATATAAATTATCAATCAATTTCCTAGATAACAATCAACCGAATCATCATCTAACCGCGCTTGTGGGCTCTGTGTGCCTTGTGGGCCTTGCGTCCCTTGTGGGCCTTGTGGGCTCTGCGGGCCTTGTGTCCGTGCGATCTCTTGGCGGCTCTGTGGGCGACTCTTCTTCTGTGAGCAACGATTCCTCTGTGGTGAGCAAGGTGGAGCTTGTGTCCGTGAGCTCTGGCGACATGGTGACCCTTGCGGTGACCGTGTGGTCCAGCCCTATAAAATACCAAATATATGCATTACTAGATGCTTTAATGGCTTACATGGCTGAGATGGCGAGGAGAGCGAGCAAGAAGAGAGCAAGGAAGTTCATGTTGATGTGTCGATTGACAATGTTTGACACTGAGATTCACATCCTTTTTATAGTGTTGTATGCGAATATCGAATGCCCTGATAAATATCATTTAATGCGTAATTAAAATTGTTGAAACGCATAAAAACCTGTTCATATGTGTTGCTTCAAGTTTCAATCAAGCTTCATCGATTGCATAATCGATGATTGTTCCCAAATTATTCTTTGATCATCATCAGTTGATGAATAAAGTGACCTTGAGTTGATTAATAAATTATCTTGTAGGAACCCTGATTCAAACTGCCAACTTTCCTGATCCGGTTTTGATGGCTGGCTGGGAAGCTGCACGATAAAGATCACACGTTTTAAAGTGGATTATCTTTAAAATATTTATCTATTGTTTCATCAAGTGGTTATGAACAATACAATTGTGTTTTCTCAAAAACACTTGGAACCTAATTTGCATGGACTTAGCTTAATTTGTCTCATTTACAGATGGAAGATGAATATGGCAGGAAAAATTATTAGATCAGGGATTTGTATTAATTAAAGCTAAATTTGCCGTAAAACTTTTATATTTTTTCTTTAGGATACTAATTTGAGAAAGATTCCTAATGTTTATGGGCGAATTTAGATGGTTTTTTTTTATAGTTTTTGTACTTCAACTCATAGTTAGCTTCTAATTTGAGTGGGTGAATATAATATTTTAAAATAGAAATCAGTGAATACTTACATTTTTAATTCTACTAAAATATTCTTTTCCGTTATAGCATTTAATATCTTTTCTAGCTCTATTGTTGCTTTAACGTGTAATTTTTTACCGCAAAGAAAACACAGAAATGGAAATTATTGGAATTCAAGCATACATCACAGACTTTACCAATTTACTAGCGCATGTCAGCACTATTATATATGTCTTATGCTAAGGCATATCTCGAATGAAATAATTTGGCTATTAAATTGAGGTCTGATTTACCTGCTATTAGAATTGGTTTTTTGTAAATCTTAAATAACTGACAATCTAGTTCAAAATACCGGAATTTTATTACGAAATATTGGAAGTAACATATTCATGAAATAATTATTTGCATTCTTAATAATATATTTTCCTACATAAATATAGATGCAAAGAAATGACAGTTTTACAATGCTTAAAAGTTTCTTTTAATTTTTTTACGATCTTTTAGTTATGAAATCTTGTTATGTTAATAATAAGGTTTTTAAGTTTTGTCCAGTCATGGTTAGATATCCTCCACACCCTTAATGAGTCATTTTAAGTCAATTCGTAAATTCCAAAAGGCTTATTACCCGGTCAATCCGAACGCGTTCGCCGTGAACAAAACAGTCCTCGTTCACGAAAAAAACCTTTAAAACATTGATTTTAAGTATTAATAAGGAGGGTAAGAGATAATAAATATGTTTACTGTATACCACGGATGCACGGAAATCAATTTTTTTCAAACGGACGATGGAAAACGGAAATGGAAAAAAAATATATATTTTTTTTATGGAAAATATTTTTTTAAAAAGGAAATGGAACTCTAAAAACGACGGAAAACGGAAGATGGAAGACGGAATTTCGTGAAGAAGATTAAACTACTGGTAATAAAATTTAGATTTTTTGCTGCTATTAGAGAATGTCTCTATTATTTGCCTTCGCATGCACACATTCAACACGATTTTGACGGCAAGAAGAATACCAGAAGATTGAAAATTTTCCAAATTGAGTCTCCTACGAAGGAGGAAGGATGGTCTAGAAGATCATTCATTGGCAATATTCATTCTGTTCGAAAATTCATTGAAAAGGGAATTTAAATTTCCTCTGGAACTAGCTCTAATCGACTTTTCGGATTCTTTTTTCAGATATCAGAATCCATGGAACAACAATCAATATTCCTTTCAAGAGATTGCTGAGTCAAGTTGACTCGACGTCATCATCTCTGTTCGCATTTGCTGTCCAAATGATTGATCTGTGAAGGTCCTACTATTATTGTACTATATTATAACTTTGTATTTTTTATTGTTAAGATCATAGTCATTCTTATATTTAGCTACTAATGTTGACATAATACTAAATAAACCACGAAAGTCGGATGGCCCAAGATCTGGAGGGTACGGTGGATGCTGGGAGGTTCCCATTCGAGCTTTTTGAGGGATGTTTTGACGACTTGTGCAAAATGCGGCCTGGAGTTGTCGTGGACGAAGACGACTTGGTCTTGTCGATCTTTTCAGTCGAATAGTCTCATTTACGCGGCACAGCTGGGAAACATTGAGCTTTCTGTTGACCGTGGCGTTTCTTTCGAGCATTTCCCAATGCCAGTTCCACCAAACGCAGATGGTCTACTTCAAAGGCGCGTCTTCAAGATGGTTTAAAATTCTGATTTTTGTCTCATTAATAGCTCTATTCTAAGCCAGAAAAATGATGAAAATTCAAAATTTCAGAACAAACTAAAACAGAGTTTTGTATAGCTGAAAAAGCGCTATCAGATAAATATATACACTTTGCCAAACGACAAGAAATTTGTTGCTAAACAAAATATATTATAAAAGCTCTACGAGCTTATTCCTCAACCCTATATATATATATATATATTCAGCTCTTCAATTAAGCAACATTTCCCATTATTTCAATTTTGCAGGGCCACTGATGGTAACGCATTCGCAAATAACACAACGCCTCTTTCATTGTTTGATCTTGACATTAAGTGTATGTTGGAAGGCTATTTTCTATCACGCCACATCATTTGAATTGAGAACTCAGTTAAAGTGCTATTTTCTAGAAAAATTATATACGTGAACGATATTATTGGACAGATCTGGGAAATTGACGTGAGCATCAGTTTAGATTAAGCTAGAAAAGATTAAGAATTATAACATTGTTATTTCAATTTATGTGTAACTCAAAAAATTCAATTAATTGGTTCTTATCCGTGACAATCTTAAAAGTATTTATTGTCCTTTTCAGTGATCGGTACCTAATGGAAGAGGAAAAAATTTGGATGGAATGAGGTTCTCGTTTGGACCGCCACTCTTTTTTCGAAATAATGGGCATCACACATTGAAGAGGAATTGACGAAAAAGTAGTTTGTGGCCGGGTGACCGTCCATCATTTTTTCTTATTTTTTTCACTTTTATTAGGCAACGATCTCTGATAAGGACTATATATATATATATATATATAAATAAATATACACAATATTTTATAAACTTTATTAAGGATAATTTATGCACAAAACAAATTAAAAAAAAACAATCAACAAATCAATCAACCGCGATGAATGATAGTCTTCTTCTTAATTACAGTAGTTCTTCCGCCTCTTCCAAATCCACCTCTGCCGAACGCATTACCACGACCGCGTCCAAATCCCGGGCCACCTCGGCCGAATCCACCGCGTCCGAAACCTCCTCTTCCGCCGCTTTTAATGACAGTCTTTGAGTAGATTCGTGGTCCAGCCCTAAACACGAAAACATTACTTGTAGCGGTTAGATAAGAAGCTGCTTACATGGCTGAAACGGCGAGAAGAGCCAACAGGAGGAGAGAAAAAATGTTAAAGTTCATATTTGCCCGAATGTTTAATGTTTTTTTGAGAACCATGTGCGTTTTTATATTCCCCTAATACGTTGAATTTCCCTCCCCTTCGAGAAAAAAACCGTATCCGAAAAAGTATGACGTCAGATGCGGTCAAAATCAGAACTTATCACTGGTTCGAAACGCCTTTTTGATTCTTGATCAACTATAGTCTCGTTGGAAAGTTACAATTCTTGGGTTTTTCGGCGATTCGAGACAACTATCAAAAGACCAACTTGCATGTTGTAATAAATGTACCGAAAAGTTTGGAATTTGCTGGCAAGGCTTCTGAAATTGTAAAACCTTTTTTTCATTTTAGCATGAGAAAGTTACAATTTTTATTTAAGATAAGATAATAATACTAATAATTTAAATTATATAATTCCAAATTAGAAGCTTCTATTAGTTTTGATTCCTGGCTGAACCATATTAATAGATAATTATTTTCAATTTCTTGAAAAAGTTATGAAGGACGTGACACGTTAAGAAATGGATATATATGAGTATGCGCGCCAACTGGTATGTTAATAAAATGAGCTCAGCAAACGTGCTAAAATTTAACTTTCTTGAAAGATATTAATATTTTTAGATAGTTCAAGACAAGTTGTTTTGCTTAAAAGACGCAAAAAATTTCAGACAAGCTAAAAAATCGAATAATGCCATTTGGCGTGTAATATGATTTTCAAGTTTCTAATTTTCTTGCAAGATTTTAAAAATCATTACGGAAATAATAATGGCATTACGGTTGGATATACGCCTGTCAGCAGAGTGTACGAAGCTCTTTTGTGAGCACAAATTCAATTCCCTTTCCTCATCATTCTCTCCTGACTCGGATAGTCGGTCATCGTCGGAGGTGATTGGACTAATCTTTGAGTATGCAGGCTCGCCACAGTATTAACAAATCTTTGGTTTTTACTGTCGTAAAACAAAAGGATTCTAAGCAGTTCAATGGATATTATCAGAAGTAGCTTTATTTCTCTTTCATTTGAATCAAAGAATTCCCGATTCTGTATCCCAACCACATTGCCAAAGTCCTGATACCGAAATTTCAATTTGGATTCCGAATTACAAAAAGTCATTTTTCATATAAACTTTACACACCAGATACTAGCGGAACTACAGACTTCGCGTTCCGCACTCCGGATTCGGGCCATTTTTTGATTCCGAATTTTCAAATGTGAGTCCGAACATCCCGTTTTGCTTCTGAATTCCGAATTGGGGGTCTTTACGTTCAACACGCCAAATCGAAATGAATATTGTTCAATGTTTAAACGTATATGACTTATTTATACGTTATATTTTCTTATAATGTGACACGTCACGGTTAATAGTCCGTCTTAAACTATCTAAAAACATCGCTTCTTCCCAAAATTTGCAAAATGAGCATCTTTTTTGAGCCCCCAACTTATCCATTCAAATTGGTGTGCGTTCAATAATTTCATTCTGCTGATAAATACATCTTCGTTGTATTATTTTTAACTCAATATTTATCGAAATTCAAAAAAAGTCATTTCACTCATCTCTGAAATTAGTTATAGATAATTGTCAATTTTAAAGGAATTATGAAAACTTGCATTATGAAATACACAGTCACGCCAAATGAAAATGGCAATAATTTTATTGAATTCCCGGTACAAGAGAAAAAGTTTATTTTCACGTCAATATTACCATTTCGTTTGCGCTTTAAATTTATACAAAATGTTAAATGTTTTATGGTCATTCTGAAGTCCTATTTTTACGCCTTCATTTGGCCTGCACATTTTTCTTTAAGTTCTTTTACTGAAATTGTTAACGATTTTATTTTCTTAACTACCAGCGTTGTTGAAAAATTGAAAAAATACAGAAGCATAGGGTGTCTAATTTCTTTCGCTGTCTAAAATGTGTTGCAGAAAAAAATGTGTAAATGTGTTTCAATAATAATTATAATACTTGTTTATTTACCACATACAAAAAAGGTTTTACTTTGAGCATTAACGGGTTTCGTGGGCACCTTGAGAAACCAATAAATTTAGTAAAGGAAGGCCAGTGGTATTTATTGCATAGTATTTTATATTGTCGTTTTCAGAGATCGGTGCCTAATGGAAGAATAATAAAAGAAGAAAAAATGATGGACGGCCACACGGCCACAAACGACTTTTTCGTCAATTCCTCTTAAATGTGTGCTGCCCATAATTTCGAAAAAAAAGTGGCCGTCCAAAAAGAGAGACCGTCCACACGAGAACCTCATTCAATCCTAATTTTTTCCTCTTCCATTAGGTACCGATCTCTGAAAAGGACAAGAATAAGTTTTAACTATGAGAGCCGCTTTTCTATTGACTCGCATTATAGAGCATCTAACCTATCATTATACGCTGAATATTTCTGCAAATATTCATGAAATATATTAAATAAAAAATGTAAAATTAATGCACGTTAAATTATCCTACTCGTTTTGGTAATATAAATGATTTAACGAGAAGATTATTGAATTACAAATACTCACTGTATTAATTGATTTTTTGCAAAAGCAATAATTAGAGGTAAGACTTTAAGTTAGCTACAGATTGTATTCATTTTATTATATCTATTAACAGTAAACTTTATTGATACAACTTCTTCATGAAAACAACCCTTACTCACAACTCGTAGACCTTGAAAATTCTTGGCATTCTTAGCAGATCAGCTCATCATTGATTTGATGATACATTGAAATTCGCCAAACTTTTTTTTTATCAAGATGAGAAGTAGCACATCATTCTCTTATTGTTTCATAAATGATATAGATTCAGCGGAAGTTGATAGTAATTGATACAACACACGCTATTTATTAACCATTAATATAATGCGAATCAAATAATCACCTTCTTTCGAGATGCTGATAATATCGTGTCTTAACCCAGTTTCTGATTTGATCTGATACAGGTTTTGGATCAAAAATTTTTGCAGGAACTGTTGCACTCATGGCTTATGAAATGCGTCATCAATTTGAACACAAACTGAAAGCGGTGAAACTTCCTTTTGTGGCCATACGATAACAAACAAATATAGATTCAGCAGTGAAATACATTAAAAGAGTACGGCACACGCTGTTCGGATATTGGTCCCTCCCGTAAGATTAATTTTTCGTGCAACAACCTAATTTGACTATATGTTCTGCATATAAATGAAGCAGACTTATGTTGCAGAATAAATTTGAAACATTACCGTATCCACAAAATGGATGACGATATCATTCTCATTACGGTAATTATTATCTACATTGGTATTTCTACTTCTCTTTAGAGAATATTTATTAATCATAACATTTCGTAGTTAGGATCACGTGAAATCAAAAACAAACTTTGATTCTACTGTATTCATCCTTTTTATAAATTAAGCACAGAACTTTCGACATTCGATATCTAACAGGCAGACAAGAGCAGCTACCTCATTAATGGTATAATAGGATTTTGAACGGAAGAGCTTTGTGATTTAATTTCTCGCGGGTAGGATATACGATCTGATAATTCAGTATATATTTTTTTAAGGTGTGAAAAATGACGAAAGAAAATCCGACGTTCCGTCATTTGAAAAGTTTAAATAATTCTGAGGATTCGATTCGAAACACGTTCCTTTTTAGTTCGGTTTCATGCCATATTCACAAGATATTGGTGCAGAAAGTAATTAAATAAGCTTTTAATAATTCACTAATTGATTTAGCAAGGACATATGTTTTTTATACAAACGTGACAACTTCTTATTAAACAAATAATCCAAATGAAAAGCACGATTTTTATAGTATATTATTTATTCGTCTTTGTTACGTTTTTCTTAAACTATCACAATGAGAATATTATATATTCTAGATAATTTAAGTGAGAAATACATTACTGATCTCGTATTTATATTATTTCATTTTGCGTGTTAGATGAATATTATAACAGTCCTCGTATTTGTGCTGCGACACACAATGAAATAAACCCATTGCCGCAAGCAAGACCACAGATTAGTTTCTTCTGGTTGGTTTAAGCCATTTTCCTAATTTATTTGAATTTTGCCACCACAGAATTATAGATAGTAATTTTTTGTTATATATAACAAAATTACGACCTCTTTTAGGGGTCCATGAACGATAAAGAAATTAAGTTATGTGACATAAAAAGCCTCTCAAACTCTCTTTTTTGCCTTAAATGGGGCCAAAGACAAAGTACAGCAACGTTGGGACACGAACGAATTTTTATATGACACGAACGGTGTCCGTGTTTCAGAATATGAAGGGGAAGGTTGCTACATTTATGTAGAATAATTTAATACATAGCAGTATGTAGCTGAAACAATAGCTATTACAGCAAATTAGGCTTAGGTACCTAAGCCTAAGCCTTTCATCTGAAGATGTTTCGTGTCCCAACGTTCGTGTACTTTGTCTATGGCCTTAAATGGAATATTTTAATAAAAATCTGACTTATTTCAATAGAGCGCAAATTTGTAGTTACACCCTGTCGGCTTATGTAGATAATGCAAAAGGGGTAGTCACAGACAATAAAGTATAAGAAAATTACTTAATAAGGAGTTGTACTCTAATTTTTACATAAATTATCAATGATTGTGTATCGATAATATGTAAAACACAATAAATAATTTCTTGTAATTTTTGATTGAATTTTCCATTTATTATCAGCAATTGGAATTCAACTTATTGATAATTATTTATACTATTATTAATAATTTTCTTATTTTTTTATTATATACGTATGTTTTAGAATGAACAAACAATTTTCACGAATTCCAGCTGAGGAGGTATCTGCAAAGAAATTGGCAGAGCCATTAAAGTTTCCTTGTGGAAAAGTTGCGCAGAATCGATTTTTAAAGGTTTTATCCAAAAAAACGTGTATAATATAATTTTCAATTTATAGGCGGCTTTAACCGAGCGCATCTCAACATATGAACCTAATGATTTTATGAAACATGGATTGCCTACGTCAGAAATTTTGAATATGTATGAACAATGGGGTAACGGCGGATTTGGAATGGTTCTGACGGGGAACGTAGTTGTTGATCACGTTTGTTTGTTATTTAGATAATTCAGATTGTATATATTGTTGTTCTAGTTGAATCTTGAATCCGCTGGTAATGCAATTATATTTGAGGAAGGTGATAGTGAAGAACGACGAAGTCTCTTCAAGAAATGGGCTGAAAATATGAAGTTATCTGGCGGTTTGGCTGTCATGCAACTGTCAAATGTTTATTCATAAATAAATAAACCTTAGAAAGCAATTATTTTTAGGCTGGTCGTCAAACCCCAATCACCGTAAACAAGGAGCCGATGTCAGCCTCCGATGTTCAACTCAAGGAGCTGCGACGTTTCACAGGGTTTGGAATGCCGAAACCATTAACGGAAGAGGAGATACGCACCAAGGTTATTGATCGTTTTGTATACGCTTCGAAATTCGCTTATGAATGCGGTTAGTGGGAAAATTTATATCAATATATTAACGTTAATATAGGATTCGATGGTGTTCAACTTCACGGCGCGCATGGTTATCTTTTATCACAATTCACATCACCTACCACGAATAAAAGAAACGATAAATATGGTGGGTCCTTGGATAATCGTGTTAGAATCATACTTGAAATTTTCGACGCGATCCGGTTTTTTCAAATTTATTAATATCTGAATTAAATTAAATATATTTAGAAGTGAGATACCGCAATCCACCGGTTTTCTAGTCGGGATTAAAGTTAATTCGGTAGAATTCCAAGAAGAAGGAACAACCGTGGAAGATGCTAAGTATATGTGCGAGCAATTTGAAGTTTGTAGAGCACCCTGATTGTTATATAAACGCGCAGGCGTTTAGAAGAAACAATTTGATTTCGTTGAATTATCCGGAGGAACTATTGAAAAGCTTGCATTCCACCACATGCGTGATTCAACAAGAAAGCGCGAAGCATTCTTCCTCGAGTTTGCTTCTGTGGTATTTCCGAAATTAATTTCTAGCAAAATACAAAGTTTTTAGATCCGGCCTGTGTTTAAAGAAGCGGTTGTTTATTTGACCGGAGGCTTCCGGACGGTTAAAGCAATGGTTGACGCAATCCAGGACGATGTGACGCAGGGAATCGGATTGGGGCGCCCAATTACCGCTGAGCCAGGTTGGTTAGCTTAATTTTTATGTAGGATTAATATTATTATCTGAAGATTTGCCAAAGAAAATACTTTCGGGAGAAGCTTATTCGGCTCTTGACACAAAGTTGAACCAAGACGACTTTGGCATCACAAACTTGGCTAGCAACACTCAAATGCAGCAAATGGGAAAGAAGTTTGTAATTCGACAAGTGGATTTGATAATTGTTGGTATTTAGAGTCCCAATATCGGATTTTAGTGATCCAAAAGTTTGCGAGGAATACAAATTGGCCGCAAAACAATATATGGAGCATATGAAACAATTAGCTGCTCAAGAAAAACCAATACATGGCGTATTAACGTTCTAATATTTTATGTACTTTGCATTTCGTAGCTATTTCACTTATAAACATTGTCAATAAATACGAAAACCCCTAGAGGACGCTAATTTTAACATATGTTCTGATGAACCTCAATTTTTGTTTGTTCATGGTCGACGAGAAGCATCAGCTGAAAACAAAATTGAAATATATACGATGAATAGAAAATGAGAATTATATTAATGTATTTAAAATCGACGATAAACACATATCTCTATTTAGAATCATTTTTATGTTTGGCTTAGAAAAATGTGTTGCAATTAAATTTTCCATACGATATTAAGTATCTGATATGATTTAACCAGAGCTGATTAAATTGTAATGGTGGATACTCACTAATTAATTCGTGGATACTTGTAAGAATCGCTGAAAATGGGTTACCTATTGAAAATAATTGATGGTTTAATTATATCGCAAAACCCTTTTATTTCGATTATACAACAAACTTTTCGGTAATTATCAGGGATTTGAATTTGAGCATTCAAGAAACATGTGAAATTAAGAGTATTCACAATACAAATTTTATTGGTGATTAATCCATTCAATTCTCAGAATAGAAGAACAACAAAAGATATGAATAAAGCTACACAAAACTTTGGAATCTATTTTTTTTACAATTGTGCATTAGATGTTTCGATTACACAATTTGGGTGTTACATATATAGAAATTGGTCATGAAGAAATCATAATTTATTAAATAAAACCTTCAAGGTTTCTTGGAGTTTACTTGAAAAATAAACAAACATTAAGGAAGTATCACTCAATGCAATTGAATGAAATTTTTTTAATAGATTAGCGTTTCGTTTATCTATGAATAATAAAGTACTCCGAAATGTAATGGAGTTATATTAAGTCAACACAAACCGCCAGGGTCGAATTATGAAA
Organism: Caenorhabditis plicata; assembly: GCA_963931815.1. Classification (NCBI taxonomy): domain Eukaryota; kingdom Metazoa; phylum Nematoda; class Chromadorea; order Rhabditida; family Rhabditidae; genus Caenorhabditis; species Caenorhabditis plicata. The sequence goes on along the minus strand of OZ007493.1, from coordinate 5,189,674 downwards.
AATTGTGACATGCACTAGCTGACAAAAGTTTTGTCACAAATGTTTTTTCGGGTTTAACTTTTTTGTGACTTGACCAAATTTGCAGATTTTTTGATGTTTTATGTGAATCAGTTTTTAAAATGTTAGAGTAGCAAAATTTGGTTTAAATTACCGTGGCAATTTCGGTACCATGCATTCCGTTTTCCCTCATATTGATATCAGCTTGCCGGGTGGCAATTGGAGTTTCTTTACGTGGAGTCATCTCTAAAATGTTGCCAATTACTGCTATTTTCAATAAATTATGAAAAAAAATATAATTGAACTTTAAAAATTATTAAAAAAATTCAGTGCAAGAAAAGTTCGTAATATCTTTGAGCTACGCGTTTTACGATAAACGCTCGTCACTGTAAAACGGATCATCGTAATCACAAGCGGGAATTTGTAAATAAATCTACAACCATATGAATCTATCATATCAAAAAATCAGCCAATTTGGTCAACTCACAAAAAAGTTAAACCCGAAAAAACATTTGTGACAAAACTTTTGTCAGCTAGTGTATATTTCGTACCGTCGTCAAATAATATGTAACTCGCAGAGAAATAGACAAGACAAGCAAGATCTTTAGAATTCTATTAGGATGTTATCTGGGAAAAAGCGAAATTTGCACTCGTCGGAAAATAAAATGCATTTCCGCAAGGAAACACGGTTTATTACACCATCTCATTTAAAATTCTTCCTCAAACTTATTTTTATATAACGGATTGGGAAGTAAGAGGATGCGCAACATACCTGGTAGAGGATTTGATTCACTAAAAGTCTATGATGGTTCGATTCTTTTGAGATCTTTGATTTTTTTCTAGTTTTTTATAAAAATGAAAACAATTGAAATTTAAAATGAGATGGTGTAATAATCCGTGATTTTTTGCAGAAATGCATTTTATTTTCCGACGGTAGCAATTTCCGCTTATCATAGATTTAATAACATCCATGAAAATAAGAGAAATTAATTAAATATTTGTTTCACGTTCCAAGACCATTTCAAAATCAACCAAAAATTTTGGAAATTTTTTTCTTATGTTTTGACAGTAAAAGACAGAAATTTATTTAACGTTAGTGCGTAAACATCTTAACATTTTTTCCACATATGTTTAATATCACACAAAATTCCACTAGGAAAAGAAAACTATCCTGAATAACTATTTTGAATAAATTATGAATTCTGGAGTCTTTACGGTTACACGCCAGTTGAACATGTGCTCATCTTGAATTTTTAGAGAAACTTTAATATTTTAAGATAATTTCATTCAAATCTGCTCCTTTCACAGAAAATTCATAACTCAATATTTACGTGGAAACTATTACGACACTTTTGAAAATGGTAAAATTGATATTTTCATTTGGTGTGTTTCCGGGTCGCACGCCAAATCGACCGTCTTCGGCAGCTTGTACGGGTCGATCGGGTGGAGCGGCTGGTCGTGTGGCTTGAGCTGACTGGATCCCTCGATCGTGCTGTGTACTATGGAGCCAAATGACCATTAGAGCGATGACCGGAGCAAAGCATTGACCAAGAATGACAGTTGAAGTTGTAGTGGAAGTAGAGGTAGAACGTTGAAGGAAGAACCTAGAACGAAGTGTGAAGTATGAAGTACTGGAACAAAGAGATCTGATGTCCGATCAGTTCATTACGAAGTGTTTTATAAAACGCCGCTTTGCGTATTCCATTTCTTAATTTTGTCCTGGCGATTCCAAGGGATCGGACAAGTTGCCGTATAGCGACAAACACACTATAAGCAGTTTTTCTGAGCTCCATCTTTAAACAATGTATATTTTGCGCGATTCAATGATAAATCACTTTCCTTTACTCTTGCGGGTTTCATATAGAAGAATAAGCTCTGATTAGGTTTTCCCTCAATTTTACTTTAACATCCTGTTACCCGATAAAGAAATCCGCAATCCGAAGCATGTTTTCTACATCATCACTTTTTCAAATTATTGCAATAGGAGGACGAATAAGTTTGTTGTATCATAATAATAATAAAGTTTATTATCTTTACCCGAAAGAAAGAATGAAAATTACAGTACAACAATAAATAGTTCGAACTCATTAAATCTTGATGCTTATTATTATTAAATTTATAAGAAGTTGTTGTGACAAACAAAAAAAACGGATGAAATAAGGAAAAAGGAGATAAACAACAAATAGGATGTGCTGAAAGGAACAGAACGAATAATAAAATATAACTAAATAAATAAACAAAAAAACAAACAACAAGAATACTCATATATAATACTATTAAGCGACTGAATATCTGGCACCTCGTGATCCCTTCATTGAAATTGCTCGTCTATTTAAATCGTTAATGACATAGTTTTCCTTAAGAAAATTCAAATGATTGGATTTGTTTTGATAAAAACGAACCGTGTTCTTCCTCGATGGGAACTTTCGCGAATAATTATAGCAAACTTTCACTGCAATGATAAGGAAAACAATGCACAGAATAATTACAAGGGAAGCAATTATCCAATCACTGCAAGGAGACAATTAGAAATGTGATATTTGAGCCAAACCGACATGTAGTCAACATCAGATGAACGTGTATTCTCTCCATCAGTTGAAGTTTGTATGAAAATTGCCGTCATCTTTTCCATTGCCTAAAAGCAACAAGAACAGAAAAAACACTCGTTGTAGTTTAAAATAGATATAATCCCACTTTCAGAGAAAATGAGCACAAATACACATAAAAAAATGAAATTGTGGGAATAGATGTGAAAATCCAGACTATTTATCGATGAAACGAGGATAAATAGAGAGAAAACTTGTTGTATAACAAGCTCTGAAAACGGCACACAATGTTATTTATATTCAGCGAATAGAGAGATGCTTATTGAGTAGGAAATGTTTTATTTCGAAAATTTAAGATGATTAAAATCGATATGCATTCGCAGATTAATTAATAAATTATGATTGGCTTGTTTTGACAAGTTCATTTGCTGCTAACAAATTCCAACGCTTTTTATTTTATTTACAAATAAATGCTAATTTATGCTCCTTTGAATTAATTAATTTGGAGATTCAGTTGTGCCAAGGGGAAACGTGCATTTAAACTTGTGTAAATGACGTGTTTTGAGCAAGAAACTACAATATAAGGATAGAAGGTTTCAAAAGTTGTCAATTGGTTTTTTATAAATATATATTTTTTGTATTTGCCACGCCCTAAGGATGTACTTGGCTCATATGACATTTGGAGTACATACAATAATTTCTTATATAATGTGCGTGGATGAATGGACTTGGTTTAGAAAACATTGGAATGTATTAATTGACTAGTTTTGTGTTGTTTCAAATAATTCGTTCCTTTAAAATACAATTTTGAAGGACTTCCAGCGCAAATAATTATTCGAATGTTAAAAAAAAGAAACATAAGACATATTTTATAAAAATTCATTTTGATGAAATAAAATATATGAAAATAAAGCCTATAAAAAGTGATAAATTTGACTAAATAATATAATCATTGGTTTAAAACCCGTACAACCAATCAGAGTTAGCATTAAAGCGTTAGTATTAATTTTCAAGTTAGTAAGCTATGTTAGTAAGAAAGCAAAAATTGGTTGTATGAAAAATAAAACAATGTACATATAAATTATCTAAAATAGTTCCCTTAAGTACTCAGATCTTGCTTCTGTATCAGATTGAAATACTTGCCACGCTTCTTCATCAGTTGATTGTGATTTCCCGCCTCCTGTACCCGTCCATTTTCGATGTAAACGATTAGATCCGAGTTTTGAATAGACGACAACCGATGCGCAATGGTGAGGCAAGTGCGTCCTTCGCGTGCTCGTTCCAGCGCTTCTTGTACAGCCTGAATGAAAATATATCTCTCCAAGAATTTTCATTTTTTTTGGAGCAAACTCTTTCCGATTCCGAGTCGAGTGCAGACGTGGCTTCATCTAGTAAAAGTATCTTCGGATCGCGCACAAGGGCTCGAGCAATGGCAATGCGTTGTTTCTGGCCACCAGAGAGCTGTGAGCCTTTCTCTCCAACTTCGGTGTCAATTCCAGCTGGCAGGTTTGATAAAAATCGAGTCGCATTCGCGAGTTCCAGAGCTTTATTAATTTTCTCCAGTGGCACCTAAATGAATATTTGTAATATGCGAATGAGCCAACCGATGCCTACATCCTTTAAACCAAAACAGACATTGTCTCGTATGGTTCCCGAGAATAGTCTCGGCTCCTGTCCCACCAACGCCATTTGAGTTCTTAAATGATTCAAAGACAGCGCCTTAATATCAGTGCCATCAATTCGAACAAAACCGCCGGTAGTATCGTAAAATCGTTCGAGCATACTTATGCATGTGCTCTTTCCTGAACCAGACGGCCCCACAAGAGCAACAGTCTGTCCCTTATGCGCCGAGAAGTGCAAATCCACCATCACTGGCTGGTGCGGTCTTTGTGGGTACGAGAACTTGACGTTCTCGAACAACACATTACCGCGGATTTCCGGCTTGTCGCCAGCCATGACATCCCCGGTTTTCGACTTGCGATAGATAATGTTGAATAACATTCCAGCAGCTGTCTTGGCCTTTACAAACTCGGGGAAGTTGTGCGACGAGTGCATCACAGCGACAGCGCTCAACAACATTGTGTTAATTGCACTGAACGTGCGGTTGGCGGGCGCAATTTCATGATAGATTAGCGGCGTGCCAAGAGCATACGCAAAACACATCATAAAGTACATGAACGTCTGCGAAAACGCATTGTTGATGGCTTCGATGATCGACCGTCGCATCTCGCTGCTCTTCTGCATCGACGACGATGTTTTGTAGTTTTGGTAGAAGGTTGACGTGGCTGTGAGCAATTGAATCGTCTTCACGTTTTCTATTATTTCTATAGCGATCTGAAGAAGTGAATAAGGACTGCATGGGGGTTATTGGCTACTTTTCCAGCGTCGTCGTTTTTAATTTGTCGTAGAGTCTCTCTGGTGATTCGATAAGCAAGTCCAATCATTAGTGCAGCAAAGGCAGCCGTGGAGACAGTGCCAAGAAGGGCAACCTGCCAGCAGTAGCAGTAGCCGATCACAAGATTGACGATAATTGATGTCATTGCGTAGATAACTTGCAGCATTCTTCCATCGATAACCTGGAAAATGTAGGTTTTTAGTGAATTTTCTTTCCAAATGTATCAAAAAACCTACCGCTTTGACATTTGGCGCGTCAGTAGCTAGCCTGGTTATTAGCTTTCCCGGCGAATGCGCGGGATTATCAAAGAAAGACGCATCCTGATATAAAAGATTGTTGAAGGAGAGCACGCGGAAACGAAGAGCCAAATTCTCGGAAGCGATTGTGAACAAGACGTTCTAAACAACTCTCATTAATCCCACGTGGATGTTTCTCATTGGCATACACTAGCAAGTTGCGTTGCGAATACAATGACACCGACTACCACAAACAGAATGAACGTAATAGCGACCTGGTGGATCCTCTCATCTCCCGTCTTTTCAAAGCCTTGGAAGACGACTCCCAAAAGGACCGAGATTAGAGGCAACTCGCAGCCTCGAATGCAAGCCGAGACGAAGCCAATGAAGAGATAAATGTAGTTTCCTAAATATATTAAAGATATTAATTTGGAATAAAAGTTTTTTCTAACCGCTGGCGTTCTTAAAAATGTCCAAATAGCCGGCAGTTATCTTTCCATCTTCTTCCATTACTCGATGAACCTCTGCCGCAAATTCTTCATCATTCCGAAGGCCTTCCGTCTTGTAGCTAAATGGGCTGAACGTTTCACCCATTCCTCCGTCAACATCGAATGAATCAAGCGATTGAATCGACAATTGACGCGAAATTGTGCGGGCTCGACTTCGCTGCTCATTAATTTCACTATAAAATAGTTTTCTTTTCCAAAATTAAATCGTATTCTACCTTATATGTGATTCTTGGTGTAACTGCATCATCTTTGCTTCATCCGATGCTGGCTCAACTTCGGTTTCGTCCGATTTGACAAACTGTTGCGCTTTGACAAGATTGTAATATCTTCCGCCAAGTTTTACAAGCTCTTCATGGTTTCCACATTCTACGATTTCTCCCTTCTCGAAGAACACAATTTTATCCGCTTCTCTGATCGTTGACAGTCTATGCGCGATGATGATGGTGGTCCGTCCCTTGGCGGCTTTATTGAGCGCCGATTGCACAATGCTTTCGCTTTGTGCATCCAGTGCGGACGTAGCTTCATCGAGTAGCAAGATTTTCGGATTTCTTATAAGGGTTCGCGCAATGGCGACGCGTTGTTTTTGACCGCCAGACAATTGCACACCACCGTCGCCGATCATCGTGTCGTACCCGTTTGGCAGCTTCTCGATGAACTCGTGCGCGTTCGCCATCTTACAAGCTGCCACCATTTCCGCATCAGTGGCGTCTGGTTTGCCAAATGACAAGTTGCAGCGAATTGTTTCGTTGAATAGAATCGGCTCTTGCTGAACTATTCCGACATTCTGCCGCAGCCAGTTAATCTTGAGTTGACGCACGTCGACCCCATCGATAGTCACGCTGCCTGCCTCCGCTTCATAAAGCCTTGTTATCAATCCAACAGAAGTAGATTTGCCGCATCCGGAGTGACCAACAAGTGCCACTGAGGTTCCCGGCTCAATCGTCAAGCTTAGACCATTGAGAATCTTTGCCTTTTTCCTTGAAGGATAACGGAAGTGAACGTCTTTGAGCTCAACTTTTCCAACAACGTTCGGGATTGTTGTACCCTCTTCGGAATACGCGTCAATCTCAGGGACCTGAGAAATCCATCAATAATAAAATAACAAAAGGCTTCGAAGCTTACCCGATCGATGATTTCATAAATTGATGCCGCCGAAACTCTCGCGTTCAAAAGGACCATGAGATGGGGAGAGATGAGACCCAGGAAATACGCCCCAAGAAGCATTGAAAACACCACCGTGAAGACATCTCCCGGTTTCTCAATAATCTGCATCTCCAACAAATGCGCGCCGTAAAAAAAGCCACCGCCGAAGAACGCGAAGAGCATCATAAAGAAAAGTCCGCCGAAAAACCCGCCCGACAATCCCTTGCGCACCGCGTATTTCTTCCCATTCGACAGCTCGCGTTTGTACTTTTCCGTCATTTCTTCCTGACCGTTGAAGGCTTGCACCGTGCGCACGCTCATCAACGCCTCCTCGGCTATGCTACCGGCTTTGCCAACATCGCCGAGTTCTTTGGATGTGTAGGTGGACATTGTCTGGAAAAACTTACTGTTTGTGTACAGATTGGCGGCTCATTGTTACCCTGGCCATAAGTGACATGCAGGTGCAACAGATCGGCGTGATGCCAAGCATCATTAGAGCCAAACGCCACTCGTAGATGAATGAAATTACGAGCCCCGAAACGAACATGACGATTCCTCTAATCAGCACGCCGAGTTTGTCGCCGATTCCTTCGCGGATTCTCTCCATGTTACTGAATATTGCTTTTATATTTTATGATAGGCTTAAGTTGAATATGAATATTTTAAGTGAATATATAACGACACATTTGTTTGGAAAATTGTTTGGCACAGGTTAAATATTAAGTAGCAGTGCTCTCCGTTCCTTGATGCTATAGGTTATAGCGCATTTTCACTGAGTCAAAATATACTCTAAAATCTATCTACAATTATTATTTATTTTACACTTGTCGTATGGCAACACACACACTTCGCGGCACTCTGCATATGCGGCACATAGTTTCTGGTTCTTTTTTTAGATGTTTCAGGATTCTCAAAGAAGTTATTTTCTTCTTACTCATAAAAATCTTAACAATTAAGTAAAATAGTTTTGTTTCAGTAGACACCAGAGATGAGCGAAATGGTAGTTTTTGATTTTTGGAATCCGGAGTCAAATTGGAATCGAAAAATGGACGGAATCTGGATTTCCGCTCGCACGCCAACTGGAAATTACGTTTTTCGGATTTTTAAGCTTGTCTGAAAAATTTGTCGTCTTTTTATCAAATAAGCTTGTACTAAAATTGTATTAAGCTTGTTTTAAACTATCTAAAAATATGATTACCTTACTGGGAGGTTAGATTTGAGCACGTTTACTGATTTTATTATCATACCATTTGGCGTGCGCTCATATCATGTGTTGACGTTTAGATGAAAAGGAAATTTTCGGAATTTTTCGGAAATTCGGAAAGGAAAAATAGCCGGAATACGGAATCGGGGAATCGGAATTTCGCCCATTTCTGCTCCCCAGAAATAACAATCCATCAAATTTTCCATTAAGTTTAGATTCCATTCTTCTATGGGATGCGCAACAATCCATTTACATAGTAGATGAGTAATTGCGACCTTTTCCATTCTTCTTTATGCTCCAATTCAAGCCAAAAACATAATATGGATTAAATGAAATTATTGTCAATTGCATTTATACCGTACCCCATGAACATACGGTAATCTTGGCTTCCTACTACTATGAGCAATTTAAATAAAAAATTTTATCTTTGACTGCGTTTTTAAGTTTATCTTTCTATTTCTATTTTAATTTAAATTTTATACATTTTAGAATTAAGAATTTCGGAATTATTGATCAAGTAATGTAAAAATATAATAAAGAATTTGGCAAAAAGACGTTTTTAATATTTGCAAGGAAAACGATAGACTACGAAGATTCACTAAGAAAACGAATCTTCAGCTATTAGAGAATAGGTAGGATTCCCCTTAAACAAAACTTCCCATATACAACTATTTCAAAGAGCAATTGACATAATTATAACAAACAAGTGCTTACTCGTTCAATTTCGTTGTCAACGTTCCCGAATGATTCTTATCAAACCATCCGGAATTTTGTCGTAAAATCGAGGCAATGTAAGCGTGCCTCATTTTTGCCATTATCCTTGTGCAGCACACTTGAAAGCACATATACTAGAAAAAAAGAACACAATCAAATACGATTTCGGTTATTTGCAAACCTGCAAGAAATTGATAACGAGCACAACCAGGCCAACGCCGCCAAACATGTACACGTTTTCAATGGCGTTGTAGAAGAACTCATCGCTGGTTGGCTCATAAACCAGGAACGAGTTGGTGACGCGGCCACTGAACAATAAGCAAAATGAGCATTTTATCTGCGATACATTTACCTGAGAAGCGCGAGCACGGGTTGCGCAATTCCGGAGAGTGTAGCAAACAGGATACCGAAAAGTAGAATGATTGTGTCCTTGCGTTCGGTGTAGCGAAACTGAAATTAAAGATTTCAAAAAGAGATGACATGAATATGAACGAACCAATCCTATTAGAGACACCGGTTTCACAGCGAGCTCGCGTTTAGCCAAATCTCCTCTGTAAAACAATTTAGAGCAGATATTTAAAGACCTGCTAACCTGCATAGGATGTAATTTAGAATCTTCTCAAATTTAGACGCTTCGTAGACAACTTTGGGATCATTTTCGTCTTCATCGTCGTTGTAGAATATATCTGGATCGCCGATATCGATGGATACCTAAATTATTCGAATGCTATGTAATATAAAAATTTGCTCCAATTGCCTTCTTTACAGGTTTTTCAGCTTTCATACTGTCTTCATCATCTTCTTCAATCGTATCAGCCTTGCAGGCCGAATTCGAACAAGCCATTTATGGCTGAAATGAATGTAAATATTAACAAAACTGACTTGAAATGTGATGTTAGTTCAAAAATTTTGGATCATTTATAAATGATGAAACGCACAAATCATATTATTCAAATTCGTCAGCGACAAAACTTTCGATTAAAAACTGTGGACATAATCATATTCACAAGATAGAAAAGAATACAAAAAAAAACTGGAAGTATGATGATGATAATAATCATTGGAGAGCATCATTGTTGTGCAATATTGCAGAAGGCAACTTCACTCTCTCTAATCAGATAACATTTTTTGTGGAGACGTTTCAATTTTATTGCTCAAACAATTAGGCGCTATGGCGCTATTTTCTTTTAATATATGAATATGATCATTGTTTCGTACCTGACAAGGAAATCGTTAGTGTTTCCTATTAACATTGAATGGTTTTAGATTCAAAAGATTATATAGTTTGTGTTCCTTTTTTAAAATCAACATTTTTGATTGCTTTTTTTTCGAGAACAATAATAATGGGATTTTTGGAGTTTTTATTGATATGTATTTCATTAATAATTAAATGTCTATGTAAATAATTGAAGCAAATAATTTCTTTATTATTATTGTTGTTCTTTTTTTAAATTGAATAAGAACTGCAGAAATTTAGTTATTTCGTATATTCAAATGTAATAAAGATTGGATTGAGAAATAAGTTCATATAGATTTTTTTCACAAAGGTTTATTTGAAAAAAAAACAATAATAATAAATTAATTAATTCTGTATTTGACGTTACATTTTACGACTTCCTCTATCAATTTGTTGATGCCGTTCCTCCAAAAATCGATCGGTCTGGTGTCGAAGAAGAGCCAGTTTTGGAGGCCCTCTTCGCTATCAGAGGATTTGACAGAGAACGGAAAAGGTGATAATCGGATAGCTCAAGGTCTGGGGAGTACGGTGGATGCTGAAGAACCCCCATTCGAGCTTTTGGAGGTCGGTTTTGACGACTTGTGCTCGAGCATTTACCTGTGCAGCATGCCCTTCCAGTTCTATCAAATCATGGTCTTTTTTGGGTGAAGAATCTCGGCTTTGGCGTATTTCCTGGAGCCACCCATTGTTTTCTTTTCTTCGTACAGGCTCCATTTTTCATTTCCCCTGACGATTTGGTACAAAAATCGCTGTTGATGACCGCGATGGCGAGGTAGATGAGATGTTGAACTGCGATTTGAAGGTTTTATTTGTTTTGTTTGTTGAGCTAATGAGGTATCCAGGTACTGAGTTTTTCGGCCAATCAACGACTTGTTTGGCGACCATCTTCATTTTATAGGATCTTCAGATGCTCTTCGTCTAATTCTGCAGGTCGCCCGCTTCGAGGCGTGCCTTCAAGATTAAAATCATCATTTTTGTGCAGTAGACACGCTTAAGACACCTTCTCCATACCCACTGCATATTTCCCGAGCGGCTTCGGCTTCTTTTTGCATTCGATAAAAAGCGAAGAAGAGCAGATGTGGAAAATGCTGATTTTTGTCATCTGGATAGGTTATTTCTAAGCCTAAAAATGTTGAAAATTTAAAATTTCAGAACAAACTAAAAACACAGTTTTGTAGAGCAGAAAAAGCCCTATCAGATAGATAAATACACTTTGCCAAACAACAAGAAAATCGTTTTGAAACAAAAGTTAATATAAAAACTCTGCGAACTTTAGGAACACATTAAAGGCGATCTCTGTTAATGTTCTAAAGGTGATAATATAAACTTCTAAATGGACTTGAAAAACGTTTAAAACTTTTAAATATTCACGTGGAATCGCACGGAACACGCTGTGTATTTAAAATAGTTGATTTTGTCGTAATTTGATTGCATTTTTAATTTCCACGCGGCTGACACTGGATCACGGCGTCTTCACTTTGCTGTTCAAAATTTTAAAAAAGGGACTGGAATTATGTTAGGATCGTACTAATAACTACCTCGGACATATTTGGCTCCGTCACTTGGATACCAGCCCATTGTGTCGGGGCATTGTACGTTTTAGTCCACGTTTTTGTTTCAATTTTATTGCGTAAACATGTTGTTTATTGACTATACAATATTGATCCGCTCATGAACTGACGTCGTAGTATTCGAAACTATTAGAAAGAGTTCTAAATAAACACAAGACCTTAAATTTATGGACTAATTACACGACAGTAAAAACAACTTTAATTTGGAGTACACCCGTATATAAAATTTGAGAAGGAAAAACAATTATCTGCCATTTTTAGAAATAATTCTTTTATTTCATAACGCACGCCAACTGGAAATGACGATTTTGCAACTTTTGAGTGAGTCTGGTATTTTTTAACGATCTTTTAACAGAACAGGTTTTACGAAAATTTAACTAGGCTTGTCTTAAACTATCTAAAAATTTTTAAAATTTCAAAAAGTAAGATTTGAGGACGTTCGGTGAGCTCGTTTTAATAGACTACCAGTTGGCGTGCATAACATAATTTTAAATGAAACATTATATTAAAGATTTTTAGTTTCAAGTTTTGCTATACTTTCTAACAAAACTACACGAAAATAGAGGATTCACAATTTTTTTTCCATTTCCACGATATCATTTCACGTTTCCAATTCTGGCAATTTATTTGATGACTCAAAAAATGTATGTATATTCTATTTTTTAAAAAATAACATTAAATTAATATTTTCTAAATTTGATGACCAATGCACACCAGGACAGAACATTGAAAAAATATGTCCCAAATTTCGAAAAAAAAACAATTTGAAGGTGGAGGCAAAGAAAAAGGCGCGTTCATGATTTTTAAAGTTTTTCTTGATTTTCGCAAACATTTTTAGTACTTTAAACTCTTTTTATTTTTGGCACCTTCTGTCCTGGAGTGCCAAGGTAACAGCGTCCCATAAATTGCGCTAATTTTTAATCTCCATATTAAAACAGTTCATATCAATATATTCCAAATTCCCCAATAAAACCCTAACAAATTAAATATTTCACTCAATCATTTTTCTTATTTATTAATATCCTCAACGTAACCAATTACTTTAACTGTAAATTCATATTAAATATAGAAATTAGATTCTATACCTCTAACTTCTTAATTTGTTTTTAAAATAATCATATATATTTTTGGCTCGCTAGTAAATTCAATTAGACATCATAAATATAAGCGTGATCGTAATAAAAACAACTAAAAAAACCATTTCTTTTAATTTGATTGACTTTAGCCGATTATTATATAATTTATTGACGTAATCGTGATTTATGTCATTTTATTAATTCAATTTATTATCAAGAGAAAACATATATATATATATATATGGAATTTAAGGTACGTCGATTTAATTAGCAAATGGAGGCATGTGCGTTAAATTGAATAGAAACACAAATGTTCTGATCTACTTGATAAGTAATAAAAAGTGATTAAGAATCTGAGAGTGGATTATTCGCGTTCAAGAAGGTCATAACATCGTCAGATTTGCATACCACGAACCACGAGAAGCCGCTAGCAAAACGTTAACGCAGAAGATTGAGCTGTAGATATTCGTCTAATTTATTTTGTGCATTTATTTTTATTTGAAATGTAATAAAGAGCTAATTTAGAACAGTTGTAGAACAAAATCCGCTAAAATAATATTTCTGAACATTAATAGATTTTGGAATAGTGAAACCATAAGTTTTTCATAATTTCAAAGTTGATATTATGAAAGATTATTGCCAATTAGATTAAATCAATTAAATCCAGTAATACCGAATTTGTTCAGTACACCCCTAATTGTTCTGTTTTTGGGATACTTCTTAACATTGTATTACTTTTTCCATTAGGATTCTTGACCACCCGTAAAAGTCAATTTTTGAATGTTTAATTACGCATAACTCATTTCCACGTGGGCTTCTCTGTATAGTTTCAAGTGAATTGTTGGTAAATCAATGCAGATAATCAATAAAACATAAAATTCCATGACCAAATAAAGTAAATTTGTTTTTGCTATTTGTATTTAAGAATAATAATAATCATCGAGTTAAATTGTAATCACCCTATCATTATATTCATAAGATTCCCTATTTTACATTATTTCCAAGTGTTTAGAAAATGTTAACGTTTACCAAATTATAACTTTCAATGTTTAGCAAATATCAACGTTCAAGTTATATACACTAGCTGACAAAACTTTTGTCACAAATGTTTTTTCGGGTTTAACTTTTTTGTGACTTGACCAAATTGGCTGATTTTTTGATATTTTATGTGAATCAGTGTTTAAAATGTTATAGTAGAAAAATTTGGTTTAAATTACCATGGCAATTTCGGTACCACGCATTCCGTTTTCCCTCATATTGATAACAGCTTGCCGGGTGGCAATTGGAGTTTCTTTACGCGGAGTCATCTCTAAAATGTTGCCAATTACTGCTATTTTCAATAAATTATGAAAAAAATATAATTGAACTTTAAAAATTATTTAAAAATGCAGTGCAAGAAAAGTGCGTAATATCTTTGAGCCACGCGTTTTACGATAAACGCTTTTCACTGTAAAACGGATCATAGTAATCACAAGCGGGAATTTGAAAATAATCTTTGGAATTTATAGCATAAGTACGGAATACGGAACGCGGAATTCCGGTCATCTCTGCTCCCCATGTATAGAAATCTAGATTCCATATTGGTTTCGCAACAATCCATTTACATAGTAGATGAGCAATTGCGCCCTTTTCCACTCTTCTCTATGCTCCAATTCAAGCCAAAAAAACTTTTGCAACAAATGAAATTATTGTCAATTGCATTTCATGAGAATTGTAAATGTTAATTAACACTAAAATGTCATTTTAATTAATTTCATCCCCTCTCAATTAAGTAAACGTCGTTTTTTTTTATTCCATCCACCTCCTTAATTAAACAATACAATAACGTACAAGTACATCATAAATGACACGTGGCCTACAGTAAACTGAGCACAACAAAATAATGCACTTGAATGAATTGTATCTGATATTTTGTGAGAACATTATCAAGTTTATAATTCTTGAATACATTTTTTTTGTTTTCTATATTATCATTATTATTCCCTCTGAAACTTTGGCTACATTTTTGAAACCAACTTATTTGAATAAAAGTGTTTATAGATTATTGAAAAGTTAAAGTGAATTTTAATCCGCTAAAAATATTATCAGTACATTTTGAGTTCCTGGGGTTTTTAGAGCGGAATTGGGAAATTTTGAATGAATCAATGGGAATATAGTGAACAGTGGAACTCAATAATAAACCGAGCTCCAGCATGACGAACTTATCTGGAAAATATTTCATGATAAAAATAATTAAACAATGACAATGCGTGTATTTCGAGCATTCGAGTTCAATAAAACTTGCCGGGCGTGAAACAATAAAATATGATCTTGTTTTTCAATACTTTTTCCTACCTAATACTTTGCTGAAATGTCATTTTTTACCGCAATTACATTTCTCCAACCAGATTCGTCAAGAACGTCAATAGTATGCAACTGCAAAACTTTCAGCTGAGATGCATTCTCGCTGACCAAATAAATTAAAGAAATGTTTTATGGTCTCGATAATTTCTAATATATAGTTTGTAACAGTTTAGTATTATAGCAACGTTTATTCAGTGGTAGATAAAGGAATGAATACACTTGAAGTCCGAATGATTATATAGTTATGGACATGTGTTACATATGGTAGATGAATGATAGGTATACAACTATTATAATATATGTGAGTTACAATAAATGCGGTCGTGCCAGATGTGGTGGCGACACTCCCGCCGGCGAAAAAGAGAGAAACATAAGTTAATGATAAATTTGACGATTAATGACATTAACTTGGATGTTGCGTATATGGTAGTTGCCGGCTGTCTCCAATAAAAGCCGCTTCGTCGAAACTGCCTCATACATAGACCGCTGATGCGCTGGTCGCTCCGACAATTCCGCCAACACTCCATTCAACATGTCATCAGCTTCTTGTTGTCGATTGCAGTTGCAGCCGAGTGGTGAATCCGCGACCATTTTTCTCCGTCGTGAAGCTGACGGATTTTAATGCAAACTCCTCCAACGATGTGGGGTTTTGCAGTTGAAGCTGTTTTTGTATGATAAACATATATAGTTGATAGCTGATAAAATTAGAGATAATATAGAGCTTCATCAGTGTAAAATATATTTTAACATGGTACGGGTGTATAACTTGAAATAGAAAAACTCAAACCACATGACTTATTGCATTTATCGAGGAATTTTATGTGTAGAATTAAGATTCTTTGTTGCTCCGTTTATTTCTATGATAAATCTTATTAATGAAGTTATAGTTTCAGAAATCTATGTGCCGTGATACAAATTATAATATGAGTTTTGTTAAACAGTTCGTTAATCGAATTTCGGATCGTGTCGAACTCGCCTATTAATATTCGTGTAATTCGTGTTAGTGCCTTCCGAACTATAATATTTATTGTATCCCGATCGGTTTTAAGTCTAAGGTCGTAGTTTATAGTTTCTAGTGCCTTTTTCTTTTTGTGTCTGTCTCCAATGAATTCACGACCAAATGATTTCCAATAGCGAAGTATTATTATATTTAGATATATTACTCGTTCTTCTTTTAGGTACTTTAATTTGTGTTCTATATGGTTTTCAATGGATTTGTTTAAGGTACGCTTTGTATCCTTGTAATTATGAGATATTCCGTAGCAATTTCCATGCGTATTTTTTGTCATGCTATTCAGCTTTATTCTATATAGAATTCCGCTCAGGTTTGTAAGTTTAGTCGGTATTCTCTGAGTTGCATCCTTGTTAGTTTTTTGCTTATCCTTATCATCAATTTTGATTCGGGATTCAAATTGTGCTGCTTTTTTCTTAACTATCTCTAAGTCCGGAATCAAATACTTTTCTATAACTGGTATTACCGGTATATCTTCAGTGATTTCTCGAAGATCATCACGATATCTTCTCCTCTTTGTTCTAGTGGGCTTTTTCTTGTCGAGTCTCTTTATGGAATTTTTGCTTTCTCCTGGTTTCGATTTTTCAAAATCCTTCCGATAAATATTAACTTGTCGTTTCTTCAGTATTTCTGTGCATTCATTTTGTGATATATCTTCTTTAGCTGTGTTTTCCTCGTTTATGTGAACGATTTTTAGCTTACGCAAATTGTCCATTTCTGTTTGGTCAATTTTTTGAACTTTTAATACTTTATTGATCTGATTTTGATAATTGATATTGCGTTGCATTGGGTTTCCACAAATGATCCAACCCAAATTTGTGTCCACAGCTGTTAATCCGGATGGTAACTTTTTTGGTTTTCGCCATTTTATAGTTTTTATAAATCCGTCAATTCCTAGTAGGATATCTACTTCGTCGCCATTTTTCCATTTAGTAGTGGTCTTTATCCCGAACTGTTTTAACGTTCTAATATCTTCATTGTTCAAGTCTTCTTTATTAGATACTTTGGTTATCTTTGGTACAGTATAGAACTGAGTTACTTTCCAACCCTTTGTGGTTCTTATATATCCTTTGACTATATTACTTGTGATTTGACTTTCTTCATTACCGAAGGTATCAACTTTCATTTTGACGTTTTGCTCTATTTTTTCCAGGTTTAACTTATTAGCGATTTCCTCTTTTATAAAGTTAATGTCTGATCCGCTGTCCAGTAAGACTATTGCGTCCGCACTATCTGATTTTTCTTTATTTCTTATCTTTGTTGTAGTAATCATGAGATTACTTGGCCTGCTTTTTATCTGGAGCTGTTCATAGTTCTCCTTTGGATAAATTTTTATCTCGCTGACTTTTGAGTCTGTAGATTTATTGTGATGAGAAGTATTATGATCATTTTTGTTTTCTTTTGATTTAAGAAATTCAGCCTTTTTGCATTTCGGGTTATGGGTTCTACCTTTGTAGACTCTTTTCTCGATCTTAGCTCTGTGTGGTTCCTGTGCGTTTAATCTTTGGTTACAGTTGTTGTTTTCGTAGTATACTTCCCGAGGATTGCAATAACCGTTTTTGCCATAAGAGTTCGTGTATTTTTTCTTGTATTCATTATTTCTTGATTGGGTCGGCTTACACGTTTTCCTGTTGTACTTTATTCCACATTTGTAACTTTTAGCTGTTAAGTTGTAAGTTCTGTCGTATTCGTCGAAACATTTTTGGTGTCTTTTGTGCATTCTTTTGTATTGTGTTCTTTCGCAGGTATCATTTACAGTTTTAGGTACGTATAAACGTTGATTGTATTGATTTAAAAGCATATCTTCCCTCTCGCTACGGTAGTTTGATCTTCGTGATACTGTAAGTGAATAATGGTTATCGACTATATTTTGTTCTCTCTGTAGTTCTTCTTCCTCCGATATGTTCTCTTCAATTTGTTCAATCAGCTTTTCGATTGTATCATATTGTCCACCTAGTTTTCGTTCTTCTTTTCTGATACTTCTAATGATCCACACTGGGAATTTGCTTCTAACTTCTTCGTAATAGGTACTTTCGTTTACATTTTTTCCAATTTTTCGAAGACCTTGTATAATTACAATACATGTATTCAACACGTTTTTACATGCTGCAATATTGTCCGTAGCTTTAGGTAAGCTTTTCAATTTATTCCATAACTGATGATGTTGCGACCCTTTATCACCAAACTCTTTCTTCAACTTTTCTATTGCTTCTTCATATAATGATCCATCAACAGGGAATCTGTTAATTATTTCGCGTGCTGATCCTTTACAACTATTTCTCAAAGCCGTCATTTTGAATATATTTTCTATATTCTGGTCATGAACTAGTGGTTTGTATACCGACCAAAAATTATCAAATTCATTTCTCTCACCATTGAATTCTGGAACTTCGAGCTGTCTACTTTGAATTAAGGCTTGTGGCAAATAACTACTACCTGATCCATTAACGGATAAGTTTTGCAATGTGTCTACTAGTATTTTTAATGTTTCATTATCATTAATTTTTTCATTAATCTTTTCATTATTTTTGAGTTTTGTGATTCCATTGTCTTTTTGATCTTGCTCTTCAGATCTCCTTTGCTGTTCTATTCTTTGCATCTCATTAAACTGTTTTTCAATAATTTCGTCGGCCGTTTCCTCCGCTAAATTATACTTGAAGTCAATACTTTTCCAGTTTTCTGGATATGACATGATTTCACGAAATTGTTCGTCTCTCGCTTTAAGATTGCCTACGAGTAAATCAATTTCAATCAATTTTTCTTTATGTTCGTTGGTTGCTTTTGTAATTACGGAGTCTATTTGGGTGCTTAGGTTTTGGTCGTTGTTCATTGTTCTGATGCTCATCATTTTATTCTGTAAGGTATTTAATTCTGTGATTGCGTCACGAATAGTGTGCATTCTTCCCTGAATGTCATTTCGATAATTTTTGATTACCTTACTCTTTTCCTTACCAGTTTTCTGTTCTTCTATGGTTTCCAAGCATTTGAGGTGTTTCATCTGAATCGTGATTTTTCTCATATGAGTATTCCATTTAGTTTGCCACGCGGATAACAGCGATATCAGATTTTTGTTGTCCATCTCCTCTTCTTGATTGTAGTTGATTATTATTTATTTATTATTATTATTTATTTGTTATTATTATTATTATTATTATTATTGGTTTATTATTATTTATTATTAGATCGCTCAACGATTCGTCGCGTTAATACGACCACAAGGACAACGTCAGCCTTTCGACTAACAACACGAACAAACGAACACAAAACACAAATTTCAAAAATAGTAGAAATAATAGTCACCGTTTGGCCGGTGCACCATGTAACAGTTTAGTATTATAGCAACGTTTATTCAGTGGTAGATAAAGGAATGAATACACTTGAAGTCCGAATGATTATATAGTTATGGACATGTGTTACATATGGTAGATGAATGATAGGTATACAACTATTATAATATATGTGAGTTACAATAAATGCGGTCGTGCCAGATGTGGTGGCGACATAGTTCATATTAAATATTTAAATCCATGAGGATATTCAAGTGGGATTCTTGAATACGCTGTCACAATTTCAGATATAGAACATTCATCTTGACGTGTGTTCTTTGTGGATTTGAGCAAACTCTTCTAGTCTTCTCCTGAACACTCCACTACCAAGAAACCGCGCCGCATTGCAAAAGACTACGCACCAATTGCAAACTCAATCTTTTCATCGGTTATGTTTATTTTCAATATTCTATTTATCAGTTAACGTTTCATTCTGCAGAAATCCTGATGCATTAATGAAGGGAAATTCTTAGTACAGCAATTAAAGGACCAGAAGAGTCTTCATCGTCAATATATGTGACTTGTAAATATTGAAAATAAAAATAATAAATGAAAAGGTTGGGTTTACAATCGGTGCAAAGTCTTTTTCAATGCGGCGCGGTTTCGTGCCAGTGGAATTCCCGAACATTTTCTACAAATATTCTCGCGCAATCCATAAGATGCACTCGATATGGCTCCATCCATTACGAGACGAGGTGGGACGAATTCATTGGTTTCGTTGTCCAATGGTTACCCATAGAGAATGATTGGAACTAGTGCAAAGTCCAGGCAAGGTTTT
Organism: Caenorhabditis plicata; assembly: GCA_963931815.1. Classification (NCBI taxonomy): domain Eukaryota; kingdom Metazoa; phylum Nematoda; class Chromadorea; order Rhabditida; family Rhabditidae; genus Caenorhabditis; species Caenorhabditis plicata. Next base: position 5,169,587 of record OZ007493.1, on the reverse strand, counting down.
AAAGCCATCGTAACAGAAACTAATATTTCCCAAAATCATTAGCTTCTATACCGGTCGTCTTTCATAGTCAACAAAGCTGTTTAGAACTCAAAATCCCCACTAGTTGCTGAATAGCTAAAATTTCATTCTAAAATCTGGTCATTGTTATTTCTGAATCCTGCACTTTTCTGCAGCTGCCGTTGTTGTTGTAGTCGTCGAAATTGTTGATGACAACCTGAGCTCAGTCGTGACCACATTCGCTGGTGGAAAATACCGTACTTATAGCTCATGTTTATTCCTCTCCACATAACCTCGACGGATCTTGGCTTTTTGATAATTGGTGTGATTAAATTTTGAATTTTCAAATTTAAAAAAACCAAATATAATTCAAATGACATGCGAGAAGACAATTTTGAAGACAAAAGTCGAAAAAGTCCCTAAAAATTTTTTTCTAATTTTTTTAAAATCCATTTTCTTCTATATTTCTTGTTTTAATTATAGTTAGTTCTTTTTCTTAATTTTGAGTCAACGATTTAATTTGAATAACTCGAATAAGATAATTTATCACTTCTAATCCGTATCTGTGTTAAACTGGTTGCTATAAACCTTATTAATGTTTCTAACTTTTCTAACCTTAAACAATTCATAACAGACGCCCATCCCTCATTTTGAGCAATTCTTCTCAATCCTCTTGCCACTTTTGTCATTTCATTTTATTCAAAATTGCAATTTTTGCTAACACTACCATTCTAAATGAAAAATTGCCTCCATTATTGATGCGCACTCTTCTATTCCAAATCCTCCACTATGCTCACTTCAACAAATTCTCCTTGGATTCCTCCACCTACTGAATACATCAGTTCTTTCAAGCCTTTTATCCCACTTTGCACATACATCTCCAACAACGACGAAAAAAACCTCAACTAATTATATTTTCAATGAGTAATCAAATAATAATCCAATAAAAACCACAAAAGCTCGCTCTTTTCATTATTAAATTTTTATTTTGTAATTTAATAACAATTATAATTCGCATGATTAATAATAATAATAATATTATTATTATTATTCCAAATAACTAATATACAAGTATCGTTATTTAATGCTTAAATGGAAACAACAACAAATTAAGATATAAAAAAATGGTTCATTGCCAAAAAATATTTAACAATTAATAATATTAATACAATTGAGATCAGAGCTCTATTGAAAATTCTCATAATTGCTGTTAATGTGTGTCTTTAGATTCAATTCAAACTTCAAACATCTAATGTGTAGAATAAGTATATTTTTTGGAAAATTTTGGGACACAGAACACATATTCACAGAAAAATAATTATTTACAATTACTATTCTCTTAAAAAAAACAAGTAAAAAAACAAACAAATAATGAGAAATAATTCAGTGTTTATCACAATATCATTTGAATGGGTCTCTGGAAGATACAAATATTCAAAAACAGTCTTAATAATCAAATTCTATTTTCAATATCACATTTCTTCCGCTTAGTAAAGATCCCAGAAAATGAGTTGCGGCTCTATATTTTTTAAATCAACAAAAAACCGCTCACTCCTTTTCCGCTATATTTACATTTTCCTTTATCTAGTAGATATGCTGTCAGGTACGATAATAACATGAAAAAAAAGGTTGCAAACAAATAAATACATGAAATACGGTGTCATTTCTTAGATGAGGCTAACTCACGTGAACAAATAAAAAAAAAAAAACAATCCGCCGTCTCTTCGTTCTTCCCACGTTGCGATGCTGCACTCACCAAAATCTCGGGAATGTTTTTCTCAGCTCTAATGAGTCATTTACCGTAATCCATTTTTTTTCCTGCTAAAACACCCAAAAGAAAACATATTTGATTATTTCGTCTCTATACTTCATCCTCTAAGTTTTCTATGACAGCCAGCCATAAACAAATCGAGCCAATTAAGAGGGCGCTGAGCATCGCAACGCGGCAAGAAAGAATCGTTTCACAACATATCAATAATAAAAATAATAATAATAAACAAAATAATAAACAAAAATAAAAATATGAACCAGAGTTGCCGGCCAGCGGCTGCTTCCTAAACTTCTTCGAGCATTCCATGATTGCCAATCATGTTCTTGTACATATTCGACGCCAGGAATCGCGGATAGCTATCTCTCTGCATCAGCGTGTAAATCTGATTCTGCGCCTCGTCAAATGTCGACGCCGACGGCCGCGACATATTCGAGTTTACAATCTCGCGCACACGCGAGTCCAGCGATACTTCTTTCGGCGACAAGATCGAGATGAAGTCTTCGTAGATGATTCGCGCCTGCAACGTTTCCAAATTTATTTTCCCCATTTTCATAATTACTCAATCTCTCTTTCGACTTGCATTAAATTATCAAAACAACTACCTAAAAAGAAGACGAACAACAAAATTCGATGGAAACCTTGGAAACGAGAGCACATCTATTCGACATAACCGTTTAATTAAATTCGCTAAAAAATAAAAATGCAAGCAAATTTTTCAGCTACTAAAAAAAATCAAAACTTCCTTTCATACATTAACCAAAACACTTTTAACGTCAAACAATTTCTGTTATCAAAAATTATTATTTTTTTTTTGTAGTTGACATTTAAACAATTTAAGACAGACTGAGAATATCATATATTCACGTGGAAATCAGCACGCCAATTGAAATGTTAAATATGATAGCTCAGTTAAGATGCTGGAAGCCTAAATTTCAGAGCCTTTTTTTATAATTTTGAGAGAATCTTAAATAAATCGAATCATTTTCCGTAAACATAAATCAGAAATATGGATCTTCATTAAACACGTTTAAATATTCGAAAATCATCATTTTCAATTGGCGTGAATCAGTAATAGCTGATTAAATTTTTTAAAATTAATATTTTTGTAAATGTGGGTCATTTTAAGATTTCTCGTAGCCTGTGCACGCCAGTCACCAATTATGATTTTACAATTTTAAAACATGTCTGAAAAATTGTACGTTCATTAAACAAAATATTTTCACCCCTATTTAACTAGACGTCCCTTAAACTATCTAAAAAATATTAATATCTATCAAAAAAAGATAGATTTGTGCACGTTTACTAAGCTCATTGAATCAAAATACAAGGTGGCGTGCATGAGAAAACGAAACTACTAATTAAACCTAAGTAGAACAACTCATTACTGTAAATTTTTGTTCATTTATGGCAGTCAATTTAAAACGTCTTTCGAGGAAATCTCGATTATATTAGATTTAATCGTAAATTACAAGTAAACCTATTTAACGGCGTCGTTCTTCACGGCTTTCCAAAACTATTAGAACAACTTGATAATTATTGGACATTTTTTATTTCCTATTTTCACCAATAAGATATGATTGGAAAAGATGAATCATTGAATTTCATTTCCAATGAATAAATTTGTTAAACTATTAAAAATTCTTCCTTTTCATTCTTATTATTGCAACAAAAAAAAACTGCACCAATAATTACTGTTGCTCATTTAATTTATTTCTCAGCAATTATAATACAATGTACAAGATATTTTAAAATATCAATCTTTTAATCAAAAAAAAAAGACAGCCAGTCAGTCAACCCTAAAAAAAACATCTAATAAAGTTCAGTTTCGTGATTAAATATTTTAAAACATAAAAACCATGCTCTTTCATATAATTCAATACACCATAATAGCTCCATTTATTCGTTTAATAATGGCATTTCGTCAAAAAAAACCGGAAACTTTTCATAAATTCGTCTATTTTATTATTAAACTGATTCTCGTGTTATCCAATATAATATTGTTTGATAAATGTATTTTGCTTCATAAATGAACAAAAAACAATTTCACGTGAATACCAACAAAATCATGAATGTCAAAAAACATTTAGAACACTTTTCCCAAATAATTTTCTAAATGATCTCTCATTTAAAAATAATTAGAGAACAAATTAATGTGACTTGATGACATTTGCATGTGCTTAAGGGCTTCAATATTCTATTTTATCGCCAATTTAAGATGCATTTTAATAAAGTCCTTAAGTTTGGTAGAGTAAACAAAATAATTTTATAATTTACAACAATTGGTGTGTCAGAAAAAAGGGCGCATATTTCAGTTTTAATATATTAATCATGCTGATTAACATTTATCCTTTTCAAAGCTAAGCTCACTAAGCTATTAACCTATCCCGGTATTTAATATGCAGTTTCTATGGCACGCCAACTGGTATTCTAATAAAATGAGCTCAGTAAACATTCTCAAATCTTTTAAATTTTGCAATAACTTCTTTATAGCTAACTTGTCTCTGGAATCGTGTTTCAATCTACTTTCTGAACGTAAATATCCCAATCCATAAAATTGTAAATATTATTGATGATATTCCGAAATCTTTACTGTATTAATATGCATTTTTTACACCTATGTATGCTCTTCCTAATTTATTGATTTGAGCTTGGATCTCTTGCGGGATCAGTTGTTCATCTTAATTATTTGTTCTCCTGTTTTTTTGGTATTATATATGGTGAATGAATAAAGTATATAAATCTAACTTTTTGGAAATTTATTAATATTTTAGATAGTTTAAGGAACGCCTAGTTTAATTGCCTTAAACTAGAAAAGACATAACAATTTTCAGAAACGCTAAAGAATCGCAAAATCGCTATTTCCAGTTAATGTGCTATGAATGTCCTAAGATTAAAAAAAAGGACCAAAGGCTAGTATTTTTACTATTACGATAAAAGTATATTTTTAAATTCTGTAAAATTATTTCTCATCGTTCAAATAATTGAAAATCTTCCACGCTTCTTTGCAAACAAATATTTATAAAATTTGCTCCCATTTTAAACGTATTTTATAACATAAAATAATATAAAACGAACGCTATTAAGAAAGAAAATCATGTTTTTCAAAAAAAAGTATTTATAGGTAGTGTAGGCTCCTAATGGAAGAGAAAAGAATAATGGTCTCGTTTGGACGGCCACACGGCCACAGAGGACGTTTCCATCTATTTCTCTTCAATGTGTGTTATCCATTTTTTTCCGACAACACACATCGATGAGATACAAAAAAGTGGCCGACAGAACGAGACCATGATTCGTTTCCAATTTTTTCCTCTTCCATTAGGCACCGATCTCTGAAAACTACAATCTCAATCTCCCATAAATTTATTGGGTTCGTGTTGGAGAACCATAAATATGTGCGTTTTCTTTCTTAGACTCTTTGAATTATATGAATTCTACCCTCACCTTCTCCTCAATCTTCTCCGAGTTCTTCTCGCGCTTCAGCTCTTCGCACGCCTGCCAAAACAATATATTCTCGTCCGAGTATTCACCCTTCAAGAACTCGGCAAAATACTTCTGCCCGACTCGGTTCTTCATCAAATTATCAAATGATTGCGACCAACTGTATACCACCTCATACGACGGCCTGTAATTGATACTTATTATCTCCTTTTCCATCTTCTGCTTCTTCCTCTTCCATTTCAAGCTCATCATGCAATCCACAAATAAAAAGCACACATACAAGCATCAACCCGTCCTCATATTAAATGCATCCATTCAAAATTGTTGTTATTTATTTTTTCTGCTTCTTCTTCTTCTTCATTTTCCAGCCATAAAAAAACAACACAACAACAACAACAACAATAACAACATTAATGATAGATATATAAATAAATCCGTGAAAATCTGCCAACTTTAATCGATAAGTCCCGAGTTAATCAAATAAACCAAAATCAGCTGGAATTTACGTCAGCTTTTGAATTGAATAAAGAACATGGAAACCATAAACAACAACAATAACAATAAAATTAATAAGAAAACAAGAGCTACTAAATAAAAAAATTGAAATCAAATTAATTCCAGACTCTTTTCCTTGCTTTTCTTTTTTTATCATCATCATCATCATAATCAGCTCCGAGCCCTTGACGATATTCTTTCATTTTATTTTGTTTATTTCTTCACAAAAAAAAACAATTTTTCATCAAAACAACAACAACAACAACCGACTGGTTGCGCGATGATGGATGATACAAAGTTGAACAATTGATTACAATTCTTTCATTCACAATTCGCCCAATAAACGAAAACTCCACAAATTCCGACAAACTTACTGATCAAGACTTTCCGCGGCTGCACTGACCGGCTTCTTTTCGGCTCCGACGCTTCCACTGCAAAAATTCCAACATTTACTCGCCGTCCCGTATATCATCTCAAATTCATTCAATCTCTGTCCCACACAGTCCCACACCGGCACACATATCATCTCATGTCAGCACTTACCACCTCCTTCGGAAGCATAGTTTAAATATGGACATAGTCAACACAACTAGCTACTAGTCGACGGCACCTCGTCTGAATAATTACACGTTTAGTGGTGAGAGTTTTCCGAGAGGCCGCCAATAACGTGTGAGCATTCAAAACAAAAAGCTCTCGTGAAACAAAGCAAGAAGAATCAATGAGAACGACAATAATGATTATAATTATAATAAGGCGACAGATTTCAAAACAATAATTGACACCTATCGCACTACCATATACCTTTGAAATCATCCACTGACAGCCAAAAAATATATATTTTTTTGGTGATAAGCGATAGCCAATTATATCAAACAAGGCCGAGTTTTTTTTTTCTAATAACTGAAATCAATAACAAAAAATGACAACAAGTTACCTTCCAGTCCAAAAAGGAAAACAACAACGATCAGTGTGACTCAATCAAAACCAAGAATCAGATAAATCGAACTTTCACCTCTTTTGGACATCCAATTTAATTAATGATCAACTTAGACTCTCTGAGCATCAATACAGGAATAAAACAAAACAAAACTACGGCTGATCTAGATAACGCGCGTTTTAGTGAAGGACATTTAAAAAAAATATATTTATATATAAAACAAACCACCATGAGGCTCTTGCTGGATAGGAGAACAACAACAAGAACAACAAGAAAAGGGGGACACTCCTGGAATATTTTTTCAGCGTGTTCAGAGCATGACGACGACGCCGACGACGACATCGGCGACATATAGCACAAAGTAAACGAAATAATATATGCATATATAAATGAGCCAACAGGCATACAACACTCACTCAGAGAATTGGCCAATGATGCACTAAAATTCTTTTCAGTTTCTTATTAAAATAAAGAAAAAAAAACAAACTATATATTTATATATAATAGATATGAAAATGCAAAAACTTGAGCTTGCCGATTGAAAACCGAATCCTATAAGCTATTTGGTTAATTAGGGCCCAAATTGAGCAGGGTTGTATTACACTAGGCGAACTTCAACATTCGCTCTGTTCTTCACGCTATTTATAGCCTAGGCAGATGGAAATGAGCTAAACGTAAGAGATGCAAAAAAAAAAACCAAGTATCCATGACTTTCGACAAGAAACAGTGACATGGTTTTTGCAAACTAAAACCATCTGCAAGTTTGTTCGTTTTTGATTAAACTATAAACAGCACATCAGTGCGCTTCTTCTCAAATATTACGCGTCATGCGAATCAGTGTAGCCTAAAGTTTAACGAAAAGTGCTTTCCTATTATAATCATAATAATAACAAACAATTAAAGTGTATTCCTGAAATTCCCTTATATCATTATAATTATCTTTATCATAATTATCATCAAGTACTTGACGTCAACTATCATTTACAGCCAATATACACTTAGTCACCATCAGCTGACAATTTGTGTGAATTAATAAACAAACAGCATTGACTTGCAGCTGAATATGAGATTTTCAAAATTTCCTCTTAAGATATATCAAAATATCATTGAAACGCGTGACTTTCCTCTTGTCGACATTATTGAGAAAAAAATCAATCAAATAAATCCTTTCGATGTAATCTTTAAATTGTATCGATTAGTCTGTCTAAATATGAACCTAATAATTAAAATCAAGGAATGATCCTTACTCAATTGATTTCAAGTTAATAGCAATAAGTTGAAGGCTAGAATTCTTCCAAGTATTTAGAATTTCCAATAGGCAATACAGTTGCAGGTGTTTAACTTCTTATTGGTATTAACTTGAAACTAATAGAGTAAGGATCAATACTATTGGCTCAATACTATTACACGCCAAATGAAAATTAAGATTTTTCTAGATTCCATGTGGAAGTTTAAAACTAATTTTACCTCAATTTTTCAGGCTTTCCTTAAATTTTTTCTTTAAGTGGTTCTTCTGAATATCTTTTGGCGTGCTATTATTATTATAAGAATTGCATACTGAAAACACGCCAAAATGTTAGATTTCTAAAATTTTGACAGCGTATTCTAGAATTACACGTGAATATTCTGATAGAATCAAATATTCAATATTAAATGTATATCAGAAACTATCTAGAACAGAGGTGGGCGGAATAAAAATTTTTGAATTCCGCAATCCAGAATGGCTGCAATACGGAATGCAGAATTCCGAGCATCTCTGATTTATATACGCGCACCAACTGAAATCGTAGAATTAAGAGCTCAGCAACACTGTTATAATCTTTCATTTCGGGTAGATTTTAAGGTTCTGTGATAGATTAATAAAACGTTGATAAATATATCGTTGAAAACAACGTGAAAGCTAGAAAAACACGTTTACATTTAATAAAATTGTCGTTTTCATTTAGCGTTTATACGCCATTTCCAATGATTAAATATTAAACTCAGAAAAAAGTGCTCAATTCAAAAAATTCGGTGAATAATTAAAATAAAACCAGTAAAATTTAACCTATAAAAGGCTAAAAACTTTCACATGGAAATTGCAAGTGTCATTTAAATATTGAACATTCTCAATTGTCATGATTTCAATATTTAATATTGGATTTTATTGAAAATCTCATATTACGCCAAATGAATTAGTAAAAACACAACATCAGAAAAAGTCGTTTAAATTTAAAATGTTCTGAAAATTTTAAATCGCCAAAGATATTCTACGACATAGCCTGTATAATTGACGGGCGTTTAATTTATAATGTGCATATGAAAATGCGTTTTAATTATTGCAAAATAATAAATTTAATTAAACAAACTTCATTAAAGAAAGTTGTCGATAAATTTAAAATAAAGATTTATAATTATATAATATTATTCATTTCAGAGATCGATGCCTAATGAAAGAGGAAAATTTTAGGGGCGGGGCAAAGGTCTTGTTTAGGCAGCCACACGGCCACTGAGGCCATCACGTCTCTTCCTCTTTTGTTTGTCATCATATTTTTATTTCATCCATTTTCATTTTTAAATTAAACTTTTCATTTCTTGTCATCAAAAAATAGATAACAGAAATTTATGAGAAACAAATGAGGAAGAGACGTGATGGCCTTAATGGCCGTGTGGATGCCTAAACAAGACCTTTGCCCCGCCCCTAAAATTTTCCTCTTCCATTAGGCATCGATCTCTGAAATGAATAATAAGTAGAAAGAAATTCTTTTCTATTGATAAATCAAGAAATATTAAATAACGTTTTTTGTAAACACGTTTTTCGATTAAAACATTTGATTTAAAATATAATTTTCGGCTAGGAAAAAGAAGCGTCTAATTACTATTTACAAACACAAATCGGGGTTTTGGAAAAAAAAGCCGCTTCAATTAATCGTTTGCACAATCTAACAAGTTTTTCAAAACATGGATTATATATGCACATGTTAAAGACTAAAAGTCGTTGCAATCGTCAATAGAGTTCTCATATGAACAATATTCATAAATCACATTTAATCTTCATTCAATAAATTTTAAATAAAAAAATAATAACAATGAATAGAATAATTTCTATATTCATTTGGAGCAGAAGGCAAACTCCGTAATGCAAAAAAAGTGCAAGGATTTTTTTTTTAATATTTAAATTTTTATTTCTTTACTTTATTATTTCTTTACTTAAAATGGCTCATATGGATTTGAAATTAAAAAAGTTTAAAGCTTTGATATTTTACTTGCCTAACGGAAGAGCAAAAACAAAAAGAAAAAACGAGGTTCTCGTTTAGACGGCCACACATGAGGTTCCCATCTATTCCTCTTCAATGTTTGTTATCCATTTTTTGAGATATCACACATTGATCCGGGACAAAAGAGTGCCCGCCAAAACGAAGAACATAATAGCGGTATCTGGAATTCCCGGTGGCTCAAGTAAAATTAAAATAAACAGATTGAAATTTATAACGTGAAAAAGGGTGAAAATTCAATTTCAGTTTTTTCAGTGATTATTAACATACTAAGAGCTTGTAAACAAATATTATTTGCCATTCCATTATCCTTGCAAAGAAGCAGCTTTAGATCTAATCACTATATTATATAGAACTTTTCATTTGCCATAAAAATTCGTGACCATACTTACTATAAAGCTAAAAATAATATATAATACATTTAATATCTATATATATATCCAATATAATCCATAAAAATCCTTATAATATCTTAATTTTCTTGCATCTTCATGAAACAACTAAACAATTCTATCTAAATCAGTTCTTTAGAAAATATAAGTTGAAAAAAGTAAAAGTTTTAATTATCAGTAAAAAAAACTTGAAATATGTAACATTATCATTAATACTGTAGCACCTCACTGCCACAAAGTGCGCAAAAATTGCAAACGAACGCTCACCAATTGCACGTTTCCTTCAAAAATTACAAAAAAATTGTAATGGCTTTTTCAAATAATTATTTGTAATATTTCAAGCGCTGCGAATACAGAATAGAAAGTGTGGAACATTTTCATAACTTTTTTCGTAAAAATAAACCAATACATTTTCGAAAAATTATCATTTTATGCTTTTTATTAATCTTCGACTCATATTCCGTCATTTTAGAATATCTACTAACTGCATTATAATACCATACAACATTTAAACAAATGTTTCTGTTAAAGATAAATAATATATTGAAAGAACGTATTTTTCGCAATTACTGCGCGGTATTTAGCAATTTTCTCATATTTCCTGGCAGTGGAGTATAGTAGAGGTTTAAAAGCCAGCTTTTATTTATTCCGAATTATATCATTCATAGTTATGTAACAATTGTAAAGATGGCAATTTCGGTTAGCGTAATATTCAGATATGAGTAAAAAAAACTTTTTTCATTTTCGGTAGAGCGGTATCAGTTTGCAATGAATAAATAATAATTAACTCAATGCAAAGTAATTGATAATATATTATAGATAGCTTTTACCGCTAAAAGTTTGTCTTCTAGCTTCTAGAATAATACGCTTTTCTATTAAACCAAATGGAAATCGAATTTCTATCATTCTTAGCGGGATTTTTAAATTTCCACCTAATAATCACAGATAAGTTTTTACGCGAGTTTAATAAGAATTCCTTAAAACATCTAATAATCTTAAAATTAAACTACAAAATTCTTTTTAGAAACATCCAAACGATCTTGAATTTCTAAGGGTTGCAGTTAACTGGGTTACTCCAACTGGGTTAATCTGGGTTTAAGCTCAGAAAACGTGCTCAAATATTCTTGGAAGTTTTCAATATTTTTAGAGATTTTAAGAAAAAGCTGACAAAATGGCGTAGACATTATTTGTATAAAGTTCACGTGAAAGTTGTAAGACAAGCGTAAAAAGTTTTATAAATCCATGTTTCCATTTGACAAATATATTTTGTTTTGCAATTTATATATATATATATTGTCATGGTGTAGGTTATTGAAAATGAGGGGTTAAAGGAGCATTCCGAATAATAAAAAAGGTCTCGCTTGGGGTCTTGCCGATTTAATTTCCAATTTGTTTATTATTTCGTTTTTCTTTTTTTTTCATATTATTATAATAATTATATTAATGTAAGAACCAATTTATTAAGATAAATCAATCTAAAATAAAAAATGTAATGAAAAAAGAATTAATTGGAAATTAAATCGACATGACCACAAGAAAGACCCTTTTATTATTCGGAATTCTCCTTTAAACCTACTTTTTGAATAACCTACACCACGACAATATATACAGTAAAGTCTATATAATTCTAGAAGACACCTAAAAGTCTCTTGAAGTTGCTTAAAAACGCTACGAAGATATAATTTCTCGGCACATATAGAAATCAACTACTTGATCTTAAATACCGGACACATTTCTATTCAAACAAATACTGAGTACAAAATCAAATGAACTATTAATAATACATTCATAAAACGCGCTCTGTTGAACTTTACATATTCTAATTAAACAGACCACAAATAATACAACATTCAACGAATAAGTACCAAATTTTCCACCCAAATGAACTAAACAAAAACTTTTATCAAAAGATAACAATCTCCTTTCAACTACAATTCAAGCTCATATATCTGCGAAATCTGCTAATCAGTATAATCCCCCTTGAATGATAATGATAATCTTCAAAGTTTCATTGACACTCAACTAATCAGCGCTAATGTAAAAATTAATATCAAACCATCATGCCCTTAAATCAATCTCAGCAAGACACATTAATAATCCCATTTCAAATTAAACTACACAAATTTTGGCGGAGAACAATTAAAGAATTCTCTTCATAATCAATCAACCGCAATTCCAGACAAAAATTGAAACAACTGAAACAAGAAAACAAAACAAATTGGATCAACAAGCTCCATTTGAAGGAAGAGGGGAAAAAACAACAACAACAACAATAACAGAAACCACAACAATCTCGAATCTCGAATAAAAACAAAGATGAAGGAAAGACAGATTGTCAAGAAGCGGATTAAAACGCAATTCTTTTTCCGTTTCATTTTTAATTTTAAATTAAAAATAGGATGGCCATCGTTGTCGTCGACAGTGGGAGACGAATTAAACACAATAAATAAAATAACATAAATAACAGAGACATACAAACAAATTTGTTAAATTTATATATATAGATATCTTTGATTCAAAATGCAGAAATTAAAAAAAAAATAGGAACGAAGCAAAACCGAAGCAACAACAACAAAAAATCGTCTATTTTGAATCCTGTTATTGTTTATTTGTTTATTTCGTTATTGTGTTTCAGCCTTTTTATTTTCACCGCCTTTTGTTATCTGCCATCATTCATACCGTACAACTTGGTCTCGCATCAGTTCTCTTTAGCTAACTAGTGTGACTTCTTACTTAATTAAGTAAATAACTTTGTTGTATCGGACACAAGTGAAATCAGCTGATTCGGATCGAACCATCGTTTATCAATTCTTCTACTATTCTTCGTATTATTATTATTCCTATTGCTCTTATTGCAGTAAAGGGACCGAAACAAACAAAAATAAACATTGAAAGCCCTAGTCTCTTACAGAGTTAATCAAAAAAAATATAAATTGTGCTGCCAAAATAGCTGAAAAGTTAGATATAAATTGTTACGATAAATGCTCATTTCCACTTAACTAGTATAATGCACTCCTGCCAATCCAACTTAAACAGTACTTAAAGTCCATAATATTCCAAAAAAAAAATGAGAGACATCCATCGAGAATTCCAAAAATAACAACAATGACAAAATAGAATTGCCAATTAATTCATTTACACTAATTAGCTCCCAACACATGCACATTTTCATGCTTTTTACACTCGACTGAGCATGTGTGTTTACGGTAATGAATTAAGGGTGATAAGCTAATCTTTAAAACATTTGATAATTCACTATCTATTAATCAACCATAACAATCTTCTTGATTTTGGTTTCTAATGCACACCACCTGGTATGAGCTGAGTAAACGTGTCAAATTAAACTTTGGGGCAAGATATTTTAATTTTAGATAGTTTAAGACAAGCTAAATAATTACACGCCAAATGAAAATGATTATTTTATAATATTTAAGCACATTTTATTAACTTATACGTGTAGGTTAATAATAATTATTTAAACACGTTAATATTCCAGTCATCTCTTAAAATATCTCGTGGGCTATAAATTTTTTCGATATTATAGGTTTAAATGACTGTTCTGAGGTTCAGTTTTGACGAATTCTGGTGACAATTATAATTGTAAAAAATGTTTGTACCCGCTTATACGCGTGCTAATGAAAGAACACATTTTAATCATTTTCAAATTGTGCCGAATCAGCATGTAATATTAAATAAAGGTTATTTAAAATGTTCACTAAATTGTCAGAATTACCAAAATCCATCCAAAGCTATATTCTATAATTTCCCAAAACTTCCAATCACATATAACAGCTACAAAAGTAAATTACAATTCATATCCCATTGTAGAATGTTAATAATAAATATCAATATTTAAAAATTATTATTCAGTACCAAAGAAAATACAATCCTTGAAGGAATATTTAAACGCTCTCACCATGAACTATTCTAGTGCAAGTTTAAGGTTTATACAAATCTGCAAACAACGGTTTAAACTGACAAAAGCAACATACAATATTTACACGAACTTTGGAAAATCTGGTGGCCATTGCAGATTAATTAAACATACCAGGGAAAATGAGTGAAAATAGTTATATTACATTATGCAACAATTTTAGGCAAATATCAATCAAAAATAAAATGTTGCAAATGTTATAGCAAAATAAATTTAAAACAAAATAGAATGGAAATCACGCCAAGTGCAATTACAAAATGAGGAGCTCATAAAGCCGTTATAAAAGACCATATAGTAAATATATAAATTTTCTCGAATAGTTTAGAGAAAATTTGATAAAGTTACGTGGTAATTAACTCCTAATTTAGACGAGCAATATAAATAAACAATTTGTTGTGTGGATAGAAATGAAAACATACGATTACTCTTCGAACAGCTAAGGTGTTGTTTCCCAAACTAAGGAATATTGGAACCCTATGTTTTTTCTTGTAATAATAAAATAGCATAGAAAAAACCGTGTAGCCTTCATTAGCTCCAATTTTAAAGAACCGATTACCGCACGCTAATCCTACAACTTTCACGTGCACTTTACACAAATATTGTTTACGCAAACTTGCCAGCGTTTCCTTAACCTCTCTAAACCTTCACAAAATATTAGATTTGAGTACGTTTATTGAACTCCTTTAATAGCCTTCCAGTTGGCGTGCGGATTGTGTTGTTTCACGTGAACGCAGCATCGCGGACAAAAAATAAATGGCAACGAATTTAATTTTTTTATTCTCATTATATCAATTGATATGCACGCCAAGTGACAGTGCTCATTTTTCATTATTAAACAGAGTGTTTTTAATCGCGACATGTAAGAATTTTAAACTACTTGTTCTGTAATTTTGACAGATTTTCAATTGTGTTTTAAAATGCTTTTAATTGCAGACTTTTAGCTTAGAGACCTTTTGTAAGCTCTCTCTTTAAGTATTGTATTTGGTGTGTGAATCTAAGCAATGATTTCTATTATCTAATTGATCGGAAATATAACGTTAAAAAATTTACAATTATGTTTCTTTTTAAATATATCACCACGTAAAAAAAGCATAATCTAAAACGCAGAGTTCAAATATCTTTTTAGTTGATACAGAAAAGGTTCAACGATGCCCAATTCAAGTCTACCACGCCAAATTAAAATAGTGTTATTTAAGAGTATTTTAAAGTTTTTACGAGCTTGCAAGAAAACACTGTTCTCGACAATTTAGACAAGTTATCCTTAATCTACCTAAAAATATTAATATCTTGCTGAAGAGTGAGGATTGAGCACGTTTAATGAGCTCATTTTATAAACATACAACTTGTCGTGCTCTATTGGACTATAATTTTGTTGAAACAAATTTAGTGTAAAAATAGAATTTCTTATAACTAAGGATTAAGCGAAAAATGTTCATTTTTAATCACAAAAAGGTGCTAGTCAATATCGTCGAACAATATTCAATAAATATTCATCTAATTTTAACAGAACGTCATTCATTTTAATTTCAAAATCTACAGCATGAATACCAACGTGTTCCCATCTTACAAGAAAAAACTTTTTTAAAACACATCTCCCCAAAAACGAAACATCAAATAAAACCAATCTTGTCGAGCATTCGAAAAGAGCACTCCAAGCGTCTCTCGATGAAAAATTAAACGCTTGTCCTTGGTAATTCGATACCAAATAATCAAAATACCAATAACAATTATAATTATTATCATCATCAATTACAGAATCAAAATCAAAACATTATAAATCCGTCTACGGTCGAACACATTCTTCATAATTGTTGATAATCCATTCAACCCCATCGAGACATTATCTAATTGGCGCCTAATTGATTCCAACAATTACCGTACACACTCTTCTCTGTCCTCGCATACACACTCACGTTTCCTTCTTGCCTCAATCACCGTCGTATTCAAATCCATAAAGTGCACACAACTTTTTTGTAGTTGCCGCATTCATCCGACAATATTTCGATGGCAAACAACGCTAATTACCTATTCAGCGATAAACCATTTCATTAAGCCCGATGGACCTTTAATCATCGCTCTCATTCAACTGATTGGCGTTGCTACGGTAAACTCTGCTCGCTCCACCCCAGCCCAGGTCGCAATTTAATTATTTCTTTATTATGAAGCAATTACGCACAATTTAATAAATCAAATTTGATATATTTCCAATTGGCAAAATGTATATATTCACTAATACTAATATTAATAATAACAAAATTTATACATAAACAAATATATATGATATTTGATTTGTTATGAATAATCAACACGATTGCCTTTTTTCGTGAGAAAAAAGCCACAAACACACGAACAAAATAGAGCGAAAAACTCCTTCTCCACACGCACATACACACATATTTTTTTGCATGCCTGGGCTCAATAATTAGAATAACAAAATAATAAGCATCACTAGAAGAATTCAACATTTCTTAAAAGTGTTCCAACAACAAAAAAAAAAACAAAGAAATCAACAACATTGTTAAACTCAAGAAAAAATAAAAACGAGTTAGATGCCTTCAATTTCCGCGCCATTCTCGCGCACTCAATGCGGAAATTAAACCTGTTGCACATCTGGCAACCACGAAAAAAGCCACACTCATACACTCCAGCCATTCCTTTATTCCTCATTCATCCATCCCAAAGAATATGGTTCTAATAAACAAACAAACAAACAAAAACCGTCTTACTTCAAGGATGATGACCGACCACCCATAATATGGAAGCAGTGGCTCGACGAACAATTGAAGAATGCGATTGTGACTCGATTCGGCCGCGATCGCCGCCAACTATTTTATTCAATCTGATAGCTCGAATTAATAATATGAATATGAATAATATTTGTCGTGTCAATCAGCCGACTTGACGTGAACACCAATAATACAAGCAAAAACAACTATTAAAATAATAATAATAATAATAGTGATAATAATATTCTGATCATTATTATCGCTGTTAACGGCCAGCCAACAAGCACGGCTCTTGCTCCGCCTGCTTATCACTAAGAGAAGCAGCCAATAAGAAGTTGGTGAAAAAAAAACGAATACATCTACCTATATATGGTCAGAATCAAAACAAACTCATTGTTCTTCTCCTTATTCCAAACTAATCAAGCTCACACATTCTCTCCATCGATTCAATAAACAATAAAAAAACAATCTCGCCGCTCGGCTCACCTGTGATTCTGCCCCATGAAATTGCAATCGCACGTTAGAATTCTCATAAGCATACTAAATGGCGCCAACTTTGCTAGTTGGTGCTGCTGCAACGGCGGCAACGGCAACGCTTCTCCTGCACCTTCTTACTAGTTGTCTCCGGCCGCTTCTTGGTCTGGCGTCAAAATGTCACTGGGTTGCGCTCGTGGCGACCGACTCAACAACTCAATTCAATGCTTGCGTCAGCTTAATGTTGCACCCAGAGGACACCGCCAAAAGTCGCTATTATCGTCCGCTCGATCCGTGTTGCTCCCAACTTCAAAAATTACATTCAGATTCGGTTTGTAGACAGATATGGCAACAATAAGCAATATATTCTAATAAAATTGTCATCGAATAAAAAAGAAACAACAACAACAACAACAACAACAACAACAGGGAGGAAGAGAAGAAGGAGGAGGAGGAGGACGTGGTTTTTTATTCTACTTTTTTTTTTGGAAGAGGAAGATAACACATACATACACATAAATATGTCACTCGATCGATTCAGTCTTTTTTTGTTAGGCCTCGTCCAATGGGGCTGTTGAAAAAAAAATGGCGACGTTAGAGAGGTTCGACGACGACGAAGACGACCGCCTCTAATACATCTCGTCGTTCCGAGACACGCCCCGCCGACTCGCTACACATCGGACCAATTCGCTCCTTGAGATGACTTTTATGTGTATGCAACAATACTAGTCCGTCCGTGCCTCCCTGCCAATAGCATGAAATATAATAACTAAAGCGGCTCCAGAAGCGCCCCCAAATAAATTGACGGCAACACAATGCAACTTAACGCATTATTAAAAAGCAATGTTAACAACAATAAAAAACACACACACTCATGCAGCTCCATAAATCTTCATTTTTGAGAGCAACACACAAACCGCACACTTATTTATCCTCTCTCAGTTATTAATCAAGTTAATAGCCGTGGCCTGTTTTTTTTTTCATCTTCAAATTTCTACACTCAAAGAGCACACTCGCTCGTTCACTGACTGGCTCACACAAGTTTTCAGAGTGGTCCACTCTTCTCAATGGTGCTCGATTGTGTTTATGCACCACCACCACTACTACCATCATCATCATCATCATCGCCGTCATGACATGTGGTTTTAATATAGTATCGAGTTACGTTTCAAAAAAAATGCTTGCTCACTAGCTCCAAATTAACACGTTGACTTCATTTTTTTTTGCTAAACAAAATTGTGCGATGAAATTCGTTTGGAAACAATTAGAAAAAGGAAGAATAATGACGAGAGTTATTGAATGCCGATACAATTTCCTACGCAGACTTTAGGCAAATTCTTTATCCTATTTACAACAAGAACCGTAAAAACCCAGTACTACATTTTATAAACTATATTAAAGTACGCCATCCGCACTAGTAAAATGAGTTGATTGTTCAAATGAGTTAGATCTTAATTCTCTCCGCTAATATAATTGCTTATTTGTATTAAAATAGTAAAAATAATATTGAAATTTTTCTCTATAGCGCACGTTGAAACTAGTACCACGTGTTTAAAAAGCGTAAAATCGAGATTTTCGGGTGGCATGTTAAAGCATAAGCTTGAATGTGCAAATAAACAAACATTTTTCACGTAGAGTAAGACGTCTTTCTTTATCGTGACCATTAAAGCCTTCGTACAACAACTACTACTAAAGTTTTGTGATAATTAACACGTGGAAACTTACAATTAAAAACGACAATTTCATTTAGCGTGCTTATTAAATCAAATCTAAACTCTATAGAAATATTATACGCACTTAAACAAATTAAAAAAAGAATCACGTATTTACGTTAAGAATTGGGACTTCACAAAAAAAAAAACAAATAATTTTCTATGGTATCAAGAGGCGGGGCGCCAAGAAAACACCATTCTTTTCGATAAATGTTAGTTCATGACAAATAAAATTTTGACGGGAGCAACAAGGACGGCAACAATTTGAATACAATGAATTGTTATAGTTAATCATTTGATAATAATAAAATGAACTGCATAAAGGTTGCGAATGCCCGAATATGGATACCGTACACTCACAACGATAACCATTCAACTGTAGAACGAAGTGGCGGACTTTTGCTCAAAAGAAAATAACCACATTCATTTTTACATTGAATTGTTATTGTTTACTAGAACGTTCACACATTTAGACCTACTATATTCCAAAACCTATTAAATGTTACATTTTTTAGGTAAATGAGAATTGCGGTTGAACATTAGTAGACAATGCAAATTATAAACAGAGAATAACCGATTTGAACGCGAAATTAACAAAAGCCTAAAACAATACAGAACAAAATCACTATTTTAACCTATGATCGTAGCTAGTCGTGAAAACGTATTAACACTTATTAACCCAAACCATCAATTTAAACTTAATCGCGCCAAATAGAAATAACAATTTTCACATTTTTAGGCGTGTCTGAAAAATTTTGCGTCTTTTTAAAGAAAACAACTTAACTAGTATTATCTTAAACTACCTAAAAATAATAAAATCTTTCTAAATAGTTAGATTTTAGAAAGTTTACTGGAATCTTTTTTTTGTCGCGTGTTTAATCAATCAACTGAGTCATTAAGAATGAGACAAATTTTGGAGTTTTATTCACAAATTCAATACAAATTTTTGAATTTAATTAAGACGTGTTTTTCTCATAACTATCAATGCTCAATGATATAAGTATTCGTACTTTCTATCTGACTCATTGAAGATTATCAGATTATATCAAACACTTTTGCACTCCAAATGAGAATGTCAATTTCCCGATTTAAATAGCGTCTTTCAAATTAATACGTTTAATTTAAGAGAGTGGAGCTACTTTAAATTATTTAGAATTTTTAAAACTTTCAAAATATCTTAAAACCTTTACAAATCATAAGATAAAACATTAAAATGCAAACGAGACTCAAAAGTCGATTTGACTCTACACTAGTACTCCTCTCTAATAATTACTATCATGAAATAAATGTTCAATTATGTTCCATTAGCTCTTTCGATTACCGTAGGAAGCGATGCATAAATGTTTCTCAGTGTCTAACTTATCAATAAGACTTATCAATGCTATTCTCAACATATAATTGCTCAACAAACATTGGTCTAACAGTTGAAAATAATTATTAATGATTCAGTTAATATTCTTATTAACGAATATTCAAATATCATTAACTAGAAAAAAAACCCATGAAAACCTATTCTATTAAGTTGCAAAAATACAAAAGCCATCATGTGAATGCTTTCAAAAAAAAAACTAAGCTAATAAATAGCCGATTTCGCATATCAAATTTACAACATGTATGCTTATTAATTTGTGTAAATGAAATAAATCAAAACGCTATGGTATCAAAGATTATTCATTCAGTATAATAACAAAAATATTTATTTGATGTGGCTGTGCAGTTCGGGGTTCCATCAACATTAAAGACTATATTCATATTATTACTATATTACCGTAACCAACCTACAGTACCGGTCAAAAGGTTGTAAACGTGGGGTTTTTCGAGCATAACTTTACGAATACTTTATTTTATTCTTTCTTATTTTTTATGGCACTTTCCCACAAATTTTCTAAATAATTGGTGAATATTTTAGCTGAATATCGGCTCTCGAAAACCAGTTATGTTCGAAAAACCCAGCGTTTACAACCTTTTGACCGGAACTGTGCATTCAGTATTTAAACTTTTTAAAATTTATATATCTGCTAAACTAGAATTGGAGTCCCGTTTAGAGTGCTGCCAGTCTTACATTTTAATAGCACTTCTATCTTCAGAAATTTGTCGGATATTAACTAGCTTTTAGTTTCTACATATAAATTTCCAATACTAAATGAAACGTTGAAAACTGAATTTCTGAATTATAGCATTTTGAATTAATTTTCTACAATTATATTAAAGCATATTCTCTCAAAAAAATGAGCACCTCCTTTACAAAAACTCTCATTATCACGAATGCATTTGGGGTGGTAGCTAGAGTTGCTTCTCTAAATAAAATTTGAAAATTGAGAGTTGAAAAATCTACGCTTTCCTCAATTTTTCGCTCTACATTCTATTAAAAAACTGTGTCGAGATTCACAGCTTGTTTCTTAAACTTAAAATTCGATAAGATTACTTTCAACTGCACGCCAAATGAAAATGTCAATTATCTGATATTTAAATCAATCACACATTTTTCCACGTTTTAAATAAAGAAAACTTTACTTGTCATTTTGATAACCTGTTCTTAAATTATATAAAAAACTGATTTTCTTACTTAAGAATAATAGATGAAAGCCTTTTCTGAGCTGCCAGGTAACCGTCACATTTTGCGGTAAACTGCAATATTTTAAAACTTTCCAATTAAAAGATGAATATTTATCTGTGAAAAGTTTCAAATAAATTTGAGCAATTTTCAGAGCAAACCAAATTTTTGGTAGTCTCTCTCCCTCTTTTAAATCTTCCAATAAAAATAACTTAAACTGTAATTTTGTTATAGTTCACCTAGATTTCTCACAGTCATTTTAGGTTGTCTTCTGAATATTTCATTAAAATAATCTTTAACAAATTCTAGTGAATATAACTTACATTTAAACGATTTTTTGAACGTTTTAATATTATTATCTAAAATAAAACAAGCAGGTAAAGAGTCACAAAACTATAATTCGAATATTTATTCCAAAATACCTATTTTTCCCTTCACATTGACATAAAAAACATCTGCATTTTGAGAGTCTCATGCTCTGATTTTCTTTCTTAACTTTTCCTTTTCTAAAATACCATACAAAATTTAAAAAAAAATGAAGCCTCCAACAATTCCATCCCATTTCCATCGATGCTCCTTTCCTCATTAATCCAGCACTCTTCCTCCATCTATACATTGCGCAATTATAAAGTCGCATAATTATTCATGAGCTCAACCAAGTTTATTGAAATACAAGATGAAATGACTGACAAAACACCGGCACACAGAAACACTCACACAAGAATCGTTAGAATGGATGGAAAATAGGCGGCAAACACAATTCAGATGAAGTCAATACCTCGACAAAAGCCATTAAGACGAATATTCATATGAACAAAAAAAATAAAATAAAGCAAAAATAAAATAAAATAAAAAATATAAAAAAAATGTCGAGTAGACTTGGCTCAGAAACGATTCTCTCGAATATGCCATCACTGACGGCTCTCAGCTCTCTTCATCGGTTTTTTTGTCAATGCGTGTGTTTCTGTGTATGTGTGCTTGTGTATGTGTGTGTCGAATTTCCAAACACAAGACGGACGAGGGGTCGGCTCTAATATTCATCGGCTCATCTGTCACTTGTGAGATAAAAAAAAAACAACATAAAATTAATCCAATGACATTCGTGCGCAACATTTTCTGTGTTGCTTCTTTTTAAACGCACGCTTCCGTTTAAAAAGTCCTCACTCGTATTTTCAACAAATGCGTTTGTAGAAAATTCATAAATTCCAAATTGAGAAAAACCGCCTGATATCAAATTACACATTATAAGAGTAAATAAAGTGTTTAGATGCCTTAAACTACTACATTCGTTGCAAGCAACAACAATAATCGGATATCTTTCATCCAATTAAGGCAAAAACAATCAAAAACCTAATTAAGGCCACTTTCAAATTAATTAATCTCTCGCATTTTCCGCAACAAAGTGCACACATACAACAATAGTGCAACAATAAGAACAATGCTCAGCAAAAAATAAAATAGACGATGTGTGGCGCGGCGGCTAACAGAGGTCCAAACTCATCGGGTTCTCGAAACAATTACTCACACGCAGATATACACACACATACACACATTGCTCTGTCAATATTCCCATTACATTCAAATTAGCCATCACGCCATCTTCGGCTCGCCGCCGCTCCTAATAAGCCGTTTCGCCATTTCAAGAGCCATTATAATGATGGAATAATTTTGCGAGCGCAAGAAGCAGCAAAAAATGTTATTTAATCTCTTCCCCACTGTTATTATTATTATTAAGAAAAGTGCTATATAGATTTGAAAAAAAAAGAGCCGATCTCAACTTTCTTGAAGCCATTCCATTTCCAATTCACAGACAAATTATTTAACAAAAAAAAATGAAAGAAAGCGTTAAACAAAATTATCCTAATCATGATCAAATCTCACTCAATGACGTATAATTGTAGTCCATGTGAAAAATAAAAAATTTACCAATTAATTCACCTGTGTATGATGGTAATTTAAGAATGACTTTTCCCAATGTTGGTTGGCACAATGTTTACTCGCAGGTGCAAATCAATGGTTATGTCATTTTCAACACACTATTTAATTAGTACGTTTCAAGTGTCGGCTCGCAGTTATGAATTAATCACTAACTGAACCGTTAAAAAGGGTGTCTAAAAGTTTTCTTTAGAAAAGTTCTAATTTACAAAAAAAAATTCTCATTTTACAGTACCGCGCCAAATCGTTTGTGAAAATTTGTATGTCTCTATTATCAAAATATAAGAAATTGACAATTCCAATTTTATTTTCGTAAAAAATAAAAGTAATACATCTGATTTGATCTAGAAATTTTGAAGAAATTTAATGAAAAATAGAGAAATTGTTAACATAAATTGAATATTTGTTTCATGATCTCGTTGAGACCATTGAAACTAATTCAAACATGTTGAAATTTAATTTTAAATTTTTTTGTATTTTAATAATATAAAAAAAGTTTTTACTAAATGTTAATACCTTTCCAAAGTTTTATATCTCAGTATGCTTACTGAGCTCATTCTATTATCATACAAGTTGGGGTGCAGTATTACAGGGGAAAAAACAAGTTCGAGTTTGTTTAGTCAGTTTAAGGATAAACTAAAAACTTTCACGCATAAACAAATAAAATAATGGAAAAAATAAATCACATGGATGGTTTAAAATGAAACCTTATAGTAGATGTTTTAATCTATCCCATTATCAATAGAGCGGTGTTTCTCATATAATAAATTAGTGATCATATAGTATGCGGGGAAAACCGCCTGTAAATGGATAATATATCTTCAATCATTCAGCTTGTCTAGTAAATTTTGAGACCTGGCTATTTCCTTTCTAAAGATCTACGTTCAACAAATAAAATAGTCGAAAAAAACAATTCGCATGGATGGTTTAAAATTAAACCTTATAGTAGATGTTTTAATATATTGCATTATTAATAGAGCGGAGTTTCTCATATAATAAATTAGTGATCATATAGTACGCCTGTAAATCGATAATTTACCCTCAATCTTTAAATATGCCTAGTAAATTTTTAAAACTGACTATTACCTTTCTAAAAATCTATACATCCTTCCAACTCCTTTTAGCAAAAAAAAAAAGAAAAAATAGTTTCATAAACCTACTCATTCCCACTGTCACTATTTTCCATAATCTTAGGCAAATTTTCTGAATTAAACATTCATTTTTAAGCCATCACATCGATATGGCTATTAAACGTTATTTAAAAATAAACTATTCAGTTTCACTTACAATGCCTAATAGTCAAATGTTTAGTATTTAGAAAACAATGAGCAATATTCGTTTGAAAGACGGAAAATTCTAATTTTCATTTTGCGTCCACATATTTTTATGTTTTTAGAAAATTTAAAGCTATAAAAGTTTTTTTTAAATTGCCAATTGAAATGTCTATAAAGAGAGCTAAGCTAACACACTCCTCAATCGAAAATTTCTGCAAACAGTATCAGTCATTAAAATAATTTTTTAAAAACCTTTTCAAGGTTAGGTTTTATTTTTAAAAAAACTGCATATTTCAAGCTTTAAACATCCACGCAAAACAAAATCCGGTTAAATTTACTGCTTACTAAATTGTCAGTTTCACAGGTGGTGCGCCCAAAGTAATATTAAAACTAAGAGTTCAGAAATGTGCTCATCAGGTGGTGTGTGGTTTTAAGAGTACTGCAAATGCTCAAAACATTGTCAAAACGACTTTAATTCTTATTTATCTTAATCAGTGTAAGTTTATAAGACCACGTTGAATACTATAAAACATTCTTTGTTATTGTTGAATTCACGTGGTGTGCATTTTTGATTTCAAATTCTCAATCTATTCAGTTATCAGAAACAAACGACAAGATAAGATGTATTAAACTTTGCAAATCTTGTACTTAAAAATTCGCCATGAATTAGGTCGAAAAACGATTTAAACACTTTATAATCTTCACGATATTTAATTAATAGTGTTTAGTCATGAAGAGCTCTAACTAAGTAACGTAACATTTAATTAGAATACAGGAAAAAATAAGTTTCCTTGGAACATTTATTCAAAGATTATTTAGCATACACAGTACAGTTAGTATTATAATAAAAATTAAACCAATTAAATAAACTAGAAAACCTCTTCATCCCAAATTTAATGATTAAGTTGATAGCTCAGAAAAGATGCACATTTCGGTAAGAAGCGCATATTTTTAGATAGTAAAAATGACAATACATAAAAAATAATACGTGTAAGTTAGTAATACACGTTTAACTATTGAAAAATATTGTTTTAGATTTTTGCTCAAAAAAATCTCAAACATTTTACAATTAAATTTTTTATTCCTCTTATAGAAAGATTAAAATTGTTTTAAATTCAATCTTTAAATGATCAAAACGTCATTGCCAAAAAAAAACTATAAAATTCGTTGAGCATGAATACAATTTCTCCGTCAATTAAACAAAAATTCGGCATTTGTGTGACGGGCTGCATACAAAAATCAAATTTGACTAATAAATTTAATTCTTATTTATTTTTCATTTTGGGGAAGTAGCATAAAACTAAAAAAAACGTGGAAAGTATATTCAATTATACACTAGCTGACAAAAGTTTTGTCACAAATGTTTTTTCGGGTTTAACTTTTTTGTGACTTGACCAAATTGGCTGATTTTTTTGATATTTTATGTGAATCAGTTTTTAAAATGTTATAGTAGCATAATTTGGTTTAAATTACCATGGAAATTTCGGTACCACGCATTCCATTTTCCCTCATATTGATAACAGCTTGCCGGGTGGCAATTGGAGTTTCTTTACGTGGAGTCATCACTAAAATGTTGCAAATTACTGCTATTTTCAATAAATTATGAAAAAGGTATAATAGAACTTTAAAAATTATTAAAAAATGCAGTGCAAGAAAAGTGCGTAATATCTTTGAGCTACTCATTTTACGATAAACGCTTGTCACTGTAAAACGGATCATCGTAATCACAAGCGAGAATTTGTAAAATAATCTACAACCATATGAATCTATCATATCAAAAAATCAGCCAATTTGGTCAAGTCACAAAAAATTTAAAAAAAACATTTGTGACAAAACTTTTGTCAGCTAGTGTATATGTAAATCAGGCAATTTGCAATCTTTACCATATTAATTAATATAATACAAAAAAACACAACACAAAAGCAAATTTACAGCTAAACGTTGTTTTGTTCCACCGGATATTAACCTCCTTTTCCGCACATTTAATACCCATTTAATCTTCTTTTAAAACGAATATTCTCTGAATGACAGAAAAAAAACAACAAAAAAAAACAATCGAAAAGCTGTTGAAAATGAATACAAAAACAGAAACGTCTCTAGAAGAAAATAAAAGAACCATCATCAATAAAAATAATAATAATAATAATGACAGTAATAATAAAAGTAAAACTAATTAATTAATAAGAGTTTAGATAATCCTCCTTACAATTCACAATAAAATCCAATTAGTCGAGTACAATGAGGAAATCAAAGAAGCGGGTAATTCAATGAATTCTTCTACAAGATTAGTAACTATCAAATCACCACTAAATTAAAACATATTTCGATTAATACTGCCGATTATATTAGGTTTCTCTATTTCCCTATGCCCATTTTGTTAATAAAAATAAATAAATTATAAATTCACTGCTCGAAATTTAACATTTTTGAAATTCTTTTTCGCAAAATAAAGTTCTTTTCGTAACAACTAATCAATAAATTCAAAAAAAAAACAATAACATGAATGTTACAGTCTATTTAATCAGAAAGTTTAATTTCATTAGTTAAACCTAATCACATCAATCGTCCCAAAACCTATTCTCAATTGTTTAAAACAATTCCCAATACTCCAATTATTTCAATTTTATCTTCTATTTACCAGATTATTTTTATACCAATTGTAAGAAGGCTTACCAAAATCAATAATGCACAAAGATACGCAACAAGTACTCGAGTGACGCGAGAATTATCTGTTCATTATATTCAAAATTACTAGAATCTGAGCAAACTTTCAGCTAATTTTCAAACCTAAACTAAAAACTAGAACTTAAGAGCACCGTTATGACTCGGTATTACTGTAATAAATCAGGCGTAAATTTCAATTTTTCACCGCGTGTTGCTAATTTCTTTAGAGAATATCTTTGAAAAAAAGTCATATAGAAGTTTTTTTCTAGAGAAAAAAAAAAACAAAATAAAAACTTAATTTGTCGATTCTTTATTCCAACTGGAATGCTAATAATAAACAACTTAGAAAACATTCTTAAACCTAACATTTTGTGAAGATTTCAATATTTTTAGAGAGTTTACGGTACAGTTGACAAATTGGCGTAGAGAATATTTTTGTAAAGTAAACGGAAAAGTTATTTTTTTTAAAGAAAAGCGTAAAAATAAGAAAATCATGGTTCCCATTTGCTGTGATTCTGTAATAAAGTCCTTAAATATTTATATAATTATTTTAATTTAACCTTAATTGCATTCAAATTGTATCAGAAATAACATATAATTATTAAATTAACCACTGAGGTTATTATATTCGCGTGGCTACCGACTAGTATAGTAATACAATGATCTCAGTCAAAATCGCCATCTATTTGAGGAAAAAACGTTTTTTTTAGAATTCTCCGTGGAAATTTTAAGATAAAGCTGATTTTGATCATTTAAAGATGTTACAACCATGGATATAACAAACGAAGACACAAACCGGGACCTCTTGGTGTCCCGCCTTCTTCCCTTGATCAGTTGTCTATTCATCAGGGTTACGGGCCGGTGGCCATCGAGCCGAGTCGAGATGTGAGCAATTCCTACTTCCCTAGCTCATCTATCCCCAACTTATTCTGTGACATGTATTTTAAGACATAAATAAATATTATTATTATTAGATCGATTGCTATCAAAGCAGTCACGGTTAGTCGTTTTTCTGGTTTTTAGTTGTTTACAGCGTCTCAGCTCCAAACACTATTCTTCGGGTACCCATACAATAAGGACGTAAAATGTAACGATATCAATATATCCAACTATCATCTAATTCTAAGGGTAAATGAAAGACAAGTATTTCGGTAAAACAGGATGGATAACAAGCTCCTCCCATTAATGGTATTACTGTAAATTTATTTTTTGTGCAACAAGAATAACTGAGGTTTTGTTTGATGAGGATATTCTGATTTCCCGACTAGGTTTGGTGTTTATAAAAGGTGTCTCTTCTCCGCTTGGACGATAATATGTTTATAATTTTTGATATATTATAAAGAAAATGACACATTGCTAAACTTTTCTCCAGTTTTTGGTGACAATAATAACTCTATCAATCCTTAATTTATTTATGAATGCCGCCTGTATGCCAAATGAAATGTTCGATTTCTAAAATCTAGACAGCGTAGTCTAGAATTTCACGTGAATATTCCGATGAAATTAAATATTTAATTTGAAGTATCTATCAGTAACTTTTTACATCATCAAATATATCTGCGCTTTAATTTCTATGGGCGTCTTAAATGCATCTCGGCTGAAACATTTGCATTGGGCGTGCCACCAGCTATACGAAAATGACTCTTTTATCTTACTAAATCTTAAATTTCTTATAGAATTTGATGGTAAATATATTATTTGGCTTAAGATATGAATAATTCATTTAAAAAAAACTACTCGAATCTAACTATTTGTGAAGATTTTGATTATTCGATAATTTAAAAATAACCTGGGGCTACTGTTTTAAACAAAAAATTTTATTGTTTATAAATATGAAATTCTACGACAAGTTTATTTGAAGCTCATTTTAGAGCCTATATGCACCTGGGATGTGCAGAATGATTCCGTCTCCCCAATCCTAATTTCTCTTTTATAAAGATATCACATTCATTTGTTGTTTATTGTTTAATAAACACATAAAAAATACGTTTTGGAATATTTTCTAGTCACTAGATATTCTACACTTTTACATTCGATGTTCATTGAAAGACTTGGAATTCTTGAGCGAATATGTCGTTTGGAACATTTATTCGGTTTCTGTATAAAAAATAAGTACTAGAAAAAACTAGGTATTCTGTTAACTATACCATTCCACCTCGTGAGAATTGGCAAGTCAAAATTCATCGTCTAGTTGCAATTGATTTTCCTTAATACCCCTCATATCATTTAAACCGGCGGAGATTTTTCGTTAAAACCATAATCCTGGATCATTAATTTTAACAATCTAACAAAAAACCCTCTGACTGGAATTACCAAAGGGATTATGGTGGAAAAATAATACCCTCAAGCTTAAGAACAATAATTCTAAAAGTCGAACTATTCAATTTTACTATAATAACTAGAATAACGATGTTCTCTGAATTTACACATACTCAGTTAGGTTATTTCTATCCTATTTAATTATAAGGATCTTGTGAAACTGGTTAAGTTTACGCTCATGTTGCAAATTTCGATCAGAAGTGTTTATTTTTAAATCGTTTAAGATGAGCTAGATAGAATAACGTGTCAAGCTATATAAAAATAAAACGTTTAAATTAGAAAGCCACGTTTAAACATTGAAACATATTCATTTCCATTAGTAGATTTCAAAATCTAAACTCAATAAAGCAAAACCAATGACTCAAAGAATCAATCTGCACCTAATCAACATTATTGTTCAATTTCTTATTGCTCACATTCTCACCCGATCATTGAATCAAAAACTTCTTAATTGCGATTGACTACTGAAAAGATAACAATGCCAAATGAGACGTGAAATTACAATTTTTTCCATTGTTGCTTAGTGATATCGGTTCATCAAGCTCAATTTAAAATTTTTTTCTCAAATTATACTCTTTGTGCGCATGGGAAGACTAGATCTTGCTGATTACTAGTTTCGTTACTAAGGTTAATTGAAGACAACATTATGTTAGGGGCCCAATTAATAATCGGCTGGTTAATCATACATTTAGTTTTAAAAATAGTTTTAAGTAAACCTTTTTAATGAAATACATAATAAAATTTTTCTTACAAAAACTATCAAAGTTAACCTAAAATTTGTGGCAATGTTTATATGTACAATTACTTACTGTAGATATGGGGCTACGTGTAAAACATAATATCCTTTTCAATAAATATACCGGATCAGCTAAGTTGCTCACATTAATTATAATTGAAATAGATTTAACTTTATAAAGTAGTTCATTGTTGAATCTCTAAAGAGAAAATCTACAAACCAGATAACTAGACAAACTCACAAAAGTTTCCACTCGAAAAAGTTAAAAAGAAGCTGAAGCACGCCAACTAGATGGCTAATAAAACGTGCTCAAATCTAATATTTTGTCAAGAATTTAATATTTTTAGAGGTTTAAGTGAAAGCTGAAAACCTGGACTATACAATACTTGTGTAAAGTACACGTGAAAGTTGCAATACAAGTGTAAAATTAATAAAATCGTTGCTCCAATTTAGTGTGCTAAAGCAAAAATTTAATTCAAAATAATTTCCGTCATTACCAACAACATTTTCATTTAACTTGTTTTCGCCGCCTTCCATGCATCTCATTTTCCGCTCAGTCAGGACTATTTATCCGGAAAATACGATACTGTAAATATTAGTAGAGTTTCCATCAATTGGACTCATTCAGAATATCTTTTATAATATTTCTTTAAGCATTATTACAATTTCATGCCGGCACACTCCTTTCCCTTCTGATTCCGTTTTCGGGGTTAACCAAATCTATCTATATACACAAACACGCCACCCATAACTGTCCATTTTCCACAACTTTATCATATTTTACTGATTTCCGCGTGCACTTTTATTTCAAAGTTTCAATTTTAAGCCAACCGATCCAGCACATTCTATCAGAACTTTAAGATCTATTAAGGTAAACGAGGTAGTCATTTGCGCATAACGGATGGAACGTCAACTGCATATGAGATGCATTTAAGCCGCCCATAGAACTTAAAGCGCTGATAATTGTGATGTTCTAGATAGTTACTGATAGATAATTCAAGTTAAATATTTAATTTCATCAGAATATTCATGTGAAATTCTAGACTACGCTGTCAAAATTTTGGAAATCGAACATTTCATTTGGCGTGCGGGTGGCGTGCATAAACAAATTAAGGAATATAATTGTTAAAGTTATGCTTTTCACTAAGAACTATAGAATAGTTTAGCTATTTGTCATTTTATTTACAATATATCAAACATTATAAACATATTATCATCCAAGCAGAGAGGGGACACCTTCTATAAACACAAACCTAGTCGGGAAATCAGAATATTCTTATCAAACAAAACTTCAGTTTTGGTTCTTGAACAAATTATAAATTTACAGTAATACAACTAATGGGAGGAGCTTATTATCTATCCTGTTTTACCGAAATACTCGTCTTTAATTTACCCTAAGAGTTAGTCGATAGTGAGATATACTTGTTTTCGTTACATCCCCTTATTGTATGGGGACCGGAAGAATAGTGTTTGGAGCTGAGACGCTGTAAACTACTCAAAACCAACAAAAGGACTAACCGTAACTACTTTGATAGCTATAAACACCAAACCTAGTCGGGAAATCAGAATATTCTCATCAAACACGACTTCAGTTTTGGTTGTAGAACAAAAAAATTACAGTAATACCAATAATGGGAGGAGCTTGACATCCATCCTGTTTTACCGAAATATTATCAAAATATAAAAAAATTGACAATTCCAATTTTCTTTTCATAAAAAATAAAAGTAATAAATCTGATTTGATCTAGAAATTTTGAGGAAAATATAATGAAAAACAGAGAAATTATTAACATAAATTGAATATTTGTTTCATGATCTCTTTGAGACCATTGAAAATAATTCAAAAATTTTGAAATTTAATTTTCAATTTCTTATATTTTGATTATACTTGTCTTTCATTTAACCTTAGAATCTGTTGATTTACCTTCGTTACATTTTACGCCCTCACTGTATGTAAAACGACGAATAATGTTTGGAGCTGAGACGAAATACGCACGGAACCATTACTGCACGTCAAATGAAGCAATTAAAATGAGAGCACATGCTGAGATCTAGCTATGAGTTAAGCCAAACAGTCACCTATACTTTTTAAAATATTCACAAAAAATTAAGCTAAAAGTAATCTTCAATTTTCACGTGAAAGCTTATAATACTCACTCAAACCCATTGGTAAGATAAGAAAATCAGCTCAGTAAACGAGCTCTGTATTAAGATATTAATTAAGATTTAAGACAAGCTAAATTGTGGTGAAAAAAAGTTTTTTAAAAAGCCGTAAAATTTACATACACGGTCAAAATTTGAACATTCGTTTAACTATTGAAAAAAGTTCAATTTTATTTGGCGTGTCACTGGTAAGGACCTTCTTTCATCATAAATGTTTAATTTATTTGTAGTTGATTTAAATATAATTTGATGGTTTTAAAAAGAAAAAAATAGATTTTGCTTCATATGTCCTTAGCTTTCTTAAATATTGACGTTTTGATAAAATGCAACAATAGCAACGACCCTAACATTAACAAATTGAACATTTTTCTTTAGGTGTCAGTGATCGAATATTGAAATTATTGAGCAAACAACTCGCCTTTTGACTCAAATTTTCGGACAATTCTAAAAACAAGATTCCAATAGTCTTGCTAAAATGATAGCAATTAAAAATACCAATTTAATTAACAATCTTAGAAATAAAGAAAGACCTGCTAATGGCGATGAAATCATTTTAGAAGAGGAGTGCGTTTATAGATCGTACAAATCCCGATCTCACAAGCTATTACCATTATTTTGGCCGGAAACCCAATAGATGCATTAAAAAATCGTCCAAATGACTAATTATAGGCTCATTTTCAAATATCATATGATAACATTATTCAATATTTACTCAATCGTATAACAAATGTGCTTGTAATAATTGTTTTCAAATTAAATCTAAAATTCAAAAAAAATAATAATAATAAAAGTATTAAAAACAATAATGCGCCCTTTTATGATACTCCATGTTAGCTGTCATTAATCACACAATTCTCGATGACCCATTTCAATTAACATTTTCACCTGTCAAAGCTAACCATAAAAAAAAATAAAATTTAAGTCATTAAAAAACTCACGGTTGTTGCGGCGAGATGGCCACTTCCATTCGACGTGCACATGGCGGACAAAAGCATCTCACAAATTTGCGCGAATACATTTGAAAGTGCTCCTAATCAATTCAATTAAATCAAGTCTCATTGAGTTATCATTAGCAGTGATAGGTGACAATACAACAAACAATATCATCGTCCATCACAATAACAACAACAACAACAACAAATAAATTAATTATAATAAATGGTTACCATGACAAACACCTAAAAAATAAAACACTAAGAGCTCTCTTAAATTGATAACGTCCGATGACACTACAAGCTCGATGGCAGATAATCACGTTCGTCGTTGCGACAATTCTTCACTCTGTTTTCTAAAAGAAAATCACACTTTAAATCATTTGACACGTGAATATGGTAGTTGCACAAAAACAATTTAAATTGATAATAATTAAATGGTTGGGAAAATTAAAGTCTAATGAGAATCATCAATTTATTTGGAAAGTGGTTTGGTTAAATATCAAATAATCATTCAATTCATTTATAATCGTTTTTCAGTTATACAATTGTGAGCAATCTAGAGAACCCACAAATTATGTTCATTAAGGTGTATTAGAAAAAAACGAAAACTGTTCTAATGGCATAAACAAAACAATTTTTATAATTGTACCTTCCTTATTCATTTAAGGTTTTATTATACTTTTCAAAAATTAGGTAAAAGTACGGTCACAAAGGACGTTTTCATCTCTGCCTCTTTTATATCTCATCAATAAGTTCTATCTCAAAAATGTATAGATAATACATATTGAAGAGGAAGAGATGGAAAAGTCCTTTGTGGCCGTCCAAACGAGACCATTATTTATTCTCTCCGATGTTTGATAGTAAATCAGTTTTGAATAACTGCGACTATGTAACTAACTGAACTAACGGGACTTCGACTCCAGAGATTAAATAGGAATACCTAGTAAAGAGCCAAATTCAAAAATGTATTTTCAAATTGTTTAATATTGCACGCCAACTGCTCTCTTAAAAATGAAAGCTCATTTGAGGGATCCTAAGAAGATTTTCTAGCTTTGTTTCAAGTGTTTTAAATTTTTCAGGACAGGCTTGTTAAAATTGAGTAAAAATTGATTTGTGATTGTTACGTGTAAATTTAGAAACCACGCTTAAAAATTAAAAAGGTTTTCATTCGGAGTGGTATTATCTTCAAATACTGCTTATATTTATAAGATGATGACAAAACCAATCAACAAAATAACCCTTTGGTCAAAAATAACGATGACAATTGGTCCTTTTGATACTTTTGATTTTTTAATTATCTATGTTTTAACAATTTAACGATGTCATTATTTTCTTAGAGAAAATCAGCTCTAAAGATAAACTGTATCTATGAATATTTTTGTATTGGGGTATGTTATTAAGCAAATAATGAAGATTTGAATGGTGTTTGACTTCTGTCAGTAGTAAAAAAAAACTTTGAGATACTTCTGCTTTTATAAAACACACTTTATAGGTCTCAAACGCTACTTGAATTTGTGATTTCCTTTTTTGTTTTCGAATAGGATCTATACCAGAAATACGGTCCTGGTCAGGTACAATTGAAAGATTATTTTAACGTATATAATGAGCATGTAGGAAAATATGCCTCTTTTAAAAACAATATTATCTTTAAAAGTTTTTTAACTACTGACAGAAGATATATATCATTCGAATTATCACAATTTTCTCTATAACAGATCTAAATACAAAACATTTTTATAGATACAGTTTTCATTAAGAGCTGATTTTTTTAATAAACTAATTACGTCGGAAAACTAGGAAAACTTAGGTAACCTGAAAGTTTAATGATTAATGAGCAAACTTCAATGCTTATGCTTAGTTTGGCAGTGTTAACTATGGTTTTTTCAAAATTTTTTGACGGATTCATGCTGGATACATAATTATTTAATGCATAATCCTTTTGAACTTTCAGGTTACCTAAATTTTCCTAGTTTTCCGACGTAATTAGTTTATTAAAAAAAAATCAGCTCTTAATGAAACCTGTATCTATAAAAATGTTTTGTATTTAGATCTGTTATAGAGAAAATTGTGACAATTCGAATGATATATATCTTCTCTCAGTAGTTAAAAAACTTTTCAAGATAATATTGTTTTTAAAAGAGACATATTTTCGTACATGCTCATTATATACGTTAAAATAATCTTTCAATTGCACCTGACCAGGACCGTATTTCTGGTATAGATCATATTCGAAAACAAAAAAGGAAATCACAA
This sequence comes from Caenorhabditis plicata, assembly GCA_963931815.1. Lineage (NCBI taxonomy): Eukaryota > Metazoa > Nematoda > Chromadorea > Rhabditida > Rhabditidae > Caenorhabditis > Caenorhabditis plicata. The sequence continues at coordinate 5,133,624 of OZ007493.1, read as the reverse complement.
ATTCAAGTAGCGTTTGAGACCTATAAAGTGTGTTTTACTACTGACAGAAGTCAAACACCATTCAAATCTTCATTATTTGCTTAATAACATATCCCAATACAAAAAATATTCATAGATACAGTTTACATTTAGAGCTGATTTTCTCTAAGAACATAATGACATCGTGAAATTGTTAAAACCTAGATAATTTAAAAAATCAAAAGGATCAAAAGGACGTCATTAAAAAATTATGAATCCAACATGAATCCGTCAAAAATTTTGGAAAAATCATTGCTAAAATTGTCAAATTAAGCATTGAAATTTGTTCATTAATAAATTCCACGAAAATATTTGCACATTGGTCATTTATGAATCGAACATTTCAAATGGCGTGCAATTGTAAATTACGATTTTTCAATTTTTAAATGCATTTTATGAAAAACCATGTGCCACTTTAAAACGTTTTTCACGTCAATATTACGAGCTATTCTTAAAAAATCCCTCACACTTACAATTTATCTTAATGTCAGGTGGGTTCCTGTTGTTAACAAGTCATTTTGCGTACATTAAAAAATGTAATTTATACTAGTAATTAAACTAGTATACTAGTATCTAGTAATTTATACTAGTATCTAGTAATTTATACTTAAAACCAAAAAATCTCGCAACAATAGTCGAATTTCCCTCAAAAATTTTTGTTTAAAATCCTCTGGAGCTTTGCATAATTAATAAGTGACAAATTATTGAGTGTCATTGTCATAGAAATTGAGTTGTTTTTGATTATATTAAACTTTAATGTTAAATAAATCATGCGGGGATGGATATTTGTTCTTCGGATAAGATTTTTTAACTAAAAGGCACGTCAATTGGAAATACTGATTCCGTTTAAAAAGGTTTTTTACGACAGTTTCGCCACGTTTCTCTTAAATTATCTAAAAGTATGAATAACTTTCCGATAATTTAGATTAGAACAGGTTTATTTAACTGAAATTATTGTCATACAAGTTGGGTTGGCGTGTAGGAGTAATTTAAATAAAACTTTTATACTTTTTATTTTGTCTGTTTAGTTTTAAATGAATTTTCCTCATCAAATTTTTCTTAACATTAATAATTATAAAACTAATTCACGTCAAATGCAATAAAGGAGCTCATAAAATAGTTGTTAAGAAATCTTTAGTAAAGGTATTAATGTTCGGGAATAAATTAAAGAGCATCTGAGAAAGTTACGTAAAAATTGTCTTCTAAATATAATAAGACGCGTTTAAATATATCAAAATTTTCATTCCCACTTGGCGTAATGATTCACCTACTTGTATAACAATAGATCTTACTTTAATTTCCTTCTAATTCCTACTTACAAGATCTTGAACGTTCCTAAATGTATCTCATTGAAAATTAAACCAAACTCATCTTTCCATTGAGCCACTACCGTATCCAAGCCAGCAATAAATAATTTGTTATTTAATAATTTCTACTAAAAAAAAAGCTGCATCTCATATTTTTTTCAAACAAATATTACCCACACACAAAATTAATTAGAGCACTTTTTTTTAGTTCACGCCCATATTCTACAATAATTATTCTATTTCTAAACATCATATTTTGACAATAAAAACTCTCGCATTGTTCTCTCAAACTCTCGGCAACAATCATCGGCGTGCAGGTCGGGGCACAAACAGCGTCGAAACATCGATGATAAGTTCGTTTGGGCGGTGGTTTCATGGGATTTCTACCGTCTCTGCCAATTCTTCTCACTAGTTTCCGTGCTATCTATCTTATACAAGGCTCGAATTCTCAAATAAGAGGGCGTCAAAATTCAATTGCAACAAACAAAAATAGGCGTTTGAGTTTGGATTCAATTAAACATTCATTAGTTCACAAGTTTAATTGGATAATTAATGATATGTGATATATGATTCGCTCGCCCACTGATTGTTCAAAACAACATTTACAATTGAATTTTAGAAACTTCGAGACTTTTAGGAAGAAGATAATGGTTTTTTTTAATATGGGTTGAACATACCCTTTGGATTAACCAGAAAATGTACTTAATAAGAATACTAAAATTTTTCACCATTTTAATATTCCAAAAGCGGCAAGACCTCCAGAGCGTATAAAAAACTTGTATAAATCTAAAAAAAATTAAAAAAAAAAACCGAAAACTCGCGGATGCACTATTCAGAAAAAAATGTGAGTTTAGTGTAAATATCTCTAATAAACTCCAAATTCAACAATCTTAATGTCATAAGAATCATCATTTTCGCCGTTGATAAGGGCTTGGCAAAAAATGCATACTTGAAGAAGTTCAAAACCATGGAGAACCGACATGAGTCTATAACGTCCCACAAAACAATTTGATTGCTCAGAGAAGAATCCAATCACCACGGTAGAAAAAGAAGCTCGTGTTTCTCGCAAAATTATAAAAATCTTAACGTGTTACGTTCTCTCGCACAATCTACAACGCGCCAGGTCTGTGGTTGGATCGAAATGACGTCCGCCGCTGCAAAATTGCGTCAAAGACAAGCATTGTTGACGACTTGGTAGGTGCTGAGCCGATATCACAAAACCCTTAATTATGGGAAAACACAAATAAGTACATCCATCGACATCTTAGCTACTGTAATGAAATCCTACCGTCTAGGGCTCCAGATTTATACGATATCGACCTAATTCGCATTATTTATAAATCTTTTTTAAACTAATACTCCATATGATTGCACTCTCACGCCACCCGAAAATGTCTACTTTAGAAGATTCAATTATACTTAACTATTATCAAAATATAAGAAATTGAAAATTCAATTTCAACGTTTTTCATTTATTTTCAATGGTCTCAAAGAGATCATGAAACAAATATTCAATTTATGCTGGAATATTAAGTTAGATTGAACAGTTATTTAATTAGAACGACTGACTGGCCTACGATTCTACAATTCATTCTACGCTTAGAGTAATTTCCTTATATTTTTTTGATGAGTTCTTAAATCTATCTCAGACGTTAAAAAACTTCCTTTCGTTATGGTCATCGATGTATAAACTAACATTATTAAACAATTAATTACTGTAGTTTGAAGTGTGCTAATAAAATGAGTTTTTGATCCCTCTTTACGCAGTTGCGTATTTGTGAAAATTTATACTTCTTTAAAAACTGTCGTTTTTAGTTGTTACTCTCTCGCAATAGTTAAATTTTAAATAATTTAAGAAGAAACATCTAAATATTATTAAAAACACAACAAATCTTTGAGACATCGCCAATGTTGAGAATCAGAGAAGTGGAGAGCCGCAAAATTTTTTGAAAGTGCTCTCTACAATACACGTTTTCAAGTTTTTATTATAAACGGTGCTTTATTAAATGTTCTAAAAATAATCTATATTAAATCGATTATTAAAATTTAACGGATTTTTGGAAAAATAAAAGTTCTGCAATGTGAATAGCTTCCTGGGAAATGAATAAGTTAAGCCATTCTAGCAACTTTTATTAAATAATTATATTATAAAAAAATTTCATGTTTTCAAAATATGATATTCTTGTGTTCTGAAAGAAGATTAAACTAATATCCGAGTTCAATTATTATCATAATATTATTGTCATTTTCAGAGATTGGTGCCTAATGGAAGAGGAAAAAAATTAGGATGAAATGAGGTTCTCGTTTGGACGGCCTCTCTTTTTTTACGAAATTATGGGCAGCACCTATTTAAGAGGAATTGAGAAGAATATTTTTGTGGCCCCATCATTTTCTCTTCTTTTATTACTCTTCCATTAGGCACCGATCTCTGAAAAGGACAACATGACAATATAATTCAAATTGATTAGCATGATTAGTTAGCTAAACCGTGTCTCCCTAATATTCACGTAAATAATCTAGACATTTTTGGCGTCATTTTCCGCGGTTTGTGGCAAGATAAATATAAATTTAAATATAAAGTATAAAGAATAATAGCGCCCTAACATAAATAGTTGATTTATGAAAGTTTTGGATTGCATTACAATACTCTACGTGAGTTTAAGGATTGGATTTTTGCCAACCTAAGGGTTTATTTGAAGCTACACTATTAAGGCAAAATATTGCCAGTATAATTCGTTGGTTTGCCTATAATGAATCATGGCTCAGGCTCTTACAGTTGACGCGTGATAGTGTTAAGGGCTTTAACTGAGCTCCTGTTTTTCTCATTTTAATTGGCGTGTCATTACTCACCTAGCATTAATAATTATATATATATATATATGGTTGATCCCGTTATTTTTCTATAAATCCTTGCTCTAGACAAAAGTACTGTAATATAATCTAAAACTGATCATTTCAAATGGTTTCTCTAAGAGTCCAAATTCTAATATCCAATGGTTTGCTATTCTAGAATATTAACAGCAGTTATTGTCCTTTTCAGAGACTGGTGCCTAATGGAAGAGGAAAAAAATTAGGATGGAATGAGGTTCTCGTTTGGACTGCCTCTCCTTTTGGACGGCCTCTCTTTTTTACGAAATAATGGACAGCACACATTGAAGAGGAATTGACGAAAAAGTTGTTTGTGGCCCTGTGGCCCATAATTTTTCCTCTTTTTTTGCTCTTCCATTAGGCACCGATTTCTGAAAAGGACAATAATTGTCTATATTTTTAGATTGCCTAAATTGGTCTCATTCTCATAAATATATTTGATTCACGTGTTTCAAATAAATCCCTACATTCAACGTTCAAATTGGCGAGGATGACATTGCTCAAAAATAATTCCAAATATTTTGAAAATATAAACAAATATACAAAAAGAACACAAATGCCAAAAATCAAATGAATAATCAAGAAATAATACCGATAATCCACATGCTCACAAATTTGATAATATCTTTACGTCAGCTTGTTAAAGTCAAATTAGGTTAAGAAGTAAGGTGTTAACATTCTTCTGCAGAGAGAAAAAAAATGAAGTATTATGTTCAGTGTGTTCGTTTCTTAATAAATAAGACATATTTCGTTGCCAAATGGAAATACCTAATATGGAGCTTTGAACTCATTCCCTCCACACGACGACAAGTTAGTGCGGTTACAGTCACTTCACTTTAATTACATATATATAAAACATCAAGCAGATTTTTCAAAAGAGATAAGGAAACAAGAGTAGAAATAGCCGGTTATTTCGCCTAATGCGTTTTGAATCATATTTGTGCAAATATAGTGTATTGCGCATTTGCCAGTAAATTCTGTTTGATTGTGATACTTCATAGGACCAAACATCAGATGACTCATGAAAAACAACATCCCGTCAAACTATTTCAAATTAGCAACTTAAACAGTTGAAACCAATAATCATTTAGCTGTATTCTAGCCGGTATTGTAAGAAAAAGTTGAGAGCCGTGGATGAATACGTGACTCTTTCACGACCATTGTTTATAATTTCGACATTTTATGTTGCTTGTCTTTCATTTTAATGCGATATTTTAAATAACCTTTTTTACGAATGCGCGATTCATTAATCAACATCCAAGCAGAAAGTAGTATTATTTCGGAGCATGTCGATAAAAATGGCAATACTTGATATATTCAATTCTTGTAGTCAATAATTGCCTATTTTTTTGAAAAGTATGATGTTTCACGTTACAGCCATGTTTTAATACTGTATCGACGACCATTAAATGCAAAATAAATAAAAAATATATTTAAAAAATATAAGAAAAAATATAAAATAAAAAATAAAAATAAGAAATTATATTAAAATATTGTCTTATTCAGATATCGGCGCCTAATGGAAGAGGAAAAAATTAGAACAAAATGAGATTCCCGTTTGGACGGCTAGTCTTTTGTCTCTCATAAATTTCAGTGTTTTATCAAAAAAAGTGGATAACACATATTAAAGAGGAACATATGAAAAATACCTTTATGGCCATGTGTCCGTCCAAACGAGACTATCATTTCTTTCTTATTTTTTTCTATTCCATTATTCAACGATCTCTGAAATGTCCAATATATGAGAACTGTGAAAACAATTATCTTCACAGAATTTCGGAGTACTTTACTGTATCCTTCTACTAACTGCGTGCAAATTGCGTAGTTTCTTCTCATTAAAACATCCACATTTTTAGGGAAACTCATCTCTTGTGTAACTTCCTCGTGTGGTTACGGTACCCCATTATTAACAGAACTCTTTCCATGAAACATTTTGTGTATTTAGATACATAAATTAGACAAGTATTCCCGAATTAAAATAACATTCCATCATGCAAAATTCGAATAAAATCTAAACTCACCTCAGATAGGGATTTCCATGTGACGAAACGCACACGATGATACGGCTCAGGCAATTGACGGCGCACGACATTCTGGAAGACCAATTTTATTGATATTGAATATTTGTAAAATTAAAATGAAATTTTGAAAGAAAAAGCTGTTCTGAAATTTTTTTTTTCGATGAAGAATTTCAGTATTTTTTTTTAGAAAGTTTTTGATCAAAATTGTTTAAAAAATTGATTGTAAATTTATATGTTACGGTTTGATTTTGTAAGATTTGATGGGGATTTTGATTTTTGCGAAAAAGTACACAAATTTCTGGGATATTATGGTTAAAGGATCCTATGATATTAACACTTCAGCTTGTATCACTTTGACATGTCATTGAAAATTACTTTTATATTGTCGTGGTGTAGGTTTATGAAAAATTAGGAGTAAAGGAGCATACCGAAAAAAAGATGGTCTCGCTTGGGCTGGTGTAGATTTAATTTGCAATTAGTTTATTATTTCGCTTTTTTTCATCACAATTTTGTTTCATTTTGTTTTCTTACTAAATTGGTTGTTCAATCAACATAATAATTATTATAATAAAAATTTTAGGTATAATTTATTATATTTAGGATCGAAATAATAAACAAATTGCAAATTAAATCTACACCAGCCCAAGCGAGACCATATTTTCTTTCGGTATGCTCCTTTACCCCTAATTTTTCATTAACCTACACCACGACAATATATGATTGTTTCGCAGGTTTTCTGAAATCATCAAAGTCGGTACAGCCTATACAATTAGGTTCTTAAATAACATAAGGACATTGAAAATTACTTCGCAAACGGATTCCAAATAAACAAAACCATTTAGGGTCTTGCAGCGTTAATTAGGTGGTTCGAGGGGAAACTAATTTTCAGTATTTCTGTTTATTTATAAGTTTTTAGCGTGTAACTAAATTAAAATAGTATTGTAATAATACAATTCTATTTTTTCTCTAAGAATGTTATAGCTACGCTTCATACAAACATTACATGAAGTTGAGTAAACCTATATATATATATATCCACAGCCACGTAGTATATGCAGCCGCTCAATTCATTATTTTTTAAATCTTTTATTTCCCTTTTCAGAGATCGGTTCCTAGTGGAAGAGGAAAAATTAGAACAAAATGAGATTCCCGTTTGGACGGTCTCTCTTTTTTACGAAATAATGGACAGCACACATTGAAGAGAAATAGACGAAAAAGTCGTTTGTGGCCGTGTGGCCGCCCATCATTTTTTCTTCTTTTTTGCTCTTTCATTAGGCTCCGATCTCTGAAAACGACAATATTTATCTAATATTTTTAATAGAAACACTCCAATGGGAAATAAGGATTTTCCGCTATATAATCGTGTCTGACCTGCGTTTTCCATAAAACATTGTTTAACACATATTAACTAGACTTTCCCTAAACTATCTGAAATTCTTAATATATTTCCAAAGTTAGATTTGAGCACATAAACTAAGCTCGTTTTATTTCCATATGTGCAGAAACATTAGTTCGAATGTTGTATCGTGTTCAGACTCTTTTATTAAGGTGAACCAAAGATTTTTCCGATTTGCTTAGAAGAAATCAGAAATGCTTTTTTTCAATTACATATTGTCGTGGTGTAGGTTACTGTGTGTAGGTTGCTGTAGATTTAATTTGAAATTTGTTTATTATTTCGATCCTAAATATAATAAATTATACAATTATTATAATTATTATGTTGATTTAAGAACCAGTTTAGTAAGAGAAAACAAAATGAAACAAAATTGTGATGAAAAAAATAGAAATAATAAACAAATTGAGGCCATTTTATTATTCGGAATGCTCCTTTAACCCTGATTTTTCATTAACCTACACCACGACAATACATAAAAATGAAAAAAATCTCCACCAAAATTAGTTTTGAGCACGTTTTGTTACAACACCAGGCAACGGGAAACTGTGCTTAGTGTCGTAATAAAACCATAAACTCTGAATATTCGGAAAGTCTGTGTTTCTAGTGGCTTTAATAAATTTGTATAAGCTTCTTCACTTGAATAAAAATATTAATTTCTGTGCGAAACCTGAGGCAAGAGAGTTTTTATCCGTTAAACGGTGATGGAAAATCATTGATTAATCGTCTCTCGCAGTAAATAATATATTATTTACAATCAGTTTTGTATTAAAATATTATTTGTTGCATAATTATTATTTAAATTTTCTAATATACGTAGTTTATTAATGATTTACCATCATCGTTTAACAAATAAATTCATTCTTGCATACGTGCCCTGTATTAACAGAAGAAAGAAAATATATAAAATAATATTTTAAGAAAATAAGAATAAGGTTTTATAGAAAAATCAATTAGTTCCACTGGACAATTATTTGAATAGTCTTTGAAGCTTTTCGGTGAATCGCAGTATCTCGGCATATTTCATTTCATTTTCAATTTAGAAAATGGATCAATTTAATTTCTGAATTTTGCAGATTAAGTTTTAAATTCGATTTCAGTTTTAGATTTTTGTTTAGCATGGTTGAGTTTTGATTTAAAATATTTTTTGAAGTGCAAACTGCAACTATTCAAAAATTAAAAAAAAAGGTTTTTTTTTTAATTTCAGAACATTTAATTAAATTTAAAAGCTATTTATTGTACCATTTTAATAGGCTCCTCTTAAACTATATTTGTTGCTTAAAATTTTGACAAAAATTTAGATTTAAATGACATTTCTGATGTCCTGTTTTCAAGAATTCATTTGGCGTGGATTCTATAAATACACGCTTTCAGATTACGTAACCCAGCAATTCTTTTTTCACAATTTTCTTGGCCACTCTACACCATCTTCTATTTATATTTTTAAAATTTTGTCATTACCTGATCGAAATTGCAAGTTTCCATGATGCGTGAATCGAATGGTTCTATACCTGATACCTTCAATTCACGGTCACCCGGGAAACTGAAACCTGACATTTGAAATCATTTTAAAATATAACATTTGTGCTCTTGGTGGACGCCTAGTTTTAAAAATAATAATAATAATAATCCCCAATTAATTTCACCTAATTAATCTGAATGAATATAAATAGTTCTCGAATGCGTCAAGGTTGCTATGGGTGGGTCGCAATTCTAATTGGTATACGGTAGCAACAACAAGTGGAGAGACAAAAGTTTAATATAACGAAATGAAAACATTTAATTGATTGAAAGAATTAAATGTATATTATCAAATTTATCAGAATCGTCTTGTACTATGAAAGATCGTTCATATATATTTTTGCAATATTAGATTAAATGCATTTCGATGCAAAAATTAATTGAAATTCAGCTGGTTTAATAATACTTTGACATACATTAGTTAAAATGATTAAATATACCAACTTATTCACTATGCTTTATTATTATTACTAAGGACGAAGTTATTCTCGGATTAATAATCTTGCTAAATCACCTCCTACTGATAGATTTTTTAAAATTCTATTTTGAAGGAAAATAGGAGAAAAGGCTGTTTATGATTCTGCTTTCAGCTATGGGAAGAATATAAATTTATAATTTTTGAAAATGTTTATAACGACAGGTTTAATGAATTCGTAGAAAGAAAGACACCTTCAAAAGAGTCGCCTGAACACAAAATTTCGTAGACTATATTTACTATATTTTAAGGAAATCTTGTAAAATAAACATAAAAATTGGTTTTACTTTTTCGGGACAATTTAGAAAATCAGTAATTTCCATTAGGCGTGTAGCCGTATTACAATAATCGTGATAGCTAAAAAAAAGATTTCCAATCTGAAGTAGTATGCAAGAACAACGCCAAATGAATTCTTAAAAATAGGCCTTCAAAGAGACAATTTAAGAGAAAATTACAGTTTACAGTTTCAGAGGTGTTTTAAGGAAAGCCTGTAAAGCTAATGTAAAAAAATTAGTTTTTTTAATCGAACGAGAATTTTAATAAAATGCTTTTGGATATTGTAAATCGTCATTTTAGTTTGGTTTGCAACAACGTAGTTATGAAAAATCATTGATAAAGTACTATTTACAGTAAGTTAAATATATTTTACAATCAATTTGGTGATTTAAATATTGTTTCTTGCATACACATGGTTGCAATTCTTTTATAAACGTACTTTATCATGGTTATTTCATTGCCGTTTATCGTGTAAATACACTAGCTGACAAAAGTTTTGTCACAAATGTTTTTTCGGGTTTAACTTTTTTGTGACTTGACCAAATTGGCTTATTTTTTGATATGATAGATTCATATGGTTGTAGATTATTTTACAAATTCCCGCTTGTGATTACGATTATCCGTTTTACAGTGACAAGCGTTTATCGTAAAACGCGTAGCTCAAAGATATTACGCACTTTTCTTGCACTGAATTTTTTAATAATTTTTAAAGTTCAATTATATTTTTTTTCATAATTTATTGAAAATAGCAGTAATTGGCAACATTTTAGAGATGACTCCACGTGAAGAAACTCCAATTGCCACCCGGCAAGCTGTTATCAATATGAGGGAAAACGGAATGCGTGGTAATTTAAACCAAGTTTTGCTACTATAACATTTTAAACACTGATTCACATAAAATATAAAAAAAACAGCCAATTTGGTCAAGTCACAAAAAAGTTAAACCCGAAAAAACATTTGTGACAAAACTTTTGTCAGCTAGTGTCTGATATAATTTGTTAAATAAATTAAGTAAGAAGTGGTTTTATTTTTATTTTTGTTCAGATTTCTTACATGTATCAATACTGTGAATATGTCCTACTTTTGCAAAATGGATAAAAAATAGAAGACGTTTTACCATAATCTTTAATATATTGTAGTGGCTGAGACACTAGTATCAAGCCACGCCCCTTAAGTTCAGAACAATGCAGCCATGTACAATATCAATTAAAACTTTAAATAATCACGAACACAACATTAAAAATGTTTAATTAAACATTAAATTGTTTAGAAAATATATACACCAGGGTTGCACGCAGAGATGGGAAACGAACGAAATCTTCGTTTAAACGAAAACGAAAACAAAAAAAACGAAACGCGAAACGAAACGACAAAAACGAAAACGGAAACGAAAAATTTCCGTTTTCCGTCTTCCGTTTGAAAAAAATCGATTTCCGTGCAACCCTGATACACACAATTTACACTTTGTTTTGAATTTATAGTTTGAAACTTGAAATCAAATATTTTCAGCAAGAATATTTCTGAATTTTAATAATTTGAATTTTTTTATTTTTTATAATTCTAACAACGGAATTTAAAAATAATAAAAGATGGTGTATTTTGTTAATCTAATGTGTAAAAAATCTTTTAATCTAAAAATTATATTTTGGGTGATTTTAATAATTTTTAAGCAATAAATAACAAAAAGTTAAATCGTTTTGTTGATAAATTAACAATATTATAATTAAAATCCTGGAAATCGGAATTAATATTCGAAATATCGCTAATTTGTTTTCCGATTTTTAAGCGTAAAAAATGTTTACCTCTTTTCAACAAAACATTGCTTTCAGCAAATTAACTCAGCGTTCCTTAAACTATCTAAAAAATACTAGTATCTTGTAAAAAGTATGATTTGAGCACGGTTCCTGAGCTCATTTTATTAATACAAGTTGAGCTGCTAATGCATACCGTGCAAATAAAATTAACATTTTTATTTTTAGAAGAATCTTCCTTAAAAGCTAACTTTGTATAATCGTTCCCAATGTTTTTAATTAAAAAAAATTCTTAATTTAGTCCTAAAGTTTTCTTTGGATTGCCTAATCGTTAATCATCACAAACTAACCTATACAAATACATAGTTTTAGAAACTAGACTAAAACAGACAACATTTGAAAATGTCAAAATTAACAACAAAATGTTAAAAATCAACGAAACTATAACAATAAAACATTGATTGCAAAATGATGAACTCGAAAATATGCATGAATTATGCACTCAATTAAATGGTAAATAATGCGATCGGGAGCGCATGGTTTCTATAAAAATGCAATTAAAATAAATAAAATATGTTTATTAAAAATGCAATAAAATTATGTTATATTTTCCGTTTCTTATTTTATAAAAGAAGATAATCTCTATAAAAAGAGTTCGAAGACGGTCAGGCTTAACTACAATCAAGGGTATTTTCACGTTGTTTTTCCTAAGGCATTTTGATGCAAATTTAAACCGAAACATAAAATAACTTATTAGGTTTACAATTTCAGTCGGGGTGCAAGGATGACAAAAAAAACTGCATTCACACCTAGGAACCAAATTAGAATTTTAATAACGTTGGATTACCCCTTATAAATTAAACTAAACCTATCTCCACATCGTCGGAGCCACAGATTCGTCGAGTTCGAATATTCCAGCTGACTATAACGGTAATTTTGTCGTCTTAAATACATCATTCTTCAATTGCTCTACTAAATATGATATTGGCATTATTTTCACTGACTTATTTGTGATAATAGCAAGTTAAACTGTTGAAAAAAAGCCAATCTGCTCTCCATTGTCAGGAAATTAACCTCAATGAATAAGCGGAAATATGTAGTAGGTAAAAAGTAAAACTGATATGTTGGGTGAGCTGACTCGTCTTCTTCATTTGCCTCATTATCTTATAATTATATATTTTTATTAAATGTGCACTTTGCGAATAATTGTTATTATCTGTTTCAAAGTCAACCTTTTGTTTAGAGCATTAAGTCATATTAGTCAAGTCAAGCCAAGTCCAAGTAAATTAAGTGAAATGAGATGGTGTGCCAAATGAATTCAGAAACGTCATTTTAAATCTAACTGTTTTGTCAAAATTTAAAGCGACAATGCTATTTTAATAGAAACATGATAATTTAGATTTGTTTTTACTTTTATCTGTAAATTAATAAAATGCGTTTGAACTGAAAATCGTCATTTTCCATTGGCGAGATTATAAATTTTATTGTATACAAAAATGATAAAGATAATAATAATTTGTCGATTTTCAGATAAATAATTTTTGAATATAAATCGTTGTAATGATTTTGTCTTGAAATATATTAAATATGCATTTCTAAAAATAGGTTTTCGAAAGAGTTACTCACAAAAATTTTCGTGAAATCTTCAAGCTTCGGATATATATTTAAAAAAAACTGTAAAATTTACGTGAAAGTTTTAGTGTTTAAATTCCACGTAAAAATTAATAAAACTGTGTTTAAATTTAGAAAAATCATAATTTTTATTTGGTTTTTTTGGATTTAAATTTTAAATTTTATTCAAACCACCGACGTTTAATACGAGCACATGAAATCTGGAGCCAGAAAATAGAGCTTCCAAATAAAAATGTGCATTTTGTTATATTTAACCGAGTGCTTTTAATTTTAAACTATTTTTTACAGAACTGCACGCTAAATTGAAGTGTAATAAAACGAGCTAAAATCTAATCTTTCGTAAAAGATTTGATATTTCCAGAGAATTTAAGAAAAATCTGTCAAATTGGCGAAGACAATATTTGCGCAAAGCACACGAGAATGTGAGAAGACATGGTTAAAAATTTAGAAAATCATTATTTACGTGTCCATAGCACCCTTTTTGATGGTCTAGGTTATTTGTGATATATATATATATATAATTCATATAGATTATTTAATTATATTAGAAGATTCATGTGAAAAACTAGAAGAAACTGTCAAAATTTTAGAAATCGAACATTTTATTTGGCGTGCTACTGTTATTAAAATCCACCGCAGAGAGAAATAAATTTCGACTAATTATTTAGAATAATTCTATGCGTGATATGGAAAAGTTTATTATCAAGTTATGAGAAATTGATCATTCTAATTTTAATTTCATAAAAAATAAAAATAACCAATAGGACGTGAACTATAAATTTTGAAGAAATATAACAAAAATAAGGAAATAAAGCGAAATTATTTAAATAAATTGGAAATTTGCTGCGCTTTTTCATTGAGACCATTTGAAATTAATTCAAATATGTTGAAAATGAATTTTTTGATAATAGCTTTTTGATATATTAATAAATTAAATAGATTTTATTCGATATACTATATTATTTATTTTTACTTTAAATAGAAGCTTAGTAGCTTTCTATAAATAAGGTATTTAGACCCTATATAACAGTTGATATTTGTTAAACCACTTAATAATTGTTTAAAAGAAAAATTAATAAAAATAAGGAGAAACCTATGTAAATTATTTTAAATCGATAAGACATTGCTTTCCTTTTTTCGTTTTATAAATTAAATTAAATTTATTTCACATGCCCGTTTTCTCAAAAATTGTTGTCGAATTAATGAAAAACACAAAAATAATTTGTATAATCGGCTATAAATTTGTTGGAAGATTATCTGCAAAAGTTAAAAGTAGAGACTCCAATTTTTAAAAATTTATATGATTAATTCTAGACACACGTTCACGCCAAATGAAATGGTTAGGTTGAGGGCTCACAAAATATACTTATTTTGCATATTTGGGTAACAAGCGTGGATCGCTTAAGAAGGACAAGTACAGTATATGAGATTAATACGTGTAAGCTTGTGAGACACATTTAAATATTGACTCAATGTTTATTTAGTGCATAGAATATGGTCACTTTAACATTTTTAGTAGAAAAAATTATGGAATTTGCCAGAAAAATTATAGTTTATTGTTTGTAGAGCTTTCTATAGAGCTGTGATGTGCAAAAATTTAGCAAAACGTTCACCGAACAGTGATATCTAATATCACGCCGCTAATATACTTTCAAGTGAATTTAGATCACTTAAAGTTGAATAATGCATATAAAATCACAGTACATGCGAAAATCAAGATTTAAATAAAAAATGAGATTGTAGTTTTACTAGATCGGGTAAGAGAAAATGTGAAACATAGAATATTAAAGACAAGACCGGAAAAGTTAATTGGTATAGTTATTCTATTGTTTCTATTAAGTAATAAATAAATTTAATTATTAGTTTTTATTACTGCTGATCCTACATAATTGTATTAACTGTAACAAAAGAAATACAAGAACACTCCGAATTAAATTATTATGTTGGAGGCTCAGAAAAGCTGCTCAAATTACGATCTTCCATAAGAAGCCCATATTTTTAGACAGTTGAAGAAGGGCTAGGAAAAACGACGTGACAAGTTATATGAAAATAATACGTGCAAATTAATAATACATGCTTAAATATTGAAAAGTATTAATTTTCATTAGGCGTGCAACCATAACTTATGCACATATAATAATCTCTAAACAATGGATTATCTAAGCAACTTATGGATAATTAAAAACTCTTCTTAACAATTCAATTGCAAAGATCTTTGAATGATCTTCAAACTAGACAAATTAAACATTTCATTAATTATTGGACATTAAAAAAAGACAAAATATTGTACACCTACGAAATGTAAAATATCTGAAGCAAATTTTAAAAGAAAAGTGATGATTTAAATAATTTGAATATTTTTAAGTGTAAAATGTGTTAAATATGAATACTGTGAAACGAGTGAAGTGTAAATACCCGAACGACTAAGCTTAATTAACAACTTTTGATTATGTGACGCAATATATCTCGTGCTTAGCATTTTTAGATTATTACGATCATTACTCACTTCAAAAATTGATATATTTTCTTGAAAAATCACTCTGTCTCTTTAGTATATTCAATTTTTCTTAAAATTCTTTTAATAAACAAGTGATATATAATTATAATTGACGATGTTGCATTTAAAAGGAAGTTTAGTTAAGAATTGCCGGTTCTGGAAAGGTAGTTACCAATTAACCCGTTGAAATCCATTAGTTACTTATGAAGCGGCGAGGAAGAATGGTATTTCTTCAACATCAAGCCAAAACTCATACATTTTAAAGAAAAACATACTTTTCTTGAATGTTTCTCCGACTCTACTATAGACGATTCTAATCTAGGCAGCCTGCAATGAACTTTCTTAGAGAAATAACGTCAAGGATATTTAACTGCGAGAAACACCCATGACAAGACCCGAAAGCAAGAGCCAATCAAAAGTCCATCTCTAGAAACTGGGGAGAAACTCGAATCGATGGCGATGACCAGAATATGGAACAGAACTGCTTTGGAGAATTTTTTTGTGTTATCTTGATCATTGTTTGTGTGTTATCTTTGTTCATTGTTTTTTTTAACATTTTTCGTAACTTTTTAGATAAAGGTTTAAATTAGCCAAGTTTGAGTTCTAACTGGCCTCCATTTTTATTTACCCAAAATCAATTTTTCTTTCCTTGTATATGATACGGTACATAGCAGGTAATAAAATATAAGATAGATTACGTAAGTTAATATAACGCATTTGTTGAATAATATTAGCTTTATTTGTACGAATAATTGTTTCAGGAGCATGCCAATTGAAAATAACAATTTTCCTATTTTCAAACGTATTATCTGAATTTTAACGTAAAAGTTTAAATATGGTATTTACGTGAAGTTAAAAGATATAACTGAGTTTGTCTGAAATTGTCATTCGTCATCTAGAATATGAAGGTAGAGCACGTTATTTAAGCTTCCATTTTCCAATCTCAATTGGAGTGGAGAAATATCAGCCAAACTGAACTGGACTCAATAAGGATAGGGGAATTACATATTTCGTGTAGTTGATTAATGAGAAAAATGGTTTAACGGAACATGAGGAAATTGTGGTCTCACAGGCAGAGGTGTTGATTTGATTTTTAATGTGTTAATGGTTTCACTTCCTTTTTGCCATTTTCGAAACTAATAAAATAACACGTAAAAATTATATTATTATAATTATTGTTTAAGTAAAAACAAAAAATAGAAAATGATATCGACAAAGTTCTTCGCCCCAAGCGAGACCACAAATGTTTCCTTATGTTCCTTTAAGCCATTTTCCATTAACTTACATAACGACAATACTCAATCCATGACGTATCTATTATAGAGCTTTAACGGACGACGCGTGAAACATATTTTGTGGTATTAACAACTTTCTACAGAAATTAACGTTCTTAAACCCACTTAAACCCTCAAAAACAGAACAATTTTTGTGTTACCATGTAAAGTTTCAGCAGAAAACCTTTTGGATCGAAAAATGACGTCACTTGTTAATTACATAGTCGATTAGTTCTTCAGTGACCGTTTTGTTACTGCGGTTCTACCTAGTCTTCCATTCCTCGTATTATTTCAGTTGGCGGAATAGACATCTCCTCCACAAAAGCTTCTTATCGGATCATAGCTAAGTAATTGAGCCTGTATAAATTTCAACCTCCAACCCCCACTTTAATAAAATATTCTTAAATCATTTACTTTTTTCATTCAACAATAATTATAATTTTGAGCATCAGACGGTCCCCAATCATTTCTCTTATTTTAGTTACTTTAATAGTTATGTGAAAGCTCTGTGAAAACAAATGATTAAAATAGTTTAGAAAAAAACCAACAACGAGCGACATTTGGAGCCCAAATCGAATTTAGAAAGCTAAGAAAACACGTCTGATTTAATATTTTAGTCATTTCGAATGACGATTATTTTATTTTAAAGAAAATTCCTTCAAATAGGTTCAAAGGTTCTTGTTCAGTCATTAGTAAATTAAGAATTTAAGATATGAACCAGCTGGCTTAATTTATTTATAATTTTATTTACACTACGTGTGCTAGACACGTGATTAAAATTAAAATTAAATTAAAATATAATGTAAATGAAAAACTGACACATAAATTAAAACTAAATTTAAATTTTCGGATATCTGGAATTTTTCATATAAAAACGAGTAAAGTTTGCTTGAATTCTTAAGGTTTCTATGAAGAATTTGAATTAATATTAAGCAAACACTTTGTATGCTTAATATTAATACGAAAATTTTCTTTAAAGATATTCTTGAAACAAATTGTTTGCCCTAGACCGTGAGGTAAATTATTTTCGAAATATTTGTTATTAAAAAATAAAAAATTAACTGCGAAGGCTTTCTATAGGAAGAATTGGTAGAATTCTTTTTCATGTTTTACCAACTTTTTGATAACCTTAATAATTCATGTAAAATTGGCAATAACAGCCAATCTTTGACGTCAAATGATCCGCCTTTTGTAGTGTTGGAGTCTATTAGAATTACGAATATCTTTGATCTTTGATAAATTTTGTCTACAAGTTTATCAAACAGATGTAAATCAAGCGTTAACGTGTTTTGATGATTTTCAGCTGATTCAAATAAATTCTTGAAAGAATTTTCAACTTTCAGAAAGATTTAAAATTTTTGGAAATTAAATCTATGTTTTAACATAATAATTTTATTATTAACAAGATTTTATTATCTGAAGTGAATTTAGATGTCTTTCTTGTTTATATTTTCCCATTAAATTATAAAAACCTTTTATGTTTTTTTACGCCTCATATAAGATTACAATTACACTTTTCTCGAAAAAATTTTTGAAAAAGCACCCCAAACTCCAAAAATCCTTTTCCCTCCAATCGAATCATGGATTTTCATTTCTTAATTGCAGACTGACACGACCACGGCGACGAGTCGTTGAATAAATTAAGCCGAAAATGTTTCTGCGCGATAACTTAAGAGAATAATAAATTCCAAATGAAAGGAGTTCTAACAAGCGTAAACAATTTATAATTTGTGCAAACGAGCATTAAAACTCCATTAGGGCAGAACACGAATCGAGCAATGAATTCCGAGATTCTGCATGCTAATCGAAATGCAATTAAATGTCCAATCTTCCTAACGTCTTCTTCCCCTTTTCCTTCAAAACGTTGCTCAATTGAGTTAGATGATTTTGTGTTCAAATTTTGTATTTTCTTCTCAAACATTTTCTCATACAATCTTGCAACATTCATCATTTTATTCTCAACCCGACAATAATTTTCTCCCCAAAACTGTCGCGACAAACAGCGTCGCCACCAATGTCGCCAAAACATCAAGACAATAAAACTCAATCAAGCTCAAATTATTCGCCTCCAAGTCGAGTATTTCACTCGTGTCGTGCTCCACGACATACTCCATATATTTCACCAGCCGCTGCTCCGGCGTAAACGGTCGTTCATTCATCAATTTGGACATGCGTTTCGCATTAATCTCATAATTCCCATCGGTGAGAATATTCGTGGTGGCCGTCAAAAACACGTCGTCATTTATCTGCTCTCGTCTTATCATCTGCAATAATCATGCCAGATGGGCGGCTCATCGACAGCAAAAAATATACACAACAACACGACTAATACCTTTCCAGCACCGCGTCTCTCCACGTTCTTCGCGTTCTTGAATTGATCCGTGAATACTGGCATTAAGAGCATCGGCACACCATATGTCATACCCTCGAGTACGCTGTTCATGCCGCCATGGGAAACAAATAAACGCACATTTTTATGCTCTAAAATTTTCATCATCATCGTGTGTGCCATTTATTAGTTATTGAATTACTCAAAACTTGAACTTGTGGCACCCATTGAACCAAGTCCACATTGTGCACATCTTTGAACAAATTTAATGTATTCGTGTCGTCTAAAAACCAATATTTATCGTTAAATTGCATTAAATCGACCAACTTTCTGCCGCTATCTTGACGACAAAGTGATAATCCTTCAAACTTTGCACAGTGTGTTTGACAGCGTTTTGAATGCGACTCGGCAATAAATTGAATGGCGCCACCGTTCCAAATGAGATATACACGGCTCCTTTTGATCCCTTGTTGAATATTTTATTCAAATTCTAAAGCAAATATTTTATACGTTGACTAGGGGGAAGGGTGTTTAAAATTTTCAGAAGAGTAGTTGCTTCATGAAAATAAACATTTTCGCTACAATTTAATATAGTCCTAAATGCTCATATTTCTTATTTCAAGCTTTAACATTTCTCTCCAAGCGTGAAGGGTAATCAATGGTTAATTCATTATTGCAACATTTTTATCTAAAAGTGCAAAGAATAATAATAATAAGAGTTCCCAGAGTATTTAAATGTTCGAAAAAGATACCCTGATAAATTCGCTTTTTTGAGTCACATTACAGTACACCTGAATAATCCAAAAATGATAATAGACTAATGAATCGATAATTTTGAAAACGTGTCAAATATTTAAAGATATTTTGCAAAGGTAATGCAATAAGAATTTTTTTTTATATATAATATAATATTTAAAGTATAGAAATTAAAAAAAACCAATTTTCACGTCAATATTTTCTTGATCTAAATGATCACTTGTGCTTTAAATTTTTACGAAATTTTAAGAGACTTTCCTGTGGTCCTGTTTATGTCAATTGATTTGGCGTGCGGAGATGGATGTTAAATTTTTAGTTAACAGTTCCACATCGGACTAAGATAATTCCAACTGAAATCGTTTAAATCCAAATTTATGTTAGCCGCCTAGTTAAATTAAAGAGATATTTTCAAACACCTTTTAGGATAGGTATATAGTCGACTAGACAACACTAAACCCAAGGAAGCTCCTGTTCTCTGAATGCAAAGTTTATAGATCATTCCTAATATTTTAAACAGGGTCTTAGCGTAAATTTGAATTTAATCATCTTAAAATATTTGAGTTAGGTTTACAAATTCACAAGTCTTTTTAATATTAATTTCAATATTTGTATGAAATTTTGTCATGTCATAATATAAACATGGTTAGCAGAGATGGACGGAATTCCGCATTCCGGCTACTTTTCGATTCCGAATCCCGGATTCAGGAATTCAGAAAGTCCCTCCCCGCCAATATCTGATGGTTACTATTGCACTGCGTAATCAAACAGTGTCAAAAGAGGTAACAAAAAGTGAATCATCTACCCTTGAGAGGGATGCACAAAGACAAAACATTCTCTCTTCTGTATACACTATTTTTGTGCACTGAGGACTGTTCGTACCGCCCCTTGCACCATTTTAAGATTAGATTAGTGAAGCGAACATTGACCATATTTGACTCCGACGTGCTATTGGATCTGGTCAATTTCGTTACGTTAACCTAGCTTTTACACGTTTATTTTAATTTGTCAAGTTTGCGGCTAGACTCAGACGTATATAATATAAACATAAATTCGCGTCCACGCCATATGGAAATAATGATTTTGAGATTTTTAAACATGTATTCACATTTTTACGACAATTTGAATAGATTTTTCTTAAACTATCTAATAATATTAATATATTTCTAAAAAGTTAGACTTGAGCACTTTTATTGAGCTACTACGCAGGTCGGGTTGCATTTGATTTTTCTTCTTTAAAATATAAACACTTATTCATTGGGTCTGTACTTTTACAAAATCAATTTTACTTAAAATATTCTAAAAATGGATGCGCAGTCAACTATTATGCATTTATAATTTTAAACTCTTCATACAATTTTTGAGCAAACCATGTAATTTTACGTCAAAAAAAAATCTAAAATATACACATGGTTCTTGGTTATACACATCTAAGTTTGGAAAAAATGCATTATATACATTAGGCCACTGGATGGACTAGATTCAAGAATCCTTTGTTGTTACTTTTTTATTAACAAGCCAACTATTTTCTATTTCAATTTCATTGCTACAATCCTTCGTTTCAATCTTACTTCTGGCATCTCATCCAGCTGTTCTTTGCCTTCAATCAATCCCACATACACCACCTTCGAGCTGATCGGTCTCGGCATATCAAACATTTCATTCGTATTCACTAGTACAATACTACTGTTTCGCACGATTTGCGACGGCTTTGGGAATTGCGGTCCCACGGCTTTTCGAAATATCTTAACATGTCAGTAAGCGCCAATTTATGCAAATTCAATACATCAACAATCCATTTATCGACAATCACATGCACGATGACTGATTGCCACTGCTTCCACGTGTTCTCGACGCGCTCGAGGAAACTCATCCGGTCGTGCATCGCGTTCTCTTCCGTTGATGCCACATACGTCGACGGCATTGACAATCCTGGAAGACAGACGCGTTGCTTGCTATTTGCACCACACCACTCTCACCGATATCCCATGACACCTTGTCCATCAACGGCTCACTCGAGAGCAGTGCTATTTTGTCGATTCCGAGGGCTCTGCAAGTCAGACTACATATCATTTCCCGCTCTTTGGAAGGATATGTGATCCAACTCACCTGACAACAGCAAAGTCGCAGTAGTCAACATCCTTCACAATCGCTAAGTCAAATTCATAATCGATGAGGTGTTGCATGCGTGGAAGAGCCGACGCCATCTCTGCAATTTATTCTCTATGCTCACGAAAACCATGGTTTCCTTTAAAATGCACCTTGACACATTGGGATCCACCAGTAGTATTCATAATAAATTCGGCCGAAGAATCCAATGCTCGTCATTTCAAACACTTCATTCCACGAGGTGAGCAACTTTTCGAAATGATTGCCTTTAAAAGAAGCATTCGAAATGCGATGCAATAACGAAACTAACCAATTCCATCGAGTCGCCAAACCTTGGCATACTTGGCTCCATCATACGAATCGAGCAAGCCAATGTACGAGGGAATAAATAATACCTGAAATCCGACACACTTAAACAAAAAACTAACTTTAATAATAATAATAATAATAATAATAAATAATAATAAAAATACGGCTGCTCAACGGCACAATTGTTTGCTCAACTAGCTGAGCTGGAGGGCGCGAGTTTATTTCATTTTTTTCGTGTTGTGGCTCGTATTCGCTTCAAGACGGATATGGAAACAGAAAAGCGCACAATCGAAGTGAATAAGACGGCCAGAAGGGCCGTCGGCCACAAGGGGCGGGGCAGGGGGAGGCAGAGAGCTTCAAAGGCGAGCTCTCCGACTCGACGCCCGGTTGCAATTTGAGAGATAAAGTGCACACACTTCCGAATATTTCACACGAAATGTTCTTATTATATACATATATAGTTGGTTTAGTTTTTCCTTTTTTGGAATAGAAACAACTAAAGGAGCGGAAATGAAAATAATAATAATAATAATGCGGTATATTATGGATAGTAATTTATTCACGCATACACGCATGGTTAGTTTAGTTGATCGTAGCAGCAATTATCGTGAAAACCATTATTGTTATTATTATTATTGTTGTTGCAATGGTTGTTGAATTATTTCAATTCCATGCATAGATTTCGAAAGAACATCATTCTAGTAAAAAAAAAACAACAACGATGATTCGACTTCAATTATTATATTCTCAAAAAAAACAACCGAAGAAGGAAGACATCGTTGCCCCCCTCCCAAAAAAAATCGAATTGCATAGAAGATGAATTTGAGCCATAAAAACTACACACGCACACAACTTTTGCCTAATCTTTCAATTTTTTGACTCTAAGGACCAGGAAACTCTGTTTTATGAGCGTTGTTTACAAATTTTGAGCTAATTGTTTTGGGAATAAAATGTCAAAAAAGTTGGAAATGAAAATATCGGAGATGAAATGAGATTTCATTCAAGTACTCGATATTTTATTTATTATACTTTTTATGTGATTTCAACGTCTGGTTCGAGTATTAAAGTATTGGTGTTGAATAGGGTTTTCAAGTTTATTGCCAATGTTTGTTATGTTGTCTAGTATGTGTTTGAGCAGATATCCGTTAGAATAAAGACCAGCAATGAGACAAAGAATTGATCTAGAAGAATAAGTGTCCGTGGGAGTTTGAATAATCGAAAATATATATTACTGGAAGCATCGTGAATATCAATATACAGTTCATGAAAAAATATTTGAAAATTATTTGCAGAAAAAACTAGAAATTCTATATACACTAGCTGACAAAAGTTTTGTCACAAATGTTTTTTCGGGTTTAACTTTTTTTGTGACTTGACCAAATTGGCTGATTTTTTGATATTTTATGTGAATCAGTGTTTAAAATGTTATAGTAGCAAAATTTGGTTTAAATTACCATGGCAATTTCGGTACCACGCATTCCGTTTTCCCTCATATTGATAACAGCTTGCCGGGTGGCAATTGGAGTTTCTTTACGTGGAGTCATCTCTAAATTGTTGCCAATTACTGCTATTTTCAATAAATTATGAAAAAAATATAATTAAACTTTAAAAATTATTAAAAAATGCAGTGCAAGAAAAGTGCGTAATATCTTTGAGCTACGCGTTTTACGATAAACGCTTGTCACTGTAAAACGGATCATCGTAATCACAAGTGGGAATTTGTAAAATAATCTACAACCATATGAATCTATCATATCAAAAAATCAGCCAATTTGGTCAAGTCACAAAAAAGTTAAACCCGAAAAAACATTTGTGACAAAACTTTTGTCAGCTAGTGTATATTTATTATATAGTCGATTCAAAATGCGATTACCACCGCAAAATGTGGCACACTTTTTGAAATATTCTTTTTTCATTTAATTTTTTTTTGATTTTTATTATTTTTCCACATTTATTCCAGGATTGAAAGGACATTTTAAACATATTCTTCATTTTATTTAAGCAAAAACGGTATAGAACGAGCACAAACAAGAAAATAATCATAAAAATTAAATGAAAAAATAATATTTAAAAAAATTTGTGCCACATTTTGCGGTGGTAATCGCATTTGACAACGAGTATATATGTACTACACTTCCAGGAAGTACGTGCAAATTGCAAAAAAAAACGCGCAACAACTGCGCACAACTTTTGAATTAATTTTATACAAGTATTAATTATTATTTAACAGGAATATCATTTTAAATATTTGTACAATGTCCACAAGTATTTAATATATTAAACTCTTTTCAATTTTTTAATTTCAAAAAGAAAAAATCGTTAAAGCTGTTTAAAAATTGAAAGTGTGTGCTTTGCGCAATTCATGCGCGGTATTTTACAACTTGTGCGCACTTCGTGGCAGGACGGGATTCCGAGTTCCTCTGGAGCAAAATTCATTCCGTTCATCACTGATATGTATGTGGATATATATGGTAACGTGTCTTTAATTATGTGAAAAATGTGATTTTACTTAAACTATACTTATATCTTTTCTATATTATGTAGTGGTCTTAAAGTAATATTTATTAAAAATCAATTAATTTTCACATTTTTCACCACAACTAACATTATTTAAACACATATTATTATTCTTCAAGTGTAAGTTAAAAACAATTTTTCTCGTCAATATTACATGCTCACGTCAAATGGAAACAACGATTTTCAGATATTTAAGCCTGTTTCAAAATTTTTACAATTTTACAACAAAAAACGGTTTCACAACAATTGGAATCGGCTTTTCTTAAACTATCTGAAACTATTAATATTTTTATAAAAATTTAGATTCTACTAATCTGATTTTTATTACCATACCAGTTGGCGGGCAGGCTTCCCTTAAAATATATATATATTTAATAAATAAAATAACTTTTTGGAAGTTACACATTTCAAAAAATCACATTTTCTCATGTATGGTTTATTACGGTAACACATAAACCAAAATATTAAAATATTGGCTTTATTTTTTTGTATATTAGTGATTGAATTATGAAAAATAAATGTTTCAAAAACGGAATCAAGAATTTAAAATTTTTGACACGCCAAATTAGTAGTTTAAACTGAATGCTCATGAAACATACTCAGATAGAGTTATAAGAGAGAGGGAGAGAGAGAGTTTAGAATGTGCTTAAAACATTTAAGTTAAACGAATACTGACATTGAATACTGACATCGTACAAGATAATAATGCTCACTTAAAACGTAGAAACTGTAAATTTTCATTTGGTGGGTTGTGGTATCAAAACAAATCTGATTTGCGAATTAGGAATCCAAAAAATTGTAAACATTTTGAAAATCATTTGAATCTAATATATTGAATAAAATATTATATTAAAAAATATATATTAGAGGAGATATAACACGAAATACGGAATGCGGTTTAAAAAAAGAGTCTAAAAATGGGTTTGCGTGTCTATAACCAATGAAGAGCAAATGAAAATTACGATTTTGGCATAATTTATTATTATTTATTTGCGATATTTTCATTTGTAACTTTCCTAAAGAATAATTTTTTAATTTCTATGTGTACTTCAAAAAAAAATGCAATGTCAACCGGTTTTCTTTAAAATAACTGCAGTTCCTTAAATGTTTTACAAAAATTTGGATTTATGTGACATATCTGAGCTCTAGTTTTTAAAAATTCATTTGGCTTGCTTATGTGTATTTCCATTTACCCATAGAATTTTATGTTCAATTAATTTTTTGTTTTAATATAGCAATATTCCTGAGAGAGTCCTTGCTAAAATGTAACATCACAATACAAAAATGTATTTTATTAAATCTAGAAAATAAAGAAAAATTTTTCTAAAAAAAAAACATTCCCATTCTGAAACGACATTTTCTATTCATTCACTTATTTCGGAAATAATAAAATCGTCTTTATAAAACAATCATAAATTTGAACAATAGTTGCCATATAAACACGAACAATTTTATGTTTCTCAAATTTAATCTCCAAAACAAGTCGTTCCATGTGAATTTGGCTGTTCTTTTACAGAAAAAAATCGACATCGACAAATGTGAATGTTACATCAATCGGGTTCATATTCATTTCTCAGCCACAAATATCAAATCATCACAATGGGGTTTTCTCTCATAATATTTGCGTTTAAATGTTATAACCTTTTCATTTTTCTAATAATCTTGTTGGTGAATAAGTGAAATTGTAATAAAGGAGAGGTAAGACTTTACAAATGTCTTTAAAACAACTATTAAATAAAAAAACGACAAACTAAGAACGCTTGCGAAATAGTCACGTCACCGGCAAGAGTAAAATTTGTTTCTCAATTCACGTGACATATTTATATATGGTCCTTTTCAGAGATCGGTGCCTAATGGAAGAGCAATAAAAGAAGAGAAAATGATGGGCGGCCACACGGCACAAACCACTTTTTCGTCTATTCCTCTTCAATGTGTTCTGTCCATTATTTCGTAAAAAAAGAGTGACCGTCCAAACGAGAACCTCATTCCATTCTAATTTTTTTCCTCTTCCATTAGGCACCGATCTCTGAAAAGGACAATACAATTTTAAAATTTATAATTTGCGAGTTATTGGCGCTGCAGTTATCTATAATCACGCCACATTAAAATGATGATTTTACAACATTTAAACTCATTTTATTAATCTTCACGTGTAAGTTAAGAACAAATGCTTACGTCAATATAAAATGTTTCTCTTAAAATATTTCCTGCGTTTTAAATAAAAATTTTTACGATATGTTATGTTGAAATTAATTTACTGAGCTCCAGTTATTCGTAATTCATTTGGCTATAATTGAAAAGTCTTTCTAAATATAGTAAAACGTTATTAAATTTCAATAGTTTTAAGAGTATATTTGACTCTACAATTATCCTCTTAAATACGTGAAAATTCACTCTTCATTGTACTAAGAACATCTGCAGACTAGAATCATAATTTATAAAAGTTCACGTAATTTTAATTACTCAATAAGTAGGTTTAAATATGGTACAATATATATCTAAAAAATTTATGACACACAGTTAATGGCATTCTAACTAGTATTGCAAATCTTAAAAGAATGAAAATGATAAACAATTTATGACAAAAAATGAAAAATAAAATGACGCCCTAATGAGAATAGTCTGTACCCACTTTAAAGATAGCAGCGATAGATTTAAGTTATAATATTAAATATAATTACTATCTAATTTTTACTAAATTGTTATGATCAAAAATTAATAACGTATTTGATAAATTCATCCGAAAATAATAAAATTACGGTTTCATTAAAAGGATAATTGAACTATGTATTTTGGATTGTTTATTTTTTGCATCACAATGTATGTAGTCCATTTTTCAGAAATTAAATAATAGAAATGATTGGAAATTAAATTATTGAAGCCGCAATAAAAAAGATTTTTTTTAGGATGTTATTAAATCTAGGAATAACGGAAATTTCTTCCGACCTAAAATAAAATACATTTCTGCAAGAAATCAAGGACATCTTATTTAAAAATCTTCGTCAAAGTTCACTTCATTAATTTATTAGGAATGACTGGTAGCGAACTTGATTCAAGATCTTAATTATTTGTTCTCCTGTTTTTTTTTGTATTATATATGGTGAATGAATAAAGTATGATAAATCTATTCTAGTTAAATTCTTTTGAGATCTTTTGTTTTTATTTAGTTTTTTTTATAAAAATGAAAAGAATCGAAATTTAAGATGAGATGGTGTAATAATCCGTGATTTTTTGCGGAAATGCATTTTATTTTCCGACGGGAGCAATTTCCGCTTTTCCTAGATTTAATAACATCCTTTCTTTATCATTTCAAAAGATTTAATCAATAGTTAAAGAATAATAAAATTAGTCAATAGTTAAATAATAGAAAAATAATAATAAAATGACTGCAACTTTGCGTTAACGTGAAATATTCACAATGCTTTTTATAAAATTGAAGAATTTTTCTCTACTTTAGCCTTAGAAACGGACGACGCGAATTTTTGGTAGCTATTTTATTATGCCGAGAACAAAATAGGGTTCAAATATATATCAAGGAATTTTTATTGAGACATATATGTTTTTATATAAATAAGGTAAAACTATTGAGAAAAGAAATAAGTGATTAATCATCTTAAAATCATGGTAATGTGCATCAGAATATATTAGAAGACACAAATTGACGTATATCTTCAGGAGACATGAATTCAGCTTATAGATAAAATCTTAAAGAATTACATGACCGATAACCAAGATTAATGAAAGATGCAACCAGTAGGAGTTCCTTTTTTGTAAAAACAAAAAATAATAGTAAATATGAAAATTGATTTGGGTAATATACGTCGAATAACTAACAAAAACCAAACAAGTAATAATTAAAATAAATAGTGTTGAAGTGTACTTGAAGAACTGGTTAAAATAAGATTTCCTTATTTAAAACCAAAAAACTGTGTCAAATTAAATTCAAATAATCAAAATCATTAAAAATAATACGAAGAATGTTTAAATAATTAAAATAATTTATTAGTTAAAAGAGAAAAGAAATTCAATTCAAATAAAACTTTATACAATAATAAGTTCTGGTGAAAATATATTTTAAAATCATGCCCACACCTTTTTAATTCAAAATACGAATCAATAAAAAAGTATATTTTAAAAAACGCACCGTATCATGTCCGGCATTTTGAAGAACATCCGCATATTTTCCACATAATAGTACATGACTTTTGCTAATCGACGGACAATATACTAGTATCTTTGCACATTCCGCTAATCCAGCTATAGCTGTCAATATTAAGAATAGCATTCCTTTCTTCATTATTATTGTGGATAATACTGAATAAAAGTGCGATTACTAAAAAACAAAAGATAAGGGCGAGCAAATAAATTTCACTTATCAGTGAACGGTTCGTGTTTTTTCTTATGGTGTTGCTCCAACTATATATTGATAAGTTTATTGGATAGTTTTATGCATAACATTTGTATTATCTAATATTTGCTAATAAAGTTAGGCGATGTTTGGTTTGTTAGAATGATTGATATAGTCGATGATAATACCATGTTATGCAATATCTTATAATAAGAATAGTTCCTAAACTAACTTTTTTGATCCAAAAGGTTTCGGGCTGAATTCATCTTTCTAAATTCATATTGCTAATAGAAATTTAATGATTAATCATTTTAATCATTGAGAAATCATCATAAATGAATAATGAGTAATCTTTCCAAATCTTCACTCCCAGAAATACTAAATCGGTAAAGCATCACTTCATTCTGAAATGGTTAAGGTTCATAGGTGAGATCGACATCCTACACTCCAAATGGAAATGACTATTGTTCAATATTTAAAAGCGTAGTACAAATTTAGACGCATTATTTTCATTTAACTTGACACTTCATTGTTACTAGCCCGTTTTCAGCTATCTAAAAACATGCGCTTCTTGTATGAGCATCTTTTCTGAGCCCCCAACTTAATCATTCAATTTTGGGTGCCTCCTAAGATGAACTACTAAGTTTATATGGAATGTCGCTTGTGATTGAGTAAGTTTAAATATTATATTTGGTGGAAATAAGTGATTGGTGGAATGACAACCTTTCATAAATTGAAAACGGAATCAATGATAAATAATTTGAATCGTTCTCACCATATTTTTAACCTTCTTAAACAATTCTGAGGCTTCTTTTTGTCAGTATACTATTCGGATCATAAGGATCTATATGAAAATTTTTATCAAAAGCTGCCTTGACAGATTCCTAAAATTGGATTGTTGATTTGAAAAAATTACAATCACCTAATCCAATATGGTGGAATTCCATATTCCGGATAATGCTCATATTTTTAATTCTGGATTGCAAACTCCGAGCTCCGTTTTCGGAAGATTCATTTCGAAATCCATTTTTGATAACAAATCTCCATTTTTTAACTACAGTACTGACCAGAAAGGTATGAGCCGACAGTGTTTTGATGATAACGTGACTCAAACAAAACCGAACACTCTGAAATCATTAAAATGTAAGCATGCTTTATTGAGGTCTGTATGATACGCGAAAATTTACATAAAGCATCGGGTTGAAATACAAAAGATTCTCTTTTTTTGGCTTTGAGGTGGCTAGTAAATTTTTTAAAGTTATTAATAATATTTCAGCTGAATATAAAGATTATCTTTGTCCAACTTGCAAAGATAGAACGGAGACTAACGTTTCGCCGATTTCATTAGAAAATTGACGGCGAGAATGATTTGCACATAACTTAGGTTTTCCGGTCAATTTTTCTTTGGCGCGGAATGACAATTTTTGATTTTTCGGAATGCGGAATCTCAGTTGAAAATATGAAACCGGAATTCCTAATACGTGGAATGGAAAATGACCCTAATCGGGTTTTTCGCCCATCTGTACTATACTAATTATTAAATATATCATCAGTAGTATTTTGAATGATCTGAGCTACCCATTTCAATATGACTTTATAATAAAAACAACCAAGTTCTGGTTTAGACGTATTATTTTTTTCTTATTTTTTTTGTAAAGTACAATACCAATTAATTAGACTATTGCGCTCCATATAATACTAGCTGAGATATACTAATCATTTCATAACAGCACACATCACTTGCACAATATCAATTATTGATCATTTGTTGTTTTATCAGTCTGTGAGGTCATTAGGTTTCCGTTCCTCTTATTTCATAGTTTATAGTTGGATGATTTTTACTTACGGTATCAACAAAAAGAAATAAAATTTTGTGTTTTCATTCATAAATGTACGTGATTAGCTCAAGGACACAATCCGAAGTGGAAATTTGAAATTTCTTTAATAACCAATTATTTAAAAAAAAAACAATTAAATACCAGACAATTTTAATTCGAATTGTTTCAGATCTGTTTTCTTTTTTTCATATTTTAAAAAGGACCCAAATGATATAATATTTTAGTTACTTTTGCTATATGAACTTTTAATTTCCCTAAATTTTTCGAACGAGACGTTCTCTTGAAAATAATGATTTTATAATTTTTGAGCGCATATTTTATTTTAATACGTGTAAATTATAAATAAATTTTTTTTTATTATTAAAGTTTTTTACCTGTATTTATCTTAAACTATGTAATACTATATTATAGACTTTTCTGAAATTCGGATGGTGTATAAAAATGTTAAAATTTCTTTATTCAAGACAAGAAATAATGATTTTCTTTTTTACACTTTTCTTAAAACTTAAACGTGTACTTAACATCAATCTACATCCATGGGTCAGTTTTTTCTTAAACTCCCTAAAAATATTAAAATCTTCACAAAATATTAGATTTTATCAAGTTTTCTGAGCTCGCTTTCATATTTAATTTTTCTCAAAATTTGCTTTTCTTTTCAATATATTCTAAGTTAACGTTTTCATATATTTTCTTTGTTTATATTCAAATAAATAAATTCTCATTTCTTCTGTATTATATCGCTCTGTTCCTGTGTTAGCATATTTTAATTAATAACCTCTAAGAAAAGATTGAAGTTCTTCTTGGATGGCTCAAATCCATTTCACATTTCCAATTTGTAAGCCCAAAACATTGTTTGCATATTCAATTTGTGACCATGGCTCTATTATAATTCTATTGTTGCTGGATAAGAAAAAAAACGTGTGATCCGAAGGAGCGGCGTTATTATTGTGTTTTGGGAATTGCTGCGTACTCGTATATGTGTACATCCCTTGATGGTCATTCATTTTATTCAAAACGTTTGTGCAAAATGATTCAGAACAATTGAATAAACAGGCAATATCGAAATTGAAGGGGCGATTATTATTAGGGCTTCACTTCAAACTCATTGAGCAATATTCTTCAATATTCAAGTCTCGCCAACAAGTAGGCAATCCCATTAAGTGTGGGTTGTCTTGCAATGATGGTTGAATAAATATTTATGGAAAAAAACATATTTAAATAATAATAATAATCATATGAAGAAGAAAAAGAAAATGGTTTTGTGAAAGAGGTGATCAAGGGATTAGACAATTCGAAGTGAAATTAATTTAATTTCCTAATATAAAATATTTGGACGTCATTTGTTTCAACAAGCCTGAGATCAACACAAAATAAATAAATTATTATAAATAAATAAATAGTTAAATAAATAATGACTTGAGCTTTAGAATAAATCGAAAGATTTCTGCTGATAAGACACATTCGGAAATGACAATCAAAAAGGGGAAAGACACACTAAAGGGTCATAACAACAATAATAACTAGTTACAAATTGAATTCAAGAATAGAATCATTTTAAACAATAAAAAACAAGTAATAAGCTAAGTCGATTGACTAGTGCTAATCACTATCAAGAAAGTAGCCGTCTATACGGATGGAAGAGCTAATAAACGACGAGCACAATGATTTCGGCGATGTGCATTCCATCAGCTCGGTGGAGCGACCAAAGCACGGTTGACCTCCGCCGCCGACTGGTGGGCTCACGCACGCACGTATTCTAAACCAGATCTGTTCAGAGAATTACCATAAATTCGGATTACCTCGTCCGCGTCCCCACACCACAATTACCCATACATTGTGACCATTCGTTCCACGCCGACCATTCCCCATCAGTTTCTGCAATTCAGCCAAGTTCACTTTTCAATTTCCTTTTCAAAATAACATGCTGGTGAAATAAAAAAGAAATCATATTTTGAGCATGCTAGAATTGAAATAAATAAAAACCAAAAATACCGTAATCGCATGCGGGCAGATCGCAAAGCGTCGTTTGGTGTGCAATTCCCTCGCACGATTTGCCGCCCATTGGTATCGGCGAGCTGCAAGTGCGCTCGCGCGTCTGCACGCCAAATCCACACGACGATGAGCACGACGTCCAATCGGACCACGCTGACCATCCGCCGTCGCGCGCTGAAATAGTTGGATAGGCGTGCATAAAAAAGAAGAATGAAAATGGGGAAAAACACGTGAGAAATGATAAAATAGTCGGTGAAGTGAATAGCGGCTCATTCCGTGTACGGTTTGTCGGTTTGAAAATAACTCACAGTGACATTTTGATAAATCGAAGCAAGGTTGTAATTCAAAATCAGATCCTGAGCAAGTAGATCCGCCATTTTCGGGTCGCGGGTTGGCGCAGAATCTAAAATTATGATTTTTAAAGGAACGGGGTTTAGATAAAAATTAAGAATTTTTATTACAAATTACTAGAGGATTTTGAAACTTTCTTAACGGAATTTTAATTTTTTCTACGATTATATTTACTTCTCCTCTTCTAAAGAAATTTAAATATTCAAGAATATATATATATATATATCGTTATTCTAGCATTCACCTTGTTCGACTTCTGTGCCCATTGCGACAATGATCGGAGCACTCGCTCCACTCTGTCCATTCTGTCCATCCACCGTTCACCTTCTCTCCGCAAGATGCTCGCGATGTGCACGGTCTTTGATCAAACGAGTAGCCAGAACAATATGCTCCTCTATTCGATGGTATTGGTTCACTGCACATTCTGTTCCTAATCTGATGACCGTTGCCACAATCCTTGGAGCACATGGACCACTCCGACCATGATGACCATCCACCCGCGTATGGAGTGCACGACTGAAAATTGAACAACAAATATTTATTTGTTCGGAAAAGTTACCCACCGATGGCGAGCATGGGATTTGCTCGAGAATCGGACCGGCGCAGAAACCTTGCACCGATGGGTCGATCACTCTACAGAAGCGACGACGCGTGGAAGTTAAGGAGAAGCACGAGCACGCGCTCCAGGATGACCACTCGGACCATACGGGCTCATTTAAAGATTTTTGGATGGTGTCGCAATTGGGGAGATGATCGCATGGCCTTGTCTCGGCATGACTTGAGCACTGTCATTGAATAATTCAGTCAGGAAATATATGGAAGAGGTGTTACCTCCGCAGCATTGAAAAGGCACAACTTCTGGCGCGTTTGAACCCCACCCTTACCGCAGCTTTGACTGCATTCTGACCAATCACTCCATATGAACATTTCTGAATAAGCATTTCATTGTCAATGAGTTTTTGCAAAAACTTACCCAAACATGAATTCAATTGGCAATTGTCATACTCGACTTCAGAGCCGCGCGATCTTGAACGCTTGCCCGATCCACAAGTCACGCTGCAAGAAGACCATTCCGACCAATTTTCGCCGCCGATTGATTCGACATTCAGCACCGGTTTTCCAAACGCCTGCAAATTAAATTGTCCATAGTCGTGTTTTGTTAGATTCCGCTGTTACTTTTCGTAAATCGTTGCTGGTTATAATTTTAGGCTTGTGGTGTTTAATTGAGCCAAACGTTTTCTGCTCGCGAAGGCATGCCGTGTCACATGTTTCTTCCTCTGTCTTGCCTGAAAACAAATCTTTTAATCTAATATGATATGATTATTCGAATACTGCTTTCTAAAACCATAATTAATTTTTAGTTATTTCAGGGAATTTTTTTAAACTATTTAAAACCAGAAACAATTAAAAAATGACAAAAGTAACATTGTTTGGACTTCTTCAATATAAAATAAAATACAGAGAAGGATAAATAACAGAAATATGATCAAATCATCAACAAGCCAATTGCAATGGTAAATACAGGATCTCACGCTGTCAAATTGAGAGCTCAGAAAACATGCAGAAAATAGTTTTTCAGTAAGGCTACCAATTTTTTGTATACGTTAAGACCTGTTTGTCATAATTACAACTATAGGTGAACTTCTAAAACGGTAAGATTCATTTTGATATTAGACAATGTTTATTTGAATTTGCCGTGATTATGATTTTCATTTGGTAGACACGAGCAAGTCATTCTAAACTCAAATATAATGTAACCAATAAGGTTTTTAGATAGTTTAAGGCATTCTTTAAAAGGTGACGTAAAAATCTTGTTATAACTTATACGGGG
This sequence comes from Caenorhabditis plicata, assembly GCA_963931815.1. Lineage (NCBI taxonomy): Eukaryota > Metazoa > Nematoda > Chromadorea > Rhabditida > Rhabditidae > Caenorhabditis > Caenorhabditis plicata. The sequence continues at coordinate 5,098,214 of OZ007493.1, read as the reverse complement.
GAAATTACTAAAAAACATTTGCATTTGATAAAATCGTTATTTTCATTTGTATCCAACATCAGTATCCAACAACTAAAAACTAAATATTGCAGGTTCACATCAACTTAACCGTTTAAAAGTCAGAAAGTTTGACATTATTATAAAAGGCTTCTAGATTTAGATTTATTTTAGTTTTTTGTTTGAACTATCTAATTCCCAAAAATTATACAATTGGAATCAATTAAATTAAACTCAATGTTTACTATTGAACGCCAAATCGAAAAGGCGAACTTCCGATTTTTACATGTGTGTGGAATTTTTTTTCTTTATAACAAAAAAGTTTTCAAAAAAGTTTTTACTACAATTTAATTAGGCTTGCTTTAAACTATCTAAAATATTAATATCTTTCTAAAAGTTTTATTTGGACATGTTTACTGAGCTCATTCTATTATCATACAAGTTGGGGTGCTATTGTAAGATGTAGAATACATTTTACAAGATTAACATTTCAATAAAACTATAGTCGATGCCAAATGCGGAAAATGTGCAGGATAATAATCATCAAAATTAAATGAAAAAATCATATTTCAAAAAGTTCGCCTCATATGCGATGGTAATCGCATTTGGCATCTACTAAAAATCATTTTGGTAAGAATTGTTTAAATTTGACGAAGTATTTTTAATTTTCTTATTTCAATAATGTTACTGGAATTGTATTGTAGATATTCATCATATATTTAACATACTTTAAATACAGTACTGTATTCAACGTCTAATTGTATTTTAAGTAAAACTATGTACAGTTACGTGAACAATCCAAAGAGCTATTTCAAGATAATCAAGCACAATCAAATTATAATTTTCCTTGGCCATTTTAGTAGAATTTTGCAAAATCTAGTATGCTAATATAATGTTTTGGTAATTTCTTCAAAATATCGAATATCGGGATCTCACTGCTCTTCTCTACTTTTACGGATAAATCGAAAACCCACAATTTACCTCCACTTTATAAATTTAGGAGTATCAGCACTTCAACCTAATTTTTTATTATATAGATCCTCAACAAAATCCTTTAATTCTATATAAAGCAAACATCTATCTTACTGATAATTTAATATCCATAAATAAGTTTCTTCGAACAAAAACACATATCCAGTTCATTACACTTCAATAATCAAAGATTATTTTTTGTTTCATATTCCAACTTTCAAAAATGTTACCTTGGCATTCTGGATTTTCTTCGGCACACTGCGCGAAACGTTTGCGCGTCTCGAATGATGAGCACGATTCACATTGTGTCCACTCAGACCATTCGTAGGGCGGCAGTTCGCATGGTCCGTTCACGCAGCGGCGTGTTTGTTGTGCATCCAGCTCAGAACAATCTCCTCGTCGGCACGTTCGATCGCGTGACTGGAATCCTTCGCCGCAAGTCGCCGAGCATTGCGACCATTCTCCCCATTCGCTCCAAATCGCAAAGCTCGTCGCTGATGGGCATTGCTGAATATTTAAAACAAGTTTTAAACGATTTTTTTCTGAAAACCTGTTGATTGCAAGTTCTTGCTTGTTTGTTAGCAGTTGGGCAAAGTTGACCATCACATAATCTGTAAGAGAATATTTTTAGGAGCCTCATTGGTTGCTTACCTTTCTCGGATCTGGAAACCAATTCCGCATGATACAGAGCAAGGAAGCCAATCTCCCCATGTTTGTGTTACACATTTCTCCTCATTACATGATTCTTTTTCAAGATCGTCTCCGTCGCATTTATCATCGAGACATTTTCTGAATAGCACGTTGTTTTTGCAATTACACTCAAATTACCTGATGCGATAACGTTTGCCACCGTCACAGGATCTTGAGCAAGATGACCATTCGTCCCAGTTTGTCCAACAACCTTCCTAAACAATTACCAACTAACTAATAAATCCGACAAACTACTGACGTTTTCACAAGGTCGACGTTCTACCAAATCCTTTTTAGCACAGTTGCCACTTAGGCATGCTCTGAATCTTCGCTGTGTTCCTAGCTCGCATTTTACACTGCACGGTCCCCAATCTTCCCACTCTCCGTACTTCTGACAATCGACTGGCGAGTGACACTTCTGCGATTGCTCCGAAACGCCTTTGCATTGATGACCCGAGGAGCATCTGCGTTTGCGGAACTGATGGCCACCTCTTCCACATGTCACACTACATTCCGACCATGGTGACCTGTAACACATTTGATCAACTTCTGAGTAGGATCCGTTTCTCACCATTCTTCCCATTCAGCGGCTTGTTTTCTCTTCATTCTCGGGCAGTCATCGTTATCTTGCACCAGGGCTTGGTCATTGCACGACAATGGAAGGCACTGGCCGCCCACACAGAACAACCCGGGACCGCATGGCGTTCCATCGGGAAACTGGCCTTTATTTCGAATGAGCTCCGAGTCGATGAGATGACACCATACTCGACAAGGCTGCGTTGAATCTAAGCATAGGTGTTGTATGATGAATACGAGCTAATATTACGCTCAAATCCTTCTCCAGTTAGCTGATGGTCGGGCTTGTTCGGATCATACTTGACAGAGGAGCAAATCTTGTTACCAAATTCTTCCCGAGTGTAGCCTTGACATGTGCTAATAGTAGGGCCGCAAATGATACCACGAATGCTTGAACCTTCGCAATTGTTTCCACCATTATTCGGTCTGTAAAAATATATAAGAAATTTAACTGGAGCATCTGGAGGACCACTGATTCCCTATTATAAGAAGAAGGAAGCAAAGGAGCAAAATAGTAGAAAAAACAGCTAATTTATTGATAGTTGCACAGAAAATTAAATAGATTTTAAAATATTCAAGCGTGCCTAATAACTTTTTACATCTGAATTACAAAAGAGCAGTTTCAGTCAGGTTTTCTTAAACTCTCGAAAACGATAATATCCTCTAAAAATAATAACTATGACAATTGTTACTGAGTTCCTATTACTACTCTCTCAATTTGTATGATAATGTAATTAGTGAACATAGAAAGGATTATTATTTATACTACAAATTCACACGGAAACGTGTGTTATAGTTGTATAATTTAAATTGTTGGCTCACATATTTTCAATAACTTTTTCCTCTTTTCAAATATCATATATGTTGTGACCAAAATAAACAAAGCTCACATGCTCCGCATATCTTAAATTCTATTAAACATTATCCATAGTCGGCAATAAATAACCCTTTCCCCCTATTTCTTTCTTCAATTTTTACTAAAAAACCTACGCTGGATTAACACAGTCCCTATGTTGCGCCAAAACCGTGATACTACCGGTGACCTGACACTGCTGAATCGGGCAGCTATCAGAACCACCCCATTCGCTCCACGAGCCATCAATCGGCTTTGGCGATTCTCCAATCTGCCACGGTGCACATTGTCCCTTGTGACACCATCGGTCATCACCGCACCAACTTCCTTCCAATGCTGGGTGAGCTGTAGAGATGGTTGATCCCGAATTGCCGCACCACAAGATTCGGCAAATGTCCTTAAAACAATTCCGAATGGGATCAGTTCTTATACAAAAATGCTTACATCCATTGCACGACCGTTGGGAATCTCAACTCTATATTCACGACCCCAAAAGTAGGAGCATTGCTGGTCAGGGGTGAATCGTTGGCCGGGCAAGCTTAAACAAATACTTATTTTAACCAGAAGGCATCAAGCATTCCTACCGACTATCACTTAAATGATTTGTGGTGATGAGCCCTGGCGAAGCATCACGTAGGCAGTTCCCTCGTCCCGATTCACTTCAATATAATCACTGCTGGTATTCACAAAATAGAATTGACATACTCTAATTGGAGCAAAAACGCATTAAACTCTCTTACAGAGCATTCGGACCACGTCGTCTTGCCGGCACCGTTCACAGCAGACATTAAGCAACATGATCTGCTGCATTGGTTCTGCACACCATCGTGCACCATTCCCATGCTTAAATTGACGCGGATATGAATGAAAAAACACTTTTCAACGAGTTTACTTGTGGCCCATTTCATGAGCGAGTACAAATGAACGTCCCAAGTGCATTCCTTCCACCAATGAGCATGCAAACAATGGATCGCACATTCTTGCCACCGGCGCCACTCCAGCCACAGAAGACGTCGTATGGTAAATATCGTACCTAAGAAGATTTAAATTTAATAATTAATTCATCAATTACCCAGTCAAGAGGACTCCGTGATCCCAATGGTTCATATCAGTCAAATCGGTGCCTGGATTCATATGGGCTTGATATCGGCAAAACGCATCTAGAAGGCTTTGCGCCTGTCCATTCTTATGCACCGACGTGCTCAATGCACTCTAAATATATATCTGAAATAAAAGAAAAGCGATTGGCTCTTTATACCGGCTGCGTCTTCCACATCTCGTAGCGAACAATTACAATATCAAGGTTTGGCGTCAACGTGTCTTGCTGGTAAAGCACGTGCACGTTATTGATGAGAGCCAACGAGAATTCGAGCAGATGTTGCTCAGCGTCTTGGATATATTCCCTGAAAATGACGTGTTACGTGGTCGTGTTTCTGTGAAACCTTTCAAAATGCTCGAACAATTTCGAGTCGAGGAATAATCCAATCTCAAGGGTTATCGGGTCCATATTGGGGAAGATGAATGGCGAATCAAGTTGAGCAGATGACGGCACAGTGTAGTTGAATTGTATTGCTAGAAAATTAAAGCAATTATGTATCAAATTCGATTATTCTTTTTAATTATATGCAAATTATACAAAAAAGTAATTCCACTATTTTGAGCATATTTACGGAGCTCTCAATTCGTCCTTTACATTTGACGTGAGTGTGTATTGATAATTTCACACATTTTTTAAAATAGGAACGAGCTAAAGGAAACTGTCGATTGCTTAAAATTATATAATTCTTTGTTTTGTTCTAAAGAGCTTAATACGATTACACGCCAACCGAAATTACGATTTTTTAAGTTTGTCTGAAAATTTTTGCGCCATTTTAACAAAACCTTTCTTACTACAAGCTAATTAGGCTGTTCTTAAACTCTCTAAAATTATGAATACCTTTTTGAAAAGTTTAAATTGAGCACGTTTACTGAGCTCATTTTATCACCCTACCAGTTGGCGTGCGGTTAAAATACTCGCTTTCAAACAATTGTCTTGCTTTTAAAGTTGAAACTTTTATTCGACTATAGTTTACTGTATGTTTGATTTCAATAAAATCTGAAGTACACAGGGAGTAGTTTTCTTAAAATTTCATAAAAACGTTTTACAAAAATACGAAATTTTTGACGAAGAATCGCATGTCAAATGATCCGCTTAGACAATGAGCTCAAATATTTCTTTTCGTAACTAAAAAAATTTATTTGAATAATCTAACAACTGCCAAAATGTATTAGGTTGAAATATGAACGTGTAAATCATGTAAATTATAATAGAAGATATCAATATTAATTTTTTCCGTAGTATTTGAGCTCAATTTGAATGAAAGATCTTTTTTATTTGTGTGATTTTAACTGTGCACACCTAACTAACTGACAAGCTAAATTAATTACTTACTGACTTACTTATTATTTAACTATCTAACTAGCTAACAAACTAACCAACCCTCGCTAGCATAACTGTTTAAATAACTATCGAGGTGACTAACTCTTTATCCTTATTCTCAATTACTAAAAATAGTAATTCTGTCTCAAACAAAATATTATGCAACTAACATTGCGCCGGGTCATCCAACGACTCGCTGGTATCGCAAAACGATTCTTGCGCATCCTGCAGTTTGGCGATTTCCTCTCTAATCCGACTTTCCGTCTCGGTTAGCAAACCAGCAGCGCGTTTAAAAACCAGATGCTGCTCCTTCTAAACCAACTCAATCAAGTGTAATGCGGATTAGAATGTGGCTACCTGCAAATGATGGACACGCTTCGGCAGCGTCTGCAGAACCAAGAAGTGGTCGTCCATTACTATCGAGCCCATCAAGTTGCCACAATCAGAGATGGCCGCCTTCATGTTGCCATGTGATTGCACAACGCCCTGAACCCGGAACCATAGAATAGCCGTGTTATTTGTATCACCTGATAATGACATTGGTCGTAGTTTTTCAAGCCGTTGTATGTTTTAACATTGTCGCCCTGTCGTATCACAGATATCTGGAATAGATTAGTTTTTTTTTAAATATATGTTTGTTGTTGTTGTTGCCCTCACTTTCGCTTTATCAAGGGGCAAATGATAAAACATTATCAAGTGAAATTGCACTTTTAACACTTACGATGTGAGGGCTAACTATCCTTGAGTTGGGCTTGAGCTGTAGATGGTAAGTGTCATTCCAAGCGACAAACTTCATCTTGAGCATCCCATTTTTCGTCTGCTTGCGAGTGGCTTGAATCAAGCTATACTCGGGAATCTAAATAGGATTTGAAATAGGAAGCATAGTGAACCATCCTCACCTCGTTCCTATTGGTGACTCCGAACACTTGCTTCAGCTCTTCATCGTTCAAGTGATGATGGACAGCCTGCAACAAATATCCAGCAAATGGCAATTAAAAGTGAAACGCGAACCTGCGTGGAAATAATTAAGAAGAATAGCGTGGCAAATAACAGCGGTGGCATGTGCCGTTCGCGGCGATTCACTCATATGCGGTGTGATGAATTTCAGCTTGAGCGGTCGCGGCGACACACAAAAACACCCACCACGGCAAATATGATGCAGATGATGGGGATGCTGATCTCAGCCTCCGCTGTTTCGACGCTCTCCCAGTTGATTATACAAATACGGAAGGCAGAGAGCGTGAGACGATGATGATATGAATACAAAAGCCGTCCTCTTCTACTTAACGTCGACTTTCGATTGACTCTATGCAGTCGAGGGCTTCGTTTCTTTCAGTCGAATAGCCAGTTCGGATGCGTCAGACGCCAACCAATATCTGTATCTGTTTGTATATGTGTATATATATATATATATCTGTAAAAACGAAAACGAATTCAGTTTACTGTACAACCGCAAAAAAGGGATATCATACAAACACATACACATATACACAAATCAGATTAATTAGCGAAAGTTTTGCATTCTCATTTTCTTTCCTTTTTTGGGTGAAGCCAAAATGAAACAATAAGATTATTATGCGTGAAAAATTATTATTATTATTATTATTTGAATGTAAACAATATAAAGAGAAGGAATCGAAATCCGTCGGGAACGACTGTCATTATTATTGCTATTATTCTGGATCCGTGTGGAATAACAATAAAAACTATAACAACTATTACTACTACTACTCACGAATAAATTTGCAAGTGCGCCAACCGGTTTGGTCAGCGGCCAGACTCTTGAGTGAGCACGACTTCAATTCAAACAATACTGTCTACACAAGTGGACATTAACACATAATGTTTCTATTTCAAATGAAAGCTGATCACCTTTTTTGTTCGTTGCGTAATTTGCGAAAAAATAACAATGAAATGACAAAAAACACAATGGAAAATTGGATAAAAGAAACACCAAAAACAATACCAAAAATAGAACAGATAACTTTTTATTTTTAATAATCAGGTTAAGCTATTTTAACTTTCGAAAAAGTAACCAACGCAGCACAAATCCTCTCCTATCCCATTGAGACTTTGTCGAGGTATTTTTGTGACAATGTGTAAGCGATAGGTTGCTAATTGAAACCATCAACCGGTTTAGGATAGCCAAACAGTCTATAGAATATGAATATGTATATATAGATATACAATGAATTCTCTCATCTGCTGCTACAACGTGAAATGAATCACTCGAAATGATATGGTTTTTCGAAAAGGGGCCTTGAAGACTTACTCATTGTCAGATGACACGCATCATCGATGAAGCTGTCGATCGATTCGACGACACTGTTGACAATGATCATCCTCAACAAGATATTGTCCGATGGGGGGGGGGTGGATTCTTATGGACGATGAAGCAATTTCTTGTTTTGCCAATTGGCAACATGCGAGAATTCTCAATTGGGCTTCATCTGTTGATTTATGCTTCTTATTGGCTTCATTATAATCGATGATTGCCTAACATTTTGGCCTTTCAATTACCATTTTGTTTTAGCAGTCGGTAATTGTATGCCAGATATTTAAAGAAATTCATGATTCACGTGTTCTCGGAGCGCTTTTTTGTTTTTTGTTTATCTCAAGGAAAAAAAGATATTCTAGGGATTTGGTATAACCTGTTTATTAGATTTTTTTAAACTTTTGCTGATTTACTTGCCTCGCATGACATTTTCCATTATTCGCCAAAAAAACAAAAGGTTTAAAATCAAGTTTTAACTTTATTAAATATATAATTTGATTAAAGAAAAGTTATGAAACAAATCATATTTAAAATCCTAAAAATAATGACAAACAACAAAGGAATATGCAAGCCGGCCATTTCTCCATATTTAAACGATTTATTATAATTTTATACGTTTTAAACTACATTGGAAATAGATTCTCTTATAGAATTACACATTTTAGACACATTTTCTGAGCTCCATATTTCACCTATTCATTTGGAGTAAATAATTAAAGATATAATATTAAAAGCTTTTTAAATCTAAAATTTTGGAGAACTACTAATTTTTTGAGATTGACCGAGACAAACCGGTGAAATTAACGTAAACATCATTTTATAATTTACATGGAAAAGGTACAATAAAATATGGAATATGATGTGTTTATTGAATAAAATATTCATAAATTATATTATAAGTTTTATTTTCTAACTAACGAGGCCGATGGAAAGACAATGGGATCTTAATGGAAAAAGGTTTTATTAAGGTTCATACCCTATTAAACTTATTTGATTATTTATCAGGTGAGATTGTTTTCTTGCGGCCTCTGAGGACGAATGGTGGGAAAATAATTTTCCATTCAAATATCTATTGGGGAGAGCATATATCAATTTCAAGAAAATTGTTAAGCGAAAAAGTATAAAGTTAATTTAATAAGGAATAAACTCTAATAAAGTTTTTACGATTCCCAAATTAGGATTCTCCCTTAGATTTTCTTCCAATCAGCCCCTGGTGCCAAAACAAATTAATTGGGAGCAATGAGTGCTCATTTAGCAAGCCCTTATTCCAGTTTATATATGATATATAATCAAAGTTTAAGGATTTTGTAATTCATTTCAAATGGTCTCAATGAGAAAATATTCAATTTATTTAAATAATTTCTATTTTTTTCGGTTACATTTCTTTATAACTTTTAGTTCATGTCGAATTAGTGATTTTTATTTTTTATTAAACTAAAAACAAAGTTATAATAAGTCTTTTAAGCAATAATAATACAACAATTTAAAAATACTAGAACGCCTTTGGAAGTCAGTTAGATCGCTAGAATGAAATACAAACAACGAATCAAGGAGATATCTAAAAGATAAAACAAATACAAATAATATTGTGATGAAATATTGTATCCTTGTAAATGAATTGTATTAAAAATTAAGTATAAGGAAGATCCATGCTAGATTTCTAGACTAATATTTTTACTACATTAACAAATTGAATTTAAAATGTAAATTGCACAGCCACGTCAAATGAAGCGTTTAAAGGAAGAGCTCAGAAAGCATATTCAGTTATAGTTCTGTGGCATGAATCGGTATCCTATACAGTTTAGAATAAGTCTGACATGTTTATGTTAAAAGCATTGGGCAAGTTTATAATACTACTTAAAAGTTTAGTTCATTTTCATTTGGCTTGCCACGTACACAAGATATAACTAATATCTGTTTAATAATAGACAAATTTGTTTTCTTGGCAAAATCTCGGCATTACGAAAATATTGCAGAAATTATATTTCAAAAATGATATACTTTCAGCAAAATTGTTTTATTAAAGTCTTACCTACTTACTGTTTTTCAAAATTCTTCTTACATCTATTTAATTGCTATTGAATTTTACCACATGTTTCCAATTTTCACGTGAAAATTCAAATAGTGAGAACTATTTTTATTCGTATATAGTTAACGTTTGATTTTTTGTCCTCCAGACAGGAACAGATTCTTAATGCAAATCAAACAAATCATCTAATTGCTAACATCTATAATGAGAAATTGGCGCGAAATGTGATTTTACAAACGGTATATTAGAATTATACAAAAAACAAGAAATCCAATAAACTTCAAAAGAATTTCAAGAAATGGTTTTGTACACTAATTGAAAAACAGAATTACAATATGTTATATTTTCTGTAACTATATTAAAATTTGAAAATATTAAGAGATATCAAAAAATCATATTGGTGAGTAAATAAACGAGAATTTTTTTTCTTGTAGATTTTTTTTTCGAAAAATGTTCAAGCTTCTACTGTTTTATACATCAGCTAGACATACTGGGTTTAAAATTAGTTTCGCCAAGCCACAAAACAATTTGGTTTTAATTGGTGTGACCCGCCAAATAGTTCGTGCAGCTTGGATTAGCAAGATTTGGCCAAGACAATTCTTGCATTTAAGCGAATCAACATTATATAGCATGCAATTAGTTGTTTAGCTTATGAAAGTGAAAAATATTAAAATGTCATGGGCAAAGTTTAGAAATGTTTTGTTAAAAGGATTCAAAGAAAAGTTTAAAAATAATTTATAATGTTACTGTATCACACCAAAGGAAAATTAAGAGTCTAAAAATTGCTTGATAATATTTCAGTAACATATTCAAGTTTTTGATAGGTTAAAACATGTTTACAGGTGAACTTGTAGGATGTTAGAAAATTATATTTTCATTTGCCGTTCATGCACTCATATGAGCTTAATATTAAATATTCCAAACGTTACATTCAAAAAAAAATACAAAATCCTAATCTCACGAAGTTGGTAATATTTTGATAGCACTTTTGTAGTAATATATATATATATATATATATATATACTTTTAATTACAATATACACTCCACATGGATATTTTAATATAGTGTTTTTTGTAGGTTTACTTAATAGTTGAAAGAAAGTACTCTGTAATTAATTCGTGTAAACGTGTCAATATTAGAAAAACTCTGTTGCTCTATAGCCTGACATATATAAAATACCCTGTATTTCGTACTATGAAAATATTTTTAAATGTTCAAATATAATTTTCCGATTGAAATTGATATTTTTTCTTTTTGATAGATTAAAATATAAAAACCAAAGGCAGATTACAGTATACTCGAAATAATAAACGACAAAGTATGTTGATAGATAGAATTTTAAAAAATAATGTAATTAAAATATTCATGAAATACGTATATATACGTGCAGAAGAAAAATATATTGCCATGAGCTATCGAAAATTACACGTGTTAGCGCTAAATTTCTTATTATTCTTTATTAAATCAATTTCATCTAAACTATTTAAAAAATTTATTTTATTAGCGAGGTATGGTGCATTTCCGGTGCCTAATAGAAGAGTAAAAATACGAATAAAAAGTAATGGTCTCGTTTAGACGGCCACAAAGCAGTTTCCATCTATTCTTCTTCAAAAAATGCAATTAATTTGTTTTTTTTTTATCTTCCATTAGGCACCAATGTGTGAAAAGGACAATATATAATCTAAATTTCATTTCTAGGCAGAATTTTATATATTTAAAGCTTTATCTGCATAAGATAACATGGTAAACCATCCTTAAGCACATAGATGAACAATTATACGGTCATTTTTTGTATTTTTATTATAAAGGCAGTTTTTTCTATATAACAAAAATCCAATAGGTTATATTTCCGAGATAGTAATGTACCAAAGCTTTAAAAAAATCAAAAATTATAGTTCTGAAGACTAGGAGGGGCAGTATATCAACAAGCCAAATGGAAGGGTAAGAAAACTAGTTCGGGATATGTGCTCAAATCTAATAGTTTTGGAAAATTTTAATAACTTACAAACGGGCGTAGACACAATTTGTGTAAAGTACACGTGATCGTGGCAAGAGAAAAATTAGAAAAAAATTATTTCCATTTGGTGTGTTGTGTTTTTTTTTTTTTTTTTTGAAAAGAAGAAAGCGACTAATAAGCCGAAATATTAGAAATAGTGATTATTTATTTTGAAAGACGCAAAAATTTCAATTTGTTGAAAAGTGTTCGCTTAATTTAATTCTGTGAATATTACATAAGTTTCTAAGGAAAAACCCATTACCTCTTGCGTTGGCAGAAAAAAACATTTTTCTGCCAAGGCAACGTGAAAGAATAATCCCAAAATAAAATTTTTTTACTTTAAGGTTTTAAAGCGGTTTCCTCTCAATCTTACAGCAAGATAATCTACTCTCCGTTAATTTATTTACTAAATAATTGTATGTGGCGAGCCTGCACACTGAAAGGTTAGTCCAATCACCTCTGACTATGACCGACTATCCGAGTCAGGAGAGAATGATGAGGAAAGGGAATTGAGTTTGTGTTCACAAAAGAGCTGCTTACTCGCTGCTGACAGGTCAGCGCCCGGGCGCAGGCATTGTTACGACGATTATCCCCTTTGGTTCCTTGAACGGTGGGGACCTGAACTAGGGGAGAACTAGGGGCTATTCTAAAAAAGCTACAGTAGTTACGAAAATGCTGAACTTTTTGAATATTATAGTAATTATTATGAAAATATTGTAAAATAAACCTAATTTTTGATACTGTAGGATTATCGTTTTTTGGTAGTTGAAGGAAAGTATATTTTTCTCAAAGGTTCACAACAAATCGTCGAGACAACCTCAATAATGAGACAGAGAGAAGAAGGAAGAAGGGATCATAAGAGGCGCGAAATTGTATGAATACCAAAACACGTAAAATGAATTCATAAATACAGGAGCTGAGAAAATTAATTTAACATATTCTACATATTTTTTTAATTGCATAATGAAAATCGTTTGCACGCCAACTAAAACGTGCTGATATCTAATATTTTGTGAAGGTTTACTGAGTTTAAGAAAAATCTGAAAACTGGCGTAGGCAATATTTTTGCAAAGCACATGTGAAAGTTTTCAAGCGTAGAAATAAGAATTTCTTGGTTTACATTTGACGTGAGTTTGCATTATCACACTAAACCTACAATAGATTTCTAAACAAGCTTAGACTCCTCTTTAAAAATAATTAAATGGATTCTTTCTTTCAAAAATGTTAGAAAGTCTTCAGTTTTGTTAATATTAGTTGAATCTTACAACTTTTGAAAAGTTTATTTTCTGCTAATAAATATTATTATAAGAGAAAGAAGTACTGTAAATGAAAAAGATAATAATTGCCGACTTTCTTTAGCTAAAAATAAATGGATATCACCAATATACCTACCTCTACAAAACGAAACAAAATTGAAAACAAAATTTAATCTCATCGAAAGAAAGTTATCCGTCGTCCAAAAAAAGAAGATTCTCACTTATACAGCGGTCATTGTTGTTATGAAAAATATTTAATGTGCGATTTGTGGACATTATGGCGCTATTCGGACAACGCAGATTAGCTGAAGCGGCCGCCCGAACCGGACAACTGCAACCGTCCGTCACATACACACAAGTTTCAAAATGTAGATTCGCGTTTTTTTTTGCATTTCATTGCCGCCATCATCATTTGCCTCTTATTGACCAGTCCTGGCATTGTAAAACCGAACAATTGTTGGAAGAAAATTAACAGTGCTTTATGGTTACTACAGTCAATTAAATAAAGCAAATAAAATTCAGCTGGTGAAAATATTTATAATCAATTGAAATTTCATAATGGGTTTTAGAGGAAATAATGGGCGTATGATTTTATTTCAGAGCAAATATTGTATTGAATAAGAATATTGGTTCGTATTTTACGATCTGTTGTGAAAGAATAGTTAAAAATTATTTTTGCAAAAAAATATAGATAAGGCTCTAGACTATTTTAATAGTATTTTTTATAAACTATCTTAATATCTTCCCGATAAACAAGGCTAAGGATTCTTTGTTGAATATAACACAAAGACCTAAGTTCACGTATTCTTTTATAATAAAATAAATATAAATACTCTGAAAACTTTATTCATCCCATATATACAAATAAGAAATAAATTAGAAGAAATTCCAAATTAGCCGCGTCTGTGGGCCTTGCGGGCTCTATGAGCCTTGCGTGAATGGTGCTTGCGAGAATGACGCTTGTGTGGTCGTTGAGCTCGGTGAGCAACGTGTCTCTGGTATCTAGCCAACTTGTGATGATGTTTCGCAGCTGCGCTGGTGTGCTTCACTCCAGCCCTGAAATCAAAATTGTATTGTTTTTTGAATTATATAAATAGTCTCACATTGCCGAAACGGCGAGAAGAGCAAGAAGGAAGAGGGCGAAGAAGTTCATTATCGGATGCGATGATACAATTTTGCGGATTATTTCATCTTTTATAGAAGAAGATGATAAAAATACGCCTACCTGAAAAAATAAACACCAGAAACTCGTCTAGATGAACATTGCAAGTTTTGTGTATTTATGAAGCGTTAGGATCTTAAGTAAAAAAAAGTCGATGCCATGATAATAAAGGTATTAGGAAGATGGAATGGATATTGATTGTTTTTTTAAATGTTAAACAAGAAGGCTAACAGAACTTGTTAAAATATCACTGGGCTTAATTACGTCGTTATTTTACGTTTTAATTATTTAAATTTTACAAAAAGGTAATATACTAGAATTGTTATAATAGCGAAATTTAAAAATATTCATTTTCGATTGGGCAAGTCTTTTTTTGATTTTGAAATTTCAAAAATTAATTTTTAATTAACTAATATTGACATATTTCGCACGCCTAATGAAAATGACGATTTTTCAATAATTAAACGCATATTATTAAATTTCACGTGCAAGCAAGCTAAATGCTTAAAAATTCTTCTGGCGTTTTGAATTTATACAAAATTTTATATTTAGTGATCATTTTTCGCTCTTGTTTTTACGAATTCATTTGGCGTGCAAGCGTGACGATCAAAACGCCAACTGAAAGGGAGAAACCGATAATTCTGATGGACGGTTAGATTTGATATGTTCCAATACGTACATTTGAATTTTTAAAGACGCTCAATAATCTAATCATAATCTCTTTTTTTCCTATAATCATCATTTTGCCTCTCCGAATACGTCTTTCTGGAGAAGAAGAAATTAATTGTAAAGAATAACTTAAATATATTTTTTGGAAAGATATTAAGGTAGTTCAAGATAAATTTTCTAAAATTACGTGGAAATTTGTTTTATTTTGTAGATAATATTAGGGTGAAAAAAATGTTTTTCCGATATTTTATTAAAAATTTTAACATAATTTTACAGCCCATGAAAAACAGTTAGGTTTCAAGTGTAAAGACCATTTGACTCTATGGCTTGAACCCATCATTCGGCAAGTTGTTCGATCCCGCTGCGGTACCACTCCTTGTTCTTAGAGGCGACAAACTCGCGGCACCAGTTTTCGACAAAGGTCAAGACATTGAAGCTACGACAACGAAGAAAGTGTGCCATGGATCGGAAAAGGTGATAATCAGATGGCGCAAGGTCCGGACTATAAGCTGGATGTGGAAGAAGTTCAATGGCGTCGAGGTTTTTGATCTTTTCCTTCGTTTGTCTGGCGGTGTGCGGTTTTGCATTGTCTTGTTGAAGGATCCTCTTCCGATTGATCAATGCTGGATATTTTTCGCCAAGTTCCGCATACATTCGAATTATGTTAGGCGCAATAAAGGTCTGCGTCGATGGTCCGACCACACAGAAGTGCCTTCTTTGAGAAAAGATCTCATTTTGCTACCGGTTCCGCCGTTTAACCGGATCCCAATCATTGATTTTGTCTGTCCAGATTACTGAAGTAGACCCACTTTTCATCACAAGATACAATTCTACGAATACAACGGTAATCTTGTGGATTTTCTAGCGGTTTATTGCAAGTCTCGACACGTTTTTGAGCTTGAATTTCAGTCAATGCATCAGGTACTTCTCGCCAGCGTCTATTGACTTTCCCAAGGGCGTGAAGATGTCGTACAACTGATGTTTGAGGAATATCGAGCTTGGCCGACAATCTGCGGGTATTTATTGATGGATTGGTCTCCACAGCTTCACGGATTGTTTCAGAATCCACTGTCGTAGGTCGGCCTGAATGTGTTTTGTTTTCGAGATCAGTGTCGCCGTAATCTTTACGATCCGAGACCATATTTTCGCCTTCAACTTCGCATATCTTTTTTGCTTCTGCAGTTGCGTTGAAGCCTTGCTTCCAGTAATGGCGTAAAAGAACACGATTTCGGATTTTTTCATGTTCCTTCCACGAGTTAAAAAATTTAAAATAAAAGACCAATTAAAAATCTTAATATATTATATGATGAGCTGTTCAAGAGCTTTAAAAAAAATATATATAACACATGTATATAAAAATCCTTATTTGGTAAAAAAAAACAATTAGACAAAGATATATAGGAAATCGGAAAAAATTGTTTTACGCTAATAATTGACAATACTTTTGTTTTAAACTTTACAATCCTAATTTTCATTTGACTTGTTTATATTTTTTAGTTGTACACTTTACGTGTACTAATTTCTTTTCATAGAAATATCTTAAACTACACTAACTATACGACATCTCTAAAAACAACAATCTCTACATATATGTTACTGTTAATCAAATAATCCAAAACCAAGATCATTGGATTTAGGATCATGAAGAACCCATAAATACATAAATTCATTGAAATCGGCAAAAGTCCCAAATTTTTAAAAGCATTTATCGAAAAAAACGCCGTGTTATTTTTTAACACGTTACATGAAGAAAACAATCGCTTTGTATACATGGTGTTGTAAATCACTTTTGAATTAACATTTCAAGAGGTTCAGTGCTCAGATCATCCGAACAAGCTCAGATCTCTCTTCTGAACGATTTCGGAGTTTCCGTCAAAAATATTTCCACGTGACTTGGTCGAACGTGTATCTGTCATTTCAAATTACATTAAGAATCCTTCAAACTATGGAACGAAAAAGACGGAAATTCTCAAGTAAAACATGGTTTTAAAGATTTTTTTAAATCTGGAATCGAATGTAACATAGTGAATCTATAACCACCCAAACATTTTGGTATACTAAAAACTTATTTAAGATTTAAGCGAGAATCATCGAAAAATTTAATTGGTGATTTGAAAAGTGTACAATTTCAACATGCAAAGTGCGAAATTCAGAATAAAAATTAAACATCTCAGAATACCGAAATCGGAGTTCCGTCTATCATTACTTTGAATAAAACAGCTGAACAGATTACTTAAGTTTTCAGAAGCATGTTAATGAGAAAGCAATGTATTTAAACGCTATTAAACAGTTTTCCAAAATTGTTTATTTTAATGATTTTTTGTTTATATTTCATTAAAGTTTATTTTAGATAAATTTAGGCGAAAGGATAGCTGAACACTCATAATTGGAACGTTTAGTTTTTTTTCGGTGGTTAATAATGCGATAGGGTTCCCCCATATGATATTCGAATAATTTTTCTTTTAAATTAGGAATATATCAGATATGCGCATAATTCAGGAACTCTCATTCCGCCTATCTCTAGAATAGATATATATATATACACGCCAAAATGAAATGCAAAAATTTAAGCACCAATAACATGGTCTCACTCCACTGCCAAGAAACCGCGCCGCATTTCAAAAGATTTCGAACCAATTGCAAACACGATCTTTTAATTTATTCTTTTTATTTTCAATATTTTATTTATCAGTTAACGTTTCATTCTGCAGAAATCCTGATGAATTAATGAAGAGAAATTCTTTGTACCTCAATTAATGGACAAGAAGAGTCTTCATCGTCAATATATGTGACTTTTAAATATTGCAAATAAAATTAATAAATTAAAAGAATGAGCTTGCAATTCATGCGATGTAGTTTGCAATGCGGCGCGGTTTCATTGCGGTGGAGTGTGATCTCTTTTAATATTTTATCAGAGTATGGTTATTTTAAGATATTTTGATAAGTCTGTTCGAGTTTTCTCTTCAATAGTTACGTGTAACGTTGCAAGACATATTTGAAAGTGAGGAATTCGGTAATTTCATTCGGCATGTATATATCAGTGATGAGAGGGACCCGGTCCCGTGTCCCGGGTAGGGAAAAATTGAAGTACCGGGTAGAGAAAAAGAGATGTCCCGGGACCCGGGTTTTGAAATTTTCAATTTTTTTTGAAAAAAAAAAGGCGTATATATATACATAGCAAATTTATTTGGTGTTCTATGGCCAAAAATGGCAATAATTGACAAAAATTGTCTTAAAAATACCCCGTGTAAGCGAGAAAAACATTATCAATTTTCTGCATTTGCGGATTGCGTGCATTCTAAATTCATCCCCGACTAACCAAAATGCTAATGTTGAATCTATTCCTGTTTATTTATTAAGTTTTATTTTATTTGGTTGTTCGGTGCCGACTGATGGTTGTTGCCGGAGGAATCTCACACTTGAGTATTTAAACAGTTTTATTGATTCATATATAATTACAAATAAAATAAATAACAAAGAAAATAACAGTTCAAAAATAGAAGTAGATACAACGTATAATTTTAGACCAGAACACAAAGAACGCGTGTTGGCGTGCTTCTTGCACATCTAAGCGCATTTGGCGCGAATTCAAATTTATGTGGCACTGTTACAGCATACTGTAAGGAAGTTATATATATATATATATATATACGCCAACTTCCGATTTTAAGCTTGTCTGAAATTGTTTACGGATTTTTACTTATTCCAAATCAGATATTTCATATAAATTCACTTTTTTTTGTAAAGGAATATCGAAAGACAGCACGCCTAGTGTAAATCGAAACTTTACAAGATTTAAGCATGCCTTTAAAAAATTCTACGTGTGAATTACAAGATGTTTTTCACGTGATCTTAACAAACTCATCATAAAATATTTATTATATTGTTTAAAATATTTATTATATTGTTTATTTATATTGTTTAATTACTATATTGTTGAATAAAAAATTAATAAATAAATATCGAATAGGACCTTAATAAATTAAGCTCTCCATTATTCTTAATTTTTTTGAAGTAAAATTGTATTCACTATTGTTCTTTTTTTTCCAAGTTTTGTTTTTAAAACTGGCATAGAATGCTATAAATGTTCGTCTATTACGATGAAACGAGGTGGCCTAGAAATTCACACGACAGCCATAATCACTGTTGTTTTCATGCAAAAGTGCAACAAAGTTATTACAAGCAGCTCAAATTAACAAAATCTGTCGTCTATATTAGCCAAATTCCGTTATCACAAAACTAGTCACATAATATATAAATATTAACGCATCTCGCTGCAACTTATCGATTTTCGCATCACTCTCCATTTCCACTCACTATTTCTAAGCCTATACACAAACAACACACACAAATACATGTATTTTATTATTATTACTGCGTTCTATCCTGATACACGTTATTTCTAGTGGTTTGAACGTTTTTGTGTTTCATCTACTCCGACGTAGGAAGAAAAAAAGTGATTTGTACGTGGTTATCAGATGGTTTCATTGTTTTATGTGATACCGTGATTCTGATTTCTTGATCGTTTTTTCTCGATGATTTTTGTTTTTAGTATGATTGAATTTCTATATATTTTCTTATTATTTACAGTCACGTGGAATGGTTTTTCTTTTGAGTTGTCTTGTTTTTGGGATTTTTTCCTGTAACTTATTACTTCGTAAATTAATCCAATTTGAAAATATATATTTTTTTCAAATTTCACGTACCCAAAGTTTAATCGGGTTTTCCATATTTCGCGTAAAAGTTTTAGAAGATTTTTCAGTGAAGTTTTCATATTATCAGTCAAAAATTCAACAAATCATAAAATTCTTTGAGCAAAAAAGCTGTAATGACATGCATATAAATTAATAAGAATATATTTAATTATCTTTATCTAATTAAAATAAAGTACAAACGTTCAATTTTCAATTTTATTATTATCAGTATATGAAAAATAAAATCTTTTTTTTTCTTAATACGTTTTAATTTATTTTGAATAATACAAGTTGTGGCCCTAAAATGAACTAGTGGTTTAGAAAACGAAACTTCCATGTGAACACATTTATTGGTTAACTTTGAGCAGACACGCATCCCCTTGTTTATAGTTTTATATCTTGAGAGCTCTGTTTTGAGATCTATGTAATGCTGCCACCAGAAAACATTATCATTTAAGATACCGAGATAATAACCAACTTAAGGTTTATAAGTATTTTAAACATTTTTAGAATTAAAAATATTCTGGAATTCTTACTGGAATAGCTACAAGAAAAACCTAAAAATAGATGTTTGTCAATTTCATTTGATGTTATTAATTAACCAACCCGCTTTGTTTATACTTTTGTCTGTTGAAAGCCCACTTTAATGATTTTTGACCTGTGCACTTCAAGGCAAATGAGTACGTTTAGCACAACCATATTTTTCATTATAAATTAAATAACCTTGGGAATACTTATGCGGAGATAATCAAACTAATTTTATAAAGGGCGATACGTTTAAGCCACCAATATCAATAAAACTGGCGATATTTTATTTATTCTGGGCCCTTTTTTTGGAAAATGAATATAAACAAAATATTATAGGTAAATATACATAATTGTAAATTTCTGATCGGTTCTATTGAATTAGTAAAGCTTTGGATTAATAAAATAAATGTATTTAGTGTACTGTAATGTGTTACTACAATTAAATGAATGTTTAAAGGTTTCCATGATCGCCTTTTATATCCTCGATGTTCTCAGTTTTTATTTTATTCAAAAATGTTTATTTTTGCTAAACTTTTTGTTGTTTTTTGTTTGTAACTTATTTAGGGCCTTAGGTTTTTTTTTAATTTCTAAGTTTCACAGTATGTAGATATGTTGATATTTTTCTCTTCTTCACGTACACGTATTTTAAATATGATACACGTATTTTAAATAATTAAATAAATTAATGTGAATCATAGATTTCATTTGGTTTGACTTGGTTTTATTTATTATTTATTTATTATTAATTATTTACATTTACTAATTTTAAATAGGGGATTCTTTATGATTTAAATTGAATCACTGTAAATTTAGCTCGATTAAGGGATATATTTGATTGTTCAACACGAATTAAATCCTAATAAACACTAAACTGACCAAACAATCTAGGCTTTCAATTTATTATATATATATATATATATAGATATCACGAATTGTGCATTGTCCTAAATATCTATTACATTATTTATTCTTGAATTGTTTGTTAATAATTCCCCACGTCACTCAAAAATGACTTTGCTTTCCACGTGGATTTTTCCAAATAATATTTAAAAAAATAATAAAATCTGAATGTTTTAAGTCTTATTTTATTCACGAAATATTCAACTCAAACGCACGCCAACTGCACTTTTAGAAATGCAAGCTCATTTGAGGGTTTATAAGAGAATTTTGTCGATAATGTTAAGGTGTTTAGATAATTTAAGACTAATTCATTAAACTTGCGTAGAAACTTATTTGTCATCACTCTGTGGAAATTAAAATAAAACTTTTAAAATTGCAAAAAATGTAGTTTTCATTTTTTTCGGGCAATCGAGAAATTAAGATTTTAAACTTTAAATATTACTGTCCCAAGAAGATTGCGGCAACGGGGCTAGGTGATCAGGTAAAAAAGGGAAACAAAATTGGAATAACACCACGGGCTGTCTGACAATTCAAACGGCCTAAATGCGCGTGCTAAGTTAGATGCGCAGTGGTTTTGGCGGCAGTTTAAAATGACCACGCGCAATGCCATCCTGGTCGAGCCGCAATTAAACACCACAACATTCTTAAAATGTATGGTGTTGTAAGCTCTAGTTTACAGAAAATTTTGTCAGAAAACTACTATCCAATTTATAAAAAAAATATGATACATACTGTATTAAAATAAATATTCTTAATTACATGAAAACATTTTCATATTAAAAATTGAAATAAAAAATACTTTCACCATTTGTTTTTTAATTACATAAATAAATTTAATTTTTATTTTTTATTGTAGTTGTCATATATAATAATCACAAGCTGAAAAAGCATTAGAAAAAACAATTAATTTTCTCCTTTAAAATTTTCTTATAATATTTATGACATTTATAAATTGATATTCATCGTTATATATTAAATTTAATATATCATTGTTTAACAATCTTGATAACAAAATATTTCCTTGCACACTGAAAATTCTATGAAAATTGGGGAGAAAATGAACCAAGAAATTGTATTTGAATTTTTGCACAATATTTCTCAAACTATATTGTTGTTTTAATTGAAAGTTTACTTTGACGTATAGCTCTATCTAGTTGAGAGCAACTACAATCAATTTCTATTCAGCTACTAATTGATACGAAACCAATTAAGTTAATTATAACCTTAGCTTGTCTATTTCCTTATCATAATCTACTCTTGATCTTTGATATAAACTGAAATCTTATATGCTCGATTTGTTCATAGCATATTAACTACGTCAAATATATGCTAATATAATGAACAATAAGATTGGAAACATGATATGTGATATTTAATATGATACGTAGTTGTGCATTGTATTTCGAGTAAATCAATGTATTTCATTCTATATTTCCAAATAAATGTATTATTCGAATTAACTGTCAAATTGTGAAACTAGTCATGTAAAAATATATAGCTCAAAATGTGCTATATCTAATTGTCGGAAATCAGCAAGACAATCAACTCAAATTCGCGCCAAATAAATTAGCATAAAAGGAGCTCTGAAAGTTATTTAAAAATATTATATCTTAAGAGTTTAACTCGCTACATTTTGAGAAATCGTGTAATATTGGTGTAAAAATTAGTTTTATATATTAAACGTGAAATAAAATGTGTTTAAATGAGGTAAAATATTCGTTTTCCTTTGGGGTGAAACCGAGTTACCTAATAGTTTAAGGAACATATGTTAATTTTTGGCGAATATCTGTTTGGAATTTAAACGTGGAACATTTTAAAATGTCCATTTTAATATGGAAGAAATGAAAAAACATAATTTTAAACATTTCAAAGTTGTTTTCATGTCCTTTTTTAGATAAACAGAAGAACTTCCACAGATTATGTTTAATTGAATTTGCGCTTCTTCATAGTTAGAGCACGCTAACTGAAGAAGTTCAAACCGGGACTCAGGGGACAGTCGGGATAATTATACCATTGTCATTTTTGTAGGCTGGAATAGTTTGTGATATACATTTCAGTTTTTCAACAAATCTAATTGGTTATAGCGGAGTACTGTAATATTTCATAAAGAAATAAAACATTTCCGTTGGCGTGTAGAAGTGTTCCTCCTGCATCTCAGCTCTAATCGCGTAACTATAAAATGTTCCATTAAAGAAGATAATTTAATTATAATTAAGTAGATCAGAATTAACTTTATGTATTCAGTTCTTAAATCAACTTAAATCTTGGTAGTTTTTTCCTCTTCCCGCTTTGGGGTCTCTTATACATCATAGAATATTCAAATCTGTGGCCGATTGCAAGAAAATTTTATCGGGGAATCGTAATGGGGTATTAAATTTACCTTATACGTTATTGGTTAACAATTTTTGCAATCGAGTTATGCTTTCCCCAATGGATTTTTAATGGGGAATGTTTTCCCCGTCGTTCTTGCAATAGGCCTCTCATCATTTTATGCAATCTTCAATGGACGTAGCTATATACTGATCTTCTTCCAGCGTTCCAGAGAAAATCCTGGAAGTGGACCGACCTCATTGTAGAATGATATCGTATTTTGGCGGTTTCCTGGGCCACGTTGGTCGCTGGAGACGATATAATCAAATGTAACTCCTAAAAATTACATTTTCTGAGTATTTAGCAGTTTGGCAAGTTTCATTTTTAGAACAAGGTTGATTTAATTTGACATGTTTTCGCTTATAAATTTATAATTAATCATTATTACACATTAAATCGTTTTAATTAATCTTTGAAATTCTCCAAATTACCTGGACGAGAAACTCAAGAATACATTCTTCTCAATTATTTTGTCCGATTTTTTTAACATTTTTAATTTATCAAATTTGAAGAAAGTACATATAGAAAATACTAATCCCCTTAAATATCAACTTTCCAACATAATTCCTGCATATGTCTATTCTTTTCCCTTCCCCTAGCTCAGAAAATTAATTAAAAGCACAATTAGCACAAATTTAGTACTCGTCTAGAACAGACAGGGCATATTTTTAACTAATTAGTCTCTTGAGCAATATTATCGAAGTATATATATATATATAAATATATAATTTTCACGAATTACACCGGATGTACATATCAATAATGTTGTTTGAAAATAAATTTCCATTAGTAAAACTCATTTTTGCAGAGTTGCACGTCTTGAACAGTTTTGTTCGTTTGGATTTTCTTTTCTGTGACTGATATTTACTTGAATGGTTAGATTAATGATGTCCCCAACCTAGACTTGATGATTTATTATTGTAAAATAATGATTTTAGTTCTATCTGTGCCCAGTTTTTCAATATCGCGGTCACGGAACCCTGTTAGAGGGATCCGGGGTGGTGTTTGACTTCTTTGACTTCAAGCTGAAAATTCCAAGTGGAAGCTACAACCTGATAGAATATCGTGATGATAATTTATCATCGGTAGTGCTTGTCGAGAACTGTCCTGAAACTTTGACTTGGGCCATAATATATAAAAATTGTTTATTTACACATACTAAAAATTATATATATATATATATATAACAAGGGAAATAAATGTAAAGATAAACAATATAAATATATCTATGAATAGTTGAACACTATAAGGTAGAGCACAAGAAGCACGCCAAAATGAAAATGACGATTTAGCAAAATTTAAACACGTTTTTATTAAATTTTACGAGCAAGTTAAAGGGCAAGCTTACGTAGCTCCCTTGAAATAACTCTATTAGCTTTAAATGTTTACAACATTTTAGATTCCAGTTTCTGAGGTTCTGCATTTTAGATCTCATATGACGTGAAAGACGACATTTTCATTCAAATAACCAAATGAAATTAAATTCTTTATTAGTAAACTAATATTAATTTTATTATAATTGTTACCGCTCTATATAAACGGAATTCCAAATGGAAGACTAATGAAATGAGCTCAGACAACGTGCTCAAATCTAATATTTTGTAAAAGTTTAAAATATTTTTAGAAAGTTTAAAAAATGGCTGACATACTGATTCAGGCAATATTTGCGCAAAGTACACGGAAAAGTTGTAAGACAATGGATAAAATAAGAAAATCCATTTGGCGTGAAACAGTTGTTTGAAAAAATTTTCAGCAAATATTAGTGGCAAAGAAGAATAAAGATATAAAAAGCAAAAAAAAAAGTCAAACTGTACATTAAGATGGCGAAAATACTATACGAGTACATGAGAAAACAATCAAAATTTATTTATTTTTTAGACTTCGCCATATAACCACCGCAAAATGTGGCGTAGTTTATATTATTTTCTCATTTAATTTGTGTGATTATTATTAACCTCCATATTTATTCCACCATTGAAACAATATTTTTCGATTTATTGAAGAAAAACTGTATAGAACGGGCCTAAACAAGAAAATAATCATAAAAATTAAATAAAGAAATAATATTTAAAAAAGTGCGCCACATTTTGCGGTGGTAATCGCATTTGGCGACTTTATAAAAATTTTATTGTGATACGGCAAATGGAAATGAACATTTTACATTATTTAACTGCGTATTATTATATTGTACGTCTAAATTTGAAGTCAATTTTCACGTAATCTTAACAGAGTTTCTCTAAACTATACGAGAACATTAATATCTTGACTGAATAAAATCTTACAGCGGCTTTATTATCCTCTAATTGAGAAAAAAAGTGTGAAATTAATAAGAAATTAAAACAAAATCAAAAGTTATAATAAAGTGTAAAATAACATGAAATAATTAGATACTGTAAAAATAACTTTTTAAAATACGTAGGCAATAAACGAAAACATCACAAATAAATAATGATAGAGCTCTAGAAAGGCAAAATTTTAAAATCCACGCCAATAGACAATTATTCTTTTTGAATATTTAACTTACTTACTTTGGATACTTTGGAGTCCGAATCATTCTCGCAATGAGAAGCGTAATAACTCTCTCCAATTCGAGCGACTTCTGTCGACCATGCAGCTCTCGTCTCCAGCATTCCTATCCGTCTTCTGGTGGATCTTGTCGTGCACCATTCGTGGGTGAAGTTTGAGATCCAGAGTTTGACGGCATCAGACCAGTCCTTTTGGTCTAGTCGAACCTCTGGGATCCCATTCTGTTAATTCATCCGGTCCTATGATCCTCTCATAACTACACCCAGGCCTCCATCTTCGTGGGGATCGTGGCGAAGATGTGGTTGCTACCCGAGCTGAATCCATCAGTTTTTTATATTTTTTATTTTTGAGGGTTTTAGTAATTTTCCCTGGGATTCCTTGTAGTTGGCTTACCAGGTCTTTGCCTTATAACTGAGAGATCATTTTTACCATTTCAATTGGCATGGAAATTTATTATTTATCACATTATCGGTTATTCAAGATATGTCCTTTAGGTAATATTCTGGAAGACGCCAACTGAACTTGAAACAGGAGCTCGGAAAAATCTCTAATCTCTATAATTTTAGAGACAACTTAAGACTTTGAAATAGTTAAAGACAGCCTGTAGCTCTGACGAGAATGTAAGAAAATAATTTAAAAACTTACACTTTCAACTATGGGATTCTCAATTGGTGTGCTGAAACCAATAATCAATTTTTAATAAATAAGTTATTTTACAATTCCTTCTAATAAGCTCAATTTGCATAAAACAATTTTATAATGAACCTATCTTTAGCAAGAAAATACCACGTTAAGATCACTTTAAAACTATAATTGATAATCATCATTACACTTGCCTAGGTTACTTGTAATTCCATGCCCATTATTTCAAACATCATCTTGTTTTCTAATCAATTTTTCATTGTATTGTTTATTTGTTGTTCCAATCGATTGATTCACAAGGCTATTTTATTTTTAAACATTTATTTCTGCTCCGAAACGTTATAATATGGATTCTTTTATTGCAAAGCTTCATAGAAACACTTTAATTAAGGCAAGGCTTCTATTATTGGGATAAAACGTGAGATTTTTTAATAATTTAGTTGAGTTTACATATTCTACTAGGAACATATTATATCATAATCGGATCAGTTTGTTATAAAAAGATTATAATCATTTCATAATTTAATTGAGTCTGGTATCAAATTGATTAACATTAGCAACTTACTAGTTATTTTCTATATTTTATATCTTCGTTTTCAGGGGAAATTTTCCGTATAATAAAATGATGGTCTTGTTTGGATTGAACTTTGCAAACCTTTCTAAACATCTCATCAATGTATGTTATCCATCTTTTGTGCAACACAATTTGGAATAATTTTTCTTCTCCCATTGGGAATATTTCCTTGAAAACGAATAATTTTTGAAAATATTAGGTTAACCAAATAACTGTCTAAAAATTATGAATTAATAGAGTTTGTGCAGAAATTATATGACCGTCCTGCATAAGAATATTTTTCAATAAAAATAAAAATAATTTTTGTTTTTACCAAATTTTGCCTTAAAGTGGCTATTTTGAAGGCCTATTTTCCCAAATTTCATTTTAATTATTAAATTTCGTGAAGTCGCCTTTGGTAGGTGATATTGTATTAATCCATACGCATCCCCAATTGTTTTTTACACAGATACTGTAGATGCGAATTGTTATCCTTTTTTATCCATTCTACAATTCTTCTATATTAACGTTATTTAGTTCTCACGTAAACTATAAATATTTGTATTTTATCTTCTGTGATTGTTTCACGCCAACTGGTATGGTAATAAAATGAGCTCAGTAAACGTGCTCAAATCTAACATTTTCGTAAAGCTTTTAATATTTTTGAATAGTTTAAGAGACGCCTAGTTTAATTTTCGTCCACTATATTTTGTTAAAAAGACGTATCAATTTTCAGAAACGCTTAAATCGTTATCTCCATTTGGCCTGCAATTTTAAATAAATATTTTTCAATATTTCAACGTGTCTTTCTAATATGTCATCATTAATAGTCCGTCTTAAACTATCCAAAAATGTTACGCTTATGATCGAAGTTTTCAACATGAGCATTTCACTATTCACTTTAGAACTCCATTCTACCCTAATTAATTCAAATAAAAAGTTTTTTCCCCATTTTTTTTGCAATCAAATGACAGCCAATTTTTCCCCAACTGTTTATTTCCTTTTGTTTCATATTTCCAAAACGAAACGACAGTCAGAAAGATTAAATGAAAAAAGATCAGATTGATGTTTGAGAGTTGGTCACAATAAAATCGCCTGTTCTCTGAATTAATAATACAATGTGATTTTTGAGCAAACGCTCAGATTATGAGCTCTTTGTAGTCTTTTTGACTTCCCCCTATATTCACTAATTAGACGACGAAATTAACATTTTACATTATGGCTTATTATATTTCACGTTTTAATTATGATTTTATTATTCATTTAAATGTTTTATTATTTGTATTTTTATCTTTTGTTGCAACAAATTTGTCGTGAACATTAAATTCTTCTCCCGTTCGTAACCTTTAATAATTGCACATTTTTCAATTGTTTATATTGTTGTATTAAAGAAACATAATCGATTGATTGATTGAGTTCCGTTTATTATCGCAATTTCATTGAAATCACCTGTCTAGATGGATTAGATTAGTTTTATTGTAAGTCTGTTACAAAAAGTTACATATGATATTATTTGTTAGTTTTAAAGATTGTTTAAACATAAGAATTATTATCATTATGGTCTTTGTTTAAAAAAAGAAATATTAGTTTTTTATCCGTGGAGTTAATCTCTTAAAAAGATCATAAAATATCAGGGATTTATATTCTTGTTCTTTGGAATTATATTGTTTGAATTTACGTCAAATGAAATGTAGCTTATTTATAACAGTAATTTTCTATTTGCACCTCTATATATCTTTCCGAATATTGTTTCGTCTGAAGCTATCACAGGGATTAAAAATTTTTTAAACATAAATTAACATTCAATTTAGAATGTTAAAAGCTACCACCCGCACACGCCAAGTTCTTACTTATAAAAAAGTGTTCAAATAAGCCACTCTAGTCTAATATTTCAAGACTTTTTAAAGTTTAATATATATTTTGAGACTATGTTACTAATATTACGTGAGATATATCTTGCAATTTACACGTAGAGAATGACTAGACCAGCGTAAATATTGTACAATTGGCAATTAGATTTGGGAGCACGTCAAGTGTATGATTTTAAAATGAGCTCAGTAAACCTGCTCAAATCTAATTTTGAGGCAATATATTATTATTTTTAAATATTTCAAGTATGACTTGTTTATATTGTCAAGAACAGTGATTTCTGGAAAGGCCGTTAAAACTTTTACATTCTCAATTTTCCGTGGAGAAGTATTCCATTCTTAAACTATTGAAATGTTTTTTGATTGGCTCTATTGATTCTCTATTTCACATTATTCATTGACCTTTCACATTTAAATTTTGTGATTGTATTTCTCTCTCCCTCTAGGACCGAAAATCAAAACTGTGCTATCTATATATTTATATATATATATATATATATAATATTGATATAAATCAAAAAATGAAAAGTTATGAAGACTTCATGAAGATAGCATTTTCTTTAAAAATAACAAATGTGACTATTAAATTATTTTGTCTGTAACCACGACACGACAAAAACAAAAAATACTCACTAAACTGACCAGTATTAATCTGTGGGTGGTCCGTTTGCTAATCGAAAAGCTAAATCAATCAGGTCAAATGGAAATGATAATTTAACTATATTAAATTGCATATTATAAGTTTAACGTGTTAATTATGAAGCATTGTTAACGTAACATATTCATGATTGTCTTAAACTATAAATCTGATGAGGCTTGTTTAATGATAGATTCGATAAGCTTTTTTGAGCTACTTTATTTAAATTTTTAATTGGCGTACGGAATCATAAAAACAATGACAAATATAATTAGTACAAATTTACAAGTTGTACTTTTTAGGAATTATACATAATCGAAATTGAATACCTATTAGTCTAAGTGAACTGTAGCCTAAGTGAATTGTTTAAAGATAGAGCATAAAAAAGCTTCTCAAATAGTGTAATTCGTTAAGAGAAGATGTTTCCCGTATAGTTATAAATACTCGTGTCACATTTACTTGAAATTTATTCTAGAAATATCAAGTATAAAATAGTCTTACTAGTTTAAATATGGGGAAATGGTATTGCCTCGGGCGCACCCGGAAAAAGAAAATTGCCTAATTAAAAGTGTATAAAATTTATATTAGCTTTTGGTATTTCGTGAATTTAAAAACAATATGGTATATTTTCAGCTATGATCTCTAAACGTAGAGAATCCTACACATAAAATTTACTTTAATCAGAGTCGTTTCTAAAATGTTTAGAGAGCTCTTTAGAAACAAGGAAAGTAATGTGCTTTTTCGAATAATAAAGATTATCAAAAACTCGTAATGGAATATGGTAAAAATCAGAGATGGACGGAATGTCAATTTTTTAACTTCGGAATCCGGACTCCGGAATTCCGGTCGTAACTGGTTAAAAAAGTTTATTTGAAAAGTGTATTTTCGAAATACGGAATTAAAATATAAAACTTCGGAAATGCGGAATGCGGAATTCGATATGGAGAAATGGCCGGAATCCGGAATTCCGCCGAACTCTGTTAAGAACTTATTGTGGCTTCTCACATCGATATTCATAAATTTAAACCTCTAGAAAAATTTTTATTAGACCCCCCTCTAATAACCAACACGATTCTTAGACTAAGCAATAAGGTTATTTCGCCATTTTAAACCGTTTTTACTATTTAAATTTTTATCAGCATAGAAATGCTCAAAAGCACACCAGTCAACTGGATTACTCAATACGTAGGGGATAACCTTTTTAATCTATTTCTTAAAGATTCTTTTATAATTAAATATAAGAGGGTAAAAGTTTCAGAGAGACATTCAAGCCCAATTTTTGTTCCTCTGCGTCGCTTTAAAAATTTTAAAGCGCGTTTTTGATAAGCTCTTTCGAGTAATAAACTGTACTAAACATTAAAAATAAATTATCTGATCTTGTAAATATAAGATGCACCATCTGTCTTAACAAGGAAATGAGGAAGAATATGATAATCTATATGCATGTATGTATTTTGTATGTATTTAGTTCTCACGTAAACTATAAATATTTGTATTTTATCTTCTGTGATTGTTTCACGCCAACTGGTATGGTAATAAAATAAGCTCAGTGAAAGTGCTCAAATCTAACTTTTTGGATATATATTAATACTTTAAATAGTTTAAAGTATAGTTAAATTGTCGTAATCCTTATTTTATTGAAAATACCTAATATTTTTCAGACACGCTTAAAAATACGAAAATCGAAATTTACAGTAGACGACTTAGCAAATAATATCTTGGGATCATTGGTTAATTTTTTTTTAAATTTGGAAATCATTAACTTTAGCAGATACACGCCAACGGCAAACAGCCTTCACATAGAAAAAATGATCAACGAATTTGATGACGCGTTCAACAAATTTATTATTTTTTGTTCTTTTTTGTAAAACAATATTTTGGCTATAATAGGAGAACTAGTGATTTTTATGAAACGTAAGATATATCATTCTGTTGCTCGTAAAATTCTGAATTTTTTGAAATGCAGCATGACGTGGTTACGGTAATTAACGTGTATTTTACAGTCGATTGAAATTTTAAACTTTAAAAAATCATAACTTTGCTTAAACGACGAATCTAATTTAGAGACAAGTATATTATTGCTCATCGTTATGTCCTCTATCAATAAAGTCTTAATCTCAAAAATTTAAAATAAAGTTTTCGAGATATTCGATCTTAAATTTTGCACCTTATAATGGCATTAAAGTACTTAAAACGTAAAACCTTTTAACTTTATTAAGTTTATCTCATAGAATAAATGTTTGTAAAGACTATAGTCTTAGCAGGAGCATGATTTTCAAAAAATGGCCACTTAAATCAGCCATATATGGTTTTTACTTAAAAACGTTCCTATAAGCACCAATCAAACATAATTTGCTAACTTTTAGTGTCAAATTGTTGTGCAAAATATTCTCTTGACATCAGGCTTCGTAATATCGCAAATCAGACCCATTCTACAAAATTATCAAATAAGGTGCTCCAAGGTTACAGAGCAGCGTCAATTTTGTGCACAGTTTTACCAAAAATAATATATTTTTAGTTTTTTATATTTATTTCAAGTTTATTTATCATTTTTCAAACGATTTCCGTATTTCTGTTATTTCAGGGCTCAGAAAACGAGGAAGATTCTGAGTTCTTTGTGAAAAATGATTTTAAGGAAATTAGGGCTGGATAATCCGATTTTTGAAAAATCTTCGGTAATATGGATTTTAGTTTGCTTCTTTTATCCAATCTTCATGCTAGAAATCATGAAAACTCACAAAATTACTCATTTTTATCAGATTAATGTATTGTAAAGAGCTAAACTTTAAGATCGAATATCTCGAAAACTCTATTTTAAATTTTTGAGATTAAGACTTTATTGATAGAGGACATAACGATGAGAAATAATATACTTGTCTCTAAATTAGATTCGTCGTTTAAGCAAAGTTATGATTTTTTAAAGTTTAAAATTTCAATCGACTGTAAAATACACGTTAATTACCGTAACCACGTCATGTTGCATTTCAAAAAAATCAGAATTTTACGAGCAACAGAATGATATATCTTACGTTTCATAAAAATCACTTGTTCTCCTATAATAGTCGAAATACTGTTTTACAAAAAAGAACAAAAAATAATAAATTTATTGAACGCGTGGTCAATTTCGTTGATGTTTCTTTCTATGTGAAGACGATTTTTTATTGGCTGCCCTCGGCGTGCAGATATTTTGCATAGAATGAGAATTAATTATAGTATTTACATGTCTATCTATCAGAATTCTTCAAAATTTGCAAGAAAACATAAAACGGAACTTGTAGCTTTGTAGCTCTGTTATAAGCAACAAGAAGAGCTAATCACCTTGCTCTGTCAAAGATTTAAATGTTATTAAACTTTCATTTTTATTTAAACCATGAGTCATTCCCTATTTTTAGAATCTTCTTTTTTTATTAACATAGATCCATTAGCTAGTTCGTTTTTAGAGATCAATGCGACTTTAATTGCTCATTATTGATCTACTGCAAAGTCGAATACCTTCATCACACACAAATGGAAATGAGCATCTTCTAATATTTAAATGTGTTTTATAAGCTCTCACGTATTAACTTCAAAATACTTTTCACGTTAATTTATCACGCACATTCAAATCAATTCTGCTTCTCCGAACTCATAACAATATTTTACTAAGTTTTCTGAGCTTTCAATTTAAATTTTCAATTTGACGTGTTTTATTTTGATTATGAGCGAAACTTCTTAACCGCTTTTGATCTTCCATTGACATGTATATGTAGAAGCTTCATTCCATTAAAATTGAGTTTTTATTAATATGCAAAATGGTATTTATAGGGATTTGAAATATTTTCTGTTATTTCGTTTTTTTTTTCCATTGTAAAAGATAACAATTCTACTCACGTAACACTTGATATTAACCTTTCACGTTTTACAATATATTTTCATTTGGACTATATAGCTTATTCGGAAACTTGATCGCACGGGCGGGTTAAGATCAAAGTGATATATCAATTTTGATTCAAATCCGTTTTGATCATGCGTAAGTCCACATTTGTCACGTTCACAACATTTACAATCATAGAATATATGGAAAATCTCACGTGCGTTTATTTACACAGTTGTTTTTTTTTGTCAGGGGAACTTTTGGTATAAGTTTGACCCTTTTCTTCTCCCATTTCCCTTTAATTAGGTTTACAGTAAAGTTGAGTAGAATGAGTTATTGGAATAAGGAAAGTGAGAAGAGGTTCTTATTGTCCTTCTTTTATATATTCTTAAATTAAAAGAATTAGGATTTATTTAAAAAAATAATTAATTAAATTCTTACGATTCTGATTTCTCAAATATGTTTTTACGCTTTTTAAACTCATTTAGTTTAATAAGTACAAAGCAGGATTTATATTTGATAACGGGATAACTAATCTTTTTATAAAATAATTTTAGAAATTATATTCAAACATCATTACTTGACCTTTGTTTAAACTTGAACCGTCCTCCTTCTAATTCGTATTAAATCAAGTTAATCTCTTAACTCGAATTATGAATAATAAAACAAAAACCAACGGTTCTCCTTGAATGGCAACAATATTACCATTAGAGAATGACATGTATATATATATATATATTATTGATTAACCATGTCTTCGTCGCACTGGCAGCCATGGTTGATTTCTATTCTTTATCAATAAAGTCTTGGTGCAATTTGTTGTTGTTGTTTTTTTTTGGTTATTATGATTATGATTATTATTATTGTTATAATTATTGTTTTGATTATCACTCAGACTTATTTTGCTTGTTTCCTGCTTTTGATACATATTCAGCCAAATGTATAAATATTAATATATTTATTACGAGATTGTAGTCAAGTATAGTTTGTAATCATTATGGATTATCAAGTCGAAACCGATTAAGTCGAATTGCTGTGTGTCATGCTCTTGCTCTTTTTTAATTATACTTTTGCAATCATTCTTGAATGTATATTTTTTTGATTTTTAAGATGATGGTAACATTGGGCGAGCCAATACCTGAAACCTCGTATTCGAAGAGGAAGGCAAAGGAGTTGGCGAAGAAGTTTGTGCCTGGTAAGTTTTAGAAATTTTCATGAAGTATATGGAGTAAATGTAATTGAAATAGTTTTATATATTTTAATTAATATTTTATAATGAAAATGTTAGGGTGTTAAAAAATAGGTTATTAGGAAACGGTGTATATTCCACATCCATATTTTTAACAAAGAAATGTCGATTTGGCGCAATTTCCTCACGTTTTTCTAATTTTCCGGTGGAATTTTTAAAGAAGTTTTAACTCAATTTGGAGTATTTCAAGTCAACGAGAATATACAATTAAAGGGCTGAATTAAAAATGCAAGCCGAATGAAAATTAAGTCATTGAAATATTTAAACTAATTTTATTAATTTTCACGCAAATATTACAAGCATCTCTTAAACTATCTATGACGCTATTAATTTTTAATAAACTTTAATTGACGCTTGTAAGGTCCTGTTTTAATGATTGCTAAAGGT
Organism: Caenorhabditis plicata; assembly: GCA_963931815.1. Classification (NCBI taxonomy): domain Eukaryota; kingdom Metazoa; phylum Nematoda; class Chromadorea; order Rhabditida; family Rhabditidae; genus Caenorhabditis; species Caenorhabditis plicata. The sequence goes on along the minus strand of OZ007493.1, from coordinate 5,063,112 downwards.
TTTTCATTTTCCGGTAGCTTGTATTCGATAATGTGACGATCTTTGAGTCCCTTGTAACACAAAATCTTTCATTTTTGTCCGAGCGAATTTTTGCTTTTTTTTAAATATTGTAAAGTATACTTTGAAAAAATTATTATACGCGAAGCATCCGCATATTAAAAAATGATGTACCATAAATTTATTTCATGAAGTGAAGGTATTTTAAAGCCTAACTTTTTTCTTTTATAACATTTGGCTTAGACACGTGAAAATGTTCAAAAAAACAACCAACCGAGGAAATCAGTGATTAAAAAATAAGAAAACAGGGAGCAGATGTTGAAAATGTACTAAAAATCACATTTTACTTAACACACATTGTTTAACCAATCATTATAAAGTTTGAATATATGGATTTGTTGAAATTATATCACGTATTTCTAAGAAAAGGGAAAGTCCCGGTCCCTGTCCCGAATCCCGGGTAGGGAAAAAGGGAAGTCTGTGTATATTGACACAGAGGATTTTTTGACACATATTGTTACATAATTTAAGAGAGAAAGGTTTTCTCGTCTCTTGTTCTCGCTCTTCCTCCTCTTTAATTGTCACTATTACCGTTCAGTGATGGGAGGGACTCAATTTTTTAAGGTTCCGCCCGCCCGGAATTCCAAAAACCGGGGTCCCTCCCATCACTGGCGAAATTAAGATTAAATAAATTAAACAAAATAGAGTATTTTTCCTGTTTTGTATGATTTGCAGGAGAGAAAAAAATTAAACATAGAAATAGTATTTTTAATTATTTATTCTTTTGAAAAAATCGTTCATGAGGAGAAGGAAAACTGAGAAAGACAGAGCAGTTAAACTTGTATTAAATAAACGTGAAAGTTGTAAGACAATCGTAGAAATAAGAAAATATTCATTTACCATTTGCGTGCAATTTATAATAAATAATATTCCGAAAGAAAAGTTGAATAAGCGATATTGTAGCTGGAAGCAAAATTTTTGAAAATCAAATCTATGTTCAATTAAAACGAGAGTATCAAAGTAAAATCTTTCTAACCTATATTAGCAAAAACAAGACCTCAGAAGTGTCAATTAAACCTAAAATTTCGTAAAAATTTAAATTTTCTCAAATATTATATGAAAATCCTTATTTTTTCTTATCATCTAATTATCTTCTAATCATATTTGGCATCTACCAAGAAACTGTCTTCTGTCTTTTCTTGCTTTCAAGGTACATTAATGAGAAAAATTATAATTATTTAATTCATATTTGTTAAACTACTTTTATAAGGAGATATAAATAAGTTTATGTAAAAAATAATATTTTAATACAAAGTAGATTTTAAATAATTTATACATTACTGTAAATGGCAGTTAATCAATGATTTCCCATCACCGTTGAACGGAAAAATACGTCATTGCATACTGCATCAGTTTAAAATCATTTAAAAATCAGTTGAATCCGATGATTTTTATTTTAAGATAAACAAAATTTATTAAAATTAACAATTTAAAGTCTCTGATTCATTTAGTTTTGTGATTTTTGAAGTTTTAATTACTGATACTATATGAAAACCAAAAAAAATAATTTTTCAGGCGTGCCATGCTGCGTTTGCGGCGATACAGCATCAGGAATCCACTATTCAGTCCCTGCTTGCAACGGCTGCAAAACATTTTTTCGGCGAGTCGTTTTGGAGGTAATTTTCGCTGCATTTTCCCCCCTAATCATATCTCGATACAGAATCGCACATATTCATGCAAGAACAATGGCGATTGTGTAATTGATAAATCCATGAGATGCTCTTGTAGGCACTGTCGATACAAAAAGTGCATCGTCGTTGGCATGGATCGAGCAGGTACGATTTAATCCCTTGAATTGGGGCGCATCATAAACATTGCACTAATAAACTTTTATTGCGGTTTAAGACCAATTAAATATGCAAATTAAAATTTTAGGGCGTCTAGCTTGCTCGGGAGACAAATTGATTTTGCCTTTGTTTTTACAGAATTGAGCATGGAACGACGGAGGAAGAGAAAACGATTGCACAGTAATGAGGAGGATGATATAAAAGAGATTGAGGTCGCAGATCCGTTGATTGAACTCTTGCTTGAGAAGGAGAATCGGTAGACAAATGGATTTTTCAAAAAAAAAATTTCTGTTCAGTTTTCAATTATTACTGGTTGCGTCCAAAATGAAAATACACACGACGGTGCATGAAGCTTTAAATAACGGTCATAAAGCATTTGATGAAGCGTATACAACGGTTAGAATATTTCCTGTAAAAATACTGAACATGCTCATAATTATTACAGTATTCGAAGCGAATGGATCCAAAATTTCCGACCAACTTTTCATTTTGGCGTGCGAAAATCTTGAGCGTGATTGCAGAATGGGCGAAATCATTCGAGGTGCGTTTTCGTTTCAACGATTGATCTTTTGACTGCTGATGGTTTGATCGCATCAGTTTATCATAAAGGACATATTGAATGGATTGTGCCAAGTAAAGGGGCGAATTCGATTTCCTACTACTTGCAATATTTCATTTGTTACTGTTTTAGGTATTCTCACGGCTTGATGTTGATGACCAGAAGCGGTTGTTCATCCACACCGCTTTTTCGAATCTCGTCTTGGCAGAAGCATTCCATACACCGGATAAATATACAGATCGGGTTGTATTTCCGGACGGATTGTGCGGGTTAGTGACATTGTCTTGTTTATTTTGAACCAATTGTGCAATGATGGGAATAGGAAGTAGCATGGGGGAAATAGTAAATGTTGCTTGAGATTTGTAAAAGTCGGAAATTGGTTTCCTTTGTCGTAAACAGGATGATTTGAATTTAATAGTCTTTAATATTCTTTATTTCTCGCCCGGTATATTTTTGCAATACTAGGGGAGACGTGTTTTTGAGATCATGATTCTTAATTTATATATTTATTCCAAAGTAATGAATAATAGGATATAATATAGTCAAAACAATATGACGTAACGCTGGTGGTTAAGTTGTACGGTTGAACAGGCAGGCAATATTAACGCCATTAGCACCAAAACTGAATTGGAGTCGGGAGGCAGCACTTCAAGAAATGAGCAGAAAACAGTGCTTAAATATTACCATCCGGGCTCGAAACATCTGATCATCATGTGGGTTTTTTCCCTTCCAAGATAGAATTGCGCTGTGGAGCTTCCAAGGACGTCCGTCTTTTGCCAATGATTGTAAACAGAATTGCTATGGTTTATACCAAAGTAGTCCTTCGCGTGCTTTGAAAATTCTGTGAGAATTATTCAAATTTTCCATTATTTAGAGTTTTGTCTATTATGACTAAAATTTTATATAACAGTTGAAAAATTCTAACGAATTTTGTGAGCTCCGCAATTATTTGCAATAACTGACATTTCCCTAATTATATAAACGGTAGCACCCCGACTACCCGCATATGAAAATTTTTAAATATTTAAGCGAGTTTTATTCATTTATACTGGTTAATCCGAACGCGTCCGCCGCGAACTAAACATGCTTCGTTCACGAGAGAAATCTTAAAAATATCGATTTTAAGTATTCAGAAGCAGGCTAAAAGATGAAGAAATATGTTTAATGCACTAATTTTGTATACAATAAATTTATTGAATACAAAATAGTTGAAACATTTAAACCTACCGTTAATGTTTCTTAAAAATTCCAAAATAGATTTTAAAATCCTTTTATTTCAATTTTCATTTATTTAAAGGCTCTAATGAGCTTGAAAAAAGTTTTGTTTTTATATCATTATACTTTAATTTAGCTCTATATTTTATTTCAATTGTCGCGAGGAATTCTTGGACTGCCAGAATTTGAATAATTCTTATTAAAAGCTTTTTCTTTCGTCGCCGAAGCGCGTTCGGATTCACCAATACGCTTTGTTATGTAAAATTATTAAATTTGTTCAATTTGGTTGAAAATTATTTCAGTCTGTCTGAAAATCAAAAACCTCTTCTGAAAACCCAAATTTAGTTCGAAACGCATTTCATGACCTATACCATTCGAATCTCCTCGATCTGCTGATTAATAATCCGTTTCAAAAAAATTGTTGGTGATAGTTGAGAAATTTCAGACAAATTTGAAAATTTTAGCTTTTTTGTGTTTAAGTCAAAATTCGTTAGCACATTTGAAAGTCCTTTTTGAGCTGATACAACTCATATAGGTCACATGGTACCAAATTTCTTTCTCCGATCAAAAAAGATCGATTTTCAGATTTTCAGCATGAAACTCAAATCGTAAAAAGCTAATATTTCGTGATGTGAATCCCTGGTGTTCGGTTACGCCATAAACCAAATTTCAACTTCCAAATCTAAAATTCTTCGCCTCAACCCTGAAAGATCTCGATTTTACGGAGTTTACTCGCGCATTACTAATTTCAGCGTGCACTTTTCAGAAACATTTTAATGCTTTTTTTATTATTTTAATTTAAATAATCCATATATCAGCATATTCTCGGAGGAAATATTAAGATCTATTAAGATCTAACAATCAAGTCGTTATTGACATGGGAAAGTATTAGAATTCCACAAGAATAAAACCTCTAACGGACACCCATTTTAAGAAAATCGGGTGGCAAGCAGAAGCAATTTTCGAAAAAGTTCCTCCAATAAAATAAAACTTTTCTAGATTTCGCAACGTTGCCCAAACGATATCTACCGACGCCGTATCGAATAAAACATTTGGGCTGACGCCAACCGTCGTTGCTGTTATCAATGATGTCCTCGTGCCGATTCGGCGGATGCGATTGAGCAAGATCGAATATGTCCTACTACAGGCCATTATATTCTACGATCCAGGTAGTTTTTACTATCTTTTCTTGTTGATTAATGTTCATTTCAGAGTGTTTATCATTATCGAATCATGCTTCGCAGCTGATTGCAGCGAAACGTCGCCGCCTTCTTGACTCACTTCAGACGTATCTCCGGAAGCAGTTGAAAGATTCGAATGAAGCAGCGACACGTTTTGCGGAAATTTTATTGCGCATTTGTAATGTACAGGTTTGAATTATTTGTTGTCTTTTCCTGGAAATAACAAATGAATTATTATTAATGATTAGATTTCCATAATTGAATTTTTAATCATTATTTTCTTATTCGTATTCTCATCATTGTTGAGTTTTATTTATTTTGAAATAATAATAGTAATAATAATAACAAAGCAATCAATCACACATGATTGGTTTAAACAAATATTTTCCTGGATTTCGTATTTGCGTTAATATTCAACTGAAAGAGATGATCCATTTGAATAATTGAGAGATTTTTTAAATACTCCCGTACCATGAGTAAATCAGTTTATGGTAATATTCGAATAATAAGGTTATTAGTTATTTTAAGGCAGTGCTTTCAATGTACATGATATAAGTATTTTCTAGCAAATTTAAATGAACCAATAAATTCAAACGAGTTACTTTATTAATTATAAGAAAAGATGGATAAAAGAATTATTCTTTAATGGTATTAGACAGATAGACTCTCATTGACGTAAAATATATTTTATTTTAATTCTTAAATATAGTCTAATGAATATGATTCCCGCTTATACATAAAATGAGCGATAATTCTTTTGTCGAGGAGAGAAGTCTTATCGCTGCTCTTCCCAAGATTAACTTCATTGTAGTAACGTGAAACAGCTCATTTTTTTTCTATAAAACTAAGGTTTTAATCTTATTTTTGTATTAAATAATAAGAGACGGGTTTGAAAAATGCATCGACCACATATTTGTTTATTCACGACTTTCGAATTTCTATCTTTTTAACATTTTTTATTGTCATTGTTTCTTTTTTTAATTTGGAAATACATTTAATCACGTATATCACTCAAATGAATGGATTAAACTGAGAGCTCAGAAAAATATTCACAAGGGAAATGTTTAAGGCTTATTCCACGTAAACTTAACGTAATTTATTCAAACTTAATGATCGTTCATTGCTAAGATTTCGATAAAAAGTTGCAGATAGATTCCTTTTGATCCAAATCGTATAATTACAAAATAATTAGGAGCCACAAAACGATTTAAATAGGTAAAAAATTGGTTTGAATTTTGAAAACATCCTGATTATCCACAATAATGTAATGAAGTTAAACAATTTTATGTGAAACTGTGTATGATTTTTACCCACTTAAACCATTTTGTGGCTCTTAAGGCTCAATGTAATTTTTTGGTCCAATATACTATTTGGATCATAAGAAAGCAAATTTTTTATATTATAAATATTTATCAAAATCTTATATGGAGACCTAAAACACTTCCAAAAAACACACTATGAGTTAAGATCCTATACCTTAGAATGTGCGTTAAACATCTAAGTTAAAACTATTCTGGAATTTTAACGTGAAAGCTTATAATACTCACTTAAATACTAAAAAAAATGTTAATTTTCATTAGATGAAGCTCAGTATAAATAAAAAATAACGATTATTTTTACAGAAAGTTGCCGCTTACAAGCGTGAAACACTTTGCACTATCGAGACATTCGAATTGATGCAGCCGCACCCGTTCACAATGGAAATATCAAAAAGCTACCCTGATTTCTCATACTTTTAACCGATTCATTTCAATACCATATCATCTTAAATAGGAATATTACAAAAATTAAATGAACAAGCAACTGGTTTGTTTAAGTCAAATTGTTATGTGTACTTTTGAACTTCCTCAATTACTTAATTGCTCCTCATTCGTCTAAATCTCATTGAACTTATGGTAAAAAACGATTCTTTTATCTGCTGGTGTCACATTTTATTGTATAATTGATTCTTTCTATTTCTCGTACAGTTATTTTTGTTTGTTACGTTTTTTTTCGTGAATCAGGGTTTCTAGAATATTTGAATATAACCCATAACATTTTAGACGTGCTCCATTTCGGGTAACGATTACTGACAAGACTTATATTGCTTAAATGATTCTGTTAACTCAAACGATCTCTTGCTCTTTCTCATCGTCTCTCTCTCTCTCTCTCGCACACACGTGAAATTTCGTTTAGTTTAAGGAAAGTATAATCATATCAACTAATTTTGTACCAAAACTATACACATTTATTTATAAACTTGTTGAGATTTTTTTATTTCCTTTCAATAAAATAATTTTTATCAAATGTTTTGTATCATAATTGAATAATCGGTGCTGAAACGTGCGTCGTACTTGTTAATTGAATTGTTTCGAGCGCTGATCTGATTATAAACTCAAACATGTATGATTAATATATCATGACGTGTTTGGTCACAACCTGCATATGAAGAGAGCAAAACAATATACATATACCAGCGAGGTCTGGATGAGGGGTGGAGTTTGGAGCCGGAGTGCGTGGCTATATTTGGTGGTCGGTTTTGATAAATCCGTCTCATTTTTGCATAAATTCCACCGTCGTCATGAACTTTTTCTGGCTTTTTGGTAAGATTTTTGATGTGGATTTGGTTTTTCAAAAAAAGTTTTAGCGTTAATCTGTTTGACAACAATCATTGGCTGCGATGGCTTGCGGGGAGCTCTGTTCAGGTCGGGCCGTAGTCCGAACGGCAACAGGTTTCCATTGAAGAAAGAGTCGTTCCCATTCTTCTTGCAAAAGCGATCGAATGTAAGCGCTGTGGGCAGGACGGCGAGTGGGAGTAAAAATTTGATTGCAGCCCGGAAACTATTTTCCCATCTTCTCAGCAGGTTCTGATGAGATTGATATCAGCCGATTCCCAATGCAGGACCATCGATTTTGGTTTTAAGCCGTTCTTCAACAGCTCGATCACAATTCAATTTCTCTATTTATTTGCCATTTTCTATTGTATGCCCATATTGTCATTATAGCCGTTTAAGTTCTTAATATATGTGCGTGTGAGTGTGTGTTTGTTTACTTTGTGGAATAAATTTTTTCAAAGTTGCGCTACACGACTAGAAGCGGTTGATCAATTGTGACAAGCTTGATGTCAGATTCCGGATGTTTTGGAATATTTAGAGTCGCATTTCGGAAAAAAATGTAGTTAAAAATAAACAATCAAAGGCTAATGTTTATTATATATTATAGTGAGTAGAAAGAAACCATATTAAGATGAATAAAATTGTTTTGAAAACAAATAAACTACCGAAATCGGATTTGTTCTATATTATGCTCCAGAGTAGTCAGATATCGTAGATTAAAATTTATTTTCATCATAATAAAACTGGGATTTGTTGTGTTATGAACCTAGAACGGCAATGGAAAGAACGATTTTTATTTGACGTGTATTCTACATAGATATTCTCTACGTCAGTTTGTTAAATTTTTGTTAAAATCTCTACCAAATCTTCACAAATTAGTAGATTTGAGCAAGTTTTCTGATCTCGGTTAATTAGCCGTATAACTACAAAAATGAAAGTTCTATTTTAATCTTTTATAAGAACATTCCTGTTTTAAGTTAGTTTTAGGCAAATCTTCTAAACTTGCGAAAAAAATCCTTTCGGAAAAAATTACGTGTAACTTTTAAAGACACAATTTAAATGATTTTCATTTGGCGTGTATCTTTGGTTATATAGGGTTTTGCAGTTTAGATGAAATCGTGTAAGGAGGTCGCTGGTGCTTCCTCCTGTTTGTGGTGTTTCAGTGGTATTACAATAGGTTTATTAGATGTCCCGATAATACTTACAATACTGTCACGATAATACTTGTTAGATTCGGCTTCTTCTGGCTCGAGACTGCTCTGATGAGTGGTGACTGGGCGCCTTACATTGTGCGGATTTTGCCGTGCGCCTGCGGTTGTACGGCTGGATCGTCAACAGATGTGCATCAGAGCTTGTCGGGAAACAGTATTCGATAGAACTAGTTGATCCCAAGTGATCCTGTGAAGCCAAGTGAAGTCAATGAAATTGATCCCAAGTGATCAAGTGATGTGCTGAAGTAGTGAAGTGATCGGTAGTCCGATCACTTAAATCGCGAAAAAGTGTTACTACACGTCGATTAATGTGACACACGCTAAGTGTTTTATAACACGTCGCTTGTATATTTCATTTCTTATTGTCTGTCTTGACCATTTCAAGGTATGCGCCTAGTTGCCGTATAGGATACAAGTATTTTTATATCATTCTTCGAAATTAGACGATGAACCACTTATTTAGGAGTCAGATTGAATTGTAGGGTATGAATAGCGGGAATAGTCTACGTTCTTAATATACATTGAAGATCAAAAACAAAAACGCTGCAAATATATTATAAATTCTTTTCCCGTTGAATAAAAACCAATTTTGAATAAACTTCATCGGCAATCGTAATCTAACATACTGTAGTAATAATAATAATATTTGTGAAAGATCCAGCGTTGGAGGTGGGTTTGTTTTTAACATACTGTAGTAATAAACCGTCAGAGTACACATATCCTGAGCACACTAGCTCCCCCACGAAAAGTCAGAATTAGGCAAACTTACGAACTTCTAATTTTGTACAACACGCCTTTATTGGAAATTTCGGCGAGAAAACCGCACGGATACTGTGGCACGCAATTATTCGAGTGAAACAGTTACATTATCCCACCATATTCTTATGTAATGCCTCCGAGATCGAGCTCGCTGTAATAGGTTTAGGTAACAATGGGTGAGGAACAATAATAATAAGAAAACAATAGACAAATATTTGAACGGCCTAAACGCGCGGGCTAAGTTAGATGTGCAGTTGGAATTGGCAGCATCCTGACCGACCCTCAATAAAACGCCATAACAATATTTATAATTTCATATAGCTTAAGAAACGTGTGATAAAACTGGCTTAAAAATGCTGATTTGAATAGCCGTTTGCACGCCGAAGGCAGCCAGTGGAAAAATCACATAGAAATAAAGATCAACGAATTTGATCACGAATTCAACAGACGTAATATTTTTCGATCTTTTTTGTAAAACAGTATTTCGGTTATTATAGGAGAACGACTGATTCTTATGAGACGTGAGTAAATCATTGTGTTCCTCAAAATATTCTGACTTTTTTGAAATGCAGCATGACGTGATTACGGTAATTAACGTGTATTTTACAGTCGATTGAAAGTTTAAACTTTAAAAAATCAGAACTTTGCATAAAAGTTGAATCTAATTTAAAGACAAGTACATTATTGCTCTCCGTTATGCCCTCTATCAATAATTTCTTAATCTATCAATAATTTTTGGTCTAGCTGAATACGTTGCGCTCAGAACTAGCCCGAATTTATAATTACCTGTCAATCTTCACAAAAGCCAGAGGACACTTTTCAGATAAACCGATAATTAAGATGGATGCTGGGTGAGACTCTCTGTGAAAATTCTTCAGGAGTTTTAGCATATAAAAAATGCAACCTCCATATTTTTTCTGAAAAACCGTCACTAAATGATTATTTGTGCATGTGCCAGGAGTTTTATTGCTTTATTAATTTCAAATATAATTTTCGAATTCTACACAAGATAGACTATTCATCATCTTCCGGTGCGGATTTCGGTTTATCCTCATTAGGTGACGAAAAGAAACCTTCTTCTGGCGGAACGGTTGAACTTTTGTTAAAAAAATTTCATCCAATAGAACGTTTTCTGATTTCCTTTGCAGATAATTTCTGCTTTTTAAATTCAATTATCGAGTCTTTGGACTGTAGTCTTTTTTTTTAACTTAAAGCGATAAACAATATACACTATTTATTAATATGTGGGGACATGACAGGACAATACAACAATATAATAAGGATAAAGAGAAGAACAACTGTAATGAAGTAGGATTGGTTTAAATACCAAATAATTATGAAAAATGACTGCCCAGGTAATCCCGTTTGGGAAGGGAATAATATTAATAAAATATCTGTAACACTTTTGAAGATGAAGAGTGTAGCAGTGATCAAGTGCTCACCACAACAATAATAATGAAAACGAAAATACGAATTAATATATTTAAAAAAATGTGCCAAAATTGAGTGCCGGTAATTATGGTGAATCATGTGTATACAGAGGGAATAAATGGACATTATTTTATATATTTTGTCCTTCTAGTGAATATTTTTTCGTCATTAATCTTCTGAATTTTAAGACAAGTCTTTTAAGACAGATTTTCATTGATTTTTTTTTGACGAGTTCCACATTCGTCATCGGTTCTCGAACCAAAAGAAAAACAAAGCACAATAAATGAAGCACAAATGGTAACAATCACATGATTCCTTCGTTGTCTCTCTTCTCCACTTCCCGCATTGCCCCTATATGTATTATTGTGCTACGAGGCAGCACACCTGAACTAATGATATCGTAGTTATAATCTTATCCTAAAGTTATTTTTCCTAATTTATATTGTTGGAGAGTAGCAGTTGTTGCTCTTTTAGATGTTCCGAGTTCTTTGTTAATCTTTATTCTTATAATTTCATTTTGATCTTTCAGAATGCTACTAAGTGTCTTATTTATTTATATGCATAATGATTAACTATTGCAATTTTAATTTCTTAATAAAGTTCATAAATATTATTCATCTTATTTTTGTATATCAGTTAAGATAATAACATTGGTGACCAAATTTTTGTCCTAAATTTTCGAAAATATGTCATCTCAGATTCGATAAAATTCTACCATATCTAACAAACTTCGATTACTTAGAATTAGTAGAATTTCCATGGCACTTTTATGAGCGACACTTTACCACGGAAGTTGGTATTTTCAATCTCAAACAACTGTACAAGAAACAACTTTTTTCTAGATTCTATACATATTTTTTCAATATGTATTACATTTTCTTGAAATTCAATTGATATTAAAATTTCCTGCTTAATTGGCATCATCTTTTTCTAAATTTGATTTAGTTTTACCTCAAATATTTAAGGCCATTTCAAACCTAAATGGTTCATAGTATTATCATAATGCTCTTTTCACTTTTATGATTTTAATTATTATTTTTAACTTGTTTAGCAATCGTATTTTTAAATGAATTATTTAATTAAAAAATTCTTTCACATTCTCCATGTAGTCCAAGTATGTATCGAGACATTTAAGGATAAAAAGTTTATTTAGAATACCTTAGACTTCTTAAAGACAAACCCCTATATATATATATATATATAAGGACAATCTAACAAGTCCACTCCACAATTATTTGAAATCATTACTCTTTTATTAGTAAAACGCGAACAAATCGGCGTTAGTGGTCTCAATTAATTAAAGTTTTTAAAACTAATATTATAACAATATTTTACATTTATAAAAAGAATTTGAAGAAATCCTATAAATTGACTTAGAGAACAATAAAAGATATTTACCAAAAAATTAATGCTGAAATCAATAACATTTCGAATTAAACCAGAAATGGGAAAATTATTGCCCTGATTATATCAACGATAACATTTTGCACATTATTAATCCATTCCAATTCCCAATGTTTCATTATCCATTCGTACCCAATCGTTTTAAAATTATCTTATCTACACCGTCCCCTGCAAAGTGTCAACGAATGTTTCCGCAAAAGCCCAAGCTATTTCATATTGTTCGCGGAACAGAACACCATATAAAGAAAGTCTGCAAAACCCCTCGCCGTGCCAGTGCCAACATCAACAAAACAAAGAGCACACAAGAGACGGAGAGAAGCGAACGCGAGGGGGTGAACCGAACGCCTGCTCGACTCCGCCCAACCGAACACTCGAGTCGGCGCCGCGTCGTGCCGGCCGTCGTCCGTGTAATGCGGAGTCAAGCGCCGCGGAACGCCGAGTCGCCACCCGAACACATAAAACGCGTGGAGAGGGCCTAGACGTTCGTGCGTTCGCTTTCTGCTGTGTTTCGCCTACTTTCACTTGTTGTTTCACTTGGGGGCCGCTCCCCTCCGATAATCATGTCAATTTTTCTACCACAGTGTGGTCGCTTTTATTTTTATTTTTTCCTGAGATTATTGTAGGCCACAGGAGTATTTGAATATTTAACTTTATGAAAATATATTGGATTAATTAATTTCGTGCAAAGGAAATGTGCTCATTTTGATAGTTTATTTTTTTGAATCAAAAGTTAAAATTGTCCACACCTAAACATTTTTATTTTATTTTTATATATTAACTAGCATTTCGAATTTATAATTTAACTTAAAACTAACTTGGGGTGAATGTTTTCGAGCTAAATCTTTTGCTCTTAAATCCAAGAATAAATCGTTTTAATAAACATTAGCACGTCAAATAGAAATAATGACTTTGAAAGCGTCATATAATTTTCACGTGTAATTTACGAAAATCTAGTTAAAGCCAGTTGGTCAGTTTGTTCCTAAACTATTAAAAAATATTAATATTTTCACAATATTTTAGATTTCAGCATGTTATCTGAGCTCGTTTATTAATCTTACAGTTGGGATGCAGTAGGCAGTTAGGAACAAACCATGCCGTTTATGAGAAAAGACGCAAGTAAAGTTTTTATTTATTGAACGTCTCTGAGTCGTGTAGAGGATCTCGTTGACAAAGGAGTTTTATTTAAAAATATTAGAAGTTAGTATATTCTGATTACGCCAATACATTTTTCGCCTTTTTAATCTTGATTTTTAAATTTCCAATTAGGAAGAAAAAATATTTTTTAAGAAAGTTTAATGAAAATTCCTTAGAACTATTTTAATAAACGTGTCTTAGAAAAAAAACTAGCAAATATTCTTAGAAATCCTCAAACGAGCTGACATTTTTCTAAGAGTGTAGTTGGCTTGAATTTGTATAAACCTGGTGATTTTTGGTTTGAGATCGCAAAGAATCAGAAATTATTATTTTCCTTTTCAAAGGTCGGTGCCTAATGGAAGAGCAAAAAAATTTGCATGAAATGAGGTTCTCGTTTTGGACGGCCATATCAATGTGTGTTGTCTCAAAAAAATGGGCAGCCCACATTGAAGAGGAATAGACGAAAAAGTCGCCTGGGGCCGTCTGACCGTCCATCCGAAACTATAATTTTTTCTTCTTTTTTTTGCTCTTCCATTAGGCACTGATCTTTGAAAAGGACAATAACATTCTAATATTAGTTTATTGAAAATATATGCACCCCATCTTACACGGTAAACAAATGAGCTCCGTAAAGGTGCTCAAATTTAATTAGAAAAATTGTCAAAACAATGTTTTCTAAAAAGTCGGAGAAATTTACTACACGCTTAAAATTCATTTTGGTGAGCACGCCAAAAGAAAACCACATTTTTAAGCATGATTTTTGAATTTGTACGTAGTATAACAAATCATTTTTACCCGAGCTTAATAGACATATCTTAAAGTATCTAAAAACTTGAAAATTTAACTAGAAAAATTTATCTTCTACATTACTCAGCTACTATTTATAGAATACCAGTTGGCGTTCATATATGAATCTGAATATAAAATTTGCACAAAACGATTTCATTTTTAAACTGAATCAGGTGAATAGTAACTCATTAGAAATGAATGCAAAAGTTCAGGAGACTGTTTTCAGACGCCACCAATAGAGTAAACAAAAAAGTGTTATCAATTGAAACTCTGATAATAAAAAGAGCATCGTGAATGTATATATTTAACGTTTTAATTTATAGAATTATAAATTATAAGAAATATTATAATTACCGTAAAGTCTCTCTTTTGACGACATACCGTGTTCGTTGGCCGCAGAGATTTGGATTATTATCAAAACAAAGTTTAGAGATATGTCGTGATAATTGAGACCTTACGGTAACCAGGTACTAGTCAGCTACAATCAATATAAATATTGTAATTTAAGTTTGTCATCTTCGTGCTTCCGAGGAATCATTTTAATTTCTACAGGTACTCTTGAACTATTTCAAATTAATCACTACGCTCATGTAAACAACATGAAATAAGACATTTAAAAAATGTTCCTTCCAGGAAAATCATCTTATAAGCCATTCTAAATAAATTTCCTTCCTTCTGAGCGGTTCAGCTCAAGAAAACTATATCATCATAAATGGTAAAAATTTAAGAGAATCCAAATGACAAACAAGTATATTCTATTTCAATCCAACGTTTTGTTGGAAATGATTCTATATATATACACTATCTGACAAAAGTTTTGTCACAAATGTTTTTTCGGGTTTAACTTTTTTGTGACTTGACCAAATTGGCTGATTTTTTGATATTTTATGTGAATCAGTGTTTAAAATGTTATAGTAGCAAAATTTGATTTAAATTACCATGGCAATTTCGGTACCACGCATTCCGTTTTCCCTCATATTGATAACAGCTTGCCGGGTGGCAATTGGAGTTTCTTTACGTGGAGTCATCTCTAAAATGTTGCCAATTACTGCTATTTTCAATAAATTATGAAAAAATATAATTGAACTTTAAAAATTATTAAAAAATGCAGTGCAAGAAAAGTGCGTAATATCTTTGAGCTACTCGTTTTACGATAAACGCTTGTCACTGTAAAACGGATCATCGTAATCACAAGCGGGAATTTGTAAAATAATCTACAACCATATGAATCTATCATATCAAAAAATCAGCCAATTTGGTCAACTCATAAAAAGTTAAACCCGAAAAAACATTTGTGACAAAACTTTTGTCACCTAGTGTATATACATTGTCTAGCTGGCATGAATTATTAAACTTGGAAGGGAATTAAAAATAAATAATATTCAGAAAATACGCAAGGAAAATCTGATGGGTTTTATTTTAAGGGTCTTTAAAGTTATCACGCTAAGCCTAGGGTCGTAAAAGTCGTGAAATAATAAAATAAAATAAATAATGCCCGATGTATTTTTCAGTTTTTGGAACAAGCCCAACCTTAATTTTAAATGGACTTTCTTTTCTCGGGTCGCAGGGAAAAATAAGTTTTTTTTTTAACGCGAGCTTAACATTGCTATCGATTCCGATATATTTGTAAAATTCGCTTAAGAAAATTGGAAAAAAATCTTTTTTGTTAAATTTAAAATTTTAATACTTTATTAAATGTTTAGTTCATGACTTATGTTGTTTTAAGACAAGACCTTTCTTAAAAATTCGGGTAATTTTACATTAAAAACATTAAAACTTTTAAATCCTTTACTGATAGAAATTCAAGATCCCGTGATAATGTATTACTCGTTTCAATTAATAAAATTTTATATTTTATTAAAATTTTTGCATGGATGTGGGGATTATAATTGTTCTATAATGGTTTTTGATCTTGCCACTACTAGATGTACGATATAGCTACAAAAAAGATTGTTTAAAAAACACTCGTTGCAAAACCAAAGGCATATTTCAATGAATCCATCAAATGCGATGCTTCTCCATACTTCAACACTTAAAAGTGCATGCGAACTACGAAAGCACCACGTTCACTTGCTCGTTCGTGCCAGCCGCCGCGTCATTTTGTGAACACTCGCTGTTTTGAAAGCGGCAAACGGAACGGAATGGATGAGGGTCAGTGGAACACCACAGAAACCCGTCATATTGGAATGAAATGAACAGAAGAAGAAAAAAACAATCATTGACTATTATTATTGACTATTATCATCATCGTCTGTTGTTTTTGTTATTGTAACTTCATTCGTGTTTACGTAAATATTTCGTCAAATCTTGTTATTCAACTACTATTTGCTGTGCCAAGTTTATCGACTTTTTTTCAGCTTTCTACAGCTCATAATGAGGGTTATTATTCCGGTAACCCATTGCACCAATATCTAAAATCCGGCATAATTGGGAAGAGATTGAAGGCAATTGTACACAACAATTTCACTTTCCAATTATATCACGTTTAAACAGATTATTGATTGTAGGATATTGGACGGTAAGTTTTATCCTTCTGCTACAGTTTCATTTATTTATAGAGATTGTTAATTTCAATAGGGCGCATTTACGACAGTTTTTGGTTTATCAAAAATAGTTATTTTTAATATTTTAAAGCGTAAAAACTATAAATACTTTTCCCCGTTATTTGTTTTCAAACATGCAAATAAACGTTTTTCTATTCTCCTCGAATATGCAGTTTATAGATCTCACGCCATTTAGAAAAATATTTAAACGAGTCTTACTAATTTACACGTATTATTTTCCTAAAACTCGATACGTAATTTTTTCTAGCCTGTCTTAAACTATCAAAAATAACGCTTCTTATCAAAATGATCATCTTTGTGATTCATTTTGGGATGTAGATCTTTAAATAAACTGAAATTCACAATCTCTAATCAATTAAATTACAAAAACCAATACATATTTAATTTAGAAAGCAATTTCATCTGAAGGCTAATACGAAGTTCGATAAGCTATTAATAAATAACAGTTGAAAAGGTTTATTTTTAATTAAAAATATCCAACAATTTTTGAATCAAGTTTGATTTAGATTTATAGTTAATCGAAATGGAGGTGGTATTTCAATTAACTACGGTCAATATGGTGCACAATTTGGGTTGTTTCCATCGATGTCAAGCGTACTGGAGGACATTCGATATAACAATTAATCAATAAAAAACTTTTTTCTTCGGAATTGTCTGTATTTATTAGAATTCAATGAGCACAATTAAACCAGTCTTTTGACAATGAGCGCGGATATCCATTGAATGGGTGAAGGTCGTCTGAAGATAGGCGCCAGTAGAGATTACCCGAGAAGGCGAATGAGCTTTGGTTGTCGAATCGGAACGCGGCGTCGATTTCATTCGGCACCTGCAATTTGGTCTTTTCGCGTCTATATGTTGAATATTGCGGGTAACCGGTGCAATCTTTGTTGCAAGTCTTCACGCATATAATTTTTAATATAAAAATATAAGATTAGCATTTAAAAATAAATGGACAAGGATTAGTTTATGAAGTTTTTGCCAAACTGATTATTTGATTATTAATGATTATTTGACAATTTTCTAGTTTAGACATGGAATTTTTAAAAAGGAGTAGTCAAAATGTTTTTTTTTTATTTTTCGTTGGTTCTAACCCGGCGTGGGGCATTTTCACGAGAATTTTGAATATTTTAAGTCAGCAAATCTACATTTTTTAGGTATTACGATTTAAACAGTTTTATTAAACTTTTACTGTATTTATTCTCTGAAAAATCTTGTCTCTCTGAAATTATTATATCTGAAAAGTTTTGCTCAACCCCCTCGACAAAAAACAATACTTTTTTATGAAAAATAGAGCGAATCGTTCGAGAAAACTGTTGGTCAAATTGAAACTTGCTAAACTGGAACAATAGCGATTCTGAAAGGAAATAATGCACGATTTTATTCAAGCGTTCTCACAAATACTTTTAAAAAATAATGGTTTCCCGCGATTATTATTTAATGCAGCGCCGATTTCGGCTGGAATTGACGCCAAATTGTCGGAAATGCTCTTGGGATAATTCGGCGACACTTTTCCATTTCGGCGAATTAGCCAATAATAGTGCTTCTGTAAATTATTGTTGTTCATCTAATTTTATTGGTGGTGTACCTTAAAGGCATAAATGTTTCCATAGTTATCCGTCATTGCCGCATCAATCGGACCATTGAATGGGAAAATGTTGGCGATTTTTTGAGGTTTTGTCAATTTTCGGTTGGGTGAAATTTGGAAAACCGTTTGGTCTGTAATTATGCTTTTGGTTTAATGTACAAAATTTAAAAATTAAAATAGTGAGAGTTCAGTTAAAATTCTCAAACCTTCTCTAAGAATTTTAGGTCTTTGATATAATTGTGGGCAAATAAAATTGTCAATCATGTTTTTTGTTTAAGCTAGTGTTACAACTTTAACGTGTACTTTAATCAAATATTGTCAGAATTTCCTTAAAATCTCTAAAAATCTTCTGAAAAAAATAGTTTTGAGCACGTTTTATGAACTCATTGGCGTGAGGCAGTTTTTATTACAGTAAAATTATTAATTTTGGGACATTAATTAATGCATATTGTAAATTCTAAGGTATTAATAAAAAAGTTGGACGGACAGTATAAAATAGGAGTTTCGTTAAGATTTCAAAATATAGTATTTGAGTGGAATATTAACATTTTCAGGTAGTTTTAGAGAATTTTAATAAAGTGCTGCGCAAAATGAATCAAACTCGTTTAAATTCTCAAAACCATTCTCGCTAAATATGCGAAAATATTTATATCACGGTTGCACGGAATTACATTCTTCCATCTTCCGTTTTCCGTTTTCCGTCGTCGTTTCAAAAATTATTTCCATCGTCTTCCGTTTGAAAAAAAGATTTCTACAAAAAACTTGCATATTAGTTTTCTATTCCTCTTGTTACCTACCCCATTTTATGTTATTATTATTTATTGATATTACTATCCGTTACCTATTTTATTTTATTTTAATTTATAGCTCAATTGTTTATATAGATTACATTATATTCACGTGTCTAGCACAGGTAGTTTAAATAAATAAATTTCCGTGCTACGCTGCTCGGTGTGTAAAATGTGATATGCAACGGCTTCGGCAGGAACCAATCCGATTAGGAATAATCTTGCCAGATTCCAGACAAATGAGTTAAAAAGCGTCAAAGCATCATTGCCTTTTTTCTTCAGCTGGAAAAGTTTGAAGACATTCAAAAGAAGCAGAAAGTTACAATAGCGAAGCTGCTAAGTGTTATGTATTATTTTCGAACTATTATAAGAGAAATTTCATGTTATAATAAGTAATAAAATAGTGAAAGGACCCAAAAACTACTTATTAAGATCATGGGAATCTCAACCTGTTACTAACAACTAAAACTCGAGCTCTAGAACTAAATAATCAAAATAAAATAATACAAAAAATATTCTACTCTCTGAACTTAAATCTTCTTCACGAAATTCCATCTTCTATCTCCCATCTTCCGTTTTCCGTCGTTTTTCGTGTTCCATTTCCATTTTCTGTCACCCGTTTAGAAAAATTAATTTCCATTTCCGTTCTCGATTTCCGTGCAACCCTGATTTATATTGTTTTAAAATTTCCCTTTTTCAGACAGAGCTTCTAAAATGGATTTTTTGCGAAGAGTTTGGTCAAATTTAGCTCCAATTTTACCCCTTTTTGATTTTTTTCCTTCACAGATGTTTCAAAGCTTTTCTACTTCTACTTTAAATTTAAAATATAAGTTTTAAGCTATATAAAAAATGAAAATGTTAGCATATTACACGTAAAGTGAATATTTCATTTACGCGATGTTATACTGGCTCAGAGCCAGTTTATTTTCAAAGGTTAATAATTTGTTAATTCGTTTAGTAATTTAATTTTTAAGAATTGCGTAATCTCGGTATTCAAATATTTATTTAGGACGTGTTTTTTGTTTTTCAAAGAAAATTTAAAATGGTAATATTTGTCGATGGGGAATAATTAAATGGGAAGCAAAACAACGAGATATTCGCGAAATTTGATTTTTCAAACATAATCTCAAAAAATTAACGTCTATAATTGTTATCCAGAGCAGAGAGGAACTACAAAATACCAGCGAGCCAATAAAGTTTGCACGCCTAATGAAAATTACAATTTTAAAGTGTCTGAAATTTTTGCGTCTTTTTAACAAATAAATTCTTACTACAATTTAATTAAGCTCGTTTTAAACTGTATTAAATTATTAATAACTTGCCAAAAGGTTAAACTTGAGCACCTTTACTGAGCTCATATTGTTAATACAAGTTGGTGTGAGTTTGTATCATAATTTCTACGTAAAATTTTTCACCTCTAAATGCCAGAATTGTTCCATTTTTCAATCTTGTTATCGCATCAATATAAGGATTTTTGCACAAATCTTCCCTCCAATCTATTCCTTCACTCGTTTGATCCCTTGTCGTCTCCGTGAATTTATACAATTTCCGAATGGCTGTAATATCGTCTAAAAGAATTTCCATTTTTCAGTCTATTTCTATTTCTCTATATAATACCTTCATGCAAATGCAAATATTCGCCAGTGTACTTCTTATAAAATGGAGCCATAATTGATAAATAGTTCGATGAGTGTTTTAAGCCGAGTGCATGCCCGATTTCGTGCACGGCTACTGCGTATAAGTCAACACCTTCTGCACTATGATTTCATTTGTCGAAATTGTGCACATTAAATACCTTTTTTATTGGAGCTCCAACTTTCGTCCTCATCAAAGTGAACCTCGCCACCGTATCTGGGAAAAAACGCGTGGGCAAGTACTTCACCTACAATGGCCACTTAGGGAATGCCAAAAACGAAACAACCCAAAAACAACCTCTTCCATCGAATGGCTCTCCATCACCATGATTACCACTAGCGAATATAATATTTATATTTGCGACTCCGTTTTCAATGTACTTGAATTTTAACTTTGTTTGCTCTTGCCATGTATGAAAATTTATTTATTATGGTTCGTCGTAGAGAATAATGAAATTGGATGAGATATTCATGGTAATGACGTACTCAGGCGCGTCTAATATTTCAATAATTTGAGACGCATTATGGTTATTTTATAATTGAACGGTTTGAATGGAGTTTTAATTTGTTTTTTTTGTCAAGTTTCAGCCTGGACATATTTAATTTTACAGTTCTTTTGGTAACGTTACTGTTACTGTAGAAACAATAAAAACCGTTTTTAACCTTTTAACCTACTTGTTATTATCATAAAGGTTTATTACATTAAAAACTTTAATGTAAGAAGTTCGACAGAGGCGCTCCACTATCAAAAATTTAAGGGTAACACCAAAAAGTCGTTTTTCTTTACCTAGTGTTACATGGAATTTAGTGTTGGCAATCGGAGCGGTCCATAACACCAGTTTATTCTCGATTAATTCAAGAAAACTTTGCTAAAATCAAACGTTTAATGCAGATTTTATTATTTTTCGATAGTTTAAAAGAAATCTAACCAACTGGAATAAACTACGCTTTTGTAGAGTACACGTAAAAATTTTATTGTGACCGTAAAAATCGTAAAATCTGTATTTCCAATTGACGTGCAGGGTACTCCATAATTACTGGAACTAAAGTTCGACGCTATTGACGCGGTTTTGGTGCAATTTTTTAAAAATGTTTTTCTTAATGTCATTTTTATCCTATGTGTAAAGTTTTAAGTCAATCTGTTACCTTTGGGGTACATGACAAAGGCTAGTATGGGCCGCACCTCGATAATTAAACTTCACAAGCAGAATTGCTCTGTTTTTTTTTCATTTTTATCTGAAACGAACAAGAAGAAATTACCCGAGAAGGCAAGCGAAGCTGCACAAGCACAAATAATCATTTGGTGACCGTGTTTACGAGTGATAAATATTCATAGTGGAGGAAGAGTTCAATTTGCAAAACTATACATCGGAACAAGCTTCTAAAAAAGCAAAACCATTCACAGAGCGTTGCACACAGCATCCATCATGGCTTTTGGTACCATGTTTTCAACTGTTTTTGTGGAAAAAGGAGTGAAGATCTACAAGGAAGTGACATACATAACATTTTGGTGAAGCAGTTAGTTGCCTGGGCCAATTCTCACTTTTCTTCTCGTACTGGCTATGCTTATCAAGGCTTCAAATGAACCTGTTTCATTTGAATCTTTCGACTACTCCCTGGGAGTATTGCAACAGAAGGTTAACGCGAAACCCCACTCAAGTCTGGAAGCACCAAAGAAGACTGTAGTGAAAGAATGGAACAACTTTTCCCTTGACTACCTGCGTGCCACAACTGATAACTATTCGCGACTTCATCGTGCCGTAAAATAAGAAGAAATAGGAATAAATTAATTGTTATGTTATTAATAAATTTTATTTTAATTTTCGCATCAGTTTGACTTTTTGTTCTGTAGCTGCGTGCACTAAAACTAGTCTCAATAACTATGGTGCAGTCTGTATAAATCAAAGCGGTTTTAATTTTACGTTTAAGCCTCCGTTGAAAGCAATTCGTAGAAAGTTTTTGCGACACGTTCTATGCGATTATTCAATGAAAAGTTTTCCGGATAATATGAAGAGAAGGCTTTATTTGGAGTCTTGAAATTTTCCCTAATTAATAAATAAATTAGAGAAACATAAGTGTAAGCCTTATTTATTTATTATTTTATTAGTTTTCGTTATCAAAAAACTCTGGCATAATAGTTACTTATGCTCATATTCCTTGTTTAGCGGTTATAAAATTGGCTGCTCCGATCTCAGTTGTCCTTTTTTGTTGCTGTTTTACCTATCATATTACGCTACGCACTCCGCGCATCATTGCAAAAAACTTCGCACCAATTGCCCGAACAATACCTTTTAATTTATTATTTTCAATATTTGATTTATAAATTATTGTTTAACAGAAAATTATAAATCATATATATATATATATAATATTTTTCAAAGCAATGTATAACATTTAAAATAATTATCCAGTTAAATAATAATTAAAATATTGAAAATAATAAACTAAAATGTTATCGTGCAATTGGTGCGAATTTTTTTTATATCTACTTGTCTAGTACACGTGTAAATAAATTAATAAATAAATATTTTCGGAGGACCAATATTGAGGATATTGAGCCTAACTCGAAATGCTCATAGTCAATAGGGAATGGGTTCATTATGCCCCCAAAACAGCTGACGTGAGCCTAAACTAAGGATTAAACGGTAATTCGAAATGGTCGTCTTTTTTATATATCTTTTACACGTTTCTTGTGTGGGGAATCTGAGCGGTCCATAACACATTATACATACCAAATGCACGCCAAATGAAACGTTTAAACTAGGAGCTCAAAAAAGGTTCTCAGATATAGGTCAGTTAAAAAGTGTTTCTTTTATAGTTTAAGAAATTTGTGTCAAAATGAGGCAAAACATATTTTAGAATAAATACGTTTAAACATGACATACATTTTTCAAATAAAGCTATGCGAATTTGGCGCGAATTCAAATTTATATTTGGCGCTGCCACAACATTTGAAAATAACCATTTCATTTGTTGTGTGAATGCTTCTTGAGAGTTATATATTGTCATACTTTTCACTTTAAATGTTCTGAATATTATTATCATCACTCTAAATTTATCACAAATAAAACAACATGCTTTGCCTTAATATTTTAAAAGTTTTAGGATCAATTGATGTATATCTTCAGGTCAATACCGTATGTATTTTACATGAAAATACAGGAAACATATGAAAATTTGAATTTTCAATAAGCGTGTTATCATGGTTACTATCATTATTTCAGCGGTACCATTTATGTAAGAAGAGAATTTAATTATTTTACCGTTTTTGACAATGACTATGCTTGATACGGATATTTTAGAAAATCTCTGGATAAATTTAGGAAACTAATTAGTCTAGATGATTTACGTGGAAATATCAAATATTAAATTAAAATAGGTTAAATTGCTATTTTCCATCAGGCGTGCAACACTTCTAACGCGTTAATCGAAACAACACCAACAGACAATTGGCTCGCGAATATGAGCAAACAAACCGTACTGTGAAAGCCTTTTCAAAAATCATCCTTTGCTCAAGTTGGCCCATCTTCTTGCTCGGTTTTCTCAGCGTGTACGTAATGACACTGGAGCTCCAATACGAACCTACACATTCATTAGCTCTTTCCATAACACATTGCTGTTGATTTTACCTTCGATCGCGTATCGCTTAACTCGAATTGACCTTGTATTCGTTGAATATAAATAACATTGGATCGCCTGTAATCGTTCAACATAATCAGCTGGATGACACGTTATTGTTATGTAAACATCAGTTGTGTTTATTAGTTAATAATAGGCATTAATTAGAACCAGTTAATCTTACGTTAAGGTGCGATAAGATCAATAGTATGCGCAGTTGGAGGCACATGATGAATCGAATGTGAATAATTAGATTAGGAATTTGAATAATAAGGCTAAGAATACTAAAAAAAATCGTTGCGCAGGCAGGCGGTTAGAAGGTCAATGGTATTATGGTAATTACCACATTGACGTGCACTTTTTGTTGAATTTCGGAAGAGTTTTGATGAGTGACGCCGATTTTATTGTTTGTCATTCATTTCGGAGCATTTTCGATTTGTCATCTCATATCAGCTTTGTTTAATACCGACTATTACTACTTTTGATGCATTTTTAATGTCAAGATTGAATGTGAGAGTGGCTGATGGCTCAATGGAGTTTAAATTGAATTTTGTTTTGAATTCAATGCAATCAGAAATCAATTAAATGATAGGGGATGATTTTCAATTTTTTTTTGCAATGGTGGGAATGTTACAAAAATTTTGATTGTTAATGATATGGTAAACAATAGAGACATTTCTTGCATTTTTTGTGGTTTCATATGGGCGAAAGATTCTCACAAGGATTGAATTTTCTCGATTATTGAGCTAAAATGACGTATTTGAGCTGAATAGTTGTTTACTTTATTTTTATCGTATAATTATTATATTTAAAATACTATCTTTACCGCTTTTCTTGATTTTGAAATGAGTTTAAATCTATTCTATCACTCTTGAGACAGTAGGTCACTTATATTTTAGTACTCACATAATTTCGCAATTCCAGACCTTCTTTCTCCTACAACATTAAAGTTCGTTTAGAAACTCGGCCTAATTAAAGTTGCCGCACGCGATTAAATTGTTTATTTTCGGGGAGTTTTCGCTGTTTACATGTGATGATCATCGTGCGGCGGACGTTTTGACATGTCGCTCTCCCCCATTCGGTCCCAGAGGTTTTCACTTTCTCCCCCAAACTCTTCTCTTTGTGTGAGTGAGTATGTTTTTAATGGCGCTGTCCTTGGCAATTTTATAAAATGTTTTTTGGCTTAAATTTTTATCGATTTTGGCTACTTTTTATGGATTTTGGTATTTCATGCGATTTAAATAAAACATGTGATATGAATAATCGCTATTTTGTGTTGTTTTTGGAATTTCGATTGAATTAATTATTATGTACTTTACTAGACAGCTTTCTTTACTATTTATATCTTCCTTAATTTATCATTCCGAAGAAAATAATATTTGATTAATATTATGTTATTGGTATTGGTTGGTTGATAGGTGTAATGTTATTTTTAAGGGCAATTTAATTTGTTGCGATTTTTTTCAATATTTTTTAATTTGTTGTTCTTATTCTCTTTGATTTAAATTTCATATTAATCGATATTACATAAGATTCTTTTTTCCATTTGAAAGTACTTTTACATTCCAGCAAGTTTTATGATATATTTTATAACTTTTTGAATTTTTGTTCTTGAAAAAAATTATTAAATTTACACGCCAAATGAAAATGAGAAAGCTCCAATATTTAAATGAACATTAAAATCAATTCGTAGAAAGTTTTTTGTGGCACGTTCTGTGCGATTATTTAATGAAAGATGTAAGAGTTTGTCTGCGAATTTGAAACGAAAGCTTCAGTTGGCGATTCTGGGGAGTCTTGAAGTTTCCCATAATTAATGGCATATTAGTTATCTATTTCACGTCATTTTGACAATAATATCATTAACTATACACTTGTTAACGAATTACCACATTTAAGCACTCCATCTGAGTTCTTAAGTGATGAATTACATTTGGTGTGCATTAAATATAATGATTAATCAATTAAATTTCCTCTAGTAGGTATATTATTCCGTATTATCAGTATCGTAATTCTATGGTGATCTATTGATACTTTTATCGATACTATCTATATTTCTTGTTAGAATTTTCTATAATCCTGCACATTCTTGATATTTAAACGTTTTAGTTCATATTACCGTACAACACGAGAATATAGCGATTATAGAATTCAGAAGTTATCTGCATAAACAAATCTATCTATGATTATCTGGATGGTTTAAGATTTTTAAAATTTTGATAGATGGCCATTATAACATTATTTTGGATATGTTTTCGATAAAATGGATAACTTAATTTTTGCGATTTTTGGGATTTTTTTATTAAAATAACCTAATGTCAAGATGTAGATTTATGAAACAAAATGGTTAAAGCCAGATGAAGTGCGGTTGTTTTGGTCGCGATTGGACAAAGAGACAGCGGTTTCGATTAAATTTGGAAATTTTTTCTTACGTTTTTCTAATAACTAACCTGACCACAATATAATAGATCACTTTTTTAAATATAATTTTTTCATTTAACTTTTATGATTATTTTTATTTTCCACAGTTTTTCCACAATTTAAACAACATCTAAAACGTATTCTTCAATTTATTTAAGCAAAAACGGTATAGAACGATAATAAGCAAGAAAATAATTATAAAAATTAAATGAAAAAATAATATTTAAAAAGTGCGCCACATTTTGCGGTGGTAATCGCATTTGGCGACGACTATAAAAATATTAAGAAAAACAAAATAAAATATAAATGACGTGAAAAAGAAATGGAAAATAATAATAATAATAATGGTGAAAATTAAATCGACACTGTCTCTATACACCAACGAGACCACAATGCCATTTTCTCATTATTTTATATCTTGACATTACGTTTTTTATGAAAATATTATTATCAAAATATAAGGAATTGAAAATTCATTTTCAACATTATTGAATTATTTTCAATGGTCTCAAAGAGATCATGAAACAAATATTCAATTTATGTTAATAATTTATCTGTTTTTCATTATATTTCTCCAAAATTTCTAAATTAAATCAGATTTATTACTTTAATTTTTTATGAAAATAAAATTGGAATTTTCAATTTCTCATAAATTGATAATTTAATTTTAAAATATCAAATTTCGCACCACTCCTGGTATTTCTTTCTACTTCACTGTACTATCAAAAATCATGAACAACTATAGACTGTTTCAAATTTTTTGACGGCTGCGTTGCGAACCGCTACGCAGTAAAACCATTATAAATTGAGAGACACAAAGACAACTCTCTATTTTTATAATTTTCGCAACGAAGCGGTCAAAAACTTTGAAATAGTTTATAAGAATATTCTATTTTAATTTCAATTTTAAAGAAAGTAAAAACATTTTTTATATTTTAAAATTCTCCCACAAACATCTATGCTCGACTATCCCATTTTCAAAAAAAAAAATCCATAAAAAGTATATTTTATTGCTAACATTTATGCACATGTTTATAAACATTCACTTGTATATTGTTATCAGACAAAATAAATTTATTTGTTTTTGATACGTTTTGATTATAATAGTAGTTTCATTCTTATAATAAATAGTAAAATTAAATTATAGAATTATTTTAGGTGAATGTTTTTATCAAACTCATTACATAATCGTTGATTGAGCACATCTCGATTTGTTCTAAAAACTGTAGCTCTTATAAATTTAAAATTTTTAAGGCGGAAAGAGAGAGAGAGGGTCGTGTTAAATTGTTACTGTTTAACTTTAGAATCATAATTTTTCAAATTTAGAAACTTTTCCATTACCTCATGGATCTGTACAAGTGATGGTAGGAACTCCGTTTTTTGAAATTCCAGGCGGAGGGGACCTTAAAAAATGGAAAATTTTAAAACTCGGACCCAGGCCGAGAGGGGGGAAACCCTCTTATTCAAATTGACATAAAACTTAAAATTTATCTTAAAAAATAGAGTGTACAGGCTTTTCGGACGCTTTTTCGTTTATCATATAACTTACGATCAATGTTAAGGTGCATTACGGACTAGAAATCAGATAATTTTTTATGTATAATAAACTTTTACATTGAAAATCATGGGATCACGCCAACTCTCAATGAAGAGATTATTGCATATTAGTGGATTATTTCAAACCATTTCAAACCAAATGTTCATATCCGTTATGTCTGTAACTTTTAAAATAATGACATGATTAAAAGCTGATTAATAATTAGCAAAATGAACTTTATTAGAAGCGCTCTATTTGAAACGTAAACACTCATGCACAAAAACAAAAAAAGAACTTTATTAAATTCAGCTGAATATATTTGGTGTCCCCCTTTCACTGGATCGAGCTATAAAAAGCGAGCATTATTCAAATGAGCATCGAGTTTTTGGACTCGAACAATTCTTGTTCACATTTTTTATTCATTCGCTTTTTCGAAGCAACAAAAAGAAAATAATAATAATAAAACTTGTCTCGTTTTTCCGCAAGTATCCTTAATTCTTCTAGTTGTGTTGGTTGAACGATAATTAACTGCATTTTGGGATCTTTTTAAAAACTAAACTAGATAATTCGGCTTATTTGAAGACGTCCGCTGAATCAGCACAAGTTCTAATGTTGCGAACAAATTAGCGTCGTTTAAATGAGTAAAGTACATATTCTTATTCTTTTTATTATTAGAACTATTTTGTTATGAATATCTTGAAATTTATTGTTCATTTAAATAGCATAGTCATCCTCTATCATTGATAAGTCATGTATCAATTCAAAGAATTCTTAAAAATAACATTCTTCTATTAATGACTTTTTAACGCTTTTCATTTTGTTTTCCGGTGACAATCAAATCTCTACGATTTCGCAAATGTCTCAAATCAACATTTTTTATGATGATTGTCATTTATTTAACAGTGCGGGCGGCATGGTTTTTAATACTTTCTTAATTGCACGTTAAATGATGGTTTTGATTTGGAACAAGGCTGGTTATGTAGGTTTTGAATGAGATTGTATTTATTAGAATTGGTTTCACTCGATTTTTCTCGATAACTAATGTGTCTGTACAAGTAATGAATCTATTAGAGAATATAGTATATTAAGGAAATGGTATACAAATCACGTGTTGGGAAATTTAACATCTGCGACAAGAAATGCGCACTGTTTTGCAGTCTATTTAAGGTTCCTTTCAATCTGAAACCGTGCTAAAAAAATCGAGAATGCTCACACACAAAGATTTACAAATTTTTTAATGGTCTTTTTCAAATAGTTTTAAATTAGTAATAAATTTCATTTTTTAATGAGTTGAACTAGTGCAAAAATTAGGAGCCTTAAAAGTTTAACGGTGTCCGATTTAGAAATTCAGATGACTATGAATCAGTCCACCAACATATTTCCTAACATCCACCAATTGTTGAATCATCTTGATGATGTTGAAAATCGTATTTGTGTGTGTGTGGCGGTGAAATGAAAAAGACATGAGAAATATATTTAAAATAAAAGAACCGTGTGATATGAAACACTACAAAACAAGGATAATAAATTATCGTTTAATAGTACCCGCACGCGCAATCTCAATGGGTGGTCCAGTTGTCAATTTTATTAGCGATTTCATTTTATTACATTTCAGTTGGTATTATGTTTATAAAAAACACATGAACAAGAGTTGTCCTTAACAGGCGTCTTCAATTCAACATTTATTGCTCCGAGTCTGTTCTTTTCAATTGCATTATTTATTCAATTAATATTATTCGATTAAATGATGGCTTTTGTTGGATTAAATTGCAAAATAACTGGAAATGTCGGTTTTGTTTTCTTCATTCAATCTCTAAATGCTCAATGTGTTGTCAGTTTCGATTCAAAACTTTGTTGTTGTCAGTTTGATGGGTTTCGAAGAAAAACTTTTTTCTTTTTAATTTGATGTGAATTGAATATATAATTGATACTAATGTTTCTTCGTTTTAATCGGGTTCTAGTTGAGCCATGAGGTGATCACTATTAGGAATTTGTTTGTTTTAAATTGACATGTTCTGAAAGAAGGTCTTAAGTTGTGGTTTTAAAAGAAACATTTGTGTTGTACATCGGTAAACTAGACTGTACTTATTATTAGAACTATAATTAAAGTCAACTTATTAATTATTTAATTAAGCTCAATTTATTTACGTGAAAACGATGGACTTTAGAGAAATCTATTAAGGAAATTGGTCGAATATAAAGTAAGTTTGGATTTTTTGATGTTGAGCATATTCTCTAATTTGATATTATATTAATTTTTGACAATAGTTTCCGTATGCCAATTGAAGAGGGTGATTTTAAAATATTCCTGAATATATAATGAATGCTCACTTGAATATCCGTGGACGCAAAGTGTCTACAGTTGTGCCCCAATTTTGATAACTAAGGTCCTTGCATTATAACTGAGCATCCATTTTTTATCATTTCAATGTTTTGTAAAATTATCTTATTTAATATTTTAAATTCTTCTCTACTCTCTAATTTACATTAATTCAATTGGAGGACATTCAGTTCTTTATATAGTCGACTTACTTTATTTGTATTCTCAAAATTATTAGAAGAATAGAAAAAACTATTTCAGAAGCACCTAAACTTCAAACTTAAGATTAATGTGGAATTTAATGCTCCAGATTTTCTAAAAGTTTCAATTAAGTCAAACCATTAATTTCAAATTTAACATAAGTTTATCCAAATTCAAAATTATCATATCCAACTCCTGATATGAGTTTGATATGATAATTTTTGCGTCACTTTATTACACGTAGATTTCGTCATTGAATGGGTAGAACTAAAGAATTTCCTATTAAATTAATAAATTTAGATAAATAAATTTCATTTATATATAGTGAAGGATTAAAGTTTTTGCTTAAAGGAGCATGAAGGGAGGCTGTTTTGATCATGTTTGGAGCAAAAAGACAACGGTGACGATTTAATTTCCGTTTTTTTTTCTATTTCGCTTGCCTTTTTCATGAAATTTTAACTTTTTTTAGTGTTTCTTAACAATGTTACTTTAATAATAATTATTGTCCTTTTCAAAGATCGATGCCTAATGGAAGATCAAATAATTAAGGGCGGAGAATAGGTCTTGTTTAGACAGTCACACGGCCACTAAGGCCATCGAATCTCGTCCTCTTTTGTTTCTCATCAATTTTTGTTATCTATTTTTTGTTTATTATTTGATGACAAGAAATGAAAAGTTTAATTTAAAAATGAAAATGGATGAAATAAAAATATTGATGAAAAACAAAAGAGGAAGAGATTCGATGGCCTCAGTGGCCGTGTGGCTGTCTAAACAAGACCTTTTCTCCGCCCCTAATTTTTTGCTCTTCCATTAGGCATCGATATCTGAAATGAATAATATTATAATATTATAAGTTATTTTATTTTATTGTATTTTTTAGTATTTATTTTACTGAGTAAGGGTTGTCTTTTCAGAGATTCCTAATGGAAGAGCAAAAAAAGAAGAAAAAATGATAGCCTAAGATGGACGGCCACACGATCACAAACGACTTTTTTCGTCTATTCCTCTTCAATGTGTGCTTTCCATTTTTGAGACAACACACATTGATGAGAGATGAGAAGATGGTCGTCCAAATGAGAACCTCATTCCATTCTAATTGTTTTCCTCTTCCATTAGGCTGAAAAGCTTCGCTGATTGACTTCTCTGATCTGAAAGGGACAATAATTTTATTTTATTTTTAAGTTCTATAATGGATGCGAAATATTTTTAAAATTGAGAATTAAATCGACACCTATAGCTTACTTAAGCCATTAATTCAAATCTCAATGTATGAATTCGGAGCGCGTTTTCACACATTTTTTTGTTTCTTTGTGTCTCTACTTTCTTTCATCTTCACAAAGCCTTCACGATTATTATAATATCAAGTAATAAGATGTAAAGGCAGAAGAGACAAGACAAATTTGTGTTTGTGTGGTAAAAGGCGCTCCAAATTCAGCAATTTCCAAGCACAATTTCCAACCTCAATGTGTCGAAAAATGGAGTACTACTAGGGATTCTCGGAACTGACCATTCCTATCGTAAGGGTCATTTCGGTGAAAATAATATTTATGATCATTTAAAATAAATTCTAAAAAAATGTATAAATAAATAAATTTAACGATGATATCATTCGAATCCAACACTTTAGGAGCATTCAGTAATTAAGCAAATAGTGGATTTTTGATGGATATTGGTTAATCAATAATTTTCTTAAGCATAATACTATATTCTCTAATTAACTCATTATTTCTATTATTTCAATTAACTTTATACGTGCCTGCGTGAGCCTTTGAGCCTAAAGTATCAATAAATATCAGTGGAATCAAATTTAATATATGTTTAAATGTTTTTACCTTTTTTTATCCATTTTTCTACCTGAGCAACTGTCACGTATAAGTAACGATTTTTGATGAATTGAACAATTGTTTTCTCAAAGTAAACAAGACCTAGCCCCAAATCTTTTCAATTTCATGTTCGCTTATCCATTTAAACTCCATAAACAAATTATTGAATCGCTTCATGCTTTATGAATGACACAATTTCTAATAAAATCATCATCTTAAGTAGAATACAATTGTTTTTTTCTTTATGATTCCTCCTCTAAAAACTTTATTTACGTAGATGTTTTTTATTTATTTATTTATTTATTTAATTTACGACGTTGAATTGACACAAATAAGAGGAAAGAGTAAATATTCGCTGTGGAATTCTTAGTGTAAACATCATTTACCTTTTAGATTTTTCTTTATTCCTTTTGGATGTTAAAATTAATTAAAACAATCTACATCGGAGTTTTGGAATCCAATTTGTCACGCATCGATTGTTTTAATCACTTTATTGGATTAGAGGCAAATGGTCTGTTTGGTGTTTATGGTCGAATTGATTGTTTCTTTTTAAATTAATATTTAATCCAATTTTTTTTTTGAAATCGTTATTGTGAGGCTCAATTATTAACGCATATCAGTTTCTCTTTTTTCCCCACTATATTCTTATTTTTGTGGATAAACTCTGGATGATTATCCAGCAAAACAATAGATTTTGGAAGAATAAGCTAGAGAGAACATAGTTTCGCTGAATTTTTTTTTTGGTGGTTCTATATGGGGAAATGTGCTGAAATGTAATAAATTGTTGTATTTATTAATTGTTATTTTCTATGTGACAAATTTTTTGCTCTTTGGATTCAATTATTCTTTTTTTATAGAATTCTAAAATAACTATACTGTTACTTGATTTTTCTCATAGAAATTTTTTTATTTAAATCTTGTTTGAAGGGATTTTGGACATAATTGATAAAAAATATATATATATATATAGTCGTCGCCAAATGCGATTACCACCGCAAAGTGTGGCGCACTTTTTAAATATTATTTTTTCATTTAATTTTTATGATTATTTTCTTGTTTAGTTTTTACCTTTTTTATCCATTTTTCTACCTGAGCAACTGTCACGTATAAATAACGATTTTTGATGATTTGAACAATATACTGTTTTTGCTTAAATAAATTGAAGAATATTGTTTAGATGTTGTTTCAATCGTGTAATAAATGTGGAAAATAATAATAATCATACAAAATTAAATGAAACAATAATATTTAAAGTGCGCCACATTTTGCGGTGGTAATCGCATTTGGCGACGACTATATATCTTTTTATTTTTATTTGAAAATATAAGATAATATAGTGGACCTATAAAATAAATAACCCCTTCTACCTGGAAGCAATTAAAAATCTAACTTTGCGATTTTTGGTTAATGCACTTCAATTGGAAACAAATATTTTTCAATTTTTAAGTATGTCTGAAAATTTGTTCGTCTTTTTAACAAAACATTTTTCATCGCAATTTAACCAGGTCTTACTTAAACTTTTAAAAATAATAATATCTTATCAGATAGCTAATTGCGAGAATGTTTACTCAGCTCATCTTATTAACATGGTACTTGGTGTGTTATTACGTAAAATAAAATGCATTAGATGTTATCTGCGTACTTTGTGCATATATTCGTATTATTAATGGTATTACTTTCAAATTTAATATGATAAAATGATAAAAAGACCTTTATTAATCAACTAAGATCTCTTTATAAAATAAGTAATGAGTGCTTAATTTAAAAACAAAAAAATTGTGTAGGCGAGCCTGCACACTCAAAGATTAGTCCAATCACCTCTGACGATGACCGTCTATCCGAGTCAGGAGAGAATGATGAGGAAAGGGAATTGAGTTTGTGCTCACAAAAGAGCTGCTTACACTCTGCTGACAGGTCAGCCCCCGGGGGCAGGCACTGTTACTAAGATTATCCCCCTTTGGTTCCTTGAACGGTGAGAACCTGAACTAGGGGTTATGAACGCAGCCAAAGCTAGAACTTTCATAGATTCTATTCAGACTTTTTTGAGAATACGGAACCCTGAATTAGGAATTCGGAATGCAAAAATTGCCGGAATCCAAAATTCGGAATAGAAAATGGCGAGAATCCGGAATAAAGTTTGAAAATACGGAAACCGGAACTCGGAATTCAGAATGGAAAATGGCCTGAATAATTCCGCCCATTCTGATTCAGACACCACACCACCTTCAAAAATGTAAATTAGATTGATGATTAGGTTATATCAATTAATATTCAAATTTTATCATTGGTCGTACTATTACGACAAGATTTTTAACTAACATTTACATTTATTTTGCGCAATAACCAGAAAAACTGAAATGTTGATTTTTAATTGCTTCCATCTACACTGGCGAACGACAAATGAAAATGTTGATTTTTGAATATTAAAACATATATAATACAGCTTCACGTGAATATTATTGATTTCTTTTGCTGCAGAATTGCATGACTTGTCTAAAATTCTCCCTAAATTATAAAAAAATTTCCAAAATATTTAAGCTCCTAGTATTACTGAGCATTTTTTATCATTTTCATTGGCGTCCGGGAGTCCTCTAACTTTTTTGAGTTTCTTTACATCATTCGTGTTTTAAATTTTAAACCTTACAATATTATGGTCAATTAGAAATGATTTTAAATAAATATATTTTTATAATAAGTTTGTATTGTCAAAGTGTAAGAAATTGACTATTTATTTTAATATTTTTGAATTAATTTCAAATGTTCTCAATTAGAACGTGAAACAAATTTCCAAATTATTTAAATAATTTAGCTTTATTTCATTTTTTTGTTATATTTCGTCAAAATTTATAGTTCACGTGCTATTGGTTATTTTTATTTTTTATGAAATGAAAATTAGAATTATCAAATTCTCACAACTTGATAATATAAGAATATAACTTTTTTACAGTTTATATTACTGGAAAATATATTATAACAATGATTTTATAAACAAATGTAGAAACAAGAAGACAATAGGTTTTAGTACTAATGAATCATTGTAATATAATATCGACAATTGTTTTCACAATATGTAAATATGAATTCATTTGGAAAAATATCATTTTTTTAAATATTTTTTTTACAAATCGGCATGCATTCTATTTACTTTAAGATTTCGCGACAAGATTAAACGATTGTCTAGATCTAGGCCAATCTTATTAATTGTAGAATATATTTCCCGCAAGAAGAGAAATTGATTAATTTTTAAAATCATATTTGGTAAGGATATTATAATTGTTTTAAATTCTCTTATCGATTCTATGAAAATTAATCTTGTTTTGCTAATATCCTGTATCACCCCAATTGTTATGCTAAAAATTGATCAGCCAGAAAAAAGCAATCTGATTTTTTTGCAGAATAAACTAAAATTTGGCAGAATAAACTTAAATCTATTTTTTTGGCAGAATAAACTATTGTCCTTTTCAGAGATCGGTGCCTAATGGAAGAGTAATAAAATAAGTGAAAATGATGGGG
Source organism: Caenorhabditis plicata (assembly GCA_963931815.1). Lineage (NCBI taxonomy): Eukaryota > Metazoa > Nematoda > Chromadorea > Rhabditida > Rhabditidae > Caenorhabditis > Caenorhabditis plicata. The sequence continues at coordinate 5,026,990 of OZ007493.1, read as the reverse complement.
CCACAAAAAATTTTTTCTCAATTCCTCTTAAATATGTGCTGTCCATTATTTCGTAAAAAAGAGTGGCCGTCCAAAAAGAGAGGCCGTCCAAACGAGAACTGCAGTCCATCCTAATTTTTTTCCTCTTCCATTAGGCATCGATCTCTGAAATGAATAATAAAATCTATTTATAAATTATAACGCGATCTTTTATAAATTATAACGCGCATCAGAACGCGCTTCGGCGACGGACTAATTAAAAAAAAAACATTTACAGAATGCTTAAATGTTTTAACTTTTTTGTGTACAGTAAACGTATTTCTACTCTCTTAGTCTTCTGAATACTTAAAATCTCTGAATAAAAGTTCTTCTGAATACTGAAAATCGATGTTTTAAAATTTCACGCGGCAGACGCGTTCGGATTGACCAGTGACTAAAAGTTTTAAAAGATATGAATCGATTATGCCAAAAATTAGCATTCCAAAATTCGACAGACTAGTTGAACAGTTCTTCCCATAAACATTTCTCCAACTATCTGAAAATCTGATTTTATTTGCGAATATAGCATCATTTTGGAGTTCTTCATTTTAAAAAGATGTGTAGTCTCATTTACGGTATAGATATTTTGCTATTTTTAAACGTGTATAGAAATGTTTACGTCTTTATAACAAAAAAGTTTTTACTACAAATTAATTAAGAATGTCTTAAACTATCGAAAAGTATTAATATCTTTCTAAAAAGTTATATTTGAGCATGCTTACTGAGCTCATTCTATTACCATACAAGTTTGGGTGCATATGAATTTTCTAAAATCCATAATTGACGAATCATCAATCAGTGACTTTCTATTTGAGCCAAATATTTCATGACCAGCAAACTATCATTTAATTAGCAACAATTGTGTAACTATGCAATTTTCAACAAAATACACTCTTAATTATTTCGAGTGAACACAATTTAACACATTTTCATAGTTAATTGAATCCCTTTTATAGATGTTTTACTGTTTTTATATTCCGTAATAAAAAAATCTGTTGCGCGAGAACATGGCTATTGTTATCTACCATCTTGTTGTTGTTGTTTTTATTTGTAAAATTATTTTAAAACTAATGCAATTTGTTAATTGTTTCTTCTTTCTCATTGACTTTTCTGCATATAATCATTAATATATTATAGAATGATTCTATTTGGACTGGAAGAATGGATAACAAAACCGGGATCGACGTGCAATGTGAATATGAAGGCGCGGTTAACGTCCAAATAAATTTATTAGCTTTTTCTATTTTAGAAATCCGTTCTGTGTTCGATCTTGTTTTTAACACTTTTCGGCTCCAATATCATGCAATTTCTATTTATCGAAAAATTCAAACTCCCGGCGCCTTCAATGGGTAAGAAACTGCCGAATGATTCCAGTCTTCCTATGGAAACGTTTAGGCCACGCAATACTATTCCTATTTGAATTGGCCACCTTTCTTCTATTTATTCATGCACTGTTCGGTGAAAAGCCACTTTTTGTGCTTCCATTTGTTATAGCTGAGGTTTGAATTGATAAAAATTGCCATGAATTAATTGGGTTTTAGGCGGTTCGATGTCTTGCGCTAGCTGTGTTTATTGTTTATTATATTGTGAAAATGTTCCGTGATGGGGGAAAGGAATTGGAGCGTCCGATGATTCATCTTCCATCGTTGATGTATGATAATGAGCATAAGACAGGTACGGTTTTATTAAATTTTTAGAGAGAGGGGGGGGGGGACAACTGAAATAGTCCATTTCCTCTTAGTAGCTACGAACGTGTTAATTTTAAAATAGTTATAACTTTATTTTTATTATTATACCGCGAACGTCACATTTAGCGGTTAAATTGCAGGAATATGTGCTCTATGGTATATATTAGTGATGGGAGAGATACCGTTTGTTGGAATTTTAAAAATTTAAAATTTCTTTACCCGGAGCCCGTTACCGGGTCTTCCATTTTTTACATCCCGAGATCCGGGACTTAAATTCTTCAATACCCAAAACTACTTTTTAAGAAAATCCCCGGACGGGAAGGGGTTATACTGTAATCTTTGCGTTTTGAAGCTCATATCACGAGGGAAATGCTGTGTATCAAAACCTTATGCACGCCACCCGTCGCAGTAAATTGACAGTCTCATTTAACGGTTTATAATTTCATAGATCTATAGAGTTTTAAGTCAAATAGATTCTTTTATTAGAAATATCCATTATTTAATTAAAACTACTGGCCAAAGTTAAAGAGTACATTGGTAAGATTTGACTGGCGATTTTCAGGACTTGATAACACTATTTTACTATATATATTTATGTATTTCTAACGCGTTGTTAATTAAAATTTTTTATTTTTAATTGATAATAGTCCCAGCTTTTTAAATGTATAATTGTCTTGATTATCAGTTATATCTAAAAAAAACTTATCTCGAGGTGTGGGAGCAAGATATAATGGAAATACAATTCATGTTACCTATAAGTTCAAGATTACAAGAAAACGTGCACAAGTATAAAACTTCCTTAAGATTTTTATAATTTTCGATAGTTTTGATAAATTCTTACCAACTGGCGTAAATTAAGTTTTTTTTCAACAAATGTAAACTTGTATGACGCACGTAAAATTTAAGAAATACGCATAGATGTAGAAGAAAATGGGTTTTCATAGAATAACACGTAGAGAACGAGCATAAACAAGAAAGTAATCATAAAAATTAAATGAAAAAATAATATTTAAAAAGTGCGCCATATTTTGTGGTGGTAATCGCATTTGGCGACGACTATATATATCCGTTAGATCAATTATAAAAATACCCAAGGCGTGAAAAAAATAACAACTATATATATATATAAATATAGAAATATTTCCAGTATATTTCATGGTCAAGATTGTGATCCATCTTTTATTTACAATGTTTGCTCATGCCGTCATGGCAATTTTTGGATACAGCTGCCATCAGGTTTGGAACAATCATATTAATCCTGTCGAATAATTCTTCATAAACCTCAGATATTTTCCTGGAAATCGTCACATCGCTCTCGAATGACGGATGATGAATTTCACCCGACCCAGCCGATGCATTCTGTAATTATTTTGGAGCAACCGATTGAGCAGGCGATGTATGGTAAAAAGCGATAAGTGATAATGGATTAATAATTGTTGTGTTTTCATAATTGATATATCTTTATCAATATTATCATTATTTTTTGTTTCTTTACGGGTTAATATTCAACTGTTTATGAATCTCCTTTTTACACGATTAATCAAGGAAAATAATTGAATGTCAATATTGTTTATTTGGTTTGTAAATGTTATTTCAATTACGTAATTGTGTTTCTATGGTTTTGAATGGTTATTTTAATTTTATATATGTACAAATAATGTCATAAATGAAATAGTTTTGCATTTTACTCATTACTGTTTGTTTATAATACCATAAGAAGAAAGTGCGACTTAAAAAGTCTTAGAGAAATTTGTTTAAAAAACACTGTATAGATGTAGAAAATTCAATGAAAAAAAGTTTAATTTTTCTGTAAGTTAATATTTGAAAGATTACGTTATCTTAAAGTTTGCAGATTAAATATTTTTCAGTTGTCATTTTTAAATACACGAGGAAACAACATATTTTTAACAAACGGACACAGCACAATTTCGAGACAATCCCGAAACTCAAAAACTGTCAATCTTTATAAAATTTACAAGTATCTTTTAAATATTCAATCAACTCAAATCCCTTACTTACATTACAGACAAGATATTTGTCAAACAATTTCCCTAACCCTTCGAATATAAGAAAAAGCTGATAATAGAAAATCAAATAGTATTCAACATGATTTAATCATTCCGGTGACGTATGTCAACGGTCGCGCAGGTGTGACGAATTCAGTCATATTTACCGACGATTAGATGTTAGTCAATGATGGAGAAATAGAAGAAGATGGAGAAGAGTGAAAATCTTATCGGTTAAATATGCTTTTATGTTGTTTAGTTTATTGGGTAATATGCGAAAGGTTATATTTTAGATATAAATTTGTTCGCAATGTAAGTCATAAATTTCAAATCAACATTATTGACTTATTGGAAATATGTATGAGTTGATGATAAATTATATCGATTAATTTATAATTTTAGAAACCGGGGTTACATGGAATTTCACCTTCTGTTTTCTGTCTTCCATTTGAAAAAATGGTATTCCATGCAACCCTGATTTTTATTTTTCAAATTTTTCACTCTTTCACTCATCATGTAAAATGAATGTGAAATATTAATTCAAAAATAATAAAGATGAACTGATTTCATGGAATTCTAAAAATAATCATAAATTATTTTTAATACAATAGTCAAATAGAAATTAAGAATTTTAATGATATTAGGGTGAACCAAATTTTTTTCCCTCAAACATCAGTTTTATGACTTCTTCACGCCCTTGGAAAAATCGATAGACGCTGCCGAGAAGTACCTCATGCATTGACTGAAATTCAAACTCAAAAACATGTCGAGAGTTGTCGAAAACTGCTCGAAAATCCACAAGTTTACCGTTTTATTATTCGTAGAATTGTGATGAAAGGTGGGTCTGCTTCACAAAATCAATGGTTAGAACCCGGTAAAACGGCGGAACCAGTAGCAAAATGTGATCATCTTTCAAAGAAGGCACTTGTTTGGTAGAATTTCGAAAATTTAATTTACTTCGAGCTAGTTCCAAATGGTCGGACCATCGACGCTCGACGCCATCGAAGTTCTTCCAAATCCAGCTTATAGTCCGGAACTTTACTTTTAAAGCTAATTGTTTTTCATGTGTTGTAAAATTATGTTTAAATTTTTAATTAAAAATCGGAAAAAAATTTTGGTTCACCCTAATATATAAGACTATATTGGAAAGTTTAATCAGCAAACATATTCTCAACACAAAATAACGGATAATGTATAATATTGCGTGTTGTGAGCATTACTGGTCCTCATAAAATCGGGAGCTTAGAAAAATAATTCAAACCTAAAAAAAAACTTAAAATGTAAAATATATTTTAAGAGAAGTAATATTGACGTGACAACTATTTTTCAACATAAACTTAGATTTTAATAAAATGTGTTTAAATTATGTTAAATCGTGATTTTCCTTTGACGTGTTAGCTCAAAAATTTTTAATTTTATTCTTCATTCTCTTTGATTCACACGGTTCTATCCAATGGATAATTTCGTCGGAAATTTCCTTTAATCCTTCAAACTTGAATAATAAAAATTGGAAAAAAATATTTTTTAAGTATTGCACATGGGGCCCAAACATGAGTGTCAGTAATTATGAACCATCAAGGTTCTTAACAGTCCCATTTTATTTCCCCCGGGTCTTTTACATATTCCTGAAAATGAGGGTTGAAGGGAATATACCAGGGTTTGACGGAAATCGATTTTTTCCAATGTTAGGCGGAAAACGGAAGATGAAACCCTGGGCTTCTTTTCTCAGGCGTATTATTAGTAAAAATATTTACTAGCAAAGTAATGGATGTCTAGAATGCAAGCGTAACCCTTAGAAGCCAAATTTGCAGTTACTTATCAAGCTGGAAAATAGTAGACCGTATTGGGCCGTATATGTTTTACTACTAACAAGGGAAGTCAACCTCAAAGGGACGCTAAAGTGACTGACTTCTTTTGTATAATATAAAATTGTTCAGGCTCACTATTAATAGATGTAGAACATCCACTCGAGAGAGGTGATAGTTTCATGGAATACTGTACACCTTTTTTTGAATCTGATTATATATGAACTGTCTGACATAAAATAATCACTAGAGACTTTACATTCACCTTAAGATTCCCCCCCCCCCTTAAGTCTGGTGTCGAAGGAGTTGTTGAGCCAGTTTTTGAGGTCCTCTTCACCATCGGTGGTAACACTCCTCATTTGGTTTGACAGAGAACGCAAAAGATGATAATCGGATGGCGCAAGGTCTGGAGAGTACGGTGCTTAAGAATCTCCCATTCGAGCTCTTTTTTGTGCAACACGACTTGTGCAACATGAGGCCTATATTTGATTTCTAAGTCTTAGAAATGATGAAAATGTAAAATTTCAGATTAAACTAAAAATACAGTTTTGTAGAGCTTAAAAAGCGATATCAGATAAATATATACACTTTGCCATACAACAAGAAAAATGTTGTGAAACAAAAGATAATATAAAAACTCTACGAACTTAATGCAATAGTAAATCGTAATTGATTCTTGAAAATGCGCTAACTACTTAGTCCCTTTGATAACTAAAAGATAGGACAAAAGTCCTATACCACCATGTGTCCAATAAATAATAATTGGGTTTTTTTCTATTCTACGATTTCCCAATTCATCCATAATTAATTTAAATCTAATTCAACATGAGATTATAGTTTCTGCCCATAGACGAAGCCAATTATTAAAATAATAGTAATAATAATAACATGACGCCCATTTAAAACATTAAAAAAACCTATTCTCCGTTCATGCCGATGATATTTCTCTTCGTTTACAACAACAATAACAAGAATGTCTCCCATATCACGTTGTAAGCGACACCTACCTGCGTGCATATATAAAAGTCGTTCAAGGCATTCAAGCAGCATCATCGTTTGATTGGAAACATGAGTGGAGCTGTTGCTGCTTATAGCAGCATTGTCATCTGTACTGTGAGCATTGCTGCGACGCTCATTTACATTCCTTTGTTCATCTCGAGAATCGATGGAATCAGATCGAGTTTGGCGTACAATATGGAAGAGTTTAATACCCTTCAGGTTTTCGATTCTTATTCACCTAGTCATTCTAAGATCTAGTTTAGGCGGAGGTGTGGAGTGATATTGTGAATGTGCGCGGCGAGGTGAAAGGATTCAAGCGACACAGCATTCAGAAGAGACAGTCAAATGAGCAATGCAGTAAGATTGATTCACACCTATAAAGTCATTAATTTATATTTCTAGATTGTGATGATCAAAACCCGTGCCCAGCGGGTCCGAAAGGTCGCCCTGGAGCAGATGGGCTTGACGGATTACCAGGAACGCCTGGCGAGCAAGGTGAGCCAGGTCTGCCTGGAATCGCGCCACATGCGGAAGCTGCAAAGAACGGTTGTCGCGTGTGCCCGCCTGGCCCACCTGGACCACCAGGATACCCAGGCCAGCCAGGACCACAAGGACTGCCAGGCAATCAAGGAGAGCCAGGAAACATCGGACGACCAGGATCACCAGGACCACAAGGACCGGTCGGAGACATGGGAATGATGGGAGAAGCTGGAAAAGAAGGCGAAAAGGGACTTCCGGGAAGAGAAGGAGTACGTGGAGAAAAGGGACCGTCGGGACCGCCTGGATTACCAGGACTTGTTGGGCCAAAAGGATTTGCTGGAAATGCCGGACCACCAGGCAATCCGGGAGAAATTGGACCAGAGGGAGAGCAAGGACCGCCAGGAAAAGATGGTAAGGGATGTCGGCACGGAGAGTGATGATTGTTTCTTGCAGGTGCACCGGGATATGATGGCGGTATCGGAAACTATGGAGAATCTGGACAGCCGGGAGAAGATGCAGGATATTGTAAATGTCCAGCAAGAAAGAGAAAACATTAAGTGCTTGATTGGCGGAAAAATAAATATTTGTTTGAATTTGATATTTTTATAGATATTCAAAAGATACTTTTTCCATAGAATAATTTGAACCATGATTGAAATTTGAATGCGTCGTCTTCTTGAAACCGTCTCGTCTTAAAGCTTGAAATTTCGTCTTCTAAATATAGTAGATTTGTTCGTAAAGTAAAAGCTTTTCAAAAAAATATGAGTGTCGAAATGATTTGCCTTCTACATATTATTGAAAAATGATGAGCAAATACTAATTATTTGATATAAACTAACTATGAATTTTGAAATTATCTGGTTTTCAGTTTTCCATTGTAATTGATTTCTTGAAGAAAAGGAGCTGTTAAAAATTGTATCTGCGACGAATCTTTATATTTTTTTTGGATATGTTATAATAGAAAATATGTCAATTCGAATAGAGCACACCAATTGAAGTACGTAATCAATAATTTTACATGGACCCGTTGGATAATTCAGCCGAAATCAAGGCTAAATACAAAAATTGAAAGTGGATTAGGATAAATAACGTGAAATTAGTATTGTTAATTTACACGTTAACGTTTAAAAAATGCAATTGAAAAATAGAAAATCGAATATTCAATTTTTTGCTTGAATAGAGTAAACTATTGTTGAAAATTTTTAGGGGTATTTTGGTTTTTATAAGACGAAATTTATAGGTATACATCAGAGATGGGTAGATTTTCGGTTTCCGAATTCCCAATCAGAAATTACATATTTCAATTCAGAATTTCAAAAATTCACTTTTCAAATAAACATTAACACAAGAAACTGCAGGAAATCCGGCTACCGCATTCCTGCCATTTTTAAATTCTTAATTTCGAAAATTGTAATTCCGCCAATCTCGATATTCATCTCCTAAATCCCCTAATCGTTACTTAAATTTGTCCTTAGTTTTAGACTAACTATTATATTTCAGAAATAGAGTCTTACACCGATATGTAATTGAAAAGCACAATTTCAAAGTATGTAATGTTTATAGAGAAATATAATAATTGTAAAATTATTTTAATAAATGTTCGTAGGTTGGGTATTTCATTTTTACATTGTTTTCAATCAACGTTCTTCTTTAATATAAAGAACTAAGAGTTTTTTGAAATATAGGCGGAGTCCACAATTTTATTTCCGTAAGATGGCTTTGGCTGATTAGAAGTGAGTATCCAAAACCAAAACTGAATACAGAAATTCAGGTAAAGCGTCCAATGCTTTTAGACGTCAAATGGAAATAATGGTTACCATAAGTTTACACTTTTATTAGAATTTTCACGTAACATTGATTTCTGGTTTGGTTTCTTTTCCATAAATTCTTTAAACGTATAAAAATAATTACAAAGTATTAGATTTGAATAGGGTTTATGAGCTTGCTTTATTGTAATTCCAGTTGGCGTACTTTCCGGAACACTAGTCGCATGATTTTGAGGCTATAGGGATTCAATTTAAACACGTGGATGAAGCATTTTCACGATGTGGATAACTTCCCTACGACTCATCTCAGCCATAAGAATATCTAAAAATTTGCCCGGAAGGAACTTGCTCATACACTAGCTGACAAAAGTTTTGTCACAAATGTTTTTTCGGGTTTAACTTTTTTGTGACTTGACCAAATTGGCTGATTTTTTGATATTTTATGTGAATCATGTGTTTAAAATGTTATAGTAGCAAAATTTGGTTTAAATTAACATGGCAATTTCGGTACCATGCATTCCGTTTTCCCTCATATTGATAACAGCTTGCCGGGTGGCAATTGGAGTTTCTTTACGTCTCTAAAATGTTGCCAATTACTGCTATTTTCAATAAATTATGAAAAAAATATAATTGAACTTTAAAAATTATTAAAAAATGCAGTGCAAGAAAAGTGCGTAATATCTTTGAGCTACGCGTTTTACGATAAACGCTTTTCATTGTAAAACGGATCATCGTAATCACAAGCGGGAATTTGTAAAATAATCTACAACCATATGAATCTATCATATCAAAAAATCAGCCAATTTGGTCAAGTCATAAAAAAGTTAAACCCGAAAAAACATTTGTGACAAAACTTTTGTCAGCTAGTGTATATTAATCGAATTTTTAAAAAAATTAACTAACATTTAAGAATATCATTTTTACTAAATTATTTACCTAAAATAAAACTTAATTGTTTCATAAGTTTGAATTATACTATCTAAAAATAATACCATCTAACCCAAATATTAGATTCTTCCTCTGTTAGTCACATTTTAAGCATTTAATTTAGTCTGCACTTTACCCGCAAATGTTGATTTTAGATCAGTGCATCACATTTCATCGGAATGTTTTATTATAGATAAGTTAATTACCAAAAAAAGAAGCAAGATGTTTTAAACTAACATTTTGATAATATTTTAGGAAGGAAATAATATTCTTACAATTTAGTTAACTTATTATAAGAAACAAGAATTTAATTTGAATCAAATTGCTATTTAAGGGTTTCTAACTTTTTGCATTATCCATCTTTTGGCGTTTTAATCTTACGGTATGTTCTTCTGGTATTTTAATAAATGTCACCAATAATGTGTACATCAAATGAAACGGTCAAATTTAGTGATTTATCCATGCCTATTCCAAATTTCAGTCTAAATATTCGAGAATCTTATGTTACTTTTGTATTCAATTTGGATATCGCAAACTAGTCCTTAACACGCCAACGACGTTTTAACGAATAAAAGCTAGTTTGAGGGTGTCTAAAAAAATTATATTTTAGTTTTGAGATTTTTAGATATTTTAAGACAGGTTTGTTAAACTTGCGAACTTTCGTTTTTTCTATTACTACGTGGAAACTCAAAAACCACGCTAAAAATTCGAAAAATGAAGTTTTCTTCTAACGTTTCTTAATAAATGTTTTGTCAAATTGTCATATGGAATATAAATCGGTTCGTAATAATTAATGAGCATTTAACCGAGTTATTAGTAATATTTAAGGAAAAGTTGAAGCGAAATTCCGAAATTAAAGATATTTAAGCAACAAAATACACAAAACTCATCGATTACTATATTTATAATTTTTTTAATGCTTTAGTATTAATCTGTTTCGATGTTTATTTAAGAATATGGTAAAGCCTCTTATTGCACATTTCTGCAAAATTGGCCGACATACATTTTTTCTCACGTTCAAAGATTTTTAAACTCTTTATTTTCATTTATCTGTTTCCAACTTCATTTTTTATGATTTTGAACAAAAACATATTTTCCAGAAAAAACAGCTTAATTCAATACATTTTGGAAATAAAAAAATCTTCGATCATCCCTTGGATTTAACTGCTACACACCATTGGCTGTTATTACACACTTGCTTGATGATATCATTGTGTGTTCATTGAGCCCGAGTACATTAAAAGTTCAATGGTTTTATTCAATGTTTGTTGCTATTTTTATTTCGATTGATTTTAGTTTTTTTTTTATTTTTAGATTTTTAAAGGTATTTAATTAGCAGGTTAGATCTTGATGGTGTTTTTATTATATGTAATGTAATAAGAATATATTTAAAGGAATCTCAAAAATTGAAAATTATGGAGAAATGGCTAGTTGGCACTCGTCAGAAATCGAAATTTTAACAGTAAAGGTAGTTTTTATGAAAGACTATTGAAGTTTTCTGTTTTATAATATCTCATTTAATTGAGTTATCTATTCAATGAAAATGAAAATATTTTTATTATTAAACAAGAATGGTATAATTTTCTCGAAATCATATCAAAAAAGCCAATTTTATAAAAAATGAGCTCCTGACGACGATTTTCAATGCAAAATAGATACATAAACGTGTAGAACTAAGCTTCACCTGGATAATTTGGGTTATCTTTGACTATAAAAACTTTCCGACAATTCTTAGACAAGTTTATAAAATGCAAATAAAATGAGCACTACTTTTTGTCATTAAAATGTACAACGTGAACTCTAAAGAATTAAAATGACCTTATATTGTTTTCCGCCCCAACTTTTAATTATAATCTTCTCGGATATTTCTTTTTATTTCAATTTCTTTTATTAATCGATTGCAGCATATATTTCAAATATTGTCATATTAGAGAAAACATATTACACGAAGCCTTAAGGTGGGCTTATTCATTAAAAATAAGATTAAATATTTAATTATGAAAATTTTTAACGGGCTTTAAATTTGAGTTTAATATAAATCCTTAGAACTAGAATTGAATAATATACAAACACTGTAAAATGTATATTCTTAAGGCCCTCTAGGGTTGATTGAATAACTGTGCGGCATCGGTCTTATTTAACAATTTAGAACCTAATTTATCTATAGATTTCTATTTGTTTTGGATTGTTTGACTCAAACTAGTTAAAATATAAGAAACATTCTGCATGTTATTAAATTTTGATGATTTTCTTTCATTAAAATTATTACTTTAATAAAACTGTTTTATAATGTTACTAGTTGACCATAACAACCAAATATTTTAGATTGTCGAAGAATGAAGAGGAATAGCTGTTGTTTTGATTAACACGACTAAAATCTATTTAACATCCGCGGATGTGCTTTATAACTTTATAACTATAGACATTCTTATAATTCTGATAATGTTGATTATTTTGTTGAAGAATAATTTCTAATTGATGCCCCGAATGAAGAACTGTTCTTGGTTTCTTAAATCTGTTTTTACTTCCTTCAATAATTCACAATACCGCACCAGGACAAAACAATAGAAAATGATGTTGCACCTTTGAAAATAAAAATAACGGCGCGGCAAGTTTAGCAATGAATGCATGTTGTATTGCAAATCGTGCATACCTTAGAGATGTTTACTGGCGTAAATGTTAGTTTTTATTGCATCAATAATGTTTAAAAATATTAGAATTGTTTAGGAGCAAAATTAAGCAAAAATTTTGTGTTTTAGGGAATTACACACTTTAAATGCTCCATAACTCATCTAAAAGGTGTGCTTTGCTGAAATTCATACACATCATGTGAAAAAGCATAAAATTCTGCTTCTGCTAATACCAATTTCGATCTTTTCCATTTGCAAACAAAAAAGTTATGGAAGCTTTAAAATTTGTCATGCATTTGTCAAAAACACGTTTTTGCTTAATTTTACTTCCCATCAATTTTAATATTTTTAAAGATTTTATTGATGCAATAAAACTCATCTTAAAATTAACGGATGGAGTAAATCACATTTCTAAAAATAATGAAACCATTGAACATAAATGACGCAATAAAACCGCGAGCAGTTTGCAACCGAGCGCACAATTTGGGAACGCCTTTTTATTTTATGGGGGGCGCGTTTTGTCCTAATATGCATTACCCACACCCGGACAATAACATTGAAATAGAGGAAACACATTTTTGTTGGCTATTTGCCAAAGGAGGGGGGACGAGAAAAATTTTTGGCACTAAAAGTTCGTCTTTTATTTTTAGCTATTTTTCGAAGCGTTAGTATTCGGATTCTAAATAAGGTAAGTTAATTATTTGTATATAAAATAACTGGGAAAAATTATCTGAATGTATTAAAATAATTTTAAAACAAATAATAATCATTTTTAATGGTTTTTGCTACGTCGAAGTTTTTAGTTAAATTTGAATATAAAAAATTATTGTATTGTTCATTTTTTTTAAAAAGCATATCATCTGAATCAGCATTAAATTCTCTATAAGATGATATTATGCTTGTCGCTGTAATTCAGCTTTCAAATTTTTTATTCACTAAAAACCATGTATTTGTATTAACAGAACAGTTTTTGCTTTAAATTTAATATTACAAATAATTTTACAAGTATTTTATTTTAAAAAGCATATCATCTGAATCAGCATTAAATTCTCTATAATATGATATTTTAGTTGTAGCTTAAGTTCCAATAAAAGTGTTTTATTCACTGAAAACAATGTATTTTTCTTTATCGCAGAGCAATTTTATATATATTCGTCTTGGAATCGATTCATTCATCTTCGTTTATCGATCTTATGGATATTCGTCTTGGTCCGGAACATTGTGAAGCAGCAACCTATAATAGAATTTATGAATAAAACGTCTAATTTAAATTAACAAAATACCATTCAACAATTCATCCAAATCATGTATATAAACAGTTATAAAAAATTTGAAAGCTGAATTACAGCGAAAAGTGAAACATCATCTTATAGAGAATTTTATGCTGATTCAGATGAAACGCATCATAAAATAAGCATGATAGTAAATTAATTATTTATAATTAAATTAATGAAACAGCAAAAAATAAAACTATAGAGAATCATTATTTTTTGTCACCAATACGTTCAGATAATTATTCTAATTATTCTAATACAAATAAAAACTTTATTAAGCATGTATTCACCATGAAATCAGTATATTTTACAAAATTTAAAAAATATGACAACAATTGTGCCCGCATTGAAAAAAAAGCGTCAATACTTATGCTGTTGACGCCGGTTTCGAAGCGATCCCGTTTTTCGTCCGGGTGTGCATTACCTATGCATACCTTATTGTTTAATATATTGAATATTTTGTATTAGTTTATTACGTATATAGTAAATTCATTGTACTGTCCTTTTCAGATTTCGGTGCTTAATGGAAGAGGAAATAAATATAATAAAATTAGGTTCTCGTTTAGACGGCCACATCTAAGTGTCTTGTCTTTTAAAAAATAGGCAAAACACATGGAAGAGGAATAGACGAAAAATATACGTCTCCACGAACACTAAAATATATATATATAAATATATATATATATATAAAATAGAAAATAAAAATTATAAATTAAAAGGTTGAGTTTGCAATTGGTGCGAAGTCTTTTGCAATGCCGCGCGGTTTCCTGGCAGTGAAGTGCGATAATAATAGACAATTTACCTTATATTTCGTTTTTTTTTTTTGCATCAGCGTCTAAACGAAGGTCCCGTCAAAAATCTGTGCGGCAATGCAAATGTGACATGGTCGCCAAAATTTTTTATTCCACATAATACAATTTACAACGTTTTTCAGTTCTTAAAGTGAAAAATTGTAAACATTTTTATTATAATATTCAAGATCGAAGCGGGTATTTATTATACAATAAAGAAATTTTACCATTTTTTACTTTAAGCACTGAAACACTTTGTAAATTGTATTATGTGGAATAAAAACTTTTGGCGACCATGCCGCGAGAGTTCCTTTATTTTGTTTAATTCAAAACGCTTGAATTCCTCTTACATAGTACATATTTTCAAAATTATCCAGTAATAACCATTTCACGTCAAATGAAAATCATAGTTTTATCATATTTAAAGGATATTTTAAGTGAATTTTACAAAAATCGGATTACAAACAACTCTCATAGCGCGCAATATAGCGTATAAATGCAGAAATGAAAAGTGAGGTCGTGTAAATTCATCGGTAATTTTTTATTATTTATTATTTAAAGTTCTTTTATGTGCTTATTTTGTCGTTCTAAAGGATATTTTTATCATGTTTTATGTCTATTGCCCGCACATTATTTTACGACTTTTCACGACACTGGGAACGTGATAACCTTAAACATCCTTTAAACTTTACGTCTAAATTTCCACGTGTTAAATAGGAAATTACATTATAGGCTTATCCAGCACTATCAGAATTCTTTAAACTTATACTTAAATTTTAGAGCTTTTTTAGAGGCTTATCCGAGCCACTGTTTTTTTCGAGTTCAGTTGGTGTCTCATTTCTAACTATCATACCGTCATTTTAGTTATTTATATTTTATTTATAACTGTTTATTTTTCTTATTTAAGAACAAAATACCAAAAGCGATTACCAAAATTAACTATTAATGAGTTGTTTATTTATATTTTCAGGACGTTCACCCCATGATAAGAGCTCAGAAATGAAAAAATGAAAAGACTATCTGAATTTATAATTAACCCGCTATTTATTTATGAATGATCTCTTATTGATAGATTAACACTGTTTTATGGTATTTTCAAATCGGTGTATGATCGAACCAAAAAACAACTACGTCTTACGATTACCAAACGATCACTGAATAAGAGACGGTTTGATAAATTTTTGTCGTTGAAACTTCTGCGATCTCTCGTTATTGACGCATCTATGCATATCCAAAACTGGCTATGAACAAACAGCCAAACAATCATTTGTTAGATGCACACGAAAAATGTACATGGTTTGAACTTTGCCTAATGATAGGATCTCTGTTATCATGAAGCAAGGCTTCGAAATTTGATGTTCCTTCAGATGTATATATATATATATATAAGTTTAGCAAGATTGTATAGATAAAATTGAACCTGGTAATTGATGGTGACAGATATCGTGATTGATTGATGTAGACTGATCATCAGTATTATGTTCTTCCTTCCGTCTTGATCTTGTATCATTTATTTAAAAAAATATCTCAGCTGCTCCCTCTTTTCTATTAAGTTTTTTTTGATAGGTTATTTTTGTGTTGTATTAGTAGTTTCTTTTCTTATCAGTGTATATCCTTTATTCATTGTCAATAGTCGTTTACTTATCAGTGACTTATTTTTTAAATTGAAACTTGGAATTATTATTCACGGAACGATTGTTGTTTAGATTATCGGTCAGTTGTGTCGCTTAGCGGTTTCTTTAAGTTATCATTGAAATTTCGTGGAAAAGTGTACAACTAACTAATGATTATTGGTTATCATTGTTTGCAAGGTGCGGAGAAATTGCCTCTTTTTTCAATGCCATTTTTTGGAGTTTGAATTGATCATATGTTGATTTGGTTTGCAGTTTGTTTAATTACCCGAAAATGTTTGAATTGATAAGAGGGAATAGATTAAAAGATTAAAGGAATTAAAACAATCTTCATTTCCTAGGTTCAACTTTCGTTCTTAATTATGCTAACATTTCGTCAATTGTAATACTTATCAGGGGGTAGGTATACATAATTAGTGTAATCTACTAAAGATAATAATTTTTAATAAACCAAACTTGTTTAGGTACACGAATAACGCGAAAATAGGAAACAATAGCGCACCAATTGCACGTTCCCTTCAAGAATTACAAAAAATCCTTTTTCAAAAAATGTTTGTACTATTCTAAGCAATTCGAATCTACAGAGCTGAAACTCAGGAATTGTTTAATACCTGTTTCGTAAAAATAAACCATTGCATATTCGAGGAGTCATAATTTTTATATTTTTTATTACACTTCGGTGTTAGCTTTTATTCCATTATTTTAGAATATTTACTGTTAGAAGAACGCAGAGGAACTCTCCAAAGGCACAGTTAAACTAATTTTTCTGTTAATAATATTTAATATATAGGCTAATTCAAATTTGTTTACCGCTGCGCAGCAAGAAAAATATTCTCTATTTTTTTAATTGTCGCAACGCGCAGAATTTTTGCAATGCGGCGTCAAAAATTTGAAATAGTCTATAAATAAGTTTTTTAATAATTAATTGTTGCGCAATAGGTGCACAGTCTTTTGCAATTTTGCTCGTACTTCGGGGCAATGGAGTGTTCGTGCATTTTGGCATTACAAAATAATATATAACCAATTCATGAAAATTGGAAATAGTTAAATTGAATGGTGTACGTTAACGTATTTACTTAAATTTAATAGACTTTCTTAAGTTTTCTGAAAAACAAATTGTATTCTAAAATAAATGAATTATAATATTTTAACTGATGATAAAATGATGAAACCAGAATGAAATCCGCGCTTTCAGATTCTCTGAGCTAATATAAGAAAGGCATAAGCACATGACACCGTCGAAAATTGACAACAACCCAATCCTTTAAAAATTGTTTATTTACGATGATTGTTTTTATATTCTTTCGATCTTAAAATTTTGGTTTTTTGTTTATTTTTATTGAATGGAAATAGAATGAAGAAAGAAATGATATTGGTTTCTGCGTTAAACGTAAACAATATCTTCAATGGTGCGAAAAATTAATCTAATACAAGGAGCACGCCAAAAGAAATAAATGTATTATCTTATGTTCATAAAATTATCAAAATTAAATGTGGGTTTGATGCATATCGAAGCTTTTAAAACGTTTACGTTGAAATTTTAAAGCAATTTTTCAAATTTTTGTTAAATGACTTTTATTAACTTCAAATATTAATAAAATGTTTCCTATGAGCCTTATAGATGAGCTATAATTCTTAGGAATGTGTTTTGCGTGCAAATTGTTTAAATATTTTAGTTCATGGATGTTGTGTAGTCATTTGGAGTGCCACAGAAATCTATAATAACAATTAGAACGTTTATATATATATATATATACATTTTTCATTCTTTTCTTTATTTATTCTGGTTCAGATTAATTTTTAATATTGTCCTTTTCAGAGATCGGTGCCTAATGGAAGAGCAAAAAATTTAGGATGGAATGAGGTTCTCGTTTGGACGGTCATCTTCTCATCTCTCATCAATGTGTGTTCTCTCAAAAAAAAGTTTCAGCCCACATTGAAGAGGAATAGACGAAAAAGTCGTTTGTGGTCGTGTGGCCGTCCAGCCGAGTCTATCATTTTTTCTTCTTTTTTTGTTCTTCCATTAGGCACCGATCTCTGAAAAGAGCAATATTAATTTTAAAATTATTTCTTCTTTAAACGTTATAAGCACGCCAAATCAAAATGACGATTTTCCAATGTTTAAAAAAATTTTATTAATTTCCACGTGCAAGTCAAAAACTAATTTTCACGTCAATATATAAAATATCGCTGGCACTTAAATTTTGCAAAAAATTTAGATTCAAATGTCTCTTCTGAGCTCCTGATTAAAAATTCGCTTTATTCCATTCGATAGACACACAATTGCGATAACTGGATATTGTTAAATTCAGGGGAAACTGAATTAATATTAAAGCACAGAAAACGATATTTTTTGACGCAACAAATAGGGGACAATAAAATTGTAATCTTTGAATTCTAGACTGTGAACAGGAGAAAATTTTTTGCACTAATTTATCTGCTTAAATATCTGCGAGAATATTAAATAAGAGTTTTCACAAATTCACTTTCTGAAATTTACTGCTCATTTGAACTTTTAAGTCTACTAGACTACTGAATGAACAGTTACATTGGTGTGCCCCGTCTCAGCGGCTAACCTTAGGAAAACTCAAATTCCACTTGCCCTAATAGTGCCTTAGAATAATGTGACACTTCAAAGTGATAGATAAGATATAGGCATTTTTGCTACATAAGAGATAAGGTTATAAATAGCTATTCTAAGAAAACTGCCAGCACCCCAAATTGAATAATTACGTTGGGTGCTAAGAAAAGATGCTCATTTGGCAAATTACGGTAAGAAACGCATGTTTTAGAGAGTTTAAAACGAGCTAGAAAAATGACGTATCAAATTAAATAAGAATAAAACGTGTAAATTAGTAAGACACGTTTAAATTTTGACAAAAAATTCATTTCGATTTGGCGTGCTGCCAGAAAATATTTATAAATAATTATTATCGTAGGGCATTTTTATACCCGGACCAACAAGATATTTCTATCTAAGGGACACAGCATATCTTCGAGATAACTCTAATAATGAGGCTCCGAGAAGTGAAATTGCGAGTACGCGAGAGGCGCGAAATTTACTTTTCCAAATTAAGTATCGAATAATTGCACTAGTAGAATAATAAAATTGATATTAATATTGTTGCAACTGTAATAAAGTGGCCTGGAAAACATTTTTAATTCAATTGGAACCATCTAGAAAACAAATAATTTGATAACTTTTTTTTAGATAAAATAAGCAGTTGCCACCCATGTTGATTAATTTTTCAATCAACAGATGGATTCAGATTTCAACGAAACAAGTTAATGTATAAAATAGGATTAAAAAATGCGTTTAATTGTAAGAAGGAATGTGAAATGAGGCATTAAACTATAAGTTTTTCTGGGAATTTTTATAAATGATAAGAGTTGCAGATAGTTATTGTTTCGAAATAAATATTTTCAGTTAACAGAAAATAGGGTTTTGCACGCCAAATGAAACGATTAAAATGGTGCAGCCGAAAATATGCTAATTGAGTAAAAAAATATTATTTGAAGACCATGATTAGATGAGAAGTTTTAAATAATTACGTTTAATTTTGCAAAAAACATTAAATTATCGGACATTAATAATTTTCATGTGACGCGCTGAGTTATGTCAAAATTATTTAGACTGAACTGTGAACTTTTGAAATAAAGTTTAGTTATATCTATGATTGAGAGAAGATGTATGTGAAATGTTAATTCTATTTATTTTAAAGTTAAAAATATTATAATAGAATTTTAGAAAATGAGAATATTTGCACGATTTATGAGGCTCATTATTTAGAAAAAAATTCTGCAAAAAATCAAAGTTAGAATTTTGAAACAGAAGAGATTTTTGAATATTGTAACTTATATAATAAAGCTTCACGTGAATACTAATGATTGTTGTTGATGCAAAATGACTAAATTTGTGTGAAATTCTTTGCAAATTACAACAAGTCTATGAAATTTCAGCTGCTAGCATTAAAAAATACTGAAACTTATCTTTGGTTTTCCAACATCGTTTTGCAGGTAAATAAGCCTGTAGAAATAAGAACACAAGTATTTTTTGAATTTAAATTAACAAAATATATTATTTAATCGACCTGATTTTCGAAAATTTAAAGGTTTAATGTATATTCCCAGTCATAACTTTGAAATTACTAATTATGTCAATTAACAACAGTCAATATTTTAATTCGAAATACTAAATCATAGTGCATTTTCACTATTAATGCACAAAGCTAACCTTTACACCTCTTTTATTGCTTTTATTAGGTATTAACTGAACATAGAATAAAAATATGGAAAGGTATGCGCAGTTTGCAATATTACATGCACCCATTGCTAAACTTGCAACGCCCACCTTGTAAAAAATAATACATACTTTTAAATTGTTTTGTCCTGATTGAAGTTTTTTTTATTGAAGTTTTTATTTAACTGAAACGTTCAGACTATACTTATATATATATATATATATATCATTGATCTCAAAAAAATCATGAAAGGTACCTATTTTCACTCTATGCAAAACTGAGATATCACCAGCAGAAAAAAGCTCAGAAACTTGACCTTTCTACGTGAGAAATGGGAAAATAATTCGTGAAGTTTATAAAAACCATAGTGAGCTCGTTGTTCTGAGACAATTTAAATCAATTTGAAAACGGAATTGAAGAGTTTGTCTGAAGAATTTTTTGAGAGCTTGGGAATTGATTTGTAATCTTATTTGGAATAAAATGTAATAATAATTAAATGTACATTTATATGATTTTTCTAACACTTTAGAACGACGCGACAAATAAAAGAGGTTAGCCTTTCGCGTGTTAAAAAATGTCTGAATATTTATATCCCACAAGCACCAATGTTATCAAAAGTGCATTTTGTTGTCAGCAAAAAGTATGTCCACTTTTTGCTTATCATAAACATTAATGGAAAGCGAAGAAGAGCAACAACAATAATCTTCTCGATGTACCTAATATTTACACAACGTTGAAAAGAACAAATTTTATTTATAAAATCGAACTCAGCTTGACCAACGATCATTATCGAGATTGATCATCACGTACTGATCAACGTCATTCGGCAAAGTTCAAATATTTCGGCGTGCTATAGTTGTCCGTGCGACATTAAAAGAAACTTGATTTTGATTCAAATCGTTTCCACGGCTGTTTGTCTATTATTATTATTTATCATCAGCACAGCGCATTTTTTCCATCTCAATTGCCCACGCTTTTTGATTGGATTTGATGATGCTCGGAAAAAAATATGAGCGAGCATTAAAAAAGCATCAGTGCATCAGGTGCATATGATAGAATTATTTCGTATATATGCTGATTATGCTGATTAGGTTTCCGTCCAAAATATGCTGATTAGGTTTCCGTCCAAAATTGGAGAATTGTTAATTATTTATGTTGAGGTCTTGCAGCAATTGTGTAAATAATATTTTGCAGATAATATTTGTTTTCCTCGAGCTAGAAATTTAGTGTCTATATTGTTTTAGTTCAAAGTAGTATTTTTTTTGTTGTTGTTGTTGTTTTTGTTTATTAAATGACATTTTTCTTTCGAAAATATCTAAAAACAATTTTATGGAATTACTTAAAGTAAATAGAAACAATTTTTATATTAAAAATAAGGAAAATAATCTATTAATAGTTCTTAAACAATTTTATTTGATATCATCCAGACACTATTTTTCTTTATTTAATGAACATATTCTATATTCCGGATTAAAAAGACTTCCAATCAAATGGGGCGATGCTTGCGTATTGTCGTCAAATAAAATGATATTTTACAAGACACAAGAAAATGTAACATTTTATTTGATGAAGTCAGGCTCATCAATTGAAATATTAATTTGATTATTTTAAAGCATTTCTTTTAACTTTTACGTGAACTGTACACAGATATTATCTACGCCAGTTTACCAGATGTTCCTTAAACTCCTAAAAATATTGATATCTTCAAAAAATATTAGATTGGAGCACGTTTTCTGAATTCGGTTTATTAGCCTTCAAGTTGGCGTGTGTCAGGTTTTCTTCTATAACGCGATCTAGGCTTGCTTAATTATTGCTAAAATGATTTTCACATAAAGCAGAAATAGCTTATTCACACGCACATATTTTTATTTTAATTGATTTTTCCTACTTATGGGAAATTTAATGCAAGTTTTCTTAGAATAATTTAATGCTATGATTTTCATACGTTCTTCATATCCATGCAAGCGCACCAAATTATTCGGAATTGTTTAGAAAAAAATGTAATGAAAAACTTTTTTCCTTTTCAAATTTTAGTCCATGTTTTGGGTGAGATATTAAATCGACACACATATCAAGGATCTAAATGTGAACAAATCTGGCGACGTTTACATACTTTCTTCAAATAAAATGACATTTTGCCAAACGCAGAGAAAGAAAAAAACAAGACAAATAAATATTTTAAGAGAAATAAGCAAGTCAAAACATTTTATTTGACGACAGTACATAAACAGCTTCACATTTTCCCACACTTCATTCCTGATGGCGATCACGTTATGAATCACATTTACTCTGTGCTCATACGTGGTTTTTGATTGAATAATATTTACTTATTAATAAATTAATGTCAACATATTCGGTCACAATAACAATTTAATTATAATTAGTTTTAAGTAAGCTTGAGGCATTCGATTTAGGGACTAACATATTGACGGTAAGAAAAATTTCATTAATTCTGAGGCCGACTACAAGAACGATGGAGAAAGCATTCCCGATTAAAATAACTATTGGGGAAAGTATAACTTTATTACAAGAAAACTGTTACCCGATAAAAATAATGGAAAAATTTAATAGGTAATGGAACCTAATAATAGGTAATGGAACCTAAACCTCGCCCATTACGATTCCTCGATAGAATCGACCACTAGTGTGAAAATCTAAATGAATCTATCGTATATATATATATATATATCAGGGTTGCACGGAATTCCATCTTCCATTTTCCGTTTTCCGTCGTCCGTTTGAAAAAATTAATTTCCATTTCCGTTTTCCGTCGTCCGTCTGAAAAAAATAATTTCCATTTCCGTTTTCCGTCGTCCGTCTGAAAAAATTGATTCCATTTCCGTTTTCTGTTGTCCGTTTGAAAAAAATCGATTTCCGTGCAACCCTGATATATATATTGTCCTTTTCAGAGATCGGTGCCTAATGGAAGAGTAATAAAAGAAGAGAAAATGATGGGGCCACAAAAAACATTTTTCTCAATTCCTCTTAAATATGTGCTGCCCATAATTTCGCAAAAAAGAATGGCCGTCTAAAATGAGAGGCCGCCCAAACGAGAACCTTATTCCATCCTAATTTTTTTCCTCTTCCATTAGGCACCGATCTCTGAAAAGGACAATATATATATAATTAATTTCAAAACTTCAATGCTTTATAAATTTGTGGAAGGTTCATCTGCTAATATGACGATTTGTTATAATAATAATTATATATATATACTAGTATATTATCATATAAATGAATAATTAAATAAGATTTAATCTCATCGATAGAGAAAAAATTAATAGTTTAATCGCTTCTATAAGGGAATAGATCTTAAGCTATAATCAAATTTTTACATTAACATATTTTAAAACATAGTAAACACTTCAACATATATCCTTTAATCACTTCATAGTTAATTTTATTTCAGTGATTCATTTAATATAAATTTAAAAAACAGAAAATTGCTTACAATGTTGTTTTTATCGAAAAATGCATGTCTTGTATGATTCACGTGCAACTGAGAAACAGTCTCCCCTATTTACAATGTTTACCGTTCCATTGAACACAAAATTGAATGAAGCTTAATTTGAATTGATTTTGATTGATAACGTTCAACTTTGAAATACCTAGTTTCTTACACTGAACGATTTTAAGAAGAAAAGGGAAAGTCAAACGTGAGTACAGCAACGTTGCAAGTGTATTTTAGTGACCTTCTACGGCATTAATATAGATAATAGTTCAAATAAACTTTTAAAGTGTTATTTGTAACAATTATGAAACAGTTGGAGTGCAGCGCTTTCAGAAAATGTTCCCTAAACTTTCACTTAAATTGATTCTTATTCTTCCTCGGCTTATTTTTATTTTTTCTTTCTAGGCATGGTGTAACAATGAATAGTAGAAATACTATTAAATGGGGGCTCTTTATGAATATTTAAAGAACATTTTCTCATATTCATTCTCTAACTAAATGTAGGCTTTGGAAATATTGTTGTCAATGTTTTCTCAAGGTGAATCTCGTTTCCAAGGTTTCCGCATTTTTTACGAGAATCAGGGAATATATTTTATTTTCTTTAATAAGAATTTCCAGCTTTCATTTTAATAAACCATGCAGTTGTTTATATGAAACAACCTTTTGTCCGCTTTTTTTTCTGATTTGATCAGTTCAAATATCGTGAAAATATAATTTTCCTGGTAATAAGGTAATTTAATTAGTGTTAATATTTGATTTAAAAGACCTTGAATTGGGCAAATTGAAAACAAGTAAATTCATATTGTTTGATTTGTGTTATTATGTGTATTAAATTTCACGATACCGTAATCCCCAAATTGGAGCTTTCATTAAAAAAAGGTAAGATGCCATGATGATCGAATTTTTAAACGTCTCGTTGATCTTTGAATTAAATTTTTACGGAATTTTAGAATTTTAATACTCTTGGGTTCTAGCAATGTCTTAAACGTCTGTTAATGATAGATCACCTCAATTGGCTATATAATTTATTGCCAATTTTAACTTCAATCGAAGTGGCAATTATATCAATGCACTTTTTGATTTAAATATATTCATATTTAGCTAACCACACGTGGCAGGACTACTTTATTGGTCGTATGTGGCTCTGCAAACCATATTAATCTAACTTTTATCGAGGTCTTTTAATTTTTTTCCCCGGATATACATTTTTCTTGATTTTAAATCAACATGCTTACCACTAAATCTGTAAATAATAACGTGGCGTTAAATTTAGGGACTAACACAGGGGCAGTAGAATCTACGATATCTTAATAAATATAATTTAACTACCTACTACCCTTTAAAAACAAAATAACAAACTGCATAATATAGATAATAAATAACTAAAACCTAGACAACATATTGTCGTGGTGTAGGTTAATGAAAAATCAGGGTTAAAGGAGCATTCCGAATAATAAAATGGTCTCACTTGGACAGGTGTAGATTTAATTTGCAATTTGTTTATTAATTCGATCCTAAATATAATAAATTATACGAAAATTTTATTATAATAATTATTATATTGATTTAACAACCAATTTAGTAAGAGAAAACAAAATGAAACAAATTTCGATGAAAAAAAAGCGAAATAATAAACAAATTGCAAATTAAATCTACACCAGCCCAAGCGAGACCATCTTTTTTTCGGTATGCTCCTTTACTCCTGATCATTCATTAACCGACACCACAACAATATTTGTAAAAAAAATGAAATGAGCAGTTGACAAAATGCTCTCAGCTCTGTAGACACACTAGCGCAATTTTACGGAGTCAGAATTCAAACGCATGTTAGGAAAGTGCTTTTTCCAGAGATTTTACGTTTTTGATCCAATTAATCCTTGAGGCACTAGATATCCTTTTAACGATATACCAGCTTAAATGTTTTTATTTTCCCTATAATTGTTTTTTTTAAAGAAATCTAAATATAATTCGATAAGCATAGTTTTTTACTAGTTTCTCTATTAGAATTTTGTCTGTTCTATTAAACTTATGAAATTATTAAAACGATAAAAATTAAAATAGGGAAAATAAGATCACAAGTCCTTAAAAAAATTAAAACTATATTAAACTGTTTCTGATTATTTGTTTAATTTTAATTAGATTCTATATAAATACTAGCTAGAAATAATCATTAGCTTGTTACTCGTTTTCGACATGTTAATAAATACTTGGTTGAAAAAACGTTCCGTTCACCGAGTCAATTTTGGAAACGAGTATATATTTTAACCAAAACACATTTTATTAGAAAAAACAGCATCAAAGGTTAACATTTGCCCACATTTTTTTTCAGAACTAGTTGATGTATTTTAAAGACATCGAATTGCAGCCAAATTTCTTTACTAATTATATCAAATATTTGATTACCTAAAATGATCTTTGTTCGTATTACATACGATTTTTGTTTCAAATCAATTTCTTGTCTGCTGACCACTGTCACCGCCCTTCAACCAAAAAATGAATGTATTGGGGCTGGCTGCTATTGAAGTCGACGCCTCTTGTTTAACATTTAAAGATTAGGTTTTTATCAATCTAAGCAGGCATTAAACAGTATATATGTTTATCAGCTCCTTTGTTGAGTATTCGCTTCATAATTCAGCTCGCTTCTTGACACATTATTCAGAGCAAATTGAATTAAACTCCTCGTTGCCGCCGCCGCTGTGTTTTGTGTCCAACTATCTATGTTTGTTTTTTTCCTTGTGCGAATACTCTAAAAAGAGCCAGACCTCAGACGGCGAGGAATCATAAAAAAGCAACGGCTCGTGGAGTGCCCAGTCATGGAAATATTTATGTGGATCTATCAAAACAACAACCAAAAAAATACAACGGCGAGTCGTAGTAGTATAAACAGCCAATGTAAGGACATACCACCCCCAAGATACACATATACACACCCCTTGATGTGTTCAATAATCTTTGCCAAAGGCCTTTCCTCCCACCCAAATGGATTTTGTCTCATTTTGTTTTTTTATTTATTAATATGTATAATAGTCGTCTCAAATCTTGCTCTTTAATATGGCTTTGTTTGTGATATTTGATGGATTTCAGCCTCGGCTCCACCTTGGTGGACAAACAACCGCTTATATTACAAATTGTTGCAAGTAACAACATCATCAACAACAATAAACAACAGCAATAATGTCACTTGGCGTGAATGTTGATTTGCTTGAGGAGAAACGGAAGGTCTCAGTTAACATTGAGCCGTCGGAGAAGCAAACCAAGCGGGTAAACTTGAAAAAAATATATACCTATGAAAAAGTAGATTATTTAAGGGTGACTTGCTGACGTTGATTCCGAAACGGGTTCGAAGTGCCGTCTCGATGAGAGCCGACGACACGGATCGTTGGGGACAAGATGTTCTCGATGAGAAAGAAGACTACACTGTAATGTTGCGAGATCCCACTGTGAAGGTGAGTTGTTTATTCAAATATATAAATAGAATAGAGATCAGTCGCCCCATATTTCCGCTTTTTATTCGTTGAAGCGTTTATTTGGAGTTTGTTTTTATTAAAAGTGGAAAAAATAAATTCACAATTTAGAAATGCTCTTAAAATTACAGAACGAATTGCTTGATCGACTAAACACGTTCCGTCGCAACCGTGAACTATGCGATTGCGTGTTGTTCGTCAAGTAAGAATGTCGCCCACAGTGGCAATATTTTTTTGAATTATCTTAAAGAGAACGGGAGATATATGCACATAAAGTGGTGCTAGCAGCCGTTTCGCCAGCACTCTTCGATATGTTCAATGCCGATTCTACCGACGAGCAAGAAGGTTTATTTTCTCATTACCTACTGCAATAATTTTGTTATAATATTTAAGAAAAATCTAACGGATCGAGCCCGGTGAACGGACAGGTGAACGGAATTGTGAACGGCGTTAATCGCAAAACTCACCTGTCTTATTATGAATTCGCACAAACAGACTTTGAATGCTTTAATGCTTTGGTGGATTTCGCCTACACAGCTTAGTAAGTTTAATGGAAGGAGGATAAGGTCAAAAATAGAATGCTTGTTTTTTCTAGAACGACCGAATGGTTTTAAATAATTAAATTTTTACCATTTTAGCCTTGAAATAAGCTCGCGTAAGGTTGCTGAGCTCTACAAGACAGCGTTTGCTCTTCAAATGACTCCAGTAATTAATGCATGTGCAACGTTTTTGGCCGACAATCTGCAAGTTACGAATTGCATAGGTTAGAATAAGGAAAAATGGTAACGGTGGAGATTATTTTCAAAGGTTTTGTGTTAAATAATATGACGTAGACATGATGGATAATTTTTTAAACTTTGTGTCACGGATAGGCTCTTTATATAGAAAAAAGCTTAAGTAACCTATAGTATAGCTATAGTGAATGCAAAAAAATTTGCAAATGTATCTTGAATTATTTCATTTGGTGTAGTTCGATTCTGTATAAAATTCGAGAATAAGCCAAATGGTCTTAATATTACAAAAAATTTAAAACTTATAATTATTGGTTTCTCCACTTTTCCATGATATACACCGCAAAAAGTAAGCAGAAATCAGATAATGTTTCCAGGTATACGCCGACAAGCCAATTTCCAAAATGACTCATTTTTGATGAACAAAGTAGACAACTTTATCCAAGAAGAGTTTGACGGCATTGTTAATGAGAGCAAGGAATTCACCCAACTTCCCGTAATTCAGGTACAATTGAATTTCTTACATTTTAAACCTTTATACTAGAATTTTATAGACTAGAATCATTGTTCCTGTAGAAGATGCTCGTATGGCTAACCATGCTCATACGAACGGTGGCCTCGCCGAGATGGCTCTTGTCTATTTCCAAAACATGCCACATGATCGTGCTGAGCAGTCAATTGATATATTGACGTGCAAGGTTTTTTGTTTCCTGATGGAATCGTTATAATCTATAATCTATTTACAGACACATATTTTGTATCTTGAAGAGGATCATCTTGCGGATTGCTCGGAGATGGATGAAAGATCTTCGGTTGGCAGCTGCGATATCATACAGGATTATAAGAAGTCGGGAAAAGATCGCAAGGATGTTGCTAAGGCGATGACGGTTCAAGAACCGGTCACCAATCAAATTGTGTCGCATCGCGTTAATGGAGCGGTTCCTGTTCGGCTGAATGCGTCGAGAATGCAAAATTTGCGAGCATCCAACGAAAGTTTGGAGTCGGCGGGAACTGACGATACAGATCCACAGGAAACCATCGAGTCGAGATTGATTGCTACTCATCGTACAGCCCGTATGTTTATATATTTAAAAAATTTTCTCATATATGAGGATATTCAGCTCAATATTGGGTAGCGCTAGTGGTCCTTTACCGACGCTTGTGCGTTCTTAGTCTTCAGCTCACTGATGATGAGGAGCTGTTGAGAACGAAGCGTGAAGCATATCCAGTTGATGCACAAAAGGTCGCTCTACTCTCGCGACTAATTTCTTGCACCGGTCGTCAGCAAAGCCCATTGGCGAATATGAGTGCTCCTAGATGTTCAATCGGAGCCTCCTTCATAAATGGAAAAATTATTGTTTGTGGTGAGTTTGTGTTTGTTGATCTTTGCATTATATTTAAAATTGATTCAGGTGGGTATGACCGTGGAGAATGTTTGAAAAGTGTGGAAGAGTACGACGTTATTTCTGGGCAATGGAAGAGCTTACCTGACATGACATCGGAACGTGGAAGATTTGATTGTGCAGTGAATGGTGGAAAGGTTTTCGCGATTGCTGGAAGTAATGGCAATAATGACTTGAAAACGGCGGAGGTCTATGATCCGAAATTGGGTTCGTGGTCTGCTATTCCGAATTTATTAAAATCGAGATGTCACAATGGTAAGAATGATTGTTTGAAAAACTGAGTTAATAATTGTGTATTAAAGGATGCTCATCACTTGAAAACTATGTATATTGTATAGCTGGTTCGTCTGATCAAACGGTTCTGAGAGATTGTGAGCGCTTCGACACAAACCGAAGCGAATGGGAAGTCATTGCGCCTCTCGAGCAGGCGAGATACCAAGCCGGCGTGTGTTCATGGCGTGGAATGATTATTGCATGCGGTGGTTGTGATAGATGGTCGTGCATCGACTCAGTAGAGGCGTATGATCCAAAGACGAACACCTGGCGCTCGTTGGCAAAACTCAGACAACCACGTCGTGGTTGTGCAGTGGCCGTCGTTAGAGATACATTGTATGTCATAGGAGGACATGATGGAACGCAGTCGCTGAACTCGGTTGAGATTCTGGATAACCCGTCGTCGACTTGGCGCCCGGGTCCACCATTGACCACAGCCAGGTGAGTGAAGAATTATTTGTGTAGATTTTAAGTGTTTTATTGTGGTTTAGAGCAAACACACATGCAGTAGTGACGGCTGGAAACGTAATCTACGCAGTTGGTGGATTTGATGGAAATCAGTTCTTGGATTCGATTGAGCTTTTGGAAAGCGGTAAGAATCATATATGATAGCCAGCGATTAATTGAATTCGATTGTAGAACAAATTGGCTGGCGTAATTGGCAGCAAGGAAGTAATTCGTTTACTGAAGAGGAAGAAGATGCGGTTTTGAATGAAATTCAAGCGGAGAGCCAAGCTACAATCGTTCAATAATATTATGTGTGTGAAAGATATTGCAAAAATACGTATCTGGTTTATATTAAAATAATAACAAATATCACTATCATCATATTGCGAATTTACCGAGTTCGCCAATCCTTTTGTTTTTCTTTTCGAAGTTTGTGATTAAGTTATTGTTGTTATTAGTTGATAGAGTATCTGTACAGTTTTTTCTACATGGATCGTTACTTTATTGTTAAATTTTTGTATATTATCGGTAACTGTATATTTCTTTAATTGTTGGTTTTTTCTTAATACTGTTTGTTTATCTTATCGAAAATACGGTATCCTTTATGTATATTCTCACATTGAAGTTGTTTTTTTAATATCTAAACAATTATTGATTGTACATGGTAATAACATTGTTTTAATCTTGTTTGGAATGAAGATTTTCTATTTCGTTGGTATTAAAATTCTACTAAAACGAAGGAAAAATCACCAAAACATGATTCTTAAATAATAGAGTTTCTGGAAGTAGAATGATGAAGATTAAAATGTCTTGTGCTACCCAACAAAATAAAAAAAATTACCTTGAATTGGTCTTGCAAAAGGCTAGAATTAAATAAAACTGGGTTTCTCTCGTATTAGTTGTATTCCAGTTGTGACGTAGAAGCTACATGTCGTACATCTATCCACTGAGGCATCAACGTAGTCCCAGCTCGTTTACCTAGTTTAGATAAAAGTGGTATTTATTTAATTGAAGACTGTAAATTGGACTGTATGACCGACGAAATTGATCACGAGCAATGGTGAATTCGAACTCGTTTTGCAAAACGCGCTTCAGCCACGGACGAAAAAACTTACGTTTGACCAAATTATAATTATTGAAACTCTCCTTTTTAACTTGCACGCATTAATTACCACTGGAAGTTTGGATAAATTTATCAAATTTGCGCACAAACTGAAATTCTAAGTAAACGAGCTCAGAAAACGTGCTGAAATCAAATGTTTTTTGCAGATTTTATTATTTTTCGATAGTTTAAGAGAAATCTAACTATCTGGCATAAACTACGCTTTTGTAGTTTTTTAAGCTTATACTCACTTTTCTCGCGACAATTGAAATAAATTATAGAATTAAATTAAAATATAATAACATACAAACTAAACTTTTTTCAAGCTCATGAGAGCCAAGGTTATTAAAATTAAACGATTTTTTTTTGGAATTATTTTAAAAAATTTGCGGTAGGTTTCAACTATTATGTATACAGTAAACATATTTTTCTCTTAACCTGCTTCTGAATATTTAAAATCGATGTTTTTTTTAAGATTTCTCTCGTGAACGAAGATCGTTGTTTGCGTGGGACACGTTCGGATTGACCAGCAGCCACAGAAAATTTGTAGACCCTGAATCAAGGACAGTCACATCCGGAATTGAGAATGGTCTAGAAGAAAATTACGTGGTCTACAATGGCAAGATGCAGTCGTTCGAGATGGCGGAAGATAGTTCGCAAGCGCTTGGGCGGTTGATTCGAGCTCCAAAGTAAGTAAGTAAGTACATTGTTGCGCCGTTCTTGCCCGCTATTAATAAACTATTAATCTTAAAAATTCCAAATAGAGTTTTCAATTATTTGGTTTTAAAATTTTTCACCTTGTCCTTAAAATACCTTAGAAATAATCTACTAAATCTACTTAAAAATAATATCCGTTCATAATATTCATGAAATGGCCTAACCAGTTAACCAAGTAAAGTCTCTTCGTAAATATCTATTTTAAATGTACTGCTAATTCATACCTCAAGCTTAAGCTTAATCATAATTAACCTACGCATGATTTCGTTGTTTGATGCTATTAATAGACGAAATTTTACGTATTTCGTTGTTATAAAAGATATTTATTGATTTAGAATTTATATTTACAAATTGTGGAAAGAAGTATTTCAACACTAAAGTTATAAATATAATCCGTATCTTAAAAAACCTTGCAATGTTTCTTTTTAGTTTAGCTTTTGTGCTGCTTTTTCTCCGCTCCAATCGATTTATTGCTCTTGCTCTTATTATATCTGTTTTGCAGACTTTAAAACATACTGCAACGTGAGAGATGAGCTCAATTTTGAATCGACAAGATGAATGGTTTGAAGATCGTTTTTATGTGATAACACGTGAGTTATATTTGATTTGCTATTCGTTATTTGTTTGTATTGTTTAGGAGGAGATGAACGATAATCTCAAATGGTGGGAAGGAACGTTTAGCAATCGACGAGGCATTAAATTTGCCCGAACCGTACTTTTGGAGCGGATGTGTTAGTAGAATGACCTACCTTACCTGATTTTTACCTGATTTGTTAGTTCTAACTTTATTACAAGATATAATTTAATTATCGATCTGCTTTTGTATTAAACCAAGATAATAGAATATTTTTGTACCTAAAATGTGTAATTGGTTGATTGTGTATAAACTAGATGTTTTATAATATCCCAGTTTTCTAGCCCATGAAGGATTAACATTTGCTTTGATCTTTTGTGTTTTGTTTTCTTATCTTTAATGATGGTTTTCAACAGGATTTTCTTGTTTACCAATAAATAATTTTAAGGTATTTGATAGAGCTTGAAGATAGTATATTTGTTACATTGGAGTACAAAATGGCTTATATTTATGAAAAAAAAACTAATTATTTACTAATAGCTTTGCATGACTTCAATTTGCCAGCTTCTAGTTCATCTTGTTGTCCATCTTGTTGCATATCACTCTATTTGTATTGGCGCTTGAGAATAGTTGTGTTGTTTCTTGTTCTTGGTCAAAGAAGAGCATGCGACGATAGGCGAGGAATCGAACGAAATTGAAAAAGTATCAGAACTTTTTTCAATTTTTCTTTATCAATATGCAATCATATAATTTGTTGTTTTGGCACTTTTCGATTCAGCATTACACCGCAATTCAAATTTGTTGCAGAATGGCGGCGAATGTGGTGACTAGTTTCGATCCGGAGAAGTCGCGTTTCGACTTATCGACGTTCTCAGGAAGGCTGAGACACTTTGCGTCCATCACTGACCCTTTCATCTCATTTGTTCCGACCCAGGAACTGCTGAAAGCAAAACAGTTGATGGTCAAGTGCAGGTAACATTATTTATTTTTTTGTTGAACGATATGTGATAATGGAAATAAAAATGTGATAAGTATATTTTACAAGATTTGTAAATGACTCAATCTGGGATATTATAATTATGTTAGTTCGTATTAATCAGTTTTCAAAAAAATGCCAAAAAGTTGAAAGATGGAATGATTTGTGTTCAATAGTATTGATAAGTTTCTTGAATGATAATTTTAATACAAAAAATGTTTCAATGGTCTCATTTTAACGGGGAGCACGTGTCCTAAGGGGTAATAATCGTGAGTTTAACTGAACTGTTACATATAAAGAATAAATCTAAAATTTGCAATCTATGGTAACATAGGTTCCACAACTGTTTTATACATTTTAATTAGGATTTCTAAATTGGCCCAACGTTTTTGTGCGTGCTAGAAATCCTGCATTGATTCGTATTTACCGATTACCACCTTTTATGTATCCTTGAAATCTTAGGGTACCTTCTCGATTTCCGAGTTATTTGTATAAATTTAGTCGAAAGTGCAACTTAGAAAAATTGTGAACACACGTAATAAATTCGATAATTATTCAATACACTATTTAATCAGAAACAGGGAAAATTAATTAATTGACACACTAAAGGAAAGTAACTATTTTATATTTAAACGCTTTGGTGTCTCTAAAACACTTATTGAAAATTACAACATAATATTTGCATATAAATAGTAGTTTCACCTTAAACTATCTCAGAACCCTACACATGTTATTACAAAATATTAGATTGGATAGGATTTTTTGACTA
Source organism: Caenorhabditis plicata (assembly GCA_963931815.1). NCBI lineage: Eukaryota > Metazoa > Nematoda > Chromadorea > Rhabditida > Rhabditidae > Caenorhabditis > Caenorhabditis plicata. Next base: position 4,992,827 of record OZ007493.1, on the reverse strand, counting down.
TTGTTAGTACCTAACTTGTGCGTGTATTGGTCAATGTGAATCGCAATTTTCTCTAAGTCCTAACATATATCTCACTTCGAAGGGATAATTTCACGATTTGGACTAATAAAATAAATAATATTTTCATAAAACTGCACAATTGTTATACGTCGTATTAAAATTGATGATATTTTATAATACATAAATCAATATTGCTACATTTTACCCGGTTTTACTATAATTAAATAATCAAATCGTTTTACAGAAATGGCGAGAAACCGCCGGCAACATTGGAGGAACTGCATCGCGCACAGAAGCTCTATCAGTCAGCATTTCATCCCGATACCGGAGACCTACAAAACTTTGCCGGGCGTATGTGTTTCAATGTATGGGGTGGAACGATGCTGTGTGGAGCTATGATGATTTGGTAGGTTAGCCGATTTTGTGTGCATCTTTACAAACCGCTTCCATCCTAGGTATAAGTCAACACCAGCGGTAATCTTCTGGCAATGGGCGAATCAATCGTTTAATGCACTCGTGAACTATACAAATCGGAACGCAAAAAGCGAGCTAAGCACCAAGGTTGGCAGATGAAATTGTTCGCAGGTTGAATTTTAATGTAGGATCTCATCGTTTCTTATTCGACGGCCGTATCTGGAGCTCTTGGAATGGCCGTTGGACTCAAGTCGTACTTTGCCAAGAAGCAGAGCAGTCCGTTGGCTCAGAGGCTGGTGCCACTGGGAGCGGTGGCGGTCGCTAACTCGATTAATATACCGATGATGAGACAAAAGTGAGGAATTTGATTGGACAAAGCGGGAATATTTGCATTTCAGCGAACTTAAGAATGGAATGGCGGTAACAGATGCGGATGGGAACGGAGTAGGTATTTCTCGACTTGCTGCAGCCAAGGCGATCTCGCTGGTGGTTCTGTCAAGGAATGTTATTGTTGCTCCATGCATGAGTGAGTTTTTCTTCGTCAATGAATTGATACGCGTTTTAGTACACTCAATATAAAGCATACTTGACAGGTTGTAATGATAACTAGTTGTAATTTGGTTTAAACTGATATGAAATAGATCAACATAACAACTACTTGATCTATTGATCATGGATAAGTATTATGTGGAGATGTTGTTTGTAGGGATTCGGCCACACATATCAGTGAGAACTAAATTTTATCAAATTTGTCGTACAATTAAGAATAACAAAATATATCAACCACCTTAAGAAAAACGTACACAATATATTAATATAAACACATTACAATTTATTTTAGGGCCAGCCCCGGAAGGCCTTTTTCAAGTATGATTTAGAATGGTTTTAAAGTGGCTGTTACACAATTTTACTGAATTTACGTGTTTATAATGAAATTTGTTTATGTTTAATTGGGGAAATTAAATGATTTGAAGTTAATTTTTACTAGAAATTCTGAAGTTCCGGACTTAATTTTATTCGTGTTTCTCTCCACCTTTCCTTCTGAATCTTTGGATAGACTCTAGGGGCTATATACTTTGGATAGTTTGGAGTCCTAATATTTCTCACAATGGGCTAATATTCTCCGATTTCTCTTCTAGTGGATCTCGAAGTGGATCACTCATTTGTGAATTTCATATACTCCTATTGATAACTTTACAAAACGAGTCTAATTTTTTAAATCGCAAATTTCAATAACACAAAAAATAATTAAGAGCTAAAAACAAAAATATATTAGATGATATAATTAATTTGTAAACAAATTGTTTGATATATATCTATAATTGTATCGAGCTCAAATCTAATTGTAAAGAATATAGAGATGAAATCGACTGTGTGTTTCAGTTTTAACGCCGATTATAATGGAGAGATTGGGTAAATTGGCGGCATTTAAGCGACACTTTAACAAACTCAATATTCCTACACAACTCGCACTAACATTTGTCATGTGAGTTGAACGTTGCAATATTTATTGAATTTGATTTTTGCAGATACGGGGCTATGATACCAGTAGGATGCGCACTGTTCCCGCAACAAAAGTGAGTTGAAAGACTATATGATTGATAATAGTTTTGTTGGCGGATTTTTATCGTAGCGCCAATTGAACTCGGAAAATGCGGGTTTCTCCCCCGTTAGTTGTGCTTTTAATTTTCAGTTGTTGTTGCTATTTTTATTTATCTCTATGTATTTTTATAACCATGTTTCATTTCAGCTCAATTAAATTATCAACCTTGAAGCGATGGGAACCGGAGGCGTACGAACGGCTAAAAAATGTAAATGGAGACCGCGTCTACTTTAACAAAGGATTGTGATGTCGACTGATGGATCTTATATTATTTATTATATTTCTCACAATTATTTATTGCATGCACCTAGAGTTATTTTCAAATTTTGCTAACAAATTATATATTACCTCGAATAATACAATAAAAATATTTTGTACGAAATTTGTTTATTTAAATACAGAAAGTAAATAATTGGTCCCATTGATAATATACATAAATACAAACAAGTAAACAATAAACGATTAAATTGAATATATACAAATGGGTTTTCTTGGAAAATAGAGATGTGACAAGCAAATTATCTCAATACCTAGGGTGTACTTCCTCTGCTCATGGAATGTGTGCGTTTGCCGGTGGTGTCACAAGAATAACGATGATGATGATGAAAATATAAGAAATAAGTTATACGCAGGAAACTCGTCCCCGCAGCGGTAGCAGATTTTATTTGAAAGAAAGTTTGTTGTGGGGATTGGAAGGTGGGAGCAACGTCGTGTTGAATCGTTGATAATAGATAGAAGATATATACAATATATACAGACGGGTTTAGTTAGAGTGGTCGCGGTCGAGCGAATCTTCGGCAAACGGCGTAGCTGAAAAACGTGATTTTACTGTTTAAATAAAATTCGATCGGAGGATACCCGACAGCAGCGCCGATTACAAAACTGAACAAGTTAGTGACAATGAAGCCGACGACAGCCTGGACATTGTCGAAGATTGACGATGGTTCGAGTGGATTACAGTGATAGAGATCTGGCTCCGGCGAGTTAGGAGGTGTCGTTAGATTCGAGCCGTATTGTCGCATACGAACGTTCCTATGATTGTTTAATAATCGTATTCAAACCATAACCATTCAGTTACTTTGGCGGAACATTCTCAGGCCGACTGCTCCAATCCCAGATCCAGTCGGTATTTTTACCCGGTGGAAGCATTTCGCGAACCAGTCGGTACTTGACCTGTTCGAGGCTTTCGAACTCGACGTGTGGTGATTGTACCGAAATTGGGCTTAAAATGGATTTCAACAATTTGAATTAAATCATTAGAATACCTCAAGCGTGAGTCTTTGTCCTTATCGTCGATCACGATCATGTTGATGTCGACACTACTGCATAAACTGGTACGGCTCGGCGCAAGTTCGACCCACGATTCTGACATTCCTGTATTGACCAAAAAATCTTTGAAACTATGAACAATCACAATACCCGGCGCCGAATCGGTGGATGGTGTGATAAACGGGTTGGCAGCGGTGGTGCTTGGTGCTGTTGAAGGCAGTTCCTCAGACTTGTCGCTCTTCACAGTGGTGTTGAGCTTCTTTTTAACATCGAGCATTTTCGGCTTGGGATACTCGAAAAACGATGACATTGACCCGTTTCTGGAACAAATGTGATTGTTTTTAATATAGAATGAGAACTAGATACGACAAGAACGACGATGAAATACTAAATAAATTAAAATCTAGATTTTGTTGTTGTTAATGTTGTTTATTTGCAAAGCCCTATCAAAAAAACGAATAAAAAACGTTCCCAAAACAACAATTATAGAGCGAGATAATCGTAGAGAAAGCCAATGAAAACAATATTAAAATATTTAGAAAAAGCACGTGGTTTCATTTGATATTCAATTCGCACAGATCGATAATTAGGGAGAAGTGGATAATAATTGATAATAGTAGAAAGTGCAGAAATAAATCGAATCTAGGCGCACAATTTCCAACCATTTTGTTGAAGAATGAGAATCATGTGAGGAGTGAATGTCCACTAGATGACAAAACGACGCAGTGGGTGACGACGAAGATGAAAACGTCGGTGACGAGTGCAAATACGACAAATAGTAGATGCGAAAGACGATGAAGGGACCGATAGGACAACACATACACGCGTACACTCTCACTGACACGAGCATTGATCAGCTGATGTTTTAGGCCACTTTGTACATGGAAATAGAATTCGTTTTTAATAGGGTTGAGCGTATCGTGGAGCTCACGAGAGACATATAGCGAAGAGTGCTTTTGTTGCTGTTGTTATTCTTGCTTTACTGGTTGAATAACTAGATAGCTTTTCCTCCTATTCGGACCAATAAGCGGTCAACTCGCATTTCTCTCATGACCCAGACTCGTACTTTCAAGCTCCCATAAATATTGGATAAATAATAAACAAGGTGACGATATTGTTTGAGAAAATATTTTATCATTCGATTGTTTTGAAATAATTATAAAACCATGATTGCGAAATAAAGAAAACTTTAAATTACGAAAATTAAATTTAAATTGAAAAAAAAAAAACAAAAATATCTTTCCGTAAACTGTCGTTGGTTGACACGTTTTGCATTCCGACGATTTATTGCATATGAGAATAAAAAATCGCTAGTGTGGTCAGAGATATTCATAATTTTTAAAAATAAGATATTAATTAAGGAATTAAATTTGTGGAAATCCTTATTTTGATAAACGAAGAAGACGCGGAAGAAAATGCGTACTGTGAAAATTAACACGTACGGGTACGTAAATGCGATATGCGTTCAGGAAATTATCTTTTTAATGCAGATAGTTTTATTATTAAAAAATAAGAAAAGCAAAAATATTACTAAAAATACTAAAGTAAATAATTTTACAACCTCCTTACTTAATTAACTATTTTAAAGCTGGACTATGAAAAGTTCAATTAAAAACGCAAGACGTAAATTACAAGAATTAGAACTATTCCAACAATTATCATCAAATAAATGATAACACAATGATTTTCACGTGATCAAGGTTAACATGTTCAACCGTCGGGGAAAAAGTTGATCTAGGTTAAAAAATATAATAGATTAAAAATAAGCTTTAATGATCATAGTAAAAAATATTTTTAAAATAATAAGAAGAGGACGTTTCTCTTTACTCGTTCAGTTTAAAACCATTGTTAATAATTAAAGAAACACCTATAAATTAGAGTATTATATTATAAATATCAAAGTTTAAATACAAAAGGGAAAATTTGTCGATTTGTGAAAGGTTTCTTTTGAGCACGCGTGCACGTATAATGTTTATTTACGTTCTATAAACAATCTATCAGTTTTTGCTGAATTTTATGCTGAATTTTGAAATACTTTAGCTAATACAAGCATATATTTGACAATATACTTACCATTAAGTCGTTTTATGGAATATAAAAAAAGTTAACAATGGCCGAGGACTAGGATTCACACCATGGCCGGACATTACTTTCTAAGGGTGGAATGGTGTGCATTAGATATATTATTGTTCAATTATACATATCAAACGTAATATTACGGAAATAACACCTACAAGCTTGTCCTTCGCAAAATGGAAGAGGAAAGGTGGTATAAAAAGGATAGTCGGTCTCGTTGGGACTGCACGTTTCCATCTGTTCTTCTTTTGTCTCTCATCAATTTTTGTTTTCCATTTGTTATCTATTTGTTGTTTATTATTTTATTCATTCATATGAGAGATAAAAGACATGAAGCTGGAAACTTTCTTAGTACATTCCAAACGAGACCGTCATTTTTCCTCTTCCATTCGCCATGAGACATCAACATGTTATATAAACATACAAAGTGGTACATCATCTTGGGAGTGTATATCAGGGTTGCACAAAATCTATCAACCATCTTCCGGTATTTTCCAGTTCGAATTCCGTTTTCCGTCTTCCTTTTGAAAAAAGTCGATTTCCATATGACCCTGATGTATATTTATCAAATTATAAAATATTAATTGAAAAATTATAAAGAGGAACTGATTTAATGGAAACCTACCCTAAATATATATCTCACGTGGTATCAAATTAAAAATTCCACCCCTACAATTTGAACTGAATCACATTATAATTCTAATGTTGATAACTAAAAAATGATGCAATATTGTGAAAAATATCACGCACAGTTCAATGTTGCACTAATTTTTGAATAATTCACCGAATTTCTAAATTAAAAATATTATTGGATGTGTAAGATTAATAAGAGTCTAATTGGGTATTAATTAAAGCCTATTTTGCGATAATTATGACGTTTTCAATTCTCTCTAATCAAAAATATAGGTAAAGTTTACATGATGTATCGGTATGAAATATTATGTTTGTATTAGTCGTTGCGAAACAGGATTACCGCAAAACTATTTTAATTCAAATTTTTTACTATTAAATTTATTTAAATTTTATATATTCTTAGCCGAGTTTTCTAAATATAAATTGAAATGTTTTAAAATTTGAAAGCTGAGGTATGCAAGAACGTATTTACCTGTTAAACGGAGATGGAAAATAATTTATAAATTACCCTTGCTTGTAAAGTATACAAATGTTAAAATTATTTTTGTAATTTCAATATTATTTCTTGTATATTCTTATTTGCTTCTTCTTAGAAACGTCGTTTATCAGTGATTTTCCATCATCGTTTAACGGATAAATACTTGGTCATAAATAAAAAAAATCCGGCTACGGTTAATATTAAATTATTGTACATTTCAGAGATCAGTACCTAATGGAAGAGCAAAAAAAAAAATAATAAAAGAATTATAGTCACGTTTGGACGGGCACGTGGCCACCAAGGGTTTCCCATCTATTCCTCTTCAATATGCCACTGGTCAACCCGAACGCGTCCGCGGCGAGATAAACACGCTTCGTTCACGAGAGAAATCTTAAAAGCATCGAATTTAAGTGTTCACAAGTAGGCTAAATGAGAAGAAATATGTTCACTGTATACAAACTAGTACCGTAAATGTTTCTTAAAAATTCTAAATTTTAAATCCTATTATTTCAATTTTCGTTTATTTTAGTGATCTTGGCTCTAATGAGCTTGAAAAAAATTTCGTTTTTATGTCATTATACTTTAAAACTTTAAAATTTTATTTCAATTGTCGCGAGAACACCTGGACTACCAGAATTTGAATAATTCTTATTAAAACTTTTTATTCCGTCGCCGAAGCGTCTTTTGTTCTCAACCGACGTGTTCGGATTCACCAGTGGTGCGTTATCCATTTTTTGAGAAAAGAAACCGCGCCGCATTGCAAAAGACTTCGCACCAATTGCAAATACTACCTTTTAATTTATTATTTTTATTTTCAATATTTTATTTATCTGTTAACGTTTCATTCTGCAGAAATCCCGATGAATTAATGAAAATAAATTTTTAGAACCGCAATAAATGGACCAGAAGAGTCTTCATCGTCAATATAAGTGAATTGTATATATTGAAAATAAAAATGGTTGAGTTTGTAATTGGTGCGAAGTCTTTTGCAATGCGGCGCGGTTTCGTAGCTGTTTTCGTTTAATAATTTTATTTTTAAAAAATTTTTAGCAAATTCATTGCCACCACTTGTTGAGTTTTTTTCTATTTCACGTATATAATACGCGTACTTTTAAGTAAATAAGCTTCGTTGAATATTTAATGGTTTTTTAACCAAGTAACACGAATAAGTTTCAAGATGAACATTCAGGTATAGGAGGAATAGATTTTTCCGAAATAGGTCAATACAATTTTAAAGTTATAAATCATAAAATATTAAATTTTGCGTTATTTCTCACTTAAAATTCAAAAATGTTAACATTTCGTAAATTTAAGATTTATTTGAAACTCTTTCTGATATATCGTTGTTGGCGAGCATTTTGACGTTAATATTTGAACGGATTAATGTCATTAAATCAAGAAACAAGAGATGATCACGGACTAAATTCGAAACAAACACGTGGACTACAATTTACAAACCTACACAATTCACAATAATAATGGTGTGCATATTTTTTTAAAAAACTTTATTCCATGATGGCTACTTATTGGCGAAACAAACAAACTTAATAAAGCTGGGACAGTGGTAGATATTGTATATTGTTTTGTAATAAGTTTGGGCTATATGGTTTAGAGCAGAGATTGGAGGAATGGTATTTTTTCAATTTCGGAATTCGGAATAAAAATTGGAATTTTGAAATGCGAAACTAGACATATCCGTGTTTACGGTGTTTCAATAGAATCTTCTACTACTACTACTACCAGTTGGCATGCGCCTGAAACGGAATAAGACAAATGTAAACTTTAAGGCTGACAAAATGACAATTTGAAAACTTACGAATGATAAGTTTACCTATATAGTCGCACAGTTTCGAATAAAATCTCAAGGAAGATAGTAAAGTGCATGGGAAAAACCGCTCTATATGAAAAGTGATATTTCGGAACTCGGAATCAAAAACGAAACTTCGGAATCCGGAATCGAAAAACGGTAATGAGGAATCCCGAATTCCGCTCCTCTCTGGTTTAGAGGTCTTATTCTATACTGTTTTTCTATATTTGTTTGGGCAACTTAAGCTCCAGGATCATTCTATACGTTTAAAAAAATTCCGTATCTAAATTATAGAGATAATTACCATTAAGTTGTGTGCTTTACTATTATAATTTTACCAACGAATTTTTGAAATATAATGATAGTTTGTTTCGAAGATCAAAATTTGCAGTATCACTGTTTTGCTTCTCTGTTTATCATTATTGGTGTTGTCTATGAGTCCTCTTGAGTCTCTTTGAGAAGGAGATGTCTTTGTCTCGAATATAAATATAAAATCACAATGGAAAATCGGAATTGATTTAAAAAAATTTGAAATTTCTATTGCTGCTCCTAATCATGACCTCATTGGCATTCACCCACTCTGTTTTTTGTTTCCATTAGAATATTCACAATAAAGTTAATTATAAAACAATTTAAAGTCCTATTTATACATTTTCATCCAATTAAGAACCTTCACAAGAGCTATTAGAAAAAGGTTCTTGTATAAATCTGCTAAAAAATATTTTTTGTTAGTTAATTTGAATGGAGAAGAAGAAGAAGAAGACTTGTCATTCTTTCTAATGTTTGATGCACCGGATAAATGAGCACGAGTAGTTGTGTTTGTGTATATATGATTTTAAATTTACTTGCTGTTTTTTATTTGCGGAAGAAGTAAGTAATTAATACAGAATAAAATTTATAATAATAATAATTAGTATTATTAAAACAAAAAAAAAGAAAACTTTATATATTATTGATCCTTCTAATTATATATTTGTTTTTTAAAGTTTTCAAACAAAATATGTTATTATTTTCAAAAGATTTAATTTCTATAGAAAATACAAAACCATTTGTGCTCTAAACTGATGATTGCAATTGATTGCATTTGTATTCATTTCTACCTATCTTGTTTGTCTATTTTATCCCATTGTTGCCAAAATAAATAATTTATCTTGATCCCTGGTCGACATTTAATGCCATCAGTTCTTTGAATTTCATTCATCACCCAATGCGTTTTGTTCAAAAATGCTCGATCATTATACTCTTTTCGAAAAAAGCGAGAGCACTATTTTTTGTATGTCTGCAGGATGGAATAAATTGGATCAACGAATATGAGGTAAATAATCACATTGCGATGCTCTTGCTCAATTAATTTTATTCTTCTTGCAATTGTATGGAAATAAATTCCGTGCTGATTATGAACATTTTAATAATTTCTCCACAATTTATTTCTTATTTAAATGTAAGAACGATTAAATACAAAGTTCACAGTTTCTTCAAAGTTCTTGGAAAACATTTAATGAATTTTTATTTTATTCCTAATTTTTCTGTAGAGTTATGATTAGAGAATAATCAAATGAATAGCCTTAATTTGTATACAAGAAAAGAATGTATCTATAATATTTTCGATACAAAAAGTTTGTTTATAATCTAAAGATTTTGATAATTTATTTTCTTAGCCTTTGTTCGATGAAATTAACACTTTCTATTTTCTAGATTTTGTCTTCTAAGCATATCCATATAATTCATAATCATAGGATATTTAAATGACTTTATAAAGTTAATTAAATCGCGAATGACAAAGAGTAGTGTTTTCAAATTACTCCAAATACTCGATCTGATATTTTAAGGAAAATGACTAAAGAGTATTCCAAAGAACACAATTTGCGATCTTATATGTTTTACGTTGAGAAACACTGGAAGTGACACTGGATTAGGGCACTTAAACGATTTTTAAAGTTATCAAGCTATGCCCAGCGTCGTAAAAAGTCGTGAAATATTGTGCGTGACACATTTTACGCTATAGCGCAGGAAAGAAAACGATACAAATATACGTTTTAATATTATTAAATATATTAAAACGTATATTAACACAACAAGGTGCATAAAATAACATAAAATAATAAATAATAAATAATGACCGATTAATTGTCACGATCTCCACTATTCATTTCTGAATATATACCAGTGATGGGAGGGACTATCCCGGGTAGGGAAATTGAATAAAAAAGTCCCGGTCCCGGGACCGGGGAGAAAAAAACGGAAATTTTGAAATTTTTTAAGGTCCCGCCCGCCCGGAATTCCAAAAAACGGGGTCCCTCCCATCACTGATTTATACGCAATGAAAGTGTTCAGTGTTTGCGACAAGCCCATCCTTAATTTCAGATGGACTTTTCCTAGGTTTACAAGGCAAAATAAGTTTTTTAACATCCGAGTGATCGTGAGCTTAGCTCTACCGATTGCGATTTATTCGTAAAATTCACTTTAAACATAATTCAAAAAGTTTTTATACGTTAGGCAGAGCGAAAAACATATTGAGATGGTGCTTCTGGGTGCCAGGCAGCGAATTATTTGCTTAAAAACCATCGTCGTAAGCGGGACCGACTTCACAAAAAGAAAATTAACTAGCGCCATGAAATTGTTGAGCTTGGAGCGCGTTTTACTACAAAACCATATATTTGTTGCTGTCTTTTCTGTCGTTACCCTTATTGTTAACTACAGTGCCGTAGGATATACAATTTCATTGTTTTGCCCCTAAGTGAGGTTCTCGGATTCGAAATCACTATGAAACTTCGTCCAGAGTTGTATAACCTTCCGAAAAGTTTAATTTTGTGAAGTAGAATGTTCAACAATATTTGCATCAAGTTTTATACCAAAAAAAAAAAAATAATATTAAAAAACAAGGATTATTGCATTAGTCATTGGGTAAAGTAAAAAAATACGACGAATATATATTGTCCTTTTCAGAGATCGGTGTGCCTAAAATGGTATGGTAATAAAATGTGCTCAGTAAAAATCGGAAAATCATTATTTCCAGTTGGAGTGCTCTGGCGGTTGAAACAAAAGCATAGTCTTCCGAAATAACCTTGAACGTGAATTGATTCATGATGCTTTCGACACGGTACAGAGGACAAATTTTATAATAGTAATACCTTAGTGAAATTGAAAAGTAGTGGGGACATACAATATATGTGGTTTCGTCAGATTCTTTTTTTAAATTTATTTTTAAATCTGTGCATTACTTGAGATAATGCTTACTTGTTAAGGAGAGCACTAAGAAAATAAATAACAACAAATAAATTCGTAAAACAGAATTTCAGAAGAGTAATTTATTTCTAACATTTCGAACAACAGAGATATTTTTAGAAAAGCTTGGTAAATTTACTTTAAAATTAGTTTTTAAATTTAAACGAGGAAATTAATAAAATATGTTTAAATATTGTGACATTGTAATTTGTTGAACTTGTTTTTTGAATTTTCACGGATCAAATTGACACTTCCTTTTAGGTGAATGTAGAGGATTGGTCTTAAATAATCGGTATTAGTGAAATATTCCAGGAATAATTAGAAAAGCTTCTGTTGGTTTTTTTTAAAATTTTTGATGTATTTAGTAGTAAAATACGGTCTGCCTTTTACTCTGGTTCTGAAAACGTGAACACGGTTTCGTAAGCGAAACGCGTTTGAAGCGCGACGGAAGAATTTGAACTCAAAAGTTGGAATAATCAAAACCCCATCGGAAATCTCAAAAGAATCAAACTCCTATAAATTTTTGAGAATAAAATTCAATTTTTCCAGGCATCCACATCAATGGTAAGTTAAAAAAAAAGAATTCGTATTCACAAATATTGAGTCTATAATCTCTATTACATTTTTAGTCAGTTTTTTGAGTTTTAAGCTCAAAATAAGATAACATTTAATATTTCATAAACGGTCATAGGAACCGGCAATTCGGATTCACATTTAACAAAAATGAATCTGGAATTCGGGATTAATTAATCCAATAAAATAATTTTATATAGAACATTTTATTATCTTTGCGGTTATTTTCCGACGGTACGCCAACTCGAAAGATTTTAACGATTTTGCAATTTTCAATGCGTGTCGAAAATTTTTGCGTATTTTAACAAAAAGTTTTTTACTGCAATTTAACTAGGCTTTTCTTAAATTATCTAAAATTATTAAAATCTTTCCAAAAAGTTACATTTGAGAACGTTTACTGAGCTCATTTTATTACCATACCAGTTGACGTGCGACTCGGACAATTTTCACGTTTTCCTATAACACCCCTAAATCTTATTGAAAAATTTAAATATCAATAATCTAAAAAAATATAATTCGAAACACTTGTATATCAACATCTTTGCCCGATTATACAATCACAACATAAAAGTTTTTCAGCTGTTTGCTCTGAAATCAACTTTTACTGATAATAAATATCATATAATGTTCTACAACAGAACTTCAGATGTTTTATAATCACAAAATCATGTATATAGAACTTTCAAATTTCCAAAAAATGGTCTATGAAAGCAGGTAGGCTGCTAAATAAACGTGTCGCAGTGTCAAAACGCCCCCGATCTCCATGAATTCGAAATAAAAAAACTTTGTGAGCACAATGAATGAGTATGAATATGTGTGTTTGAGTTTTGCTATTTTCACCACTGGATTTTCATGATTTATTTAAATGAGCAGATTTTGTTCGTTACCTAAAACTTATTAGTTATTCGGTTGCAGCTCACTTTCAATAGGCAATGCCTCTTTCTTTCTTTCACAGCTTTGTTTTTATTTTTACCGTTCTTTCAAGTTTTCCCAGAACAATCCGGATAAATCGTTTTGATGAGGAACAATATCTTATGCGTGTTTTTATGTTTTTATTTAGATATAAATTATGAATATGTGAATAAAAACCATAACTATGGAATTAAAAAAAACTGAATGAATGACGAACGAATAAATTAATAATTCAATGTTAGTGTTCTTCAATAATAATTATTACTATTTTTATATATATTATTGTCATGTTTTTTGATGATTCTTAATTAGCTTTGGTGTTTCGGAACTTTTTTGTTTTACTGTAGATGTAATCAACATTTTCTATTTCCATTTGTTTAAATTTTCTTGTGTATTTGTTTAATCTGGAAGATCCATAAAATATAATTTTAGAAAATTGATTTTCTTTAAAAAAAACATTTTTGTATTCTCTAGATCTTACTGGCGAAGGAAAACTTAACCAAAAAACACAGGAAATTAAAATATCTGAAATTATAATATAAACTTTCTAAATTTTTCAAAAATTAAATTATTCTGTAAAATCCTTGATCTAGTTTAAATCTTCGAAATTTTGAATAATTCCTGGTGACCGGCAAAACTATACCGTTACTTTTTCTTATTTTTTCCTCTTCCTTTAGGCATCTGAAAACGGAATGACATTTTTTGAATTTCGGAAGGGAAAAATCACCGGAATCCAGCTGTATTCGATCTTTACGTTTATATAAAAAGTGAGTTTTCGGAAGGCACAAGTAAAATATAGAATTTTGGAATCTGGAATTCGGAATAACCTTTTAAAATCGAAATCCGTTATTCCGCTCATCTCTTCTGAAAACTACATAAAAATCGTAACCGATTGCAAAACAATCGTAGTGGGAAACGGTTTTATTAAGATTAGTTCCCTATTAAACTTACCTGAATTTTTATGGGATAACAGTTTTCTTGCAATCAAAACACTAACAAGTATGCTTTCCCCAATAGATATGAGGAACAATTTCCACAACGTTATTGCGTAGTCAAAAAAACCGAATTTTAGTATTCGGTCCCTGAAGATTTCAGAAAGCCTACTATCGCAGTTTTCTATATAAGCAACATTCCAAGCACAAAGTTGTTTTTTCTCCTATCTGTTTATTTATTTAATACAGTATACCTATCAAATGTATACTATATATTAACACTTAAGTATAAGCAGTAATACATAAATGGCATAATTAATGTTAATGATATTCGACGGTTTTACTAAGAAATAAACAAAAAACTTGTAGTATTTAATAAATATTATGGTAATTAGTTGGATATTGTTTTTGTTTGATGTTAGCTCTTACCTAAATAATCGACTAAAAGTTTCCAGAACCATTTTTTTAAAATTATATTTTTAATTTTTATCCAAAATCCGATTTTCTTGAAAAACAACAGAGAATTTGTTTGGTTAAAGCTTTTTTCTCAAATATCAGATAGTCTAAAAAACGTATATAAAATTGAACATTAAAATTATTATAAAATAATATTTAAATTATAACAATTTCATTCTTTTAATGAATATATTCACTTCTGTTCTCGACGTATCCATATTCGAATACAGTAAAATGTCTAGACTACGGTATCTCTACACAAATATCGGATTTTATTTTTTCCCGCGCGTTTATAAATTTGTTTCAGCATGTTACTGTACTAATATGAACTCATTTTACAGTACTTCACTACCAATTATTCTCCTAGTCTCTATCTCTCTCTCTCTCTCACTATCGCACTATCTAATTATAGTCAAACTTTAAGATATCAAAAATCGTCTTGAAAAGGTTTTCTGAATCAAAAACCAAGTTTTAAATTAAGCACAATACAAAATCTACCAACATAAACTAAAAAAAACATAAAAATTTTAAAAAATATAATAAATTATTAATTTCATTGTCTTTTTCGGTAAAATGAGCAAGTTTTAGCCGCCGATATATTTGTTTTCAAACTTTTTTCCTGGGCTAATTCGGCCAAAAAACCAGACAATTATTATTCTAGTACGACCTATCATTGAATTAGTCATACCAAAAAGGCATGGCTCAGCGATTTTTTCGCTATGCAAAAGGTGTGAGACCGGAAACTCGGCGTTTGTTGGAACTCGGTTTTGAAAAGAGATTCTTTCTATTTTAAATTGGTTTTTTTGATTTTTTTGCTTGATTTCTGTTTTGACTTAGTTTTAAGTATTCATCCTTTTTGATGTCAGGGAATTAATACGAGTTTTCTGAAACACGACACCTGTTTTAGTAAGATGCCTGTCTTATTTAATATTCGATTAATTTTATGTTATCTGGGTAATTTGTTTTAAAATAATCACAATTTGCTTCAAATTCGTCTCGTATAATTAACATTTGCGGAAGGCGTTCTTCAAACAAATTAAAATTAACATTCCCTGAATTACAAGAGAAATCCACTAATTTTAATTGATGTTAGGGCCCAATCAAGTTAATTGAAGAAAAAAGTTTTAAAAATTGTGTGCACTTAATGCGAGAATACTGTGGTTGGTTACTCAGAACTAGAAATAAGCCAAAGTCGAAGAAAAGCTCAATGAAATATTATTTATAATTTTTATTAACCACTTAATAACAGTTAAAAATAAATAAAACGAGGAAAATAAATGTTGAGATGAACATTTGACGCCACAAGAGGTGGGTACCTTACCTTAATTAAAAGAATAATAAAATAAAATAAGAATAGAATAAATAAATAATGGTTACACTAAGTTGCTATAATTAATATTAGTAACATTACAATAAATAATATATTTAAACTCTGTGCCATAATGATAATATGATTCTAGAAATAATTTCTTTCCATCTTATACTTTAGGGGGAAAATTTTGATCAATTTGACGTAAGCTCCTTGTTAGTAAAATATTATCGACATTAAAATTAATGCGAAGATCTTAATGGTTGCAGATGTAGTTTTCAGGACATTTTTTAATATTGTTAATATTTCGATTATCCTTTTCAAGTCATTATTATAATTGGATTTTACATAAAAGATGTTTGAACTCTGAGTTTAGGATTATAGACCATTTTTTAAAAGAAATTAAATAATGTAAATGATTTTTGCACATATACACATGTTATTTAGATTTTTATTTCAATTAAAAATTCTTCCAAACTCATAATAAAATAAGGAAAAGTTACATTAAAAACTAAATAGTTTATTAAATAAAATGTTGCGTTTACGTGAAATACACACAATCCGTATTATAAAATTTAAGATTTTAAAGAATTTTTATACTTTAGCGTCGGAATTTTGCGGTTCAAATTGTTCTACAAGATCCATGAATTGTAAGAACTTTTAAATTATTTTCAAATGGTCTCAATGAGTACGTGAAACAAATATCCGATTTATTTTTTAAAATATTCCTTCAAAATTTTTAGTTCACGTACGCTTAGTTATTTTTATATTTAATGAAAGTATCAATTTCTCATAACTTGATAATAAAATAAAAATGAAATAATATTGTTCTTTTCAGATATCGGTGTATAATGGAAGAGGAAAAAAATTAGGATGGAATGAGGTTCTCGTTTGGACGGCCATCTTCTCATCTCTCATCAATGTGTGTTGTCTCAAAAAAATGGACAGCCCACATTGAAGAGGAATAGACGAAAAAGTTGTTTGTAATCCATTCGAGGCTATAATTTTATCTTCTTTTCTGTTCTTTCATTAGGCACCGATTTCTGAAAAGGAACAATATAATTGCAATTTTGCCTTTATGTGAAATACACACAATTCATTTTATAAAATTCAAATTTTTAAAGTATTTTTTCATACTTAGCGTCGTAATTGTCCGACGCTAAAGTCTTTAGTGAACAGTATGTTATTTTATTATGCCAAGAAACAACATTGAATTCAAATAACCTTTAAATAATATTATTCTATGAGAAGGAAAGTGTATTAGAAACGTTGGTTTTTTTTTGGCTCTAATAGTATCCACAAAAATTTTCAGCCTCCCAAAAATGGGTTTAATACCTGAAAAAACCTCCGATCATTAGTTGTGACTGATTTTAATGTTTTGAGGTTCGGTCGTGTGGCCGTCTAAAGGAGTCTTGAATTTTTTCTTAATTTTTGCTCTTCCAATAGGTTCCGATCTCTGAAAACGATAATAAGCAAATTAAAAAAATAGAAATTCGTCGTTTAGTTCAAGGGAAACAAAATTCCCAATGTTCCTTTATAATTTATTGTCCTTTTCAGAGGAGGTCGATGCCTAATGGAAGAGCAAAAAATTAGGGGCGCAGAAAAGGTCTTGTTTAGACAGCCACACGGCCATTAAGGCCATCGAATCTCTTCCTCTTTTGTTTCTCATCAATTTTTGTTATCTATTTTTTGTTTATTATTTGATTAAAAGAAATAATACGTTTAATTTAAAAATGAAAATTGATGAAATAAAAATATTGATGATAAACAAAAGAGGAAGAGATTCGATGGCCTTAGTGGCCGTGTGGCTGTCTAAACAAGACCTTTTCTCCGCCCCTAATTTTTTGCTCTTCCCTTAGGCATCTCTGAAATGAATAATATGTATCCTTTGCTAGATCATTTGAACAATTTCAAGCCTCCATACGTCTTACAGTAATGTTTCTCTCTTTCTTATTGTCTTTTCTGTGGCATATACTTTTTCCTGTCCTAAAATCAAAATCATGCTATTATTAATATTTATTTATTATTTTTTCTAATGTTTTTAAAAAATATTTCTTTACCATAAAATGTTGTATTCCCTTATCAAAGGAAGAATGTACTCTTCGGCGCATCGAAATCCTACCCAACCCTAAAACACAACGTGATATTAGATTACCAATCCAATCGTTTAGAATTTCGGGACCATTTTATTCCAATGCATACATTTTATTCAAAATTAGTTGTTTAATATAAGTAATTTTGAGTTAAAAATTAAGGGAAAAATAAGATGATGGATTTGATTCCAAATTTGTAACTTATAAAATCTCATTTTAACAAGCTCGATTTGCTGAAAATGCACTAGTTTTGACAATTTTATAAAACTCAATTTTTCTTCATTTTTTATTTAAAAGCCAGTTTTCATAACTTAAATTTTAAATTCCAAAATGTTTGATTTTTAACCAATTATACTGAGTATTGCAATCTCTTGGGTATATTTAATGTGTTGTTTTGGTTCGTTAGGTTTTCAATCAGCTGTAGAGTTTTCGTTGTTTTTTGTTTTAATTATTTGATTTTATATTATCCGAATGATTAATATAGTATATTTGGATAAGTTTCACTTATAAATTCCAACGGAGCGACTAATTTAGAATATCTCTACTAATTCTTTCATTTTATTTCTCGAATTTCGAAGAAAATGTTAATCATTGTTGGAAGACGTTTTGAAATGACACTATATTGAAATTTATAACCTTTAGCTTGTTAAAATCCGTTACCCTTTGCACAGCAAATAAAAATTATGATTTGATTTTTTACAAATGTAACTTTTACATAGCAATATTCACTTCATTTTTAGATTTCTTAAACTGAAATCGCTCGTTATAATAAAGTTCCCAAATAGTAACCTTGTCTTTAAAATGTAGTTATTTTAATAAATTTATTATTTTTCTTTTTTTATCTATTTCAAGTTTTTTCTTTAAGTTTCTTGTTCTTGTTGAATTTACAATGAATCTTTAATTGTTTATGATCTGTTGTGGCCTTGAGGTGGTGGAGCTGTTAGTAGTAGCGAATGATGAGCGTAGCCGAAGAAAGCTCAAACTTGGGTAATTAAACCACTTTATTGAGATTTACATAATTTACAAAACAATCAAAAACAATATAATAATAACAATAAATAAACGAAAACCGGAAGTGAAATACCAAATATTATTTTAGGCCAAACACAGGGAACGCGCCTTCGCGCTGTGCCTGCACACCTAAGCGCGCATTTGGCGCGAATTTAAATTTTTATGTGGCGCTGCCACAACATCTTCCCGTTTCAGTTAAAGACATTATAAAGCTATAAAAAATAAATGGCATAAAAACAAGACTAAATTTAACTGTACTCGTATTTCTTCTGCTAACTATTTGCACACCCGGATAGTGATGACAACATAGAAAATAAAACATCACGAGACGACGATACAAAAAATGTTTTTCGTGATTTTTTCAAATTTTTTAATATGACCTATCTTATCTCTCTCGATTTGACATTATCATTTCAACTTCTTGCAGTTAATAGTTTTCTAATTAATCAATCAAAACTGGAAACACTAAAACAATTAAATATTTGGTAGTATAATTACTTTTAAGTCGTTTTATCGAATATTAAAAAAAATATTTAAAAAATAATTAAATTGGCCAAGGACTAGGATGGCCGGAGTCTTCTTTCTCAGGATGGAATGGTGTGCATCAGAGACTGTCGGGATTCCGGATTCCGTATTTCGCATACCGGATTTCGATCTTTTATATTTTAATTCCGAGTTTCACTTTTCATTTAAACTTTAACACCAAATACGAACTAAATTCCGTATTCTGCGTTCGAATGTTCAAATTTAATTCCGAATTCCGGATTCTGAAATTCAAAAACTGTCATTCCTACCATCTCTGGTGTGCATCAGGGTTGAATTCTCCCATATTCCACTCTCCGTTGGGCATTCCATTTCCGTATTCCGGTGTCAACAAAATTAAATTCCATTTCTGTCTTCCGCTTCTCGTTAGAAAAAAATGTATTTCGTGCAACCCGCTTGGTATGTAAAATGTGCAATGCCATGGTGCCGGCTTCAAGAGGAACCAATCCGATGAGGAATCCTCTTGCGATATTTTCGATTAGCACCAGGTCGTGAAAGTGAACTACGTTTGTTGCAAAAAATTCCCATCAACACGAATGCCTTAAGCTGCTTCCACACTATCCTTGCTTCATCGATAATCATTTGAAGAGCAAATTCGAACAGTTGGCAAATATAACAAGTAATAAAATCTCTATTAGGTTCGGGGGAATCTCAACCTTTTAATAACCTCGAACTGAATAATCAAAATAAAACTACAAAAAAAGCTTCATTCCACTCCCAGAAGTTAAATCTTCTTCACGCAATTCCATCTTCCACTTTCCGTGTTATTATGTTTTCGGCGCAAATATTTTGGTCATAATCTTCTATTGTTCTCCAGTCTAGTATCCCATTCAATAAATATATAATATTGGTGATCAGTATGAGATTCGAACTCGCAAAAAAAATCCAAATGGATTTGAGTTTTATTATTTAAAAACTTTAAATTTAAAAACAAATTATTAGAATATTTTCATTTTTTACCACCTCACGCCAACTGGTATGAGCTCAGTAAACGTAAGAGATAACTTTGTGACAAGCTATCAATACTTTTTAGATATTTTCAGGAACGCCTACACGCCGAATGAATTGTTAAATACAGAAGCTCAGAAAAGTTATATAGACTTATAAGATCGTAAAACTTAAAATCCAGAAGATATTTTAGGAGAAGCTTGTAATGTTTCCGTAAAAATTAGTTGTTAACTTTCTCGTGGATTTTAATAAAATGCGTTTAAAATTTGCAATATAGACATTTTTTATTTTGCGTGCGCCTAGTTGATTTGTCGTAAAAAATGTTTTATTGAAAAGACGTTAAAATTTTCAAATCCGCTTAAAAAATATTTCCAATTGGCGAGTCATGTTTGTCCCGATTTCTTCGAGGACGATTAGGTAAATCAATATTCAAACATAAGAGCTTAAACAGTGGAAAACGCACCAATTTTTTAATAGGCGTTTAATCATAATTATTGCAAAATTAAGATGCATTAAGAATTTCTCTATAAAGTCGGCTATTAAAGTACAGATAAAGCCCGGAAAAAATGACGTGAATCTTATTAACGAAAACGAAATTAGTCACCAAACTACATGAGCGTCTTCAAATTGAGTTCCCAAAAAACAAACTTCGATCCTTTCAAGTCAATTTTCATATTGGTCACCAGTGAGATATTGGTTAATGCGTTTCGAAGAGCACGTCGGCCGAGTAAACATGCGATTCTAAAAATAAACTCGCAACAATTTACAACAACAACAATCCACCCCCAACTATCATCATCATCATCATCATCATCATCAGAAGCAATCAACGTAGATTCACCGCTAATGTGCGTTAGATGAGCAGGACTGCTAATGCAATAATGGTTCTTCGAATCGAAACAGACGACAATTGGGTTAGCACCAGTGATCATTATAAAATCGACGGAAAATAAAAGTGAATCTTTAATAGAACAATGAAATAAATTCGTGCAGAAACAATGAGCATCGCGAATTATTTAAGGACATGCTTATTTCGGGTTTTTCTGCACATTCGAAAATCATAAACTCTTTCTCGAAGAATGAGCATATTTGGTTTATGATTGTCTTTGGTAATATTGCTCTTGTTTGTTTTTATTTGCTCGCCTTTTTTGGGATTGTAATTAAATTATTGAATATGAGCAATATACATGCACAATTATTGGCATCGTCGTGTTTCTGCTTTATGCTTGTTTTTAATAAAATTAAAACAAAATGTTTTCTGGTGAGGAAATGGTGCAATAAAACCATTTTTATTCCTTGCGTGTCTTGTTTGCCTTTAAACTAATAATCTCGGATTTCTCTCTTCAGTTTGATTTAATTTCCAAAACGACGCCTATTTTGTTTTGTTTTTCTCGCCGTGCTTATTTAATTATTTCCGGAGACGTAGTAATAACTTCTGCGCATGTACTTTGCTCGCTTATCACAGCGAGCCGCGCTGCTCTCGTGCTTAATTACACATCTTTTTGTATTCTGATGTCAGATATTTAATCTGATATATAACAATAAATACATTCTGTGTGTTTGTGTGCTGAATATTCCTTGTTCGAAATTCAATAAACGTAGCCGCTGTGAAATGCAGCCTAGAGCTTAGCTGAGCTGTGTTGAGCCGGATACTTTCCTTTTTGCGCTATTGAAATTGTACACCCCCTTCCATGAATATTATTGCCTTGGTTCAGGTTTATCCATTAGTTTTTTGCGAATAAGAAGAAGAAGATATTGCACAAAAGATGGCTCTAATTTTTTTGACATGTTTATATTCGTGGTTTTATTTTTACTCACGAATTGTTTATGCTTCGAAATAAACAAATAAATAAATTGTGAGATATAGTATTAATAATAATTTTATTCATTATAATTCAATAAAAAATAGATTTTATTTTTTTATTTAGAAATATAAAACACGCTACTTTAATTACTGACTGAATATAACCTAAAATTAAAACAATTTTATGAGATTGTTTCTTCATCTCTTCTCATACACCCAATAAGCTTTTTTTGCGAATATAATATCATTCAACAACATTGGCTTATTCATCTAACTTATTCTTTTTTATTATTTTTTTAAACAGTGTTCCATTCTTCTATTTACGTATGCTTGTTCTAGACAGCTATTTATCGGTTTTCTTTTTTTCTATTCGAATCGTTCTTCTAAATTACTGAGAAATGTTGTCAAAAATAAACTTTTCTTGCTGATCAACAAGCCAATTACGTCGAATTAGATATTTATCTTTATTTTCGAGTAAAATGAATGTAATAAACGCGCAACTTTTCGAACTCTATTTATTCCTCATAGGGAAGTGAATTTGAAGTACACATGTCCGAAAATATATCAATTTTGGTAATTGCATTCAATTTTTCAATGTGTCAATTAATTTTGCGTTTATATATTCGCTATTTTTTTTAAAATTTTTTTGTTAATAGCTCGAGTTTTCCTTTTCATTTTTTGCAATTAATTGTAATTCTTGATTTATTTAAAGCTATGTACAATATTTGCGAACAGGAACCGTTATGAACATGCTTATTTCCCAATATTTAAACGAAATTTCTTTGTGAAAATTACCAGTTTTTTCTAAATCTTTATAAGAAACTTTATATCTTTCGGAAATGTTAAAAAACTAAGAAACACCACAAATATATTTATTAAAGTCTCCGAATTATTCTAAAACTTTTCAGGCTTATAACAAAAATTTCAAAATAAAGTTTTTAGTATAATAGAAACGAAAAAAGTTTAATTTTAAAAAATTCATTAAAACATTCTAATAGCTTAAGTAAAAACTCTCCCTATTTGGAAATGAGTTGGTGTACGTTGGCATGTGTAACATCGGTTTTAATTTAAGTCTGTTGGCAGGAATAAATTCAGCCAAGGTAGAAAAAATGAACAAAAATTCTATGTAAGTAAAAATATATTTAAACTCGCGCTCCCAGTTGCATAAAAACATACTTTAATTCAGCCTCTCACGACAATTACCGTAACCTTCTTATTGCGATTACTGTATTAGTACTACAACTCATATCGAAAACTTCTTATTTCGAATACTGTATTACTTGCTCATACTGTAAACTTCTTATTACTTATTACGAATACTGTCTTCCTATTACAACTCATACCGTAAATGTAGCAGATGCGATCAAAATTAGATTTATTTGGGAGGCATTTGTTTTAGGATTATACGATCGTTTGAGTTGCATTATCGACGCTTGTATGCCTCTATAGATTCTATTTTGTAACATTGGGCGGACCAAATAGTTCCATAGTATAAATTTGGTTGTAGCACTATTGTTTCATTAGTTTTATGTTTTATATAATAGCTTATATATTATTTTGCATATTTATAATAAAGTTTAATTACCCAAGTCTGACGTGTTGACTTAGGTACCACGAACACACAACCACTAAAGTAACCTTCTTATATCGAATACTGTATTCTTTTCACATCTCATACCGTAACCTTCTTAATAGACATTTCTCTTTCGACTCAAATCGTTTGGGATAATGCTCATAGCCACACGAAAATTTTATGTAGTATCGTATATTTTCACGTGGATTTTTCTTTTTATTTTTAAGAGAATTATAGGTGATTCAATTTAGAAAATCTATATAACACTCCTGTTCTACTGATAAATGGAGATCTAAAGTCTTAAATGAGCTCGTCAAGTTTCTTTTCGCGTGGCGTGGGAATACTGTTTTCAATTTACAACTCATACCATAACCTTCTTAATACACAGCTTTCTTACGACTCATACCGTTTATGATAATGATCATAGCACAAAATGAAATCGACCATTTCTCCATATTTAAACGAGTATTAAAATTCAACACTACCGTTAACGTTAACTTGATACGCATATTTTAAACTATATGGAAAATAGATTCTCTTCAACAATAACGCTGTTTTAGCAGCTTTTCTAAGCTCCACCTTTAAAAGATTCATATGGTGCGCCCATAGAATATTTAATATTGTGAAGTTAAGTTATTAAAATTGATGTGGAATCTTATTTTAAAATAGTTTTTATTTAGAACATACGTTATTTCCCGAATAATATATTTTAAAGCAGAAGATTCGCGCGATCACTGGCGTACTATTAAAATTAGCTCAGTAAACCAGCTCAAATCTAACTTGTTAGAAATATTTCAATGTTTTTAGGTAGTTTTAGGAACGTCTAGTTAAATTGTCGTAGAAAATTTTGTGTTAAAAAAAGGTAAGAAAGTTTCAAAAGCACTCAAAAATCGCCAAACGGTAATTTATTCCTTAAGTGATCATAGTTTCGCAGATGAACGCCAAAAGAAGTGGTAAAAACAGGACTTCTGAACAGTCATTTAAATCTAAAATTTAGTAAAAATTTAAAGCGCCAGAGATATTTTAAGAGAAGCCTAAAAGTTTAAGTGACTTACACGTGGAAATCTATGAAGTTCGTTTAAATTGGCAAAATCTTCATTTTCATTTGGCGTGCAGATAAATTTTAGTTAGAATTAATTTTACTCTAATAAACATATTTTCCCTAGTGTTTTTTGAAATACAATAACTCTTGATTTGTATTAGAGATTAATATTTAACCCGAAGATATTTGATCTTTGTCATATGGTTACTTTAACCCTCATAAATATTTTCATTGAACTACCACTACTGTCCTATGATCAAAAATGAATTAAATATTCCCTGGCAAGTGCATATAATTGAGCGAGCGCACAAACAACAACAAGAAATGGCAAAAAGCATCACAAGAAAAATCACAATAATCAGATTGATTAAAACTTATTTCCGTCGATTGAATATTCTGAAACATATCAATTGGCTGAAATTTTCAGCAAAAAAATGCTTGCTTACATTAATATTAGCAAAATTTTTATTCTGAACATACATATTTAACTATTCCTAATGAAACCAATCATGTTGAGTTATATGTTGTCAAAAAAACCTCAAATTGCAAATAAAATAGCAATAAAACTAATCAAAAATATGATCCAAGCTCATTTCTATTGAAATCAAAAATTAAATTTCCTAAATACTGGCTTGTTTATTTATTATTGTCTCTTAATAAATAAGCTCTTCGTGAGTGCTCCTCATGGTTATTGCTCGTTTCTTAATTGTGTTGCTTTAAAAAATATTCACATTTGTTTTCCATCATTCATTTATTCCAAGTTCCCTATTAGTCAAATATGATTAATAGAGTTGAGTGCATCCCGCATTCCACAATTAATGAGCAATTAATTATTAAATTCCACATGATTCTTGATAAATGGCATTTCATTTATAATTTTTTGAGCCTAGACGAATATTATACTCGCGCTTGCTGAAACGTTCATGAATCATTATGATCGATATGATGGCATTTTGTAGGAAGCTCTCTCATTGACACGAGTTTTTTAAAATTTTTTTGTTGGTAAGCTAGTTATAAGCTAACGCTTAGCTAGCCCGCCAAATGAATATGAAAACTGTTGAAGATTTATTGTCCTTTTCAGAGATTGGTGCCTAATGGAAGAGCAAAAAAAGAAGAAAAAATGATGGACGGCCACACGGCGACAAACGACTTTTTCGTTTATTCCTCTTCAATGTGTGCTGCCCATTTTTTTGAAAAAAAGAGTGGCCGTCCAAACGAGAACCTCATTCCATCCTAATTTTTTCCTCTTCCATTAGGCACCGATCTCTGAAAAGGACAATAAACGTAATTAATGATTGTTCACGTGGATGTTTCTGATTTCCGTTGATGCAAAATGATATAATTTGTCTAAAACTCTCTGAGAATTATACAAATTCTCTGAAACTGAAGCTCCTAGTATCATAACTTTTTATCATATCCACTAGTTGTGACGCCATTAGTTATTATTGACTATAAATATGGCTAACACCAGTGTAGCATGTCAGAACTCAAGGTGATTTAATGGTATGATCTTTGGACTCTTTGGTTTGACTGTTATGGAAGAATAATTGTAATTTAGGAGATGCTTAATTCCATTGTTAAAAGCTGACTATGTTTGTCCAATCACTCGTGTCTAATAACCCTTTATTAAGTGCTAAGAGTACATGCGAGCTTTTTGGTTAAAGTTGCAGCCGAATTGACTATAATATCGTTGTATACGTTTTGTCCTTTTCTTGATTGCCGAATTAACACGTAAAGGTAGTTGGCGCCGAGTTCAAAGTTTCGTGAGCACATCAACTAGAAATTACGATTTCCAAATTTTAAAATTGTCTGAAAATTTTTGCGTCTTTGTAACAAAAAAGTTTTACTATACATTTATTAGACTTGTCTTAAACTATCTAATAATATTAATACATTTCTGAAACGTTAGATTTGAACCCGTTTACTGAGCCACACCTTTTGGCGTGCGTGAGAATCTAATGACCAAGGCACAGGTATGCTAATAAATTGAGCTCAGTAAACGTGCTCAAATCTTCCATTTTGGCAATATATTAATATTTCTAGATAGTTTAAGGAAAGCCTAGTTAAATTGTCGATATCTGTTTTATGAAACGTTTAAAAATCGGAAAATCGTAATTTCCATTTGGCGTGCCAAGGCTTCTAGGAGAGAGCGACAGTTATTTTTATTAGAAAATTTACTTTTTAAAGGACATTAATTATTTTTAAAAATATTAAATAAGTAACCATATAAATTCGCTTTACATATCGTTTAAAACTCATTAAAACATTTTTTTTAGTTTGAATAATGATTCCGCGTAATATATATATATTGGATTTTGATTTCCCTCTTCCGCCGAGATTTTTACGTTTTTGAAACTATCGTATTCCGCCAATTTAATTGTTTCACAACGATCTACAGTATTCTAGGAAGATATCTTTTGTCAATTGTAATTAAACTTCTGATTACTTTATAATAAGCAATAAGTAAGATTAAAAAACCCTAGATTTTACGTGATTTTTAGGAGCGGGGCCCATAGATTTTCTCCTGGAATATGTTTTTTCTGTGGTAACTTCAATCTGGAATGAATATTTTCTTTCTTTTCTATCGCATCGTAATTTTTTCGATTTTTCTAAATCTTATTAATTTTACTTCGTGAGCGTCTTTAAACAATTAATCTCGATTTTTCTGTAATCTATACAATATAAGTGACGCCTACACGATATGTATAAATCTTTAATTCAAATACAAATTCTTCTGGTTTTTTGTAAAATAATTATTCGTTTGGTTTTTTTCTGTTATTTTATTTTCAATTAATCTACACAATTTTAATCACTATTTGCGATTGGCGTGATTTAAGTCATTCTTCTCATTAGTTTACATGTGATCAAAGTGTAAATTAATCAGAAGAAATAGCTTAAAGGATATTATTAATAAAATAAATTGTGTTCTCGCAAAGAGACAGACTAAGGTGTCGATTTGATTTTTAATTTGTTTATTATTTCAATTTTCATTCCACGTGTTTTCTTGTTTCATTTTGTTTTATTTCTTTATAAATTCGTTTTTACTTTAACAATAATTATAATAATTGTATTTATATTAGAAAGAGGATAAAGGGTAAATTAAATTTCATGAAATAATTACTAAATTGATAATTAAATCGACACCACTGCGAGACCACACCAGCATCATTTATGCTCCTTTAGATCATTTTTCTTATTGATTTGAATTTTAACTATATATGGTCGTAGTGCAGTTTTTTGATACTTTATTTATTTATTTATTTAGGTATTCACTACGGGTGCTAGACACGTGAATATAATATAATGTATATAAACATTTGACCCATAAATTAAAACAAAATAGAAAGCTAATAATAACAAAATAAATTAGGTAACTGATAGTAATACAAATAATAATAATAACTACTTCATTTAAAAGAGAACATTTCACAAACGACTTTTTCGTCTATTCCTCTTCAATGTGTGCTGCCCATTTTTTTGAAAAAAGAGTGGCCGTCCAAAAAGAGTGGCCGTCCAAACGAGAACCTCATTCCATCCTAATTTTTTCCTCTTCCATTAGACACCGATCTCTGAAAAGTACAATATTTATATATATATATATATATTCTTAAGTTTATAAATATTTTTTGCAGTTTTTTAAATTAAGAACACAACAAACAGTTAATTATAAGACCACGCCTCCTCTGCAAATGTGGCATTTACCTATTGAATCAAACATATAATTTGGAGTGCGTTAAAAAAATAGTAATGCAAATTTCGAATTGAAATATATGTTTCTACTTATCTCACATTATTAAACGATAGTTAACGGATCTTATGATAGTATTGCCCTTAAGACACCGCTTTCGCTTCACCAACGAGACCAAAATCATCCTAACTTCATGCATTTTTCAACCAAATTATCCATAAATCACTCTTTGGCAATAATATTTTATCTAAACTTAAAGAATTTGAATTGTAATCCATCTTAAATTCTAATACAAATTAGAAGCCAACAATTAGAGATATTGTTTTTACCCAATAAAAATTTTAATATATGTACTTGAAAATTGTAAAAGAGCTCAATTATTTTGACCTATTTAACCATTCAAAACAAGATAATAAAGTGCGTCATTGATGTGAATTTTCAATAATTGAATGTATCAAAACTAATTTGCTCCGTATATTGGAAGAGAGGAGATTAAAAACTATCAATGGAATATTTAATTAGTCGTTACGTTGGTGCATCATCCGTCGTAATTTGAAAATTAAAACTTGATAGGGAAATAGACAACGAGACGAAACAGAAACTTGAAATCCAAGTAATATATAATGTCATTTGCTCATCCTATAGCCTCTGTTAGAAATAATTTATTTGCATTTTCCTGATTTTGTACATTTTTTCTATTTTAAAGTGCTCTCTACTCAATATTTTCATGAATGTTTACGTGAATATTTACATTGTTTATTATTATTATTATTGTTTGTCAAAAATTTAATATTTATGAGAACATGTATGAGGAAGGGAAAAATATGATTGTTCAGATGATTTAAATTGCAATAATACTTACTTTAGGTAGTTTTTTTTATTAATACACAATCAAATGCTTAGCAAAACTTTGTGAATAATTCGCTTCTTTATTTACATTTTGTCTTAGCAAATGCGAATAAATTGCTCACTTACCTAATCGCAAGATTATTCGAATAAATCAAGCTCATCTCGAGATCTCACTTCAGATTACTCACTGCCCTATTAAATAGACGAATAGTATTTTGTGTGAGTTCTTGTGTTTTAGTTTGATTTCATTCTTTCGATTGAGCTAATAAATGCTCTCTGAAATGTATTAAATCGCTGTCTATTTTGTCTGCAAAATTATTTCAATTTCCATGTGAATCTGGGAGAATTGAGCATCTTACCTGCTCTCATTTGCCTGAACGCAGACAATCATTGTTTTTCTTATTACTCGTGTCTGAAAATTGTTGTGTTTGTTGTTATTGTTATTTTCTAGAACAATTGATAGCGATTAATTGCATCACTCTTATATAGACACTAATTATTGTTTACCGTAAGAACGGGAAATTATGAATGAATGAGCTGTGCGATGGATGGTTTCTGAAAACTCGCGATTATATCCTCTTAATTATGATTTTCCTCATTTTTGAGCTTTCTTTTGTTTATTAATTCTTCCTTCCAGATGTATTCTCGCCTATTTAAACAATTAGCTCAACAATTTTCTTATTTCAGTTTATTCAAACAATGGATTTAATACACGTCGTGCGGCCGAGGAAATTTGGCGAAAGGTTAGTCGTGCTCTTTTCTACAAAATTAGCTACTTCATTCGGCTCAAATTCGATTACATTATTTCGCACTTTTCCAAATGGAGCTAAAACAATGTATTTAATTGTGCCGCCGGTGCCGCGTTCATTTTCTTTTGGAGAGAAATTAATTTGGATATTTGTTTCTGATCAAAATCTTCAGGCGTATTTTTCTTTCGAGTGGAAATTGGCACAAATTTGGCATTTAATTAGTTATTGTTTATTTATTTATTTATTATTAGTCGAAGGAAATTTAGGAATTTATTCTTTTTACGTTTTTATAGACAAATTATATATTTTTTATCATGGTTAATAATATTTTTTCTGTATAATTTTTCTGCAATTTAGGAATCTATTCTGACAGTTGGATGAATCAGCGCTCATTCACGATACCTAGAACCTAGAAATGAAAAATAAAAAAAGAAATATTAGAAAGGTTGAATTATTTTGCAAAGAATGAAAGTGTATTTTCCTTTTCAGAGATCGCTGCCTAATGGAAGAAAATCCTTTGTGGCCATGTGGCCGTCCAAATGAGACTTTCATTTTTTCTTATTTTTTTAGCTCTTCCATTATTTTTTTAGCTCTTCCTTCCATTAGGCTATGAATAGGATAATACTTTAAAACGAAATAAAAAACATTTGGTTTTTCTAAATTATATAGTCGTCGCCAAATGCGATTACCACCGCAAAATGTGGCGCACTATTTTAAATAGTTTTTTCATTTAATTTTTATGATTATTATTATTTTCCACATTTATTCCACGATTGAAACGACATCTAAAACATATTCTTCAATTTATTTAAAGAGAAACATTATAGAACGAGCCTAAACAAGAAAATAATCATGAAAATTAAATGAAAAAATAATATTTAAAAAGTGCGCCACATTTTGCGGTGGTAATCGCATTTGGCTACGACTTTAATTAAAATAATTAATTTGTAAAAAATCTTGACTAAAAAATGGGCAACCGTCATCAATGGAATTTCGTAATTATTTGATCAGACATTTTTCTACTGTTCGCATTTAGTGAGCATTATTCTAGTTTTTCTTTGAATAGGAAATATAATGTCTACCAAATTTTAAGAATAGAATCTATTCATATCAGTCACTCTATATATATTTTTTTTTGCACGGAGAATAAAAAATTGAGAAAATGATTTTCACATATAATATTTCGGAAATAAGCCAGTTTTTAAAATAGTTTAAGTTTAATATTAATACGTCAAAAAACGTGACAAAGACTTTAATCCAAAAGTGTCTAATGGAAGAGAAAAAATAAGAACATAATGAGATTCTCGTTTAGACGGTCACTCTTTTCTATCTCATCAATGTGCGTTGTCCCAAAAATTGATAACACACATTGAAGGGAAAAAGATGAAAAGTCCTTTGTGGTCCAAACGAGACAATAGTTTTTTTTCTTATTTTTTGCTCTTCCATTTTTTCACAGATCTTTCAAAAGTACAATAGGTCTAACTAGTAAGTTAAAAAAATATATTTCACGTCAGTTTGTCAAATATTTTTAAAACTCTCTGAAAATGTTAAAATCTTACCGAAATCATAGTTTTCTACAAGTTTTCTGAATTCATTTTGATATAATTTCAGTTTGTATGAATTTCACATTCCAAATGGAAAGTGGTTTATTCTTCAAGCATTTATCGTCTTTTACGAAATGTTTCTGTCCTTATCATCAGGGATCTGAAATCTTCAAGTTTCCAAATGAATCATAGAGCTCAAAATGTTCGAAAGTTTGGTAAATAAAAAAATGATATTTTAAATCTTTTTGGGATCTGGAAAGATTACGTAGAAAAATGTTTTTGTACGTATAAATTTCCAAGTCTCCTTTAATTTTGCGTTTACTAGAAACACGCCAAATCGAAATAGCGATTTTTATATCTTTAACCGTGTTTGGAAATTATTACATGTATATTACAAAAATGTTTTTACTACAATTTAATTAAGCATGTCTTGAACTATCTAAAATATTAATATCTTTCTAAAAAGTTAGATTTGAGCATGTTTACTGAGTTCATTCTATTACCATACAAGTTGGGGTGCTAGAAAAATATAGAACTTTAATGAGCTTCCATCTTTACCAATTTAGTCTGATATTGGTAATAAAATGAGTTAAGATTCAAAATTAGTTTGGAAAACTCATCTGCAATTTGGAAAACCATGGTTAAATATCATATACCATCCAACATTAAACCATTTAAGATCAGTTAAGGCTTCATACCATTTAGAACACTCATAATTCACTACTAAATGTTATTCAGACGAGTCTACGCACAGATCAGCATTATGGATTAAACATTTTAATATAAACATTTGAGTCATAATATACACATTAAATATACTATATTTGATTCATTCGCAAACTTCGCATAATTGTCTACTTCGATAGTTTGCAACAAGACCAATAGGGTCAAGACAAAACTAATTTTAGCAAAAATCTCTCAAATGTATTCTTACATTACACAATATTTCACCAATTAACTGGATTCTTTCCAAATGACGTTATCTTGAAAAAAAAACTCAAATACTCGCTCCTCAATGTATTTCGGAAACAAGTACAATTGAGTTTCCTGAATAGACATTCCTCGAAATTTGCATATGAACACTTTTTTATCAATAATCAGACATCAATTGAATAGAAAAGTTGATGTCCGTAATCTTTGCTGCTCCATTCATCACTATTGCTAATTAGTGGAGAATAGAAACGTTTTTTTTTAAATATAAATTCAATTTTTATTCGATTAGTCATGTATTGAAACAAATTGTGTTAAAAATATATTTGTAGAGACTACAATTGGAACCTAATTGTATTCATCAGAAACAAATTGCATTGTTCAGATGATACCTATAAAATGATTTGTGTCAACCGATGCTTGTTTCATTCGTTAGCTTGACATATTTGCTGTTCTCTGAAATATAGCTGATTCTTGTCACGTTTAAGGTATCCACTTTAGACATATTTTATCAGGATAACAAGAAAGGTATTAATGTTAGAAGATGTTATATTTTTTTTTTAATTTTATGTAATAATGTAGGACTCCAAATGAAATAGTAAAAGCTGTAGCTGATTAGAGCTCGTCTTGTTCAACATTTTTATAAGATTTTAGGATATTAATTTAGATTAACACCGAAACTCCAAAATCGATTAAAAGGTACAGGTGGAATTTTAAAATATACATTCACAAATTATAAAATCATAATATTCATTTGGATGCCAACTGGAAATAACGATTTTTCGATTTTTAAGCGTGTCTGACTTTCTAGAATTGAAAGTTTCTTTTTATAATAACCGAAGAACCAAATTCTATTTTAACTTTTCTATTCCAGTACGTCTGATTCATATTTTTGTGAAAAAAAATGTTCTGCAAATCGTGTCCCCCTTTAGTCAAATTGCCACCATTTCCAATTTCAAGATTTTTAACTCTACAGCTCAAAAAATATTTGAAAAGAAAACAAACAATTATGGGTAAAACAATAATCTTTGGGAAATATTTTCAATAGAAATCATTTTTCTATTTAAAGCTGTCATTCTCAACTTTATTATTGAGTATTAACGCTTATGAGACATTCATTTAAAAGTATTTGATTCGTTTTAACATGATCATTGAAACTTTTACCTTTCACTTGTCGTTTATGCAAATTTCAATTTCTGATCCCAGAGAAAACTATTTCGATTGCAAAATCATGATTAGAAATTGCATAAAATGCTCATTTGAATTAATTATGGATATAATAAATATTTATGAATATATACATTTATGAAAATAGTTTTCTCATGTCAATGAAATTTAAAAACTTTAAATCAGTGTACTTAAAACCAAACCGAAAAGAAATAAAGTTTTTGTCCTATTTATTTACCTGAAGAAAATCTATTATTATTATTACTATTTTCGATTTAAAAAAAAACATTTTCAAGTTATTCTACGGATTTGAATGAAATTAAGCATAAAAGTGAAAGGGTTTTTTCAACTCACCAGAATATATTCAAAACGATATTTCTTCTAAAATAAAATAATTATCGCTTAAACTGTCGGCACACATGCAAATTGTTAATGAATATACACGAGCCTCAATTTTATTTATGTATTTGTTTGTTTTATTTTAAAGTTCATTTTAAACAAGCACTATTTACACGATATTATGGAAATGCCTCTTTTTAAAATTTTTATTTCAATTAATTTTATAAAATTTAGGATGTGGCATACTGAGACCGTATGCAAGTACGCATTTATCCGTTAAACGATAATCGAAAATCAATTATTAATCATGTTTCTAAGTAAATTATTTATGCATGCAATCATATTTTAATTGTAAACTTACAGAAATTGAAAAATGTATTTAATTTATTAGAAAAGGTATTTTCTTCGAAACGTAGTTTATTAATAATTTTCCGCCGCCGTTTAACAGATAAATACGGACTCTGGTTAATATTTCGCTTCTCCATCAAATTCTTTTCATTTTTATTAAAAAAAATAAACTAAAAAAATAAAAGATCTCAAGAAAATCGAACCAGCATAGATTTTTTGTTGATCAAATTCACCAGGTATACTACGAATCGTTTTACATCCTAATTAAGGTATCCAATACAGTTTGATAAGGAATTTTAAATTATATGATGTTATATTCCGTATTTATCTTCCGACGGGAGCAATTTTCGTTTTTTCCTATATTTAATAATATCTCTATTTTGAAAATCGCGCACTTTTTATTCATTATGCAACTTTTTTATTAGCTATAGTCAATTGAAATTGTTTTAAATGAAGCTCGAATGACCATAATATTATATAAGCGAATATTAACTTTAAGATACCTTGAGGCATGACTGTTATCTATAACTAAATACTACATTTAAAGATTTAAGTGAAATTTCTTAGAAAAAATTTAAAATTAGGAAAATTACGATTTTCAATTTTCGTGCTCATTTAGGGGGTCATGATTCGTGCCCAGTTTGAATCTATAAGATAGATCCATTTCTGTAAATTGATAGAACTGAAATAAACGTAATTAATATATTAATTGTTTTGTTAAATTCACGCAAAATCTAACACATAAAGCCTCTTTCATCTAATATTTCCTAAGGATTAATTTTAAAAAACCTTCCAAACAGGTTTTGATCTTATAAATATTGTAAAATTTTTATTTCCATCAATTATTTGAATGAGAAACTCACACGAATGAAGAGTGGTGCAGACGTGACTGTGTCTACGTATTGTCGTAAAATAAAACGCTAACTTATTTTGTATTGTTTCGCAATATTTTTCTTATTCTCGTAATATTGATAAATTTAATTTATTTGATGATCAACTGGACAATTAATAGCTACAAATTAGAAATAAGAAAGATATGTTAAATAAGTGAGCAATTTGTTAAATAAGTGAGCAATTTATTTTACGACAGTACGTAACCACAGTCAGTTCGATCCTCGTCATTCGTGTGAGTTTAATCTCGCTCAAACTATTTTGAATTGTGCCGTGGCCTTGTAGATTTTTGTCCACGTTTTATTTTTAATTAATCAGAAAATCTGCTCAAAAATAGTTATTAAATCGGTTGTTTGTATAATTTAAGATCTTTTTGTCAAAATTTCTGTTAAGTTTTTCTGTGAATAAAACGTATAAAACTATAAGATTCATTTCAATAATAGAAAATTTTAATTTGCATTTGGCGTGCTTAAAAATGCTCTGAGAAAAATAGGAATAAATTAGAAAGAAATTAAATTACATTTTTTAATTTTAAATTTATAGATTAGAGGCACACCAATTGGTATGGAAATAAAATGAACTCAGTAAACGTGATCAAATCTAATTTAATAGGAAGATATTAATACTTTTAGATAGTTTAAGATACACCAAGCTAACAATGTTTTATCGAAAAATTTTTTTTGACACGCTTAAATTTCGGAAACTCGTTATTTTTAGTTTGCGTGCGACGGTAAAGACAACTTTTAGTTGGTGTACATTTAACATTCAGATACTTGAAGATAATTTTCGAACTTCTTCCCAAAAGTTTTCCCATATATGGTTTATAATTGACATCATAATCACACGTGACCAAAATAGCTGAACAAACAGATAAACATTTCAAAACAACATGTAGAACATTACTTCCTTGCTATCCAATGCAAATTACATAATCGCCTATCTTTCAACCAACAATCAAATAAACAAGGAAATGACAATCCCAAATCAACATTATTTCCACTCAAAGCGCATAGTGCAAAGCGATTTGTACGCTCATTGTGCGCGAACACAAATGAATGAGCATTGTCTGCGGCAGATAAGGAAATAAGCAAGACAATAAGCGAGTCGGTAAGATTCTTGGGATAACAAAACGAAAAACACAAAACCAATTTCGATTATGGTCATGTTGATTAAACTTCCGCGGAGGGATGATTGGTGTAACAGGAATTGTGAGCAATTATTATTCGATTTCGATTAATTACGAGATTTGTTCCTATAAAATAAGTTTTATACTATTTACAATTTTTTGCGACTTTTTAATTTGTCCATTTGGAGCAAAAGAGCAGTATAAGTTTGATTAGACGTTTTCTTGTTTACTACCTTTTCTTGATTACATCGTGCTCGTAGTAATTAAAGTCACGTTCATTTCGAATGAAACTTGTTGCACTTAGAGCAAACTCTCTTTTATTTTTCCATTTACTAATAATAATAATAACAACAACTAAAGTAAGAGAATTGTTTTGTTTTTAATATATTCAGTTAAGTCAGGATGAAAGCGAATAAAACATTTATAAAAATAGCTCGCTGACAAAGGTTGCAATGGCAAAATAAGACGGCACGCCAATGCTCCAAAATGAAAATGAACTTGATACACATCTAAGCTCATTATAAACTTATTCGTGATAAATAATTCCTGTTAGTCGGGTTGGTTTAATCAAATTTTTGTTTGAAGCTTCAAATTACTTTGTTTTGTTTCTTCTCGTTCTTTCTCTCCTTCTCTTTGGGCTCGCGATCGGATTTCCATTCGATTTTAAATGGTTTTCTTCAATTGTTTCCAGTGCGCACTTCCTTTAAATTGTTTATATCTTCGGAGAAAGCAGAAATTAATGGAATGCGTTCATTCCAAGAATGAAAACAGCCACTGTAATTCTGTAGAAAGGATGTTGTGCTATTATTGTTTATTTATTCGTGAAAATAATACCTTTCATTAAAAATTCAGCTTCTCGAGGAAAAAACAAGATTAATCATAATTTCTATAATCAATTTAAATAGCGAATTCTTGAATTATTAATTAGTTTTGGTGAGGAGTATTCCAAAACATAAGATATTCAAATGATGAAGAGCCAACAAAGGCGAGCTCATGCTCATGAATTGATTTATTTATTTATGTTTATCTGATTATAATAAAGTTATGTTAGGTTGAGGTAGCTTTTAACTCGCAATTTTTCGTGAATGTGTGTATGTTTTTTTTCAATGTGTTGTTTTTTTATTCCCAAATTTATTATATTTTCCTGGCCAACTTCCTGTTGCGGATAGTTGCCGACACTAGCTCATATTATTATTTGTAATATCCTTTTCACCGAGATTATTGTTTTCTTGATATTTGGTCCTTGTGTTCTGCTTCCTACCAGAAATTCAATTTTACTTATTCTAAATAATTGTTATCGTCGCTGAAAATGCTCAAAAATTGCATTAGATAATTTGGTTATGTTTTTCTGTTGATTGGAACAATCTTTGTCTTTTTTCCTTGTTTTTGACTATTGGCGGTTTTTTTTTTTAATTTTTGATATTAAGATCTTAATTATTCTTTAGAATATTGGCTACTATTTAGTCTTTTTTTTTGTAATGGAAATCTCTATCTGAATTTTTTTGTATTTTTATAAGTAAATTACATTTACTAAGAAATTAACTTATCAGGACAAAACAATAGAAAATGATGGCCCAATTTTTGAAAATAAAAAATAAGAGCGTGACAAGTTTAGCAATTGATGTATGATATATTTCAAACTGTGCAAACCTTTCCAGATGTTAATTTTATTTTCAGAATATAAATCGTAATTAAAGCATAGTTTTTTGATTCAATAATGTTTAAAAAATATTACAATTGGTTAGGTGGAAATTTAAGCAAAAATTTTGTATTTTAGGGAATGACAAATTTTAAATGTTCCATGACTCTTAAAGGTGTGCTTTGCTGAAATTTTTGAAATTGTGAAAGAGCATAAAATTCTGCTTTTGTTACCCCTTTAGATTTTTTAACTTGCTACAAAAAAAGTTATGGAGCATTTAAAATTTTACATTCCGTAAACAAAAATTGTTTTGCTTAATTTTACTTCCCACCTATTTTAATATTTTTTAAACATTACTGATGCAATAACAGTAACACTAAAACTAACAGATGAAGTAAATAACACATCTAAAAAATAATAAAACAATGGCAAAAAAAGGCAAAACCCGGACAGTTTGGAACCCAGCGCAAAATTTGGGAACGCTTTTTTATTCTATTGGAGCATGTTTTGTTCTTATTTGTATTATCGTTAGGTAACTTTTGATGTCTGGAAGATCAAATTTTGTACCCATTTGCAGAAAATATGCTTTCACGCTAGCTGACAAAAGTTTTGTCACAAATGTTATTTCGGGTTTAACTTTTTTGTGACTTGACCAAATTGGCTGATTTTTTGATATGATAGATTCATATGGTTGTAGATTATTTTACAAATTCCCGCTTGTGATTACGATGATCCGTTTTACAGTGACAAGCGTTTATCGTAAAACGCGTAGCTCAAAGATATTACGCACTTTTCTTGCACTGCATTTTTTAATAATTTTTAAAGTTCAATTATATATTTTTTAATATTTTATTGAAAATAGCAGTAATCGGAGAGATTTTAGAGATGACTTCACGTAAAGAAACTCCAATTGCCACCCGGCAAGCTGTTATCAAAGGCACGCCAACTGTAAAAGTTTCAGCCGAGATGCACATAAGCCGTCCTGATGTTTTTAGTGGTCTAGATAGTTTCTGATATATACTGCATTTTAACGATTTAATTACATCAGAATATTTACGTGAAAAACATTAGAAATCGAAAATTTAATTTGGTGCGTCAAAATTTGCTTTAGGATTATACGTTCGAATACATTCCAGCTTTCAATGAGTCAGAAACTGCCAATATTCAGAAGCTTCATAGCCTTTATTGAACCTTCATTCCACCCCTTCAATTTTAACTTCAGAATCCTTCCCTTTACTTTAAAGAGTCTTTCTCAAGGTATTCTTAAACCATTAAACGTTCAAACTCTTTCCCCTTTCATTTCCAATTTTTCAAAATAATTTATTGATCAATTAAGTTTCTTTTTTTCGAACATCCTTGTCTGGGTTTCAAATTATTCTCCAATTAATTATTAGTGTTCATAAAAAGTGCATACTTATTAAAACTAATTGTTTCATTTATTTCAAACATTTTTTACTGCATAACCGCATACTACTTTATAGTATTCGATCTGAATGTGATTATTAGTGCTTTATTCATATACCAAAAACCATATTGACGTCAGTTTATTTGGGAATGAATTCCCGTTTCAGATTGAATGTTTCTGAAAATCTGATTATCACCTGCTCGTCTGGATTAGATCGGATTATAGTTGATTGTGTTTCAGCTCTTGTTTGCTAGGTTTTTGCTATATAATCATTATTCCCTTATCATGACCACAAGCATTATTTATGGTTTTTGCTATGAATGGAATTTATTTAATTTATTGTTGCTCTATTCCAAAATTGTTTTTTTAAAAATGTCAGAATTAGTTAAGAATGGTTTATAATCATTTATATTAGCTGCTAAATGGTTCTATATTGAAAACGAACATTAATTGAGAAAATATTAGTTTCTTTTTGAATTAGTGTTATTAAGAAAATTTTAATTAGTTTTCTAGTTTTAGGATGATAATGGCTCTTCTAGAAATATAAATTATAATAAACAGTAAGATACACTAGCTGACAAAAGTTTTGTCACAAATGTTTTTCCGGGTTTAACTTTTTTGTGACTTGACCAAATTGGCTGATTTTTTGATATTTTATGTGAATCAGTGTTTAAAATGTTATAGTAGCAAAATTTGGTTTAAATTACCATGGCAATTTCGGTACCACGCATTCCGTTTTCTCTCATATTGATAACAGCTTGCCGAGTGGCAATTGGAGTTTCTTTACGTGGAGTCATCTCTAAAATGTTGCCAATTACTGCTATTTTCAATAAATTATGAAAAAAATATAATTGAACTTTAAAAATTATTAAAAAATGCAGTGCAAGAAAAGTGCGTAATATCTTAGAGCTACGCGTTTTACGATAAACGCTTGTCACTGTAAAACGGATCATCGTAATCACAAGCGGGAATTTGTAAAATAACCTACAACCATATGAATCTATCATATCAAAAAATCAGCCAATTTGGTCAAGTCACAAAAAAGTTAAACCCGAAAAAACATTTGTGACAAAACTTTTGTCAGATAGTGTATATATTGGAATATTAAATTGATTTTTTACCTTTTTAGATCATATACTATTCAATTTACAAGGGTCCTATCTGCAAAATTTTATCTGAAAACGGCTGTATCTTGTGTTAACGTTTATATGAAAAGTGAATTTTTGATATTCGGAATTATCATATAAAATTTCAGGATCCGGAATCAAAAACAAAATTCCTGAATTCGGACTATCTCTGGTATCGATTCCAAATTGTATCATATTAATTTTCACGTTTTCGGGTAAAGATATTAATAAATTTTATTGGAAATATTTGAAACAAAAGTTTACCAATTAATTAAAGTAGCCAATTCTATCAAAATGATATAGGCTAGCTTAGATTATAATAATACGTCCATTATTATTTGAATTGGCGCTCAAATAAAATTCATCTTACTTCTTTTTATGGTACTCCTTTCTTAAGAATATGATAGTATTATCGAGGGAGATTTATAATATTAACAGAAATCTGAATTTTATTAGACAAAAATAAATGATGGCTCAATGAGCCGAACGCTTCAATTTAAAGATGAGAATTTCAGTCAAGTGTAATGTTTTAAATTTATCTTAAAGTTTGTAGTTAAATAAGAATAATTTTTGTAAATATTGTCTCAAATTTGTTTTTTTAATTGGCGATTCCTCTATTATTATCGATTTCCATCAATTACTTTAGTTTAAATGAATTTAAAATGTTTTCAAAAAAGATTTAAGTCCATGTGAAAATTTTTTACCAATGTTTTTCCTAAAACACCTTAAACAAGATGGATTCTTAATATTCTGACCAATTTCAATCATTGAGCACATTGAGCATTGTTTTGCGGATGAAATCAGGCAGAAGCTGTCTGTTGAATGCTGGCATAAAAACCACAATAACTGATCATTGTTCCGGTGCTCAGAATTGTGACGTTTTTGCCCCACGATTGTATAATATTTTTTGACAGACGACTATTTTCACAAATTGTAACTTAAAAGACTTCAGTTGTTAATTATATCCAAAGTGTTAGGTTTTAAAGTGAACATATCAATTATTTAAGAAAACACAGTTTGTCCTTTCTTACATTAACGTGTAATTAGACGAAATACAAATTATATATATGCTTGTAGCTTATAAATTCTAAAAATAGAGGAAGAAACTATGATCATTTTTTTGCCTAAATTTTCTGACTCTTGTATGATGATAGATTTTATTAATTTTTTATTGTCTTTTTTTTTAATAATAAACTTGTGAATAATTCACAAGTTATGCTCCATATTCTACGGCGTTGTTATGAACTTTGGTATTCTGAAAATAATTCAGTCAGTTATTCAGTTTTAATAATAAATAATAATAAAGCTCAAAATTATAGATTTCCGGCTTATTGTGAATAAAAAATAACAAATTTCTTTGACTCTTTTCTGATTGTTACAATTCACACGTACGTGATTGCTTCCAAATGTGCACTTCACTTTGTTTTAATTCGCCTCATATTGTCTGCAATAACCTTTTCTTTATTATTTACTGGAAATCGCTTATTTATGCATCAGCTGATTCATGCGCGCTTCGTTGGAGTTTTTGTCTGAAAGCTCGCCAACTACTGTTTTTGTTCTTTATAATTTGGGCTAATTTCAATAAATTGAAGTTTAAAGGATGTGCTACAATTTATTTAATTAGAATTGCTCAATATAATTTGTTTATGTTGTAATTATAAATAATCTTGTCCGAATAAAAATTGATTGTATGAACAAGTTTTTAAGGAATAATATTCGATAAATTATTTTTACAATAGTTTCTCCAAATTATAAAAAACTGAAATTTTCGCCTCTAGCAACTCATTTTTTAATACTTTTTTATCAGTTGGCTGGAATTTAATGCTCTGGGACTTATCAAATTAAGAATATAGACAATTCAAGTTGTTACTATACCTATATTTTCAGTAATTTCCATTCAATAATCTTTATTTTGTTGAAATGAAAATTTATAAAAATCCATCGATATTAAATCCGATTAAGAGCTCGTCTAATTGCTCCTCCTCCTTGTCCTGTTCATCGCTACAATTTTGAACGTATTGTTTCAATTCCCCCGATGATGCACTTTTTCTTAAAATTGTATGCTTGTTCCCTTTTCTAGACTTCAAAATAAATAGAAAGTTCACTATCAATTATAATACAGTTATTGTTTATGTGATTTAAGCTTTTCTATGGTTAATAATCTTCTGAACTAAATACAAGGATCAGTTTAGATAATATTTTATCGTAGATATTTTTATTTTTAGAATTCATTGGCACTCTAACTGGTATGATAATAAAATGAGCTCAAAAAACCTGCTAAACTCTAACTTTGCGGAAAGATATTAATATTTTTAAATAGCTTAAGGAAATACTAGTTAATTTAATTTGTTTTATTGAAAAAACGTAACCACGCCAAATAAAAATGAATATTTTTCAATCTTCAAATGGCTCTTGCTAAATTCTACGTATAAATCACAATTTTCAGTTGTTCAAGCTCGTCCTAAACTATCCACAGATTTGAAATTCATATCAAAATATTAAACGTAAGCTCAATTTCTGGTGGTCAGTGTTAAATAATTCCCTTGGTGTGCATAATAATTTTCAGATACGATCACACGCCAAATGAAATTTTAAAAACAAGACCTCAGAAAAGCCACTTAAATCTAATATTTTGGATAATTTTGGAAATTAATAAAATTCGATTGAATATTGAAAAAGTTGTCATTTCTATTTGGCGCGCTTACATGTTTTTAGATCCACTTAAAGACAATATTAAACATGTTACGTGAAAATACAAAGAGTTGTTGTCTTTATAAATAATTTTTCCTTAATTCTCTGAGAAATATTGTATGGTTGTTA
Organism: Caenorhabditis plicata; assembly: GCA_963931815.1. NCBI lineage: Eukaryota > Metazoa > Nematoda > Chromadorea > Rhabditida > Rhabditidae > Caenorhabditis > Caenorhabditis plicata. The sequence goes on along the minus strand of OZ007493.1, from coordinate 4,949,504 downwards.
TTTGTTTGATATTCGAGGGAAAACATATGTCTCCTCCTAAAGATAACGAATATAATGAGAAAAAGAGATACATAATTTTTAAACTTTTCAAACGAACTATCAAATTGTTACATATCAATTTATGATTTTTAATAAATGTGCGGAAGGACAGTTTTTGATTTTCGGAATCCGGAAAACGGTATTCCGCTCATCTCTGATGTTAATCATAGAGTATTAGGTGGATAAAACAAATCTAATCTATAAGATTATATTTTGAACTAATAAAGCTTCTAAAGAAATGTGCATCGTTAGATATCCTGCTTAAAATGAGTTTTCTTTTTCTAGAATAAACTCGTAAAATTATATTTGCACGCCAAATAAAATGTTTGATTTTTAAAATGTCTAATATTCTACGTGAATAAAATTGAACATTAAATATATATTTAGATCATTCGAAGTATCAACGTTATAGTTCCTAAATATGTATTTAGAAATTGACGTGTATTTAGCAAAAAGTGAATTATTACTGTAGTGGTAGAAATTGTCTTTTCGCTTTAAGTAATACAGTTTCAAAATATCCTTTTATTTATAATACAAAATGCACGCCAAATGGAAATGAAAATTTTACATCTTCAAATTATTGGCTTTATGAGCTTATATTTTTATAATTGCATTTGGCGTGCAAATGAAGAACGAATTATCAAACATTGTTAACGAGTTTTAAACTTTAGTAAACCGACTTGCTTATTTAAGGTCGTTTGATTTGAGTCGTTTGGAAATTCTTAAATCTGTTGCTACTAAAGAATTATAAAATTGTTATCATTATGTTAATAACTAAAATACTAAATTTTCTGTAGAATTTATGGCTTAATACACTCATTTACCTTATGTATAATAAGATTTTATAGGATTTTTGTTTCTCTTTCACGGTCTCATGGGAAACCTACAGTATCCTCTTTAAAAAATGACTTTCTGGAGATCACAATTTAAAACAAAAAATAACGTCCATTATACAAAATATAAGAGAAGGAATATTAAAAATGCAAAGATAATATTCGAAAATCTTATTTGACGAATGACGTCGAGCTGAAAACCGATATTTAACAACGACAACAATGGAATATTTTATAGGTTTACCTCTAATAATGGATGATTTAGTTAAGTTATGTGTTAGCAGCAAATCTTTACTATTTACTATAATAATATTTATCTTTACAATCATTTGATAAGCTAATAGCAGGGAAAAGAAATTATTTTTTCTTACTTTTTTCTCTTACATTAGGTACCGATCTCTAAAAAGTACAATACTTGTTTCCAAATCAAATTTGTATACTTTTTTCCTTATAAAAAGCTTCTAATTCCAATTTTCATTAAAGAGTGGTCTTCAAGCGAGTAGGTCATTTTAATAACTTTCATACCATACTTAAAATATTGGGTAAATCATTTATATTGTAGTTTGAGCAAGAAGAGATTGACGTAATCGTATAGCTTTTACCGTTAGATGTTATTTGTGGTAGTTTTACAACAATTCCATGCACAAATTTATGTTTTAATGATTACCCGTTCAGTCTTTTGGGTTCCTAGTGGCACATTTTTCCGCATTCCACGTTCAGATTCCAACAAAAGTAATTTTTAAATATTCAATCGGCACTAAAATACATATGGTAATCATTATATTCTATAATTTAACAAATTCAGAATTTCATATCGGGCGATTTGATGTAAATCATGTGATTAATTGAAATAACAGTTTAAAAATAAATAAAGTTGTTTTTGAAGAGATCAATAGCCAAGATTTTTCCTGTACCTTCGTTAAAAATTACCTTATTTATTATTTAAAAAACATTGAAATAATTTCTTTGAATAAATTCATTCTATTAAATAATATTATTCAAATATTCTCCTAAAATAAACAACAATTTGCAAAAAAAAAAAGTTTATTCAAAAATAATCTTTGTTTATTTACTTTGGAGCTCATATTCGGATACGTCTTAGTCCGCCAATGCAAATCTCGCCCATTTTCAAGAAATTAATGTTTGAAGTTTTAAATTCTAAAACATTTTCAGACAGGCAGTTTGCAATAATTAGGTTTTCGATAATTTCATTTTTATATTCTTTATATTCTCACTTGTTGTCTAAATAATTTGTCAAGTTTTATTTTTTGGATCAATACTAGTTTTATCTCCGTCATTGATTTACTGACCAAATTTGTTTAAACACAAATGACGTTGTCTTAAGCTGATTATAGCCAGATATTATTTTCATTATATTTAGAATGATTTGATTGAACTTTTCCGGGATTTAATATATATATTATTAGTCGTATAAGAAATGTGAAATATCGAGCAAAGTTTTACGATGGAGAATAATAATAATAATAATAATCTCATTTGTGTCATTCATTTTCTTGTCTGTTTACCAGTAACTGGTACTTAATAGGACATTCCAGGGTTTTTAGAGCGCAAAAAGACGAGCAACTGTTGTTTGCTCAAATAGTAAGTAAAAAAAACGACAAACAAACAAACAAACGAGATTAAGCACTGATTGACCGAAGTTTTGCGCACTTCTTATGGTGATTCTTATTGTTTTGGCAACTGTTTTTAGTGTACTTTGAGTATAAAAGTCAATCGGAACGGGTAATGCTGTTTACCGAGCGGTTATAATCCGAGTGCTGAATGATTATTCTCGTGGCCTAGAGCATTCGTTTCTGTTTGTTGGAGTTCACAAGTTTATTTGATTCGTTTATCAGTATTTTTTTTTAATATTTCTTATAAAATAGTTTATTAATAATATTACAAGATAAAATTACAAGACCATTCTTCGCCTTTAAGCTTATCCCAGCAAATAACAGCTCCCCACATCTCAGAAAGATTAGATTATAAAACGGCGTATTAAATAACTACTAGCAATTCAACATGCATAATGAAGTATTCGAATAAGTATACTTACTCCAAATAGTGATGTTTGAATATCGATATCTCCACATGTAAACTACTTAAACGAGAAGAAAAAAGAAATGCTCAATTAGTATGACATGTGAATGGAATAATTACTCATCGTTTCTTTTTTCCACAACAGATTTTTGGTATCCCATGCTTTCGAAACGGTGCACATTTTTTGTTGCTCAACTTGTCATCAAATCATGTTAATTTATAGATATTTGAAGAAAACACGTGCTTTTAATCATTTCCAGGTCCTATTTATTGCCGCGCAAAATTTATAGACACGAAAGGATGATGCACAAGAGTTTATTTTATTCATATTTATTTATTATATATGGACATCAATTTTTTGGATAATTTGAAGCTTGTTTTTAATAATTTTAATAATAATCAAAATTTTTTGGTTTTAGATATATTTTTTTCATCCATCATCATCGTTTGTCAATTAGTTATGACGTGCCGCATTTAAGCTTATTATTATATGTGTTATGAGAGTGTAGGTGTTTTTTAAGAGATTTGCGGATTGAACATGTTTATTCCGATTGGATTAAGCAAGTAAAGATTATTTTGTGTTGGTTTACATTTTTTTTTACTCTTTGAAATTTGAAATAAATTGAGACCAAGCTTTTTAGTGTACGAATTGTTATGTTCTAGTATAGGACAGCTAAGCTAAATTTTTTTGTATTGTGCTATAGTGAATGAATAAAGTATTATAAGTCTTGTACGCCAAATCGAAATTGCGATTTTGCGATTTATAAACGTGTGCGGAAATTTTTACGACTTTATAAAAAAAATTACTACAATTTAATTGAGCTTATCTTAAACTATATAAAAATTATAATAGCTATCTATATGTAATATTTGAGCATGCATTTCTATTACCATACTACTTGGGATTAGTCTATTATTCACCTTTTAATTATGAAGATGCGTAAGTAAAATTGAGTGATAATTTATGACAAGCAACCTGTACTAGAACCGTCAATTTAGTCCAGTGTAGATTTCCTTATATAATATAATGCCATTCTTATCAGCAAATTAGAAATTGTTTCTGCATTTATTTGCAATTGAACTCGCACAATAATTTTCCGGAACCACATAAAATTTTTCTCAATGACGGAAAAAAGTTTTCTATAATTTTTTTGTGAGAAAACTTGTGCGGATTTTATTCACTGTAGGCAATGAACTCGAATACAAATGCTAAAATCCTTATAATAATATTATTGAATAAATTGCAGATTTCACGTTTATAATTATCTTTTTTATTTTTCTTTCAAATTCACCGATAAATAAAAATTAAAGGAATCGAATTTAGAATGTGATTAGATAAACATGTTATCGTGGTGTAGGTTAATGAAAAATCATGGTTAAAGGAGCATTCCAAATTATAAAATGGTCTCGCTTGGATTCATGTCGATTTAATTTCCAAATTGTTTATTATTTCGCTTTTTTCATATTATTATAATTATATTAATGTAACAAACAATTTATTAAGATAAAACAATATAAAACAAAAAATGCGAAATAATTTTTTTAAAAATTGGAAATTAAATCGAAATGACCCCAAGCGAGACCATTTTATAATTTGGAATGCTCCTTTAACCGTGATTTTTCATTAACCTACACCACGACAATATGTTAAATTGATTATGTAAATTTACAGTATTATTTTATTTTGTACGATTGAATTCACGCCGTTTTTGGAAATAACGACTTTGAAATATTTTAAGCATGCCTGACAGTTTTTCGAGATATTTTCATGACAATTTAGCGAGGCTTGTCTTAAACAATCTAAAAATAGTAATATCTTTCTAAAAAGTTAGATTTGAGCACGTTTACTGATCTCACTCCATTACCATACCATGTGGCGCACGCCAAATGGAAATAACTATTTTCTTATATTTTCGCTAGTCTTACAACATTCACGTATACGTTACACCATTGTTGTCTACACGAGTGTGTCAGCTTTTTCTTAAACTCTAAAAAACATTCAATTCTTCACGGAATATTAGATATGAGCATATTTTCTGAGCTCGTTTAATGAACCTTCGAATTGGATTGGTTGGTGTGAATGTGGAAATTAGTAAAATGCAATCAAGATATTGTAAAAATTAAATTTTAATTGTAACCAGAAATATATGAAACTCTCGTTTAAAAGGCTTATTTTAATAGATCATTCGCACGCCAAATGAAACTTTAAACTAGAAGCTCAGAAAAGGTGCTCAGATATAGTTGGTCTATAAAAAACTTTTTTTTTCTTGTATATTTATGCGTATCAAAATTATGCAAAAATATTATAGAATAAATACGTGTAAAGTTGTACGAATCATTCAAATATTTGTAAATGACCATTTTCATTTGGCGTACAATCGTTACATCAACTTTATAATTTTACTATGGTCCTAACAATTGGAACGTTTTCTTTGCAATTTCTTATAACCTATTTTTATAACTTATTCCGAACACATTTTTAAAAGTAATTTTGTTAAAAGACGAAACGTATTTTAAACTATTAATAATATCTTTGTTCCTTTTGTTTCCTAGATTCACTGGTGTCCAAATTCCGTTATTAATAATTTTTAAAACAACAAACTGATAGTTTAACACAAATATCAATTACAGGCAAGATTCATTTTTGGATTATAAAACCCTTAAAGGATGATTCTATTGACTCTTTAGAATTTAGCACCTTAACGTTAATTGCAGTTTTAATTTCTATAACTTTGACAATATTTAATCAATTTGATGAAACCATTTGTGTTTTGATGTAATATACACAATTAAAAATTCCAAAAAGAGCCAGACGGATGATCAGTTTTCAGTTCTATGATTTCGCCCCACTCGCTCGTTATAATATAATAGAAATGATTTTAATCCCATTTGTTTTAGTTACACGGTTTCCCAATTGATATTAAAAATAAAACATACTCATTAACTAATCATAATAAATAATTGAATAAGATTACTGAGAGCAAACTAGTCGAGCGCGGATTTATAACGTGGGATGAGCATTTCACTTTATTTATTCTCTACAATTGACTCATGAAAATTGAGTCTACACGGAAGCTCTAGCAAGTCTATTTACTGAAAAAAAAATAACAAAAAGAACGAGGCTAATTTGTAACTTTCAGTGAACATGTTTTAATCTTAAAATCATGACACTATTTATTTTTCGTTTCAATTCATTTTTTAGTCTTTTGTCGCATTACTCAACGAGATAATTACTTGAAGGTGCTTCATTTCACAGCTCACTTTGTTGTTGTTTTTTCTTTGTTGGGTGTGAAATCAAATGGACGAGATTTATTTATTATAAATATTTGCTAATAATATGCAAAAAAAAACAATTTGTTCGTGGACGGCTCACCAAGTAATAATTTAATTGTTTGTTTTTGTTATTATTGAGCAATTAGTTACCTGGAACGCTTTAAAACTCGCGCCATTTTTTGAACGATAATTTTATTGATTTTAGTACTTTGTGAGACAGATAATATATGGGTTTTGAATATATTAACAATGAAAATTAGTATTTCAATTTTTATAATAGTTATAATTTACAATTTTCATGTCAACTGTAATTTTATTTTGTTATAAATTTAATTATAGGCAATATATTTGTGTGATAGGGAATTTTAGCTATTAGTTGACAATTAGGAACTTTAGTCGACTTTCTATCAATTGCCCACATTTTTATTGGTGAATATTTTCTTGAAAAATGTATTTTTCTTTTCAAAGGTTTATTGTTTGTTTACCACACAGATGACGTATCCTACGGATAAAGTTTGTTAGTAACTTATCGAGCATCTGACTCAAAAATTAGTGCGAATTTGCCGTTTAGCCATAATTTGTTTGAATTTTTTTAATTATTATAAAACAGAGATTCACGGAATTCAGGATTCCAGCCATTTTAAGATTACGAATTTTAAAAAATTATTTTTCATGTCGACTGTAACACCAAAGATTCCCGGAATTCGATATTCCGGATCCCCAAAATTTCCCAAATTTTCCGGATCCCCAAAAAAATGAAAATAGCGTATTCAAATGTAAATTTTCAGACCTATTCGCCTAACGTGTACATGTACGTGTAAGTTTGATGTTTTCTAGAACAGTCAAAATTTTAAAAAAGATTTTAATTAATATGGAGTAGCTAGTCTCCGTTATCAACAATTTTATATTAAGAATTTTTAAAAATCTCAATATTTCCACGTGCACGTGTGTTTTAATAAATCATTAAACAATTGCACTATAAATTTTAAGATTTTAAACTGCCCTAAAGACTTTGAAGATTTTAAATTGCACGCCAATAGACATTCTTTTTTAAACATGTAGTTCATTAATTAAGGCACGCCAACTGCACTCTTAGAAATTCAAGCTCGTTTAAGGCTTTCTAATAAAAATTTTCTGGCTCTATTTTAACGTAATTAGACAAGTTTATTAAGCTTATCTAGAAACTTAATGTTTTATTACTACGTGGAACGTTAAAAGTCACGCTTAAAAATTCAACATATGTAGTTTTCATTTGGCGTGTTAAAGTAGACACACGAAATAGTAACAGTGCCGTCTCATTTAAATATGTGAATCCTTATTTACAGCATTAATTTGATAATACTTAAGTTTTTTTATTTAAAATAGCCAAAACCAAATGAACAACTTTCTGAAAGTTTTACTCTGAAATTAGTGATATTTGACTCCGTAAAATCAATATTTCAGTACGCCAAGTGGTGTGGTAATAAAATGTGCCCAGATCTAACTTTTTGGAAATATATTCATATTTTATATAGTTATAAGAAACCCCTAGTTAAATTTTTCTAAAACATTCTTTATTAAAAAGTTTACAGGCAGGCTTAAATCGCTGTTTCCGGATGCCGTTCTTTATTAAATCCCTTTTTTTGTCTATTTCCAGTGATTTAAAATTTACCAGTTTGCTTGGACATTAGAACGAGTCTTACAAGCTGGTACGTACTTATTTCCAAAATATGGTTGTGCCATTTTTTCTTAAACTATATGAAACGGCTTCATTACCGACCAAGTATACCGACCAATCTCCCCGTTTCAACGTTTCATTTTGGCGTTCTTGACATAAGAGTCATTAACCCTCGTGACTATTTTGAAAATAATTCACCCAATAGATTATTGCATAATAATTAGCACGGTTGATGTAAAATGTGCCATATCCATATTTACAAAATCATTTTCTTCTAATGCTCTTAAATATTATTGGTAAATATTTTGAAGGATTAAAAGTGACCTTAAACTTGCACTATCTCTTGTTCCTCATTTATACCAAATAAGAAAACGTTAACAATACCATATAGTCCACGTTTAACAAAAACAAAATTAGAATTTAATTAAATTGAGCACTATTATTCGAAAATCATCCGCCATCAAATACTTTCGGCAAATAAATTGTTTATTAATAATACAAACCTGTCAGAATATTTCATTAATGTGGAACGATAATTCAATAACATTTATCTATATATATATATATAAACTAGCATTTTACCAGTAATTTAATCCGAATACCAAATTGAATACAACAGGGTGCATATATCATTGGTTTGCACTTATTCGTGTCTCGACAAAATTCCACACTTGTCTGACTCGATTTACGAGCCATTTTGTTGATTTCGGATTAGGCGTACCATTTCCTGTTGAAAACAAGAAATCATTTAATCGGGATTAATTTGTTAATGTCTTCTTCCTTATTTGGATTACTTTTGTTGTTTTCAGGATGGAGAACAGTACCGATTGTCTGAATATGAACGCGGAGCTATGGGAGTTTCGACACGACCTTTCTACTAGGGTTAGATTTGATTCAGCTTTCCTGATTGGTTTTAATCGTGCCAATTTTTCAGTGGTTCACAATGGTTTTTTTCACATTTATGTATATGACGATTATAGCTGCTGGAATTATTGGAAATGTGAGCGTCGTGCTGGCGATCATGAGAAACAAGTTAGTCATGTTTTCTAATTACGAATATCAATGGTATTTATAGGTCACTTCAAACGGTGCCGAATTTGTTCATATTATCGCTATCGTGTTCGGATATTGTTGTGTGCTGCACTTCCGCGACCATCACCCCTATCACTGCTTTTAAGAAAGAGTGGATTTTTGGGGAAGCGTTATGTCGGATTGCTCCATTTATTGCGGTAAGGATAAAATCTATTGTATTTTTCAAAAATTAAACAATAATGTAACAGGAAAAATTTGTTTATCTTATACTAAAAAAGCACGCTATACAAATTTTCACACCCACCCAATTAAAGCTGTCGATGTGTTAGTCCCTAAATTCGAGGCCACGCGTTTATATTTACAGCGCTTTTTTATGAGCATCGCGCAGAAATTTCGTAAAAAAAACGTGGACTAAAATTTACAAGGCCACGACGCAGTTCAGAATAATTTGGTTTGTTCACGTAAAATTCTCAGGAGTTTTAATAAAATTATGGAAATTTTAAATCGAATTAATTATGTAATAATTTTTATGGCTAAATGGACCCTTAGTGGTAGTTTTTATTGTGTTCAATTCAATGAGCTCAAATTGATAACTTGTCTCTATTCGATCAAATTAATAATATAGATCAAAATATTACATTTAAGGAAATTAGACTTTTAAGTATTATTAACCAGATGATTTTCATTAATCAATAAACTAAACTACCATTTGGAAAGAGGACGCATACAGTACACAATACTAGCTATTCCTGCCCGTCCTTCCTTTCCCACTTCTATGGAGGAAAACCGTCGTATCTTCAACTTCCATAATTGGCTGCAAGATCCCTTTAACTTCCATCGTCGACGCATTTTCTCTCTTCCATATATACGTGTCGCCAGGACGATCGTTGAAATACAAGTAGCCGAGTTCAGTATATCTCCGCTAGCAAAGCACTAAACGATCACTTTAACATTAATGCATTCGTATTTTATCCAACCTGGTCTCCAGGAACAATCACGTCTTTGTAAATCTTTTTCTGTGTTTCTCCGGAATTAACGTGTCACTTCAAATTTGAGCAGTGCGTCTTTTGTTTTTGTAACTTCGACCATTCTCCGGAACAACCTGGCACGCATAATCCATTCTGATTGGGTCAAAGTATTACATTCCAATAAATATGTATTATATGCTTAATAAATTCCATTTTTCTATTTTTATTTAATTATTAAGCAGTTTTGTCGTTTATGAGGCTAGTCTGAAAAAATATTGTTTTACCTTAATTTAAAATTATTATTCTTTAATATAGTAGTTGAAATATTTAATTAAATCAAAAACAATTCACACATTACATAAACAATCAAACAACTTTCAGGGAATCAGCCTTTGCTTCTCGACGTTTACATTAACAGCAATTTCTATTGATCGCTACATCCTTATCCGATTCCCAATGAGAAAGCCAATCACACATTATCAAGCGCTCGTCATCATAGCGGTATTCACACGTGCTGAAACCACGCAATTTTAATTTCTATTTTAGACGATATGCATTTTCGCAGCCACCATTTCATCGCCAATCATGTTCAAGCAGAAATTGGCGGATTTCGAGACGTTTTGCGGCCAATATTGCGTTGAGACGTGGGGCGAAGGCGAGGCAAATGAACGCAAGCTCTATGGCGCAGCTCTCCTCTTGCTGCAACTCGTCATTCCACTGACTATTATCATCATCTGCTACACGGCAATCTCACTAAGGATCGGACAGAGCATGATACTCAAGAACGCCAAAAAGCAGAGATCGTTGAATTGGGAAGTGGAGCTGAGCGACCAGCAGCGAGTGGCGATGAAGAGGCGACAGCGCACGAATCGCATGCTCATTGGTATGGTAGTGGCGTTCGGATTGAGCTGGATCTGGTCGGTCACGTTCAACATCCTCAGAGACTACGACTATTTGCCGGGTATTATTAAAGACCAGGAGTATATATTTGGAATTGCTACGCATTGTATCGCCATGACATCGACGGTAAGCAAATTGAGAAAAAATTGGAAACAGTAGGAGATGTGGAATTGTAGGTGTGGAATCCGCTGCTCTATGCAGTGCTCAACTTGCAATTGAGAGCAGCTTTCATCGATCTAATGCCCTGCTGGCTGAGGACGCGCCTCAACCTCGAGAGCGATTCGCATTCGCCGCTGTTGACGCAGCCCACGATTACGATAAGCAACAAGTACGGGGCGACGACGAAGGTAATAACCCAGATCCACAGTTACATGCATGTCTTCGAATTTATTCGGGGCGAAGAAACACCAACAATCACTTCTTGCACTTTAAATTTTATCTTATTTTTTATTTTACATGGGGGGTTGTTGTTATAATTGTTGTTTCTTCCGGCATGTCAAAAGGACAAAGTAAGAATCATCACCGTGGAAAAAGAATCACGAGAATGAAAGCACGTGAGATGTTTTTTTTCCAACGCCAAAACTTCTTCCTTTTGCATGGGCCTTCGATAAAACTTCTAAAAGACGAATGCATGTCGTAATGGTGACGGGTTATTGCTCCTTTTATTTTGGGAATACGGTTAATGTGCTGGCTTAAGTGCAATTATTGATAAAGTGCAAAAGCTCAGGTTTGGAAAATAAAAGAGATTAGATTACAAAAGTTCCAACCAGAAAAGTTAGGACCTTATAAGTGCATTAATATTCAGATTTCAATATTCCTTTTAAATTATATTTTACAAATAAAAAAAATGTCCGAATGAATTAAATTGACCATAGCACACCACGATAATAAAATGAGCTCAATAAACGTGCGCAAATCTAAATTTTTGGGGAAATATTAAAATTTTCAGATATTTAAAGACAATCCTAGTTAAATTGTAATTAATATTTTTGTTAAAAATACGTTTAAATTGGAAAAAAGTGTGTTTATTACATTTTTCTTGCTATAGAAGTGCGGCTGGTCCTTATGACAATCAGATAAAGAATATTTCAAAGAAAATTTACTGTTTTCCAACGGATCTTACAAATAACGCATTGAAATAACTTATACCTAGGTGTAAGTAAACGCGTCTAAATCGTTTCAACGTCTAAGCTCAAAACAAATATTCATTTCAGTTTCTTAAATTTTTTCTTAAAATCTCTGTAGCTTTAAATTTGTATGAGACGTTAAATGACATTAATGAACCTACATATTCCATTGAACAAATTAAATCAGGTAAATGTTAATATAAACATTTAAATGATTAATATTTACGTTGCACACCAAATAAATCGTCTTTTTAAACAAAGTGAAAACTACACTTTTCGCATTTTTAAGTGTGATTTTCAAATTTCCAAATATAACAAATACAAAAAATAAGTTTTCACGTAAAAAACTTTTCTTAAAATCTTCAAAACGTTAACATTCGACTAGAAAATTTTCTCAGAAACCCTCAGACGAGCTTGAATTTCTAAGAGTGCACTTGGCGTGTTTGTACGTAATTCGCAGATTTCTCAAATTTGAAAATGGTATGTAAAATTAGTTATTTTCTAAAAATATAAAGTTTTGTTTCTCGATAAATTAAGGATAAGCTTATTCTGCTGTCATGAATTCTAGTATGAGTTATTGACAAATATCATGACAATAAAGTAATGGCCAGCACATTACCAGTACAGTCTTTTCTTCTACAAAAGAATCAAAATCAAAAAAATAACTTTCAGACAATCAAAAAGACTATCTGTAATGGCAATAAAGGACCATCGATCATGTCAACAAGTCTAGCTGAACATCATCCAACAAAACGTCACAGCATTTATAAGCTGTGAGTTCGAGCACGACATTCATTTCTTAACCGAAAACTTGTTGCAGAAATGGTTCGATGCGCAAAAAATCATCGGTGATTCGAATCCTACCAGTCAAAAACAAGAGCGAAGAAAAAGAGCATTTATTGGCCAAGGAATCGGACTTTGAAATGCACTCATTGACGGTCGAGCCGTCGCTGGTGATTCCAAGGCGTAGAAGTGCTCATCCACCGACGAGTGATAAGCTCGTGTCGCCGATGAGAAAAGTGTCGTATTAGAGACTTATTATTTGTTGTTGTTTGTTTTAATTGTTCTCGTTGGATCTGAAATAGCCATTTATTGAATTGTGAGAAACAAATCATTATCACCGGTATTAATTGTTCATTATTTTGTTATTTGTATTCTGATTATTCTCATTTTATGGACAAATGCAGGTATTTCATTGTCATATTTCTTAATAATAACAATTATTATGATATTTTTGAAACTAAAATCGATCATTATGTTGTAATTCATTCATTGCAGTATGTAATAAATTATTTAATATATATATATATATATATATATATATATATATATATATATATATATATATATATATATATATATATAAGTATTTACCTTTCACGATAATTTGGAAGAATCTTTAGACTTTAATGGTGCACGACGAAAAATATTATTAAAATACATATTAAATTATTAATCCTGTCTGGACCATTTTTTAAAATTTTTTCGTAGTTAGAAATATTCGTATACATAAGCAAATGACTCCGGATTTTCAATAAAATTATGGTACACTAATATTTAGAAGATAAAGAGGTCCCAGCCTATTTTGGCCCTAGTAACATTAGAGAAACGACGATATAGGAGGACCACCAGAGATGGGCGGAATTCCCGATTCCGTATTTTCAAATGTTATTCCGAATTCTGGATTTTGTTTTTGATTAAGAATTCCGGATTCCGAAATTCAAAAATTGAAAAGAGATTAACCGAACTATAAGGCGCGTTGGATTTGGTATTGGCATTTGGAGACGACTACAAGTTATTTTAAAATCGTAATAGAAAATAATTGAAATTTTCGATCTCGAAAAACACTCTTGATCTGCTTAATTTATATCACAATTCAAATCAAAATTTTTCAAATTATATAAACCTTTTATTCAAACATGTTTCTAATACTTACTAACTATGAACACGCATATGAACAATTCTCGGTTGCGCCGTACAAGTAGATATGGTCATCAGAAGAACGACTCGGTGAATCAGTCAGTTACAAGACCAATTGGTACAGCGCCCTTTTTCGTCCTTCTAACAACTGACTGTTTATGTTTATTTAGCATCGTCCCTTAGAAGAACTCCGACTACTCCGTCCACTGAGAACCAAGTTGCTCAAAGTCGTTCGCAGTCAACAAATCGAAGAGCTTCGATGAGCCGTTCTCTCCATTCGCAGTCCAGCGTCAGTCAGTCTCCCGAGCGGAATCTAGTTGTACGGAATTATCGACCTTTCACGCTGGAGGGGCAGATTCAAATTCTCCAACGAAAGTTGCTTATCGCTGAATCAAAAATTGATGTGCTCAATCAGATGAATGAAATGGCTGAGAAAAAGCGGGCAAGCGATGATATCAAAATAGCTTTACTGGAAACAAAAACGGAGCTCCTTGAATCGAAGTTAACTGAAATGACTGATGAATTGGCACTGAAAACGAAGCAATGTGAAGAGCTCTTGAAGGTAAACATAATCTAATGAACTCATCAAAAAAATTAATTTTAGGGAAAGAATCGAGGGAATGTCACAAGCATTGGAGCTGCACAGCAGAAACCGAAGAACTAGTGCCAATAGAATAGATTTCTTGTTGATAAAAGTTAAAGATTGTATTGCTTGTAAAGTATTTTTGTGAAATAAATTAGTCATATTTTCTATTAGTTTGCAACTTCATGTCGGTTTACCAAATTTGTTTCTTGTAACGTTTAAAACAAGTTTAAAAAAGTCGAACTAGATTTTGGGGAAAGTTCTAGGCTCCGCTGAGTCCACATCGTATTATTCAGTTTTTTATATCACAATATAGTTTTTAATTAAACTCTTAAAATCCATAAACATTAATTACCATGTATCTGAAGTTATTAAGGTTTTTTTTACTATTTTATCGGAAGCAAATTTAAATGGAATTTGATAAAATGCTTTAAAATAACTATTAATCAATAAAATTTATTTTAAAAAATAAGTAATTGGTATATATTTTAAGAGCTTAATTTAAAGCTAAAATTTTTTAATCAAGAAAATAATTTTTAATAAAATGCAAAAACTGTTGAACGCAGCCGAGGCTAGAACTTTCATGGATTCTATTCAAACCCCGTATCATATTCAATAATGACTATTCAATTTCAAAGTGTTCCAACTATTTAATTGAGCAATGATAATGTTTATAGCAAATATTCGGCCAACTTTCTTAACATTCTCCTTATAATAAATTAACATTTATTTTTAAACAATAAAAAAACAATAATTTCAAAAAAAGCATTTCAAAATAATAATTCTTCAGGAAAACAAAGCACAATAGTCTCAAAAACCACACATGTTGATATTTAATCCTATACAAATCCGTATAAACTTGACATATTTGCCTACAACCAACAAATAAAGAACACTTAACAATCAATTTTCATAAACTTCATATGATACATCTAACATAGTGGTCCGGCAAGAAAATCAACTAAATAAAACAATATCAAAAACATATTATTTACGTGTATAATCAGCATCAGAGCCTATTTAACAAAACTAGATTATGACTGACAACAATAATACCCTCCAAGGCTAATTAATTCAAAATTAAACGACACCAAAATACTTCACCGAACATCATTGATGCAATTTTGTTGCCGTTGATTACTTATTAATCATTTCTCGACTATATTTATATTTTGTTAGTATCAATAACAATTATTAAATATTTTACACCATCGGGATTTATAACATCCCAATCGTCTTTGTTCATAGTCTTTGGAAGTTCATATTCGTATTACTCGGGTGCCGATTATACGGACAAACGTAATTCGACGGGAAGATTCCTCGACGGTTGTTCAGCGTTCCTTCCCACCAGTTCTGGTCATCTTTGTTCATCACTAAACCGAGTTCACCAGTCATATAAAAACACAACAACTCACGTGTTATCACATCACCTCGCTTAAACGCCAACTCTCCATCCTCCTGTGGATTAAAATCAAATAGAGCCTGCACGAATTTCGTCTCAACCGCTAAATCTTGTAGTAATATTGTATGTGTTCTGGAAACCGAAGCAGTTCTATAATTAATTTTAAATAAGCTCCATTAAAATTATTATTATTATCCTACCGGTGGTACTGAACAAGTTCATTCAAGGAATTAAATTTTACGACCCAAAGGTAATACTTTCCAGCTTGGTCTCGCAGCACTTTAAAATGTTGAACAGTGTCTTGAAATCTGAAAACGAAAATTTTTGAAAAGTAGCTCAGGAAAGCCAATCAAATCTGATATTTCGATAAAAATTTGCGATTATATGAAGATTTAAGACAAACTAACATTTTAATTTCATTAATAAAAGAGAGCTACAAGTAAAAATAATTGTTTTTAACTTCAAAAAAAATAAAACATGTAAAATAATTGTCCGTTTCATCCTACTGAAAGATTTACTAGAATATTACATTATAGAAAATGTCCCATTTTTAAAAACTCATACGGACGCTCATGTAAAGTTTTTAAATCTAATAGAACACAATTATATTATATTTAGAAATAGCCTTTATCAAATCTATTCTATTAAGGTAAAAATCGGAAATTTCTATAGGTATATATCAGAGTTGCACGGAAATCATTTTTTTCAAACAGACAACGGAAAACGGAAATGGAAAATAATTCTTTGAAACGGAAGGCGGAAAACGGAAATGGAAATGATTTTTTTGAAACGGACAACGGAAAACGGAAATGGAACTCAAAAAACGACGGAAAATGGAAGATGGAACTCCGTGCAACCCTGATATATATATAGGAACATTTTCCATTGTTCCTATATATATATATATATATATATATATATAACACACTTATTTTATGATCACTGTACATATGCCTAATACATTCAAAACGGATTTTTTAATAATCATCATAATCATCCTACAATCAAATTATCAAGAAACTTTAAATACATATTGAAAGAATGCATTTCTAGAAAATGAAAAATTATGCTAAAATGTTGGCCTCGACTTACAATAAATAAGAAAGCGAATGAAATAATTCTAAAAATAATAAAATGAATTGATGACATTGAAAAGATAAAGTTTGCATCTTTCCTAATTATGGAAAGTCGAGACCATCATTTTCTATAAATTTTTCTTTGCATGACGAGGATAATAATTGTCCAACAAAGGTATTTCTAGAAAATTCGGAAATTATATGTTTTCCGATGAAATTGAAATAATTATCGAAAACACAGAATGGTGACTCATTCATGGAAAAATAATAGATGCGACTAAGAATATCACATCCATCATCAAATATCTTTTCATACAAGTTCTTGGTCATTTTTCACATTTTCACTTCCATTAAAATATCTTCATTCAACAACATACTTGACGCTTATCGAAAAATCCCCGGGACTGCTCTCGCATTGCCGCACCAGAAACGTTCCATCTCTCATATTCGGCTTCTTCAGCAGCACTTCTGCATCCGTCCTCGTTATCTTTCCCAGATACCTACAATCATCAATATCATACTTGTACTACCACTCTGACTTTACCAGCTGCAATCACTCATACGAATATAATTTGAAGGCACAAAACCCTCATTTCCGTCAAGCTCGGCTTTAAACCAGTGCGGGTCTTCATCCTTGTTCAGGATCTAAAAAAAAATACAATTTCCAATATTTGTCCACAGCCCACCTTTAGCACTTGACCGCGCCGAAACGACAGTTCATCCGGTGTGGTAGCGGTGAAGTCGTGCTCGCCGTAGGCTTCCATATTCCCACCGTTCAGACAATCGCAATAATCTGCAATACATCGGCAACCATTAGTGGACACAATTACAATCAATAATATTTGCTTATCGCACCCGCTATAGACGATAGAGACTTAACAACACAAAAATGTTTAATAAAAAACACACAATTAGGTAATAGTGGAAAGAATTAGAACGTTATGTGGTAAAATTGAAAATACTCAATCACTCGATTCACAACAGCGTCGGTGGTAATGATAAATCCGTACCTCCGTGTGTGCCGATCAAGTTTACAGGCAGGATTTAAGTATAAAATATATATTCGTAGACAATAATTGTTTTAGATATTATTTATGATTTATATTATATGAATTATATTCGAAATATCCAGAAATGTCGCGTAGTTCTTCCAATTTTATATTTTGTTTTCATGATAACAATGATAGCGTATATTTAAAGCTCACAAATGAATCATAATCAAATATTTGTTACAATTGTTTTCGCAATCATTAAAAAGATATAACAGAAAATTTGATAATGAGGAGAAATGATAAAAAGTTTAAATTTGATTCAATCTGAAAATTAACAAAATAGAAATAACATTTTTATAAAACGTCAAAACCTCATCAATGTTAATCTTATAACAAATTATACTAATTAAACTAATAAAATATATAACAGTCCAATTATTCTAGGATAAATTGCCACAAATTGACATTCCAAATTCGGAAAGACTCTCAAAATTCAACATAAGTAGACTAATTATTAAACCAAACTCTTTAATGGAAAAACAAACATAAAGATATCGATTTTTATGAAAGCCATTAAACGAAAAAAGGCATTTCTCCCCTTAAAATATCTCAAGCATAAAAGTTTTCCTAATACTTTAACACCAATACAACTAATATTTGAGCATCTTTGTGTACCCAAACAATCATGGATTAAATATCAATATATATTCTAAACAAGCGTGGGTTTAAGGAAAAAATTGTTTTCTATTATTATTATCTGACTACGAAATTGATCCGTTATGGAACATTAGCAGCCAAGACAATGACTCATCTCATTCGGGGATGGCTTAACGCTACATAAATTTGTTGTTTATGCTAGTTTGGATTTTCAAAAATTTTTTTTGAGTGATTCAAATTAACTACTTGCAGTAAGTTGATACCTTAACGCTAATTAAAATAAAGAAGAATAATGTTACGCATACTTTAAACCTTCATTTTCATTATTGAAATGTACCTAATAATTGCAACTATTCATATTCAATGCAACTTGTGACTGGATTTTATAAATCATTTTGGTTTCATGGAACATTTATTTTTATGAACGACAATCAATCAATCTACAAAATTAAATATTGGATAAATTTCTAGAATATAAAAATAGAACCTTACTATAACAAACAATATAAAACAAGAATTCCCAACATAAAGAAAAAATTCCCAAATAGTTCATCCAACTAATTGCATGAATTATACAATAATAATAATAATTGTCGGAAGAATCCCACACAATCAAGAATTAAAAAAAACAAAAAACATCAAAGAATTTGCAAGAATTCTTAAACGACAACCCACAATAATATAATTGATATACTCCTCCTATTCTTCCGGAAATCATTTAAACGTTCAAAGAACCGATATTTTAATATGAAGACAACAAAACGGGGAGAATCAGAAGAAAACATTTGTAAAGTTCAATTTCGACATGGATATTCGCAAAACATTTCCATCATTTCCGATTGATAATCATTAAAAATTTTCTAACGAAAACAAAACAAAATAATTCAAACAAAAATATCAATATTTTCGTCCATCTAATCTCAACGAGATAGGAGAATTGTCAGAAAAGTGAAATTCTACTGAATGACCTTTTGATAATTTAAGACTGTCGATTTTTCAATCAATTTCAATTTTCAACATTCCAATTCTTGAAATGATTAGTTAATTAAATTGAGTTTTAAATTTCTCAAAGAACATTAATATTTGAGAAAACTATTTCTTCGAATTAGTTTGAAAGTAGTAACAATTTCGGCAATCTTTCTATTTTCAGAACTGTTTTAAGCTTATATGTATCAAATAGTAGCTTTCCTCGATCACGCTAAATGCAAATAAATATATTCTAATATTGCAATGAATCTTACAATTGTAAACATTTTACAGACAAATTTACTCCATTTTAACGAACAAGTCTTAATTTTTATTTTAAAAAAACCGATTCCAATAATAAAGAACTATTTTTGAGCATATTTTCTGAGCTCCCAATTTGACAGTTACATTTGGCGTGCGCGATTATATAACTATATATTATTTTAATAAATGTATTATCTTCAATCATAAAATATATTTTATTTTATCCAATAAATATTTACTGAAATGCTTAACTTCTTTAATAGGATAACTAAATATTTATATTGGGAATAGAAACAGATAAAACTTTTATCTGTAATAATATGGAAATGAGCAACGTGAAAATGAGCGGCTCGCTTGATTTTTATTTCAATGATAATAACAAAATAAAAATATATAAAACATCATGTCGATGTAGAAGCTTTCAACCAAAATAATTTAATTGACCTGCACTTTTAATACATTTGATTATTAGCTGTACTTATGATCTATTCATAGACCTGTCTTAAAATTTTAATATCTGTTTAAAAATAAAATTGTTACCTAAAGCCATAGCGGCATGATTAATCGCATATTTAAAATTAGCAGTTTTATAAATCAAGATGAACAGATTCGCATTTAGTGAGTACGAAGGAAATCTGAAAATTTTACATTTATACGTTTTACATAATAAATAATACTCACAAATTTAATCCCTTTAGAAAACTCAATTTTATATCATTTTCCTTAATTTCTAGTAATTTACTAATTTATGATGAATAAATAATAAATAAATTCATTTTTATACGTAAAAGTGAACAATACAGACAAAGTAAAATAACAGTATCCAAAATAAATATATTTAAAAAACTAACGGATTCTGTTGGTCTTAAATGTTCACGTAACTTGAATCAAAAAATCTATAGAAAATTTATTTATTTAATATTCCACAAAATTCTCACAACAATATGTATAATTATATAAATATTTTGATTCTCAATATTTTCACGTTCCTCAATGATACGAAAAATTTGCGCAGGATTTAAGGAGCATAACAATCAATAAACCGAAATGAAATGAGCAATAAACAAGAACTCGGGTGGCGAACGCAATAAAGTGTAAAAAACATATCCTATATTCAAAAATAAAGAGAAATATTCGAAGAAAAAATGTTCGTTTTCTTTTCTTTTCATTTGATATATTCTTCTTCTTCGTTCAATCGATGAAAGAACAAATGGAAGATGGACGAGGCAGTCATCAAAATAAAACGAAAATAAAGCGCATTGACTTCGGCCACCGCATGATGAGCCGGCAGATGTGCACCAATCTTACCCGACCATATAGAATCAAAAGCACTCTATCCGGCAACCGCACAGCCACACCTGTTTTTATTTATAATGTAATTTATTCGGTTAAATATTGGGTAATTTGGTTGGATTCGGTGTCTATTTATAATTGTTTACATATTGACTCACTTATTCAGTTGTTCATTAGATTTCAATTGCAGATAGATGGAAAACGAGGTTTTTAGAAATGTGATTGTTGAGCGGCTTGTTGATGTCAAGAACAGGAATAAGCAGATAAAGGTTTTTATTGATAATTGTGAGTGATTGGTGTTCATCAAAGAGCATGGAAGATATATGAGCAACATGAAAAAGTATAAATGTAACTTAAGAGATAGATAATCGTTTAAAATTGTTGGATGAATGTCAAATAATGATAGGTAGACAAAATTATATTTGAATAACTAATTTAAACGAAAATTAAGCACTTAAAATTTTGCTGCAATGATTAAAGAATCAATAATTTATTGAAAAATTTAATTTCAGAATTTCTTGCTTTCTTTACAAAAATAAATATAGAAAACAAAAATAGAATTTTTCAGATATGAAACTGACAGATAATCTCAATAGAACAACAAAGGCAAGATCATTCTCAACGTACGCATATCAGTCATGTCCCAACCAAATTTGTTTTAATTCCAGAAATGAAAACTGTGAGAGCACACCAGAAGACGTATCAAAACTAAAAGACGAAATCAGCAATCTTTATCGCCAAAAGTGCTACAACGATCAGAATTTGATTGACGCGAATCGGAAAATCGTTGAAAATGAATTAAAAATTAGTGATATATCATCTGAGTAAATGAATATCATTGTTACTCGAAAGGATAATGGATTACAACTTAAGACAGAACACCCTTCACGATAATTACAACGAATTGTGCAAAAAGATCGCTGAAATGGAGTCTGAATGTCAAAAATATCGTATTGACAACGGAAATTTGAAGGATGAAGTTGTTGCATTAAAGGTTCGAATAAAAAGTTTCTATCTGGTTTATCTGTGATTCGGATTACAGCTCACATTTAATAGTTTGAGCTCAAAGAAGGAGTTCTTAGAAAAGGAGAGGTTACAGCTTATGAATAAGATTCGTCAATTGAATGAGCAGAATATCGAATATCTTAATGCACAAAGCACAATGGAAGCCAGGTAATTGTTGAATATTAACTAGGTTAAATTCTGCGCAGCACACCATCTGAAATAGAAAATCAGTTGGTTGATATGTTCCAGTTTAATATTTCATCATAAATCGAAGTAAAATATAAAATTTGATGCCGATTAGAAGGAAAGTCAATTAACAAGTAGAAAATCTTTTTCAATTAGAGCGTTATTAAAACTTTTTGGTTAAAATAACTAATTTAAATACGAAAAAGTTGGGTAGATCTCCAAGCTGCTCATTATAAAACTAGACAATATAATGAAGACCATTTTCGGCACTACCTCGCTTTGGTTTTTTCATGAAAAAACATGTCTAAATATACATTTTTAGAAACCATTCACGAACGCGGTGCTTTACGAGCCCAACGGATAGACCCATCGAAGCAGCGTAAAACTAAAAATTCTGATAATGGTCCCAATCTGCATTTTTCAGCGAGGATGCCTTAACTAGTTGTCTCTCTGAAACAAACCTCACGTCAACTGTTCGTCCCCCTAACCGAATAACATTAACGATGGTAAAATTCACAGTTAATGAAATAATCGAATCAATATTAGGAAGCAAGCGATGCTGAATTGAATGATGTGCTGTGGATTAACTCATCGACGTTTGCGAGCGTTGGCAACCATCGAACCGTTGACATATGGCGGTTAGACTCCAGTGGACAATGCCTAAAAATGTAGGATCAACCCATCATCATCTTTGAATTCTATTCCGTTTTGTGACAGAAAATCCCTCGCTGGTTGTAATGCAGCCATATCGAGGATTGATTTTGACAAGGAACGAAATTGGATTATGGCAGCGTCGTATGATCAGAATGTGCGGGTTTGGAACGTCGAAACTGAGAGGGTTCTGGTGGGAATTTTATTATGGAAATTGGGAAAATCATAAAATATTTCAGGCAAATTTGACGGGACATCAAAATAAAGCATCTTGCGCAAGGTTTTATAAAACGTGCAATGCATTGTCTGGGAGCTACGATAGAATGATAAAGCTTTGGGATTTACAGACATCCAAGTGTTAGTTGACTTTTCAATATTCATTAGTATTAAATAAACAACTTAAGGCATCCGATCGTTTTTCCCTGGCTCAACGGTGCTCGACATAGCATCGAGGGTTTCAAATAATGCGGATGTATTCGTTTCGGGACATTTTGACAAATCAGTGCGATTTTGGGATGGAAGAAGCGATGAAGAGGCGAACCGGATTGACTTAGAAGGGAAAGTAACATCGATTTATCCATGTATGAATGGAATGGAGATATTGTGTTCTTGTAAAAATGATCAGCTCGTTTTGGTGGATGTAAGGACTTGCAAAATATTGAGCAGGTTTAGTTCAGAGAGCTATAAAACATCTTTTGAATTGTCGCGATGTGTGGTTTCGCAGGATGAAGAATTTGTGGCGGCTGGGTAATGTTGAATAAACTCACAAAACTAAAAGATATATTACAGCTCTTTGAATGAACTCGTCATATGGAATAAGAAATCAACTAAGGTTGAAGCGGTTTTAAAAACAAGGTATTAAATTCCATTTTTAAAATAAAATATAATTGGAAATATTCAGCTCATCAGTTCGTTCCCTCTCTTGGGGTGAAATGGGATTACTAGCAGCAACCAGTTCAAAACAAGTGAACCTTTGGAAATAATTGCCTGAAATTTGATACGGTGTTTAAAGATTCGAGTTCAAATATATAAATAAATATTTATCAATATACATATTATGTGTGTTGTACAAATGCAGATAAAGATTTGAAGCTTTTTCGAGTTACCTATACGGAATGAGTTAATAAATAAATTAGTTAGAGGGATGCGTGGTGTCATTCAAGTGAAGTGAGCATTAAAAGCTGTTTTAGCACTTTGGTTTGACTTGTCTCACGTATTTCTCCTGCTAAGAACATCTCGTCGACAACAGTGTATACCTGAAGCCAAGTATATATTATAAATGGTTATATTTATTATGCAGTCACCTTATAAAAGTTGAATACTAAATCCAATTCGCAGACATTATGGAAGAACTCATTAAGAACCTAAGTTTTATTTTTCATGAATCTCTGTGTTTCAAATATCACCTCGACGAAATTATGGATTGCTTCCAGATAATAAAGATTATTATCAGTGATATCAACGCATATACAGAAATACAGGCCAGCATATCGACGATAAACAATTTTGAAATTACGGAACTTAAAAAAAAACAATCAAGATTATAAAAACGATTTCATACCTCTACAAAATTTGTGTGCTTAGCATCACGTACCGTAACACATGCATGTACCTCTTCTATTAGTTTCTGAATAAAACAATCCATTAATTTTTAACATTAGTAAGCTTGAGTTACCTGCTTTTCATCGTCATCGAAATGCATATACCATTTTGCCAAACGCGTCTTCCCGGCTCTGTTTTGAATGAGAATGAATCGAATCATTTATCACTTAACAAATAAATTTTAAATCTTAAATCGTAAATAGAGAATAAGAAAAAATTGATTTATCGAAGCTGCTGAGCATTATTTCCACATGACCATTCTCTTCCCAACAAATTATGTTCGTCAGCAAATAGCATGTGCCTATAACTCTAACAACCCCACACCTCTACATAACAATTATCTCTCGTACAGAAATTAGTTTATTTTAAAGGATTGACAAAAAATTGACAATTTGTTTAAGAATATCGATAACAGACTACTAAATATAGTTATGTGAAGCAATAAGTGTTATTAATGAGGAGTTTATTTTTTAAAAAATTAATTGTAAAATTCTGGAGCATGTTCAACACGAAAATTGTTATGATAAACATAAGTTAAATAAAATATGTAATATAATATCTATAAAAATTTATTTATATCATAAAAGGATATTTTGAGCTTATATAACTGCATGACTTTATAATAAGGACAGCTGAGCAAAGATGCACAAAAATTCTAGAAGCTGTGAGAATAATATACTGGGAGTCTTAAAAGGAAAACTATGCACCTTTTATTAATAAAATTGATAGATCCCCAATACCTCATATGTTCCAATCTTCTGCTACTCGCCCGATTAAACAGATTCCTCATTCATACCATGAAAAATTAGAAAATTGGGGAATTTTTATTTAAAAATAATTTCATTCAGTTTAATGGTCCAATTTTCATTTAAACACTATTAATATGTAAGTTTTATTTTCAATACAATTATAAATACAAACTTTATCTTACAATACCCCCTCTCAACAAAAGTGAAAGATCGACTTCAGCTGATCGGTGAAATAATGATCTCCATGCAAAACACACAAAATCCCCGCAGACTCTATTCAATTCATCACCAACTAGAGCAAGACATATCCGTTGCTTAATCATTATTCCCACGTCCGAATCGAGTGAAAACCAAACATTTCTGTTTTTTTGGCGTCAATTCCGAATATGTTTAATAACTGCGATCTGAACCAAAATAAACCGATTAACAACTTCCGTCTAAAAAGTTTGATATCATATAAACGTGCGGGCTGGATCCAATGCACTTATAATCCATTTTTTTAATGATATATAAACTCTATAAATAAGCTAAATCGGTAATGATTCGGAGAACAATAGATCATCATCTCATTTTAATTTATGAACTTTTGTGTTTATTATACTTTGATACAGGATTTTAATGTAATTTTTGATTTGATATATCCATATTATAAAATAAACAAACAAGCAATTACCTATGGCTATTTCTTGTTGTTTGTTCTAATCCATCTCTTGAAACTTGTCAATAACAATAACAATAATGAACGGTCAAAATAGTCTGTCCGGCTATTTCCGGTGCATTAGCATTTAGCAAGCTAGTTTTTGTGCGTTTCACCATTAATTCGTTATATACCGTGTCAATATCGTATGCATCGCACTCTATTTCGTAATATATCAATTACATACTACCAATTAACTTTTAAAATAAATTATTTTCAAAACGTAAGTACTTCAATTTCGGCCCATCATGCACCATTGACATGTTTCGATAGCTCGATTAGACATTTTCATCGTTTTTCAGAGACCTTTTCGAAACTCCGATTGAATGTATGGAATCTGTGCCTTTTCTTCTCATTATATTATGCTCAGGTATTTTTTTAATTTTTTTAAAATACATTTTAGTTATAAACCGGGTTTATTCGACAAAATTTATCCAAAATTAAAATAATCATAGGAAAACGGTCTTACCATTATTTTGAAGTGACGAACGAATAATACAGCCTATCCAACCAAACCTACACATGTATGCGTGTACCATGTCTAATTACGCAACAAAATTAGTGCAATTTATATGAAATTTGGTTAAACAGCTCGACAAATAAATCTTAAACTATAAATACGTATTAAACCTAAGATAATTTGAATGATTCCCGAGTTTTTTGATTCTAAAATGAAGCTCCTTAATATGTTCTAAACGTCTGCCAAATTGTACGTCACGTGACGGAGTAGGGATTGCGTTTTTCGTGGTTTTTTGACCGGATCGGGTCACGATTTGATCACCAGGAATATCCTATGAAATAATCATAGACAAATTAATGTTTCCTTATATATATATATATATATATATAGACAACTACTTTTACTTAAACAAAATCATAACTCTACATCACGTGGTTTAAATTTTTAATTCATTTTTTCATTTACTTAAACCTAAATAAGAATATATATTTCTTAGATGCTATCACGACCAAATTTAATTGATTTTGGTAGTCTTTAGCAATTGGAATATAAGATAATCCAAGTTTTTGCTATTTAATTATTTAAGCCTATCTTCCTGTTTAATGGAAACGGAACAATTTTATTGTAAACTATCTAAAATTCGATTATATTTAATAAAATACAAAATAAATATTAATGAACAACCCTAAACACAGCAAATTCCATTGTATTTGATGACCGATTCAAAAATCCAAAAATCGAAACCGAAGCGCGTCTATTCGATGTCAACAAGTCAAAACTTCA
Organism: Caenorhabditis plicata; assembly: GCA_963931815.1. Lineage (NCBI taxonomy): Eukaryota > Metazoa > Nematoda > Chromadorea > Rhabditida > Rhabditidae > Caenorhabditis > Caenorhabditis plicata. Next base: position 4,922,349 of record OZ007493.1, on the reverse strand, counting down.
ACAGTACTGGCAGTACGCTTCAACTATGGCTCTTATAAAAGTTTTATAAATCTATAATTCCCTAAATTTATAACCTTTTAGGCACACACTCGCAAGAAACTTTTATCACTACCAAGAATCGAAAAAATAGTATTCGAGCAATGCTCTGCAGATGCGCGAACCGTTATCGATATAGCCAAGTGTTCAAGGCGTGTCATTAATGCTGAGCAATACCAAAAGTCTATAGAGTTACAAGCTCTTCAGAACGAGAAGTTGTCATTGAGCAAGGATATCAAGGCGAAACTATTAAAGATTCAAAAGATTCAAGTGTTACCATCTTCTCGATTAATTGAAGTGAACGATTCTAGCGGACTATATTATAGTCAATCAAGGAGGAAATGGGTTCGAAATCCAATCCGGTCGCAGATGAGGAAAAGAGCAAAGAGAAATGATCAACTAATGGAGGCCTTCGACTTATTCCTGGAAGAGGAGCGTAGGAAGAAGAAATTGGAAGACGAGAAGAAGAAAATCAAGGTACTGGAGAAAGTGGCAGAGACAAATGTATTCGGGATTCCAAGACGGATTCAAATGCACCGACGAAAAAGAAGATCAATAGGTTTGAAATTGGAATTTAATATAACTTATAAACTATCAAGTGTCTAGAAGAAATTATCCGGCCTACGAAAGCCTCAACAAACATTAATATGAGGAACCTAGTCTCGAAGTATTTTCTTCAACTAATAGGTTAAATTTTTTATATGAGCTTGTATAATCGTCTTTAGATGGCAATGATTCAAGCTTTATTCATTTGAACAATATCCGTCGATTGCGTCACCATTTCCTGCGTGTAGAAAAGTGCAATGGCTATTTCAAATTAATGAACGATGAAAATAAAAAGTTGTAGACACTATTATTTAATTGACACTTGATTGACGTGTTGCAGATTGTTCAATGAAATGAAGCTCGGTATTAATAGCGCGGATCCGGTTATTGAGAATCAGCACTCTTCGATTGATCAGATATTAGAAATAATTAATTCGTTCTCGGTAACTTTCCTAATTTGAACAAAATTATTTCCAATAGCATATTTTTCTAATTCTAAAATGAATTTCAAACAGGCCTCTGAAATGATGAATCAAAAATTCTCATTCCTCTCTCCACGAATCCTCTCAATAATGCCTGAATCAGCAAGAAAGAATCGGCTACTCTCCCCAACTCTTCTTTCCTTTCATCGAGATGGGTTCTTCTCCCTTCCTGACCTATTCGAGGTATGCATTTTATTTTAGCTATAACCATACAAAATATAAAGATTGTCTCGTCAAACCAACGGTACCAGCAGGTGATGCTAGAAGCAATTCTCGACCTTAGCGGTGCTGGCAATGCTCTTGAAGTAGGCGTTTCTACTTTCAATTGTACGAAAAATCTATTTAAAGGAGGTCCTCGTCAAAATGAGCCCAGAGATGAATTTCATGGAAGAAGTGCAATACCCATTGATACAAAAAATGAGCCGAGACGATATAAAGTGGCTCAAGACTCGTCAAACATTTAGTGAGAAACAATGGGACGATTACAATCGCAACGGGTTGGCCTATCTAACAGAAGAGCAATTAAATTTATTACATGGTGGTTCGTTAGGGAAATCCGATTAAACAATATTTCCCCCATTCAGATGAATCCCCATTTTCTCGTATAATAGCCAACCTGACCAACGATGAAAGAGAAGCTCGAATCGACGAAGATATACAAAAGCTCGCTTCCGAGGGATCACCCAAATGGCCCTTTTGGAATAACAATAGTAATCAGAGAAAGCAAGGTCGCTGGAAACGTGACGCTGCACATGAAGATCATTCTCTGAATATTCCAAATTATCCACACGGCGAGCTGATCAATGGCGTGGAGTACATGACGCTAAAGGTATGATTCAAGTAAATTTATATATATATATATATATACTTTGAGCCATTCGCATTTGCCAACCTTATCAACTTTGGAATTTCAATGGAGTCTATGATCCTGTCGCCACACGCATTCGTCTCAGAAATAATGCGTCCAGAAGCATTAAAGGTGATCAAAGAGAAGATTGACGTGCACACTCTCTTTAAATTCAGTTGGATCTTCTTTCGCCAAGAGCGTTTATTGCAACCGTATTGTCACCGTCAGCATTATTGGCAAGAATCTTGTCGCCTACAGCTCTTCGAGCGGAAGTTTTGTCACCAAGAGCATTAACCGCATGGGTGCTCTCGCCGGAAGCATTGGTTAGCTTATTTTGTTTAATTAAATATATTTTAACGATTATTTGAAATCGGTGTTATATTCAGGGATCATTATAAAAACCAAACATTTATTTTTACATACGTACATTGTAGGAAAAAAGTATAATTAGATCTGAAATTCATATAGTAGCGACAACTGCAACGAGTCGGTTCTAAGCGAGTCTTTTTCCCAAATTCTTCAGTTGATCTGGTGTCCCACAAAACTATCTGTTCATATTTAGAATGCAATCATATTTTTTGTTCGAAGCACAGAGTTGTAACTTTTCTTCCTCTGCAAAATATACGGTTTCGTGTAAAACAAGTTTTAAAGAAAGAATTAAGTTTAATGAGTAAAGATTACAAAATTTGAAGATGTTGAAGCTTAAAATTGTGAAAAACTTTTTAATGGAGCTTTAAAACTAAATGAATATGTGAATATGCTGAACTACTAAAATATCTATTTTAGATAATATTGAAACTAAATTATTATCTTTACCTAACGATTACAATCTTAAGATTGCGGAAGTCCTCTCACCACGATTCCTGGAGCCGCGCGTACTCTCACCTGAAGCCTTGGTTATCGACGTTCTCAGTCCAGGTAAAACCGGAATTATAAGTTAAAAAAAAAACTAAAAAACACCTAGGAATCCTCGCCCCTCACGTTGCTTCATCCGAAGTCATCGGTGTCATGATCCTGAGTCCCAACATTCTTTCTCCACGAATTGCCAGCGACGAAAAGTTTATAGTAGAGGTATTTCCATATCGATTTCCACGCATTGCCTCCATTATCAGATATTATCACCGCACATTCTCGGCGGACCGCATAGCGAGGAAGAAGAGCACACCGACGTGCTCCAAATCGGTTCTAAATCGAGCCACATCCATGACGAATCCATCCATCCTACGCACCATCAACAACCCAACCATGGCGAAGTGATTTCAGAGAATTTAATAAGTTAACTATGTCCAATTAATTTTACGTGTAAAATATTTATTGATTAGGGACCTTTTTATCGCATGACCAACAAATATAATTGCTACAACATTTCGTGAAACTATAAGCTTATGGGTTTTATTTATTTAATAAACAAAATAACAAAATTGTTATTTGGCATAATTGTTTGTTTACTGTTGATTTTTTTAATGGATACAAAATGAACACGTTTTTCAACTAGTTTGGAAAGACGTAAACAACAAAAAAATTCTAGAAAAATGTTACAAAACTGGCTATGTAGACGTATAACATGATTATGAACAGAATCGTAATCAGAAATGAAGAAATAACAAAACTTCGAGGCAGCCTTGACGTGCATCGCTTGTCATCTCGTCCTTTAAATTCTTTGAAAAAAAAAACAGATTTAGGAATAATAATAAAAGGTTAAAATCAAACCAAGAGTAATAGTAGAACATGATCTCTTGGAATGGCCAAGTTTGATTAAGTAATCCGGTCGATCCTTGCTGAAAATTTAAAAATAAGATTCTCATAATCTATAGAGTTGATCACGCTCTTGTAAAATTATTTATTTGTTATGGTAATAGATTAAAATCGTTCAAATGAAATCAATTGATTGTTTATTAAAATTATTTAAAAAACAAGATAATTATTCATAGAAGTTCCCCAACTTTCCCTCCAAAACCTTTTTCAACTTAACCAATATATCGAGAGCATGTTCATATAAAAACAAGTAATATTCTTAAAGGAACTGAAAATAACCGTAACATCCAAAAACTGGAATATCCATATTATCGAAATGACATAAAAGAACTCGTAATCAACGAATATACCTCACTCTACGATCCTATTATAAAAACAAACCTATCCATAGGAAACGTCGACAAATACAACTTTCTCAACAGCTCTTCTCGATATACCGCTGGATCAAACTCACACGTCGACAATTTTGAAGGATAATTCCACAGCATTGGCGATGATCTGGGTGTGATTATCTAAACAATTAACCTTAATCAGTAACGTAAAATGATTAAAATTACTTGTATGCATGGCATAACAGACGGCTTAACGGCCGACATCCTTCAATGAATGTGTTAGCCAACAAAAACATACATGAAACAGTAATTGGCGGATTAATGCCATCGCAATCCCAAAATTGCTTGCTTATTCGCAGATTATTCGCGCACACCATCGAGATTTGACGTCAAGTTTTTGTTTGCACTGACCAGTTCGTTAATTTTTTGTGTGGCTATTCGACGGATTAAAGGTGGATATACTACGGCAACGATGCAAATTGAGATGTTTTTCTTATGAAACATAAGAGCAACTATTCAAATATTTTTTCTTTCCAAACTATCTGAATGGAGTTATTATTCTGTCGTGAGTTTATTTTCTTATAAACCGAAATTTAGATATATAAAATTATATTTTTTCGAAATTATAAGATATAGAATTAAACTAAGGAAGTTCTCAAAAAAAGCTCTTAAGAAAAAATCAAGAGGGAAAAACTTGCGTTAGATTTACATCCCATCCTTGGTGTCATTGGAAATTATTCGCTTGAAACTGTCTGTGAATGAAACATTGAACTCCATGACACGATATTCTGAAACTTTAAAATAAATCTCTATAAATTTGAGTATTATCATCTTTAGATTAACGATTCAAAAATTACCGAAAAATAAATAAAAAAATATATTCATTTCGTAAGTTACTGTGCAACAACCGTATTAATACACCTTATTGGTTGGCAAGATATAAACTACAGTAAACATTGAAAATAAGTATTCCATGGCCATGGTATATTACGTGATGCAATAAGTAGATTTTGATTTGCTTTTTTACTTTTAGAGAAAATATTCCAGTAGTATTTTTACAAACCATATTATAGTTTATAATAGGTAGTTTACAATTATAATATTCATGATATAGTTGCAATTTTAACATTTTGATTTTTTAAAACGTAGCCCGTATGCCGTATGTAAGAACGTATTTCATTCGTAAATCATTGTTAAATTCTATATTTTCTTCATCGATTTTATTATTGAGCAATTATTTTTTACATAAAATTATTTACACTTTCATAGAAACGTAACAACCATAATATATAAAAATTATCTTTAATGTGGACTCAAGTAGGTAGCTAATTATTAAAACTAGCTATTAGATTATATATAATAATTTTTATACTATAACAAGGATTATTAATTTTTTTAGAAGGTTTAGCAGTTCCAATTTTAATATATTATGATGGATTATCAATTATTTATATATTAAGTTTATATTTTATATTACTATAAATTAGGCTATATCCCTTTCAGCAAAATACGATTACACACCACGAAATCAAATGAACTCAAATCTAACTTCGCGGAAAGATATTAACATTTTTATATAGTCTAAGAAAATCCTAGATAATTTGTTATTATTGAAAAGACGTAAAAATGTTTCAGACTCGCTTAAAACTCCGAAAGTTCTTATTTCCAGCTGGTGTGCGCTTAGAAACATACAAATTGCGTGAAAACTCTTGATTAAATTTTAACTTTTGTGCGATGGACATAAATGGACAAATGGACATAAAGATTTCCTTATGATTTTCTTTATGCGCTTGTCTTACAACTGTCTCGTGTACTATACACAAATAATCCCTACCGCATTGTGTCAAACTCTCTGAAAATTCTAATAACTTCACAAAATATTAGACTTGAGAACATATTCTGAGCTCACTGTTTTATCATTTTAGTTGGCGTGCTGCAAGAAACCTGTCCTTGTATGTTTGAGCATATTGTGAAATTATTTATGTTTATTTTGGTGTCCTTAAGGTAATTTTATTTAAAATGTGATTCATTTCTTTATATAGCTGCTAAAATATTTCATTATATTTATTCTCAGCTAACCATTATTTCCAAATCATCTTTCCATTTTATTAACCAAATTGGACTGAACCAACAGAAAATATCAAACCCTTCATCATTAATTTTAAAACCTCTGAAATTTAAAACGCCGTCTGTTCAGTGAATTTCCCCCCTCAAAATCACGACAACGATGTTTCATTTCGTTGCCACTTCCTTTTCATCATATAATTAGCATATCGCTTATCTTAAGAAATCAATAAAGCACAAACACAATAACAAATAGTTAAGAGACATGTCAAAAGACTGGTTTTCGAGTTATATTTAAGAACTTTTCCCATCAAAACATTATTTCGAAAGTTCAAAAAGGGTGGGTTTTCTTTAAAACAAATAATATTATTGAAAATAACAAAAAAAAACGTTTTTTTTCTTCGTTATTTTATCAGTCATTTTTGTTCCAGAGTGATAAGAGAAGAGCTCTATTGACGGAACACATTTCTCGTTGATTGTTTACTCAACTCGAAACGTGTCTTGAATATTCAATACATTAATAGTTTCTTTTTTTAATTATAAACATGAACGATTACCATCTGACTGTAATGATCATGTTATTGTCAATCGCACTTGTTTCCTGACTTTACCTATTGTTTTAAAATGTAAATAATTCATTTTTCTATAAATATTGTTTCAATTGTTTATTATTTCTCATTTCAACTTGATTTTCTGGTTTTTGGGGTTGGGATTTTTGTTTTTTGAATTACGTTAAATTTCAAAATAATATTGATGCCAACTGAAAGAGTAAAAATTTGGATTCTATTGAATATTATAGTCATAAAGAATCCCTACTTATTATTTGTGTAAAACATATCCAATTTTATTTAATTAAGTTTCCCCAATAGTAACATTTTCGCTGTCAGTATAAATTTATAACCTATAAAGCTCAAAAGTTTAATGAATATGCTTAAATAATAGTTTGATCTCTAGCTCGTTTTATTACCTAATAGTGCTCATTATGAAAATCAGAGTGTAAATTATTTCTTCAATGAATTCTGCTGAGATGAGCATAATCATATAATTAAAGCATCTTGATTAGTTTAAGATTATTTCAGGTTTCCAACTAAACTAAACTATAGTATTAGGTTTTAAGTTAAATTTTCATTAACTAAACAATATGATAGAGAGGGAAAAACTGTAATAGTTCTTTATTAAAAGGGAAATCCATCATTGCCTATCATCTGAGAATTCTAATAGCACACCATGCACAATTGTAAAATGGCTGCCTAATTTTACATATTAAATGAAATTATATCGATTATATTGTTTAATTTGTGGATTATTTGACTTGAAATATCCACAATTCGCTTAACAATAAAATTAAAAGTACATAAGAAAACAGAAAAATGTGATTAACTTACGTGAAATCGACTTTTCGGGTGGCGTGCGATAGTGATAGCACTCCACTGCCAGGAAATCGCGCCGCATTGCAAAAGACTTCGTACCAATTGCAAACACTACCCTTTAATTTATTATTTTTATTTTCAATATTTTATTTATCAGTTAACGTTACATTCTGCAGAAATTCTGATTAATTAACTTACTTGGTTAGTCCATGTCAATCGTGAAGATTGCGGACCATCTCTCCAGACGCTGCGACTTTGTCTTGCCATAGTTGACCAAGTAGTTTTCCTCTCAAGGATTCCAATCCTTCTTCTTCCTTTGGTACGGTTGGTGGAGACCTTATGCACGTAATCAGACGTCCACTTACGGATGACGTCGGCTCACCGTTCTTTCGGTCTGCCTTTACTTCGTGTGCTGCAACGGGGGTCCCATTCTGAAAGTTTTTTTTTGAAAAGAAATTCTTAGTACCTCAATTAATGGACCAGAAGAGGTTATCGTTAATATAAGTGACTTGTAAATATTGAAAATATTGAAAAAATGATAAATTAAAAAGATTGAGTTTGCAATTGGTGCGAAGTCTTTTGCAATGCGGCGCGGTTTCGTGGCAGTGGTGTGTCATAGTAAGGTCGAAACATTTCAACTCATAGAAATATAATTTTGATTTTGTTTAACTAACATAAGAACAATTAAAATAGAAGAAATGTAAATAAATAAATGGTGAATATATGAAAGAAACTGAAAAAGTTTCTGACGAGATTTACTGAAATTTTAAAAATTGTATATTTTTTAATGCTATGGGCAGATTTCAAATATTGCACGCCAATTGAAATGAGAAAAAGCAGAAAAAATATTATTATTGCAAAAAAATATTATTTTTGAAGGATAATTTTGGGTAGATCTAGTAAGTTGATATGAAAAACACTTCAGATTAATTACGTGTTAATTTTATACAGAAAAATAATCTTGGTAATATTTCTATTTTTGGCGTGATATTGCATATTTAATTCTATTCACGCGGAAACTAAAATATAGCTGTAATAATATTAGAAATCGAAAATTTGGCGTGTAATAGCCGAAGTACAATAGTCCCACGAGAGAGACTGGATTATTAAGGGCGCCAACATGGTATTAAGGGCGCCAACCTGTGGCAAGAAAATCTATCGAGGAGTCGTAATGGGTAAAGGCTTTATTGGGCTTCATTCATTATTATATTAACCTTATTTTTTATCGTGTGGCAATTTTCTTGCCATCGAGTTCTGCTTTCCCCCATAGATTTTTTAACGGGGAATGCTTTACCCACCGTGATTGGCATCTGATGGACATTAAAGAGCTACTCGTTTTAACTAACTTTTTAAAAATATTTTTTACTCCTACTATAATATTTATAAAATCGTTGATAGTTTCTTCTTCAGAATTTAAGATTATCAAGTATTAAACTTTCACGTTTAAATGTATTATAATATGGCAGATATTGCAAAATTGAATATTTCAATTGGTACACTCATTCTATTTGAAGCACCATCAACGTTTTGCACAAAGTTTGGAGTTGGTAGAATTAATTTGCTTTCTCTATTTAGAATGTTGCTTGATCAGAATTTCATATTTTTATTCTATTTTTCTAAACGTTTAATACTAGAATGCAATTTTCATAAAATAATTAAATTGATAACTTTCATTTCAACCACCAATGTATCGCCAAAACAATATTTTATATATGAAATCATTAAAAAAACATATAAAACATACAAACTTTAATTAATCGTACTATTTATCAAACATTTGTATCATCCATATTTATACATTCGCCCTTCTTCGACTTTTGTTCAATTTGGTAAACATTAATCTCTAATTTATTCCGATTTCAGCGTTTAAAGTAAACAATAATAATATTATCATTAATCGTAAATAAACCAACCATAAATACAGATTTTCCATTCGAATTCACAAATATCCTGTCAAAGATCCGATCGCCTTGTTATTGTTATTGCTATTATTATTATCCGACTGATTTTTAAGCGCCTTTTTTTTGCTATTTTGTTGCTTTAGCACAATTAAATCCGGTTTGAAGTGAGAATTAAATTATTTGGTGTCAGATAAACAAGCTGCGCCGCTTTTATAATGCTCATTTCGAGCGTTTTTAAATTATGTTGACACTTTATTTTTATTTTCAGCTCTCATAATGCTCCGTCGAAGTGAGTCGAGTGAAAGTGGGGAGAATATTAAGAAAAAGATTCAAAAGGCCAGAGGGCGACAATTATGGAAGAAGGTTTGTTCAATTTTATGATAGAAAAATTACATTCAGAATATGTTTAAGATGAAATGACTATAATAATGTCAGTAAAAGTCAGTAGTAATTTTTAAGATGTTTCTGGAATTCTGTTAAATTTTGCAAATTATATATCAGGACAAAACCTGTCCCAAATAATAAATGGTGGCTCTCTAAAGTTGCGTCGAGTTTCAAACTGTCCGCAATTTTATTGTGGCATTTATTTCTTTCTGTTAAAAAAAAAAATACCACAAAAACATACAAAAAAGAAACCGTAGAGTTTGATAAAAATAAGTAACAAAACCAGACAATTAAAAAATAGAAAAAGTTTGGCAAAATTTAAATAATGTAGATAAAGTTAAATTAAATAGTTCACAGAAGGGAAAACTGATGGGAATAATAAAGGGGATAGGGAAATATTTAAAACAATCAATTACCCGATTAAGTGGGAACCTAAGGAAGTTATAATAAATATGCCAGAGGAACGAAAATTTTGAATAAAAACTAGATACATTAGAAGGGAATAAAGTAAAACACAAAGTAAAGATTGTGTTTTTTAAAGCTTGATAAATTTTAATTGCTGCAGAAGTCATCTAAAGGGTGAACTTTGCTAAAATTCATACAAAACATTTGAAAGTGCAATAAATTCTGCCTCTTTTAATCTCCCATTGAAATTTTTTCAAACTACAACCAAAAAAGATTTTTCTGTTGCGAAGAAAATATACAAATTTTTATTGCAGTTATTAGGTATTATCAAATATTAACTTAAAATAAACTATAGAAAATTATGCGCAGTTTGCAATATAACATGGACTCATTTCTTAACTTGCTACGACCACTTGTTTTTTGAGACATCATTTTCTATGGTTTTGTCTTGCACTCTAAATTAGAAATTGGATTATATTGTCAAAATTTAATTTATTGATACCTTTTTCGTTACAAACGACATCCCAACCTGTCTAACTCCCATACGCAAAAATATCCCATTTCCCAGTAAATTTCGGAAATATATGTTTTTTATTGATATATTGTCGTGGTGTAGGTTGATGAAAAATTAGGGGTAAAGGAGCATACCGAAAAAAAAGATGGTCTCGCTTGGACAGGTGTAGATTTAATTTGCAATTTGTTTATTATTTCGATCCTAAATATAATAAATTATACCTAAAATTTTTATTATATTATATATTATGTTGATTTAACAACCAATTTAGTAAGAGCAAACAAAATGAAACAAAATTGTGATGAAAAAACGCGAAATAATAAACAAATTGCAAATTAAATCTACACCAGCCCAAGCGAGACCATCTTTTTTTTCGGTATGCTCCTTACCCCTAATTTTTCATCAACCTACACCACGACAATAGTTATATTCACGTTGAAAAACACAATAAAACGGCCAACAGTGTTAATAGGAAATTGTCTAATTTAATGTTATAGATCTTCATTTTTGATTGATTAAAATGACGTGAAACATTTCTTTGCTGATAAAAACCTTTCCTTTTTCAATTTAATATAACACTTGCAAACCGGGAACGGGCCGTTAATTGACATTGTGTCGGATTTTCATCGGTTTAACGCCGGTTTCACTAAAACTGAAATGCAACCAGCGGCAAGAGTGATGTGCACAAATACAGCTTCGGTTTGTCGGTCGTTGTTTTCGTTACAATTAATTTATCATTAACATGTAATTCTATACAATATATTTGCTGTCAGTTACCTGTCCTTTCAGAGATCGATGATGGAAGAGCAAAAAAAGAAGTAAAAATGATAGTCTCGGATGGATGACCACACGGCCACAAACGACTTTTTCGTCTATTCCTCTTCTATGTGAGCTGCCCATTTTTTGAGACAACACATATTGATAAGAGACAAATGAGTGGCCGTCCAAACCAGAACCTCATTTCATTCTAATTTTTTCCTCTTCCATTAGGCACCGATCTTTGAAAAGGATATAAGAAATTGATAATTCATTTTCAAGTTTTTTGGATGATTTTCAAATGGTCTCAATGAGAAAGTTAAACAAATATTAAGTTTATTGTTAGTAATTACTATTATATTCCTACAAAATGTTTTAGTTGACGTCTGGTCATTTTTCATTTTTATAAAATTATCAATTTATCATATTATCAAAATCTGAGAAATTGACAATTCCAATTTTCTTTTCATAAAAAATAAAAGTAATAAATCTGATTTGATCTCGAAATTTTGAAGAAATATAATGAAAAACAGAGAAATTATTAACATAAATTGAATATTTGTTTCATGTTATCTTTGAGACCATTGAAAATAATTCAAAAATGATCAAATCAAACCTTTCATATTCTTAGATTTTGATATTAACTTTAAAAAATATTCATTTTTACCGGCAAACCGAACCGGGACCGACCGACAAGCAACCCGTAAAACGACCAATCTTATGTGCTCAAACGGGCCAGTTCGCTTGTTAACAACAAACAAATAACAATATAATTCCACTGCCAAAAAACCGCATTTATTATTATTTTAAAATATTTTATTTATTAATTATTTCTTAACCTAATTAAATTAAAAAATACGAAGAAAAGAGTTTAAAAACTATTTTTCTAAACACCATAAAACATTTAAACTAATTTTTCTGATAAACCGTAAAAGATTTTACAAAATAATAAATTGTTGCGCGCTTTTTACAATTTACGCAATTTACGCGCAGTTGGATGCAATAGAAATCTCATACGATATTAATTTATACCCCAAGTGCTATTGGCTTAATGTTTTGTGATTTCATAAATCTTGACAAATATCAAAGCACATCTCGTACTCAATTTGAACATAAAAATCATATTTTTTCACTCATAATATTATAACCCAAATGCTCTCCGTCATTTCGAGAACTCGCTCCATGAAAATAATCTCGGAGAAGATTGTTTTGATTTGCTTCATTTCTCGGCCAGTTTTCAAAGAAAAGTAGCATTTAACGACGATAAATCAAACAAAACGCATAATCAATAATGCCTTACGCAACAACCACATTCTAAATTTTCCAATCTAGCTCACCGGAAAAGGCATGAATCATGGATAGAGAATCATATCATTCATGTGAATACGCAATTAACAAACCACAAAATGTTATTTATAACATTTCATTTCTCTTTTTATGCCCATCCTTTTTTATCAAATATCATCCAAGTTCAATCAAATATCAAAACAATTTGTCGTCAATGAAACTTTCAAATTGCTACTACATGTGCTCAGCGATGATGTTGATGATAAAGCCTAAGAGCAAACGTCAATCAATTTGCCGCTCGGCTCCGCCACTCTATAGCCAATGCACTCAATCGATTGTGTTCCAGTTTTTTGCCACTCGTTTTCTCATTTTTTTGCACTTGAAAATGGATCCGAGTGATTCATATCATCAATTTTTCATTTATATCTCCTCAATTTTGTTGGTTTCATAATTGGTCATTTCACATTTATTCTGACACGCTATTAGTAAATAATTTTCACTTTCAATTGAATTATCCGCAATTACTCTTATTATTACTAATAACATAACGTAACATTAAAAATAAAATAGAATAAAATCAATTGTTGGGTTAGGGTGTTAATTTGCCGTAAAATGCCATTTTTAATTTATTTGACAGCGTTTTTATTTATTCTTGCTGTTTATTTATTTGTTTTGTTGAAGAATGAATTTACTATGAAGATTAGTAGTCTGTTAAACAACCATTTTTTTCAAATTCTTGTAATTAGTATCATTTCATTTTTATATTAAGGATATATTTTATTAGGCACCGATCTCTGAACAGGACTATATCTTCGTAAAAGTTAGATTTGCGCTTGTTTTTTGAGCTCATTCTATTACCATACAGTCAATGTTTATTGCAAATTTAGATATATATATATATATATATATAATGATAAAACAAGGTGCACGCCAAATGGAAATTACCATTTTTCTATATTTAAACTTGAATTACTAATTTACACGTATTAATTTCGTATAAATTGACACGTCATTTTTTCTAACCAATCTTAAACTGTCTAAAAACATGCACTTCTTACTAAAATTTGCAACATGAGCATCTTTTCCGAGCCCCATAATTTAACCATTCAATTTGGGGTAAAAGAGATATAGCAACAAGAATTTCTTTTAAATTTTTCGTTTTATGGGCTCTTTGGAAAGAGGAGGACCCAAAGAACAATATGAGCCATAGTAGAAAGTGTCTAAGGTCCTGTATCAAAAGTTATAAATTTAAAAAAAAATAATTTTCCACTTGTAAAATCACATCATTAATGACCAGTTATAGTTAAACCAAGTATATCAGAAAATGCGCATTTTTAATAGAATTGTTATGATATATGACATAAGACACAAATATACGGATAATATAGAAATTTTAAGCATTAGCTAAAAATTAAAAATAATTAAATTGTTCAATCAAATGATAGTGCGCTCCATCGCACATCCTGTCTATGTGAGGGAGAATTTTCAACTGATCGCCCTCGGCGTATATATATATATATATATTATTCATTTCAGAGATCGATGCCTAATGGAAGAGGAAAATTTTAGGGGCGGGGCAAAGGTCTTGTTTAGGCATCCACACGGCCATTAAGGCCATCACGTCTCTTCCTCATTTGTTTCTCATCAATTTCTGTTATCTTTTTTTTTGATGACAAGAAATGAAAAGTTTAATTTAAAAATGAAAATGGATGAAATAAAAATATTGATGACAAACAAAAGAGAAAGAGACGTGATGGCCTCAGTGGCCGTGTGGCTGCCTAAACAAGACCTTTGCCCCGCCCCTAAAATTTTCCTCTTCCATTAGGCATCGATCTCTGAAATGAATAATATATGAATTAAAACTTCTACTAACCTAGTTATAGTAGATTTGCCATCTATCATCATTAAATTTGATTTTATTGCCAAAATTTTATATTTGAGCATCTTCTCTGAGTTCTCTTTTTAAATAGTTCATTTGGCATTTTAACTTTATCATAATATATACACACCAGCACTCCATTGCCACGATATCGCGCCGCATTGCAAAAGACTTCACACCAATTTCGCGAAACACAAAAAATTTTCGAAAGAGCTATGTGGATTTTTGTTTAATTTTTGAAGGAAATGTGTCGTTTTAAAAATCAAAAGAGTATAAACAAAACTTATATTTTTCTGAAAATCCATACAACCTTTAAACTGATGTTTGTGTTACTAAAAGATTTTGAAAAAATAATAATAAATTAAAATTTGTGTTTCGTGCAATTGGTGCGAAGTCTTTTGCAATGCGGCGCGATATCATGGCAATGGAGTACACCAGACATAGGCGGAATGGCAGTTTTTGAATTTCGGAATCCGGAATACGAAATCCGGAATTCCGGCCGTATTTGGTGTTAACGATTAATGGAAAAGTGAATTTTCGAAATTCGGAATTAAAATTTATTATTTCGGAAACTGGAATCCGGAATTCCGAATTAAAAAATTGCCGGAATCCAGATATCTGATAACTCTGATACACACTGTAATTGGAAGCAACAATTTAACTACGATTTTACGGGTTTTCGCGTAAACATTTCACATTTTTTAAAGAAAATATTGATTTGACCCCTCTCATTATTATAATATCAATCGGCTGGCATACAAACTTTCTATGATACTTTATTATCAAAATACTCCAACTACCTTCTACACTTAAAAAAAAATTATAAACCAGTATTTCTCATTATTTAAATGAGCTGTTATATTTTATATGGAAACATTGCAAATATTTGAGGTTACGTAGTTTTGACAAACTCGTTCAAAATGTGCGCACCTTTTCTGAGGTAAATGTTTAAGTATTTCATTGATTGTGATGTATTATATTGTTGGAAACCTATATTTCTACTATATCTTGATACTTAGTATTCTTGTTTATGAAAGAGTTATCGTACGATTAAAGAAAATACGTTTTTATTTTTTTCGGGATTATAGAAAATTTTTATTTTGATGAAACTAAAAATTTAATTTTGTGCATTGTAATAATATTAAATAATAATTTTTATAGTAAAAATAATCTTAAAAATGTATTGTTATCATTATATTATTATTACCCGCATAGTGAGTATAAAATTTTAATATTGTCGTTACTGTCATTAAAAGAGAATACAGAGTGGTCGATATAAAATAGTCAGTATAAGGCTACAGGTTACGGTAGATTAGTGATGGTTTTGCCTACGACAGGTGCTCATGTTCCCTATTTCGATAAGAAATTTTGATTCCTACTGTCCTTTTCAAGAAAATATGCCGAATGGAAGGATAATTATTTCAAAATGTATATAAATAACATAAACAATCCAAACGATACCAGAATTTTTTCATATTTCAATTTGACATATTTTCTTTGGAAACAACAATACCCAAGATCCTTTCATTCCCTATTTTTTCTATATTCAACAAAGTAATAAATAAATTTTTAGTTAGTTCGTGTGAAAAATTTCAAATTACAACGAATCGAATTAGAATAATCCTATTCTTACAATGTTTCGAAAAGCGTTTATTATTTTTTATCTCAACAATTGTTTAGTTTAATGTTATTGTTCAACATCAGCTGCTTCTTCTAAAATTTCGCGTATGGTATTTCAAATGAACTTATTCGAATGATCCATTATGCATCGATTTATGTTGAAATGAAATTTGGCAGCGAAATAATAGACATTTGTTCGTTCCATCATAAATTTTACATAATCAAATTGATAACAATTGCTTTCTAGAACGCCTTATAAACAAACAATTATTACGTAACCATTTATCATTTTATTTTCTCTTTTGGAACGGGAAAGCCGGTTAAACGTTTTTGTGTTGGTTTTATCCAATTATAGAGGCATAATATTCATCCTTGTCATTGTTATTCATAAATTGATTGTTTCCTTATTTGCTCAAACTACTGTGATTTTTCAAATTTTTCTCAATAATGAGTACTATTGATAAGAAGAACGTCATGTGGGTAACTTGTGGATTTCGTCAATAATAAACTAAAACATTTTAATCATCACGTCAAGAGAGAATGACAAATTTGTCCATCACTTTGTCATGAATAAATTGCTATATTTTTTAAAAAATTCTACCGAATTAAATTGATATAATTTGAATACTAATTTCGGACCGAAATATTAAGCAAGAGTTTATTAATTATTCAAATTTCATATGAGAAGTTTAAGAATTATTAACATGAAAATATTCATATTACTGCGTGAGTCGGAGGTCGGCAATTTCGGAATGCGGAATACAGAATGTAAGGAGATCGCCTTGGCTTCCTCCTTTGGTTGGTGGTTCAGTGGCAATAAATAAGTTTTTATTCGTTAACAACAAAGGAATTAAAGTCGGCCTCTTCCGGCTCGACACTGCTCTGTTGAGTGTAGATTGAGCTTCCGCGGTTGTACGGATGGATCGTCAGCGGGTGTGCAGCAGGACTTGTCGTGAAACGGGATCCGATTGAATGAACCAAACGAAGTGAAGTGAAGAGATCGAATGCTCCCTTGTGCAGTGAATGCCCGTGTAGAGAATGGAATGGATAGAATGAACTCGTCCAGACTGATGATGTGATCGGAAGTTCGATCATTTAAATAGTGATTAAGTGTTACGACACGTCGATTAAGGTGTCACGGCACTCGCTATTTAATTAATACACGACGACGCGTGTATTCTTCTTTGTTCCTTCACCATTCCAAGGGACGGGCCAAGTTGCCGTATAGGCGACACAGAATGACATTTGAAAAGTCGCAATCGAATAATGGCCGTAATACGGAACCCCTGAATCCAACTCTGTAAGAAAGAAAATATTTATATGTTAAACAATCATGGAAAGTTATTAATAAACTTACAGAATTGAAATAAGTGTAAGAAATAATATTTTAATGCAAAAAATATTGTACTTTTCAGGAGATCGGATCCTAATGGAAGAGCGGAAAATAAGAAAATATGATAGTCTCGTTTGTACGGCCACACGGCCACAAACGACTTTTCCATCTATTCCTCTTCAATGTGTGCTGCCCATTTTTTTTTAAGAAAACACACATTGATTTGAAGAAAACACACACCGAACTCTGAAAAGGACAATATATATAATTTATTAAAAAGGATAAATCAATGATTTTCCATCACCGTGTCACCCTAAATTGAATTGTTAATTGGGGTGCTCAGATGAGATGCTCATTTTGCAAATTTCCGCAAGAATCGCATGTTTTTAGATAGTTTAAGACGGGCTAGAAAAAATGACGTATCAAGTTATAGGAAAATAATACGTGTAAATTAATAAGACATGTTTAAATATTGAAAAATATTCATTTCAATTTGGTGTTCTGTGTAACGGATAAATAGGTTCTTGCATTCGGCCTTCACAATATCGCCGATCGCTGATGATAATTTTTACCTGTAATGTTAATTTTTGGATTTCGGAATGCGGAAGTAGTAGTAACAAAGGATGCCAATTTAATTTCTTATGTATATATTTTTTTCACCTACAAAATAATTAAAATTTCATATTGAATGAAATTGAACGTCACCTGTAATGAAAAACAGTTTTGGGTTTTAGATCTTCCCTCGCTTAAATAACCTGATAAATTATTTTATTATTATTATTATTATTATTTTATTTCAAAAATTCTGAATTTATTCACATCGCAATTAATACAAAATAATTAAACATCGATATTAGCGTGCAATTTAAATAATAGAATTTAAAAGGTTTTGGTAAATAAGACATTTTGATCGTAATTTACAATTTTTGACAACGCCAGGACGTAATTATAAAAAAAGATATTGATACAAATATAAATTCGTTTTTATAATTTACATTAAATGGGATTTAAATAATACTATCCCACACCAAAAGAAAATTAACATTTTACCAATATTCAAACGTGTTGCCCTATATATTCTCATATAAATTGTCATTTCATTTTTATTATTACCTCTTAAACTATCTAAAAATATACGTTTTCTACCCAAAATTGAAAAATGAGCATCTTTTCTGAACTTAACCATTCTAGCTTAACCATTCCATTTGATGTGCTATCTTTACTGTAAAATAAAGGAAAAATCTGCCGAAAATTGTCACGATTTTAAAAAACCGAGTCAATAATTCAGTTTTACGTGAATATACGCGCTCCCCTCCTTTTAAAAACAGTCGAGCTCTACCCTCAAAAATTATTTCCTGGCTTTGGACGTTATTAAAACCAAGCCACGAATTTAGTGGAAGGGGGGTTAGAAATTGAGCAATATATGCTTTTTTTCCGCATTCATTCCATTCTGCTTTCTTCGAACTCCTTTCGCGCGCTATTTTCCCCCATCTCGCCGTGTGGTGTAGTCGGGTATTAAGCTTTTGTTGTTTTTTGTTTTGCTCTTGTTGTTAGTGCAAAAATATACATGTATATAAGCTGAGAATATCGCGTCTTTCACGACAAAGATATACATCATGTTTTCTTCATTTCAGATGGGTGGCGTCATCTCATTCATCTCACTACGGAATGGTAGTGGCAACACAGTTCCTAGTCGACAGGTAACGAGTTCATATTTCTTTTTATCTAGGTAATATTTAGGTAAGAACGCGGAATGGATTGGTGGAAGGGTTTAGATTGTCAATAAGTGATAACAAAGAGGTCGACATATTCCTCGGGATTCCCTTTGCAAAACCGCCTATCGGAGAGCTTAGATTTAAGGTAACTGATCTTATGGCAATGTCTGAATCGTGCCCCTTCCAGAACCCCGAACATCCGACCGACTGGGATGGTGTTCGCAAGTGCGTGCGCTTTGGACCGCGAGCCCCACAGGCCGACTTCTTCTGGGAGAAATATACACTTGGTGTTGGCAAAAGCGAGGACTGTTTGTACTTGAATGTTTTCACACCAAACTGGAAGCCAGAAGAAGAGAGATTTGATGTAATTAAGATTTAGTAAAAACGCTCAATAATCCTTTGTAGCTCCACCCGGTGATGGTTTACGTACACGGCGGAGGCTACCTAATTGATTCGGCTGTCAAATATGGCGACGAAGGAATTGCGCGGTAATCCATTACTTACAAAACCCAACGGGATATAAATCTTCAAGCTACCTTTGCCGTCATGGCGTCGTTGTGGTCACAATTCAATACAGACTCGGCTTACTTGGCTTCTTCTCCACCGGTGATCAAGTGTGTCCAGGCAATCTGGCTCTATGGGACATGACAATGGCTCTGCAATGGGTTCGCGACAATATTCATGCATTTGGTGGTGATCCTCGCAAGGTTACGGTGTTTGGACAGAGCGCAGGCGGAGCTAGCGTTGATCTATTGGCTCTGAGTCCTCATTCACGAGGTACAGTGAAGGATAATAATGGCAGCTAAATTTTATATTTGAAGACCTATTCCATCAAGTGATACCAATGGCTGGAAACGCCGAGTGCGAGTGGAGTACGGTTGGAAATAAAAGATTAACGAATACTTGTAAAGAATTTGCATTGAGAAAGTGTTGGGAGCATCGCGGAACATCCAGTAAGTTAATTAAATACTATATAAACTTGGATTCTTAGAAACTGAGTCGGAAGAGTTTAACATTTGAATTATGTTATTAATCTTTAAAATTTGAAAGGAATATATTTTTGAAATGATTTTCTTTATGAAATAATTAAAATTTTAATTTATTTAAGCATAACTATATAAATTTACCTGATAATTTTAACATTTTCTTATTAATATTACTGTTTAGATGAAAAACTATTTACAAAAATATTATGATTAAAGAAATCGTAGATTTTGACTTTTCCATAGTAGGTACTTCCACGCACATATGAAACAAAATTCTCTTTGAATGAGCAATCACCTAACTAAGTAAGCTACATCGCAAAACAATTTTAAAACTATCTGCGCTATATCCAGGTTTCACACCTTATTGTACGGTTGCCTCATTAAATGAATGAACGGTCATAAATGCCAAACTAGGAAGGATACTTCTGTCGGAAAATCAAACGCTTTGTGTAGAAATACCATCGCAAAAATGCAGGACAATATATATTTTATTAAAATATTGGATTATTGGTTAGAATGTATCCTCATAATTGAACAAGTGTTGAATAAATTCATAATTAAAATATACAATTATTATCAGTTTTAAAATTTTAGACCCCAGAAAAAATAATTTTATTTAATAAATATTTTTTAAATCAGAGCTCCTTGTGGAATCGAACTTTTTATATTTTCAACAATCATATCAATATCCCATATACAACACTAATAAATCAATCCTAGGTCAGCATTTAAGATTAAGCTGTTAAATAAGACTCCAGATAGAACTATAAAAGATATAATAAGCAATCTTTAGAGTAACTATTAATTTAACGAAAATTCGTATTTTAGATGAACATCCCAGCGAGTCAATGGTTGCTCATTTACGCACTCGCAAGGAAAAAGAGTTCGAACGACGCTTACTAACTCGAAAGGTATATTTAATTATAAAAAGCTTATCGTAACTCCCATTTCAGGGTGTCGACGTTTCCAAAATCGGACTCGACTTGGCTCCCGTCATTGGGTCGAAGCCAAGTGATTTCCTGCCAAAGCCCATCGATGAGCTGCGTGTGGAAGCACCAAAGAAGAATATAATGGTTGGAACGTGCGAGCACGAAGGGCTCTTATTCGGTAACCATTCTTTATTTTGCTATCATAATATATGAATTGATTTTAGCAAGTCTTGGCCCGAACAATTTCGATGAAAAAGGAATTGACAAGCTCCTAGAGCTCCTAATCACTGAGGAAAATCATCCGGATTATGAACAACTGCGGGCTGAGGCAAAAGAATTATACCTAAAAAACAATGGAAATGATGATGATAAGTTGTCGCAAGCAAGAGCCTATATTAATGTAACGAGTCGATGAGTAGCCACTTAATTAGGATTGTTTATTTAGTTGTATAGTGATATATTCGTCAACAATGGCACCTACAAATATGCGGAAAAGATGACGGAGCTTGGCAATAATGTCTACATGTACTCATTTGATTATTACAATCCGCGTAGCTTTGGCATCCTCTCTCTGCGTGCACCATACAGAGGTGATAATAGATCGTTTATTTGATTAATTATTATTGACACTTTAGGTGCAACTCATTGCACAGAACTCGCATATCTGTTTGGAGTTTCCATTGTGTTCAACTACCGCTATAATGAAAGTGACAAAGCAATGCTCGACTTGATGACGAAAATGTGGACAAACTTTGCCAAATACGGGTATGCAGACATGGAAATTTTAATTTTAAAATTTAATTATATTTAGTAATCCCAATGGACCGTACGATGACTCATCCGTGTTTGATTTCAAATGGGAAAAGACGACAAAGAAGGATCCGACCCAGTAAGCTATTATGAAAATGTGCTGAAATATTCAATTATGTTTCAGGCATCTAGTGATAAATGAAAATAAATGTGAGATGCATCATGAATATCATGAGAAAAGAGCAGAATTTTGGAAAAAGATTCACATAAGCGCCAAAAATGATTAATTTTTGATTGTTTTGTATGGTTCTTCAATTTTTATTCGTCGTGAATCATTCAACGCGGGTTTCGAGATGCTACAATGACATTATTGCTGGTTCTTCAATTTTTGTATTCTTTGATTTCTGTTTTAAATTAAAATGTTAAAATATCAACGGGTTTGTCATTTACAGTGAACGACGACATTCGATATTTTATTGTGCTTTATACGTAATAATTTTAATAAATATTTATTTGAAAGTTTTCAAGTTTAAGTTATGTCATTTGGATGTATTTAATTAACTGAATCGTTCTTCATTTCACAAAAAGGATAAAACTGATTTAATAATACTCGCTCCATAAGAAGTTTTGAAATTTTTTAGAAATACTTCTAATGATTTATTTTAGTTTAGATTATAAGCGTTAATGAATTTAATATATTTCGGTGGTAAAGAAAATATGTAGTACGCGCCTAGACGCATTTAGTTTTTTACCATGGACTGATTATTTTAAACGGATGTCGATCAATGCATTCATCGATGTAATGTCAAAACTAATACATTTAGTCAATATGTTTTACTTGAGTAAAGCAAAGCACGAAAGAAAGTACCTTGCTATTTTTACTTTCCTTATGGCTAATCTTCAATGACCTTATCCAAATTATTATATATTTCTTTGGATAATAAATGTTTATGGGTGCCTCCTATAGGAGATCATACTAATGTGTTAACTAAGGTATATCTTAGAGCACTATGAATATAACAATCACCAATTCTCATCAAACATCAATTTCAATGTTCATAAAAAAGATACTGATATTTATTAAATAAGTACGAAAGCATTAGCTAAATTCTTTATTTCATCATATGCATAAAGATGTCAATAAGCATATTATTAAATTGATCAGATTGCACTAAATAATAAATAAATGCAGCTATTGAACATTCGATGAATTTTCATCCGAATCGGAGAGATTATGAAAAGGAGCCATGTATATTGGCGATGTGGAATTTCTCGACTTATTGTTCTTGCGTTTGTAATGTCCCTTGGCCTTGGTCTTGGACTTGGACTTGGACTTGGTCTTCGACTGGGATTTCTTGGAAATTTCCGATTTTGGGTCCTCTTGATGAGAAGTCACTTGGTCTTTCGATGCAACTATAAATCAAATTATTTATGTTGTTCTAATATATAAAAAACCTTGCTTCGGCTTTTTGTTCTCCGAGTCTCTAGTCGATTTGTTCGAACGCCCGCTCTTCGTACGTTCGCTGCTAGACGATTGCGTATCAGTTTTCACATAATCCCGAACATATTCTAAAATAAAATGTTTAAGCTCCTGTAGAATAGTATCGATTACCAGGGCTGCGAAGCCTAGTTATTCCGAGTCGCTTCCACTTGATTCGGCGCTCACATGGGCCGGTTCTTCCTACAATTCCATTATCTACGAGCATAAAACCTTAAAAGCTCTATTGCAACTTACTCTTTTTGCGGAACATCACAGCTAATTTTAAACTAGACAAGAATGAATTATGATTTGATTGTCGATTAAAACATAGGCGGATCATAATTAGAACACGTCACCCTCACGCGCGGTCACGCGTTATTTTTTGCGTATTTTTTTTGCAATCTTTTTTGCAATCTTTTTTTGCAGGATTAATTTTTTTTTCAATATTACATGTTATTTTAGAATTGATGTTATATAAATAAATCATTATTATAAAATAAATATGGATATTAAAATTTTAAAATAAATTATGAGATATACAAATTAATCCTAATTTAGAATATTTAAAAATTATTAATATGTTTATGTATTGGTATTTTGATAGCATAAGGCCCTGTTTAATTCCAAACATTAATCGAATTGCTAAATCAAATGAAAAAGCAAACTCCAGCAATTAAATAATCAGTTACTAAATAACCCTTATTTATAAATATAAATTTTATTAATCACTTTAACTAAAAATAATTATCTCATTAAGCACAATAATGCTCATAAAATTTAATGACCCTGACCTCAGCTGCATCTTTAAATTAAGCAATTTCTTCAATAAAAATCAAATCTTCATTATTAACAAACAGTAAAATAAACATTAAAACACACATCTAATTAAATTACAACGTAATTACAACCCGTGTAACGATATAAACAATGCAATTACACGCAATATATAAGTACATATACACTAAAAACCGCTAACATGCAACTACATTTTAAATTTTTCGCGTCCATAAATTTCCTGGTTCACGAAATCGGCGTATTTCTCTACGGCCAATTGCTGAGCTGATGATTTACCAGCACGGAGAAACTCGAGCGATAAGTTAACCGCGATTTGCATTAACGTTGATGGTTCGGTGGACCCCTAATAAATATAATATTAATATTTAATATTTCAATAACTCACATGAACACCAAACTTCTTTGCCATCCATGGCGGGAATATGAAGGGAAAGTCAGAGAAACATTGATGAACTCCACCCCTATAATGTTATAATTTGTTATAACCTCACCGAAGTTAAACAAACACGAGAGTGAACAGAACATTTGCGGAATTGTGCGGCATTATCTTGCGCATCGCATTCAAGTTTTCCGCCCATTGCCAATCACCAACATTGATGAACATTATTGGTTGATTTGCCTGTTCTTGTTGCGTTGAATCCAATGGAAATGTCCAGCCATCCATTACTATTGCTTTCTAAATTTAAAATACTTATTATAGTCTCGATGAATCAACCTGAAAATCTGTGGTATATGCAGTTGAAGCAATTGCTGTTGCTCCACCGAATGAATGACCAATAATGGACGCACTCTCGATATCCAACTTGTTCTAAATTTCCAAATAAATCTCAAATAGAGACTATAAATATTTTATAAACTTTAAATTGGTCCCACTTATAATCGGACCCAATCAAAACACGCTCGGGAACATTTCCAAGATTCAACTGCTCCAGAACATTTAATGCCTTGACGCATTCGGAAACCCTTTTATTCACCTATAATGAAATAATTACTAAAGGATAGTTAATGTACAATACCTGCTGATTTCGAATTTTAAAAGAATTCTTGTCATTGTTATCCATAATTTTGATCTTAACCGGCTGCTCAATCATTTCACCGTTCTCTTCATTTAAATGAAATGACCAGCATGCTGAGTGGTCCCTAGTAAGATTTGATTTCGGAATTAAATAGTAATTTAAACTCAAAACCTATGTTCAACAGCAGCGACAACGTATCCATGAGAAGCAATCGAGGTGCAATATGTTGAATAAAACGTACGCGAGCCTCCTAACCCGTGAGAGAAAACGATAACCGGGTATTTTGATTCCGTTGTCGAGAGTGCCGCATTCTCGAGACAGTCTTCTCTGAAATTATACTTTTAATTCGGATGGATTTTAGTTTGATAGATGGGGAAAGAAGCGATTATAAAAATATTTCATTAAATTATAAGAAATTGATAATTAATTTTCAACATTTATGAATTATTTTCAAATGGTCTTAATAGGCGTTTAATAAATTTACAATAAACTTTAATAATTTATGCTTATTTCACTATTTTTGTTATATTATTTAAAAATTTCTAGTTCACAGTCATATTTATTTTTATGAAATTTTAATTGAAATTATAAATTTCGCATAACTTCACAATAGACAAGGTTATCTGTTAATTTCTTATTTAAAATAAATCAATTAATTTTGAGTTTGGAATAAGTAGTATTAATACAGAAAAATAGAATTTCCCAATATTTCAATGAATTTTGAAATTATACAGAATCATCCATTATATAATTATATATTCGCAACTAAATATCACTTTAATTATTTTATGTAAGAAATTAATATAAAATAATTAAATTAAAATTTCAGAAGGTCAGCGCTGACACTAACCACATATTCGTTTTTTTTTACAATGATTTTTAAAAATTTAAACGAGATTCAATTAATAATATAAAACAGTTGTTGGAAATATATATTATCTTGTAAAATTATATTTTTAGTACCGTTAATCACAAATATTTTTAATTGTAATATTGTTTGAATATATTATAATTTGAATGCCTATCGTGTGAAGCTCTGGGTATTGGAGTATAAATACACCTAAAATATTGTCAAAGATTTACATATGATATTTAATAATAACGAAATTATTTATTACATATAACGTTAAAATTATTATTCGACTACATTTTTTATAAACAAGAGAAAAAATGTTTTCAGACTGATTGAGTCTTAGATAATTTTTGACAGCTTCACAAATAAAGATAACAATTTTTTATGAAAAAACGTACTTATGGGCACTTAGCGATTTAAATTTACTTTAATGTTTTACGAGTATAGTGATGAAAACATATTCCTAGTAAAATCTTAAATAATTTTCTAAATTATCGTCGTCGGAAAAATAAGGAATTTTCATGTCCGATCATATCATTAAAATCGTCTTTTTCACCTTTTTACTTTTTGTGACAGCGAATATATTTAAAGAACTATTTATATTTAATCTTCAAACAAACGTTTACCTTTTCTCACCGACAATCATCGAAGTTATCATATTCATTCTTTGCTGCGATTGACCCAAATACTCTCCCAATCCATGAGCATATTCCGGTCGTGGCAGCCATAACGGATGTTTGGTCAACGCTTCATCCTAAACCGAATATTCCGTAATTTTCCGTTATCATTAATTAATAAAAACTTATAACCTTCTCATCGGTGGGAAAATAAACACGCATGAATAATCCGCGATCGCCAAGATTCGTGCCATCCACCATCAAATCCTTGCAACCGACTTCGAATCGACCCGTACTTCTTCTTGTTAGAATATGGTGTGATGAGATTAAACCACCCATTGTTTGTGCCTTCAAGTAAAAATACGAATGCGGAACGAAACAGCAAACTGTTATCAAAAACAAACAATAATCGATATGTTTGCTCAAAAATGAAATATGTATAAGTAAATGGGAGGAATTCCACCTTCGCTCGAATGTTTTTTTCAACAATTGTTATGCCATAAATTGGGGAAGGCGGCTGGAGAGGACATTTGACATGACACAAACATTGTTCTGTGAACGGTTAATCGGTTGGAATGAGGTAAAAAGAGATTCCTAGCCAGTTGTGGGGGTTTGCTTAGGACAACGAGTGCGAAAGTTATTTCGGCTGCATTGTAGACGGCAAAATTGATTGGAATGACGTAATATTATGCTAGAGGATCAAGAAGGTGGCATTAGGATTGAAATATATATATTAAATATAGGATTTTCGATAATAATAAGTATTTATTTTCAAATAAATTAAGGAAGTAATTGTATTCAAATAAGTAAAGATACAAAAATATCTGGCGAGTGTAATAGTTAGTAGAATAGCTATATTTCTAGATAAAGTTTTCAATGAAATTCAAAGTTTGATACAATGCGTAATATTTTATCGCATTTTATGATAAATTTATGGAAAACACCGCAGAAATTAGACATATTAAAACTTTCTATTGGATAGCAAGAAAACAAAAACGTCCGAAATTCATGTTGATGAAATTGGAGAGTGTTTTGGGTGCAAAGTTCGTCCAATGATTTCAGTGCATTTCATCATCACCTGTTGATTATTACTTGGGATTAATAAGAAGAAATTCGAATCAGAAAATTATTTAATATTTTCGTGTGGTCTTAACACGGGAAATAATATATCGCGGAAAGTAAATTTTTAAACTTTAAAGAGTCATGTTAAATTTAAGGAAATATCCGAGATAATTTCAATTTCACATATTTCAAAATTTAAGATGTCCATTAAATCGAAGATCCCGGAAGCAATTAATTTTTAACTGTAATGAGGAAAATTGGTGGTAATATGAATATTTTATGTTGAGGAAGCTGTGGTTAGATATATGAAAACGTTTTAATAGTTGTTTTTAATGCGCACTTTTTTGTCTAATATGCTGTGAAAATCTACTAAAACCATATAATGATCAATTTTAACTGGGTTAAAGAAATACTTCGGGTTCAGGGAGGTTTTCAGCCCCGTACCCTTTAGTAGAAAATTAAGTTGTACCTAGCTTATTTTTGTTTATTAATCGTTATATGCCGAGAGGGAGAAGAAATTATTTCCAAAATGTGTGATTGATTACTTCCACAATTGACATAAATGAAATGATGATGTGAAGTGATACATTTGCAATATTTCCAGTTCAATCCTAACGAGACCATAATTTTCCTCTTTCATTCGGAGTCATTCCCTGAAAATGGAGGGAATTTAATTTATACCTACTGTTTGGTTTACTTATTTCGGAAGAGGTTTCCCGGTGGTGTTTTCTAGTCTTTTATATATTTGATTTAGATTAATTAATATATGTTAAATATAACTAAGATACCTCTCTCGAGGATTAATTTTCAAGAATAAACGTAGACGCGTAGACATTAATTAAATTATTAGTCTTCTTAAGGTTTCATAAGTTAAGCGATGTCAAAATTATCCTACCTGCAACAGGTCAGAGACTTGGCCTAGTTTCTTTTTGGAAGAGCTTTCGCTTGATATTTTCTCATCTGTTGTATTAATTAATTTATTAAATATATTATCCTTTTTTGAGAACGGATTGGAAGAGCAAAAAAAAAGATAATCTCGGATGGACGGCCACACGGCCACTTTTTCGTCTATCTCTCTTCGATGTGGGCATTTTTTGTTGCTCTTCCATTAGGCACCGATCTCTGAAAAGGACAATAATTGAAATTCCCTTTTAAAAATCTGGATCGTATTCGTACAGATAATTTTAACATCGTCTATAAGCCTTTGAAAATAAAATTATAAATGCTCGAAAGTTGTTTTTATAATTATTTAAGAATTTAATTAAATTTCCGTCCAACTAAAAACGAATAATAAAATATTACTACTGCTATAATGGTCCACATAAATAAAAAGGCAAAAAGAAAGCATTTTAAATGAAAATCAGTTATTATATCGAGGTTAATTAAAAATCCGAAATCAAATATTCAAGCCAAATTATGAAAAATCACGGAAAAAAATTCGTGTGAAAAATGCAATTTCCACTCATTTAAAATGAGTAGTTTCAAAGAAAAATCATACTTATGAATATGAAATCACCCAAATGAACATTGAGGGTAAAAATAGTAAAAAATTTGTAAACCAATATCCGAGTAGAAAATTGGCTCTTCAAAAGTAAAAGTGAATGTGTAAACAGCTGTCAATTATTTAATTACATTTTAAAGAATGAAAATGGTTGATTGTTATTGGAGAAAGAAATGGAAATGTCGATTATTGGACTAATAAAAAAGACTGCAATCTAAGCTCTTGCTAGCATCAAAGGCCCGATCGTTTTGAATGAAAAATTCATGACAAAATTTAATAAACAAAAAACCTTTCAAGAAAAGTCAAAAAGTTCTTCAATTTTTTCTAAAATAAGTTATTTAACATTCAAATAACATCCCAAATAATATTTCCATTTGAAATCAAAGGAACGGTTAAACGAGCTCCAGAAAAAGCCAAGCTATAATTTTCCCATTGGTCGCAAAAAGTATATCTCGGAAAATAAAACAAAGAAGATATACATACATTTCACGTTGTTGTTTATTCTCGTGTTGCCATCCTGAGAAGCATTAGACAGCATGCACAGATGCACACAACAAAACACACGCATGCACACACACGCATACTTGAGGTTCAATCGGCGGACCACCTCCTCCATCCACCCTCTTCGTGGCTTCATCTCATGGCTCCAGGAATTATGCAACAAAATCGCGCCGAAATTATTCGTGTGGCTTCGTTGTTTTTGTTCGTTTGTCACTTTTTTATCGGCATCTTGTGTGACACTTCAAATTCGAATAACAAAAAAAACATTGAAGCTTCAAACTGATCGAAACGTTCAAGATAGAATATAGAAAACAACAATCTTCGTTCCGAATGCGGCACCAATTGAACCTATTTAAACGAGCTCATTATTCATTTCCTTTATTTTATATTTGCTTGCTTTAAAAAAAAGGGTAATTATTGTTTAGACGAGATCGAAGAGATCATTAAAAATTGATGAATAATTTAAATGAATGAATGTTTAAGGTGGGGTTGAGCAAACAAATTCGATTGTGGAAAAATGTGGATAAACAAGATGGCAACACTTTCTAACGCCAATGATAAATATAAATTATAGGCTTCAAATACAACATAGTATCATTTATTGACAATTGAAATTAGCATAAAGTTTATTCTCACAAGTATTCCAAAAAACAAAAACAAAGCAACACCCACGTAGAAACAATTATGTATTCTCGAATCGGATAAAAAGGGATTAGTAAATAGTGATAATTTTTCTTATTAATAATTGATGGGTGGTCTTTTATAATCTACTCTGTGAAAGTTTAAACCAAGTATTAATACGACTTCCGTCTTGGATGTAGTGTTCACGTCAGCACATCAAAAATGTTTTTGTAAGAAGAGGATCTCGTAAAAATGTAATATTCTTATTAACCACGTTTGATACTTTTGCAGTCTTATCTTAAAATCTCAAATAGTATTAAATTTTTACGGAGCTTCATATTATAAAGGCTTATCAGAAATCCAATATTTACGAATTAACTTTGAATGTAACAGCACTCCGGTCAATATAACATGGCTCCATCAGTCTACTAAACTACTGATTTGAAACTTTACAAAACATTGAACAATCCTAAACCTGAGTTGGGCGAGCGGAGAGATGGTCTAGTTTGTCTCTGAAGAGTTGCTTTTAATATTTTATAATAATTCCAAGAGTTGTATTTTAATTTTGTTATAGTAAATTTCTACATTTTTTTAGAGAAGATGGGACAAATG
Source organism: Caenorhabditis plicata (assembly GCA_963931815.1). Taxonomy (NCBI): domain Eukaryota; kingdom Metazoa; phylum Nematoda; class Chromadorea; order Rhabditida; family Rhabditidae; genus Caenorhabditis; species Caenorhabditis plicata. The sequence goes on along the minus strand of OZ007493.1, from coordinate 4,891,400 downwards.
CACTTCAGTCCAAGATTGGTCCCAAAAATTATTTGGAAGCTTGCCAAAAAAAGCGCATGCCCTTTTGCAAAACAAATGTGCCTTGATTTTTTAATTTTTTCAGGCAATATTTTATTTAATATTATTGATATTAAGTCACGGAAACACTGCAACAGAGGTTAGTCATACATTAATAAGTTTATTGATATGTATAATATTTAAATTTAATGAAAATAACCAATTATTAGCCGTTTATGCCATTGTATACGCTTTTGATACTTTCAAGATGTTATTAAAAATAGTTTCCAAGGGTTTTGTGGCGTATAATATAATTTTTCTGAAATCCAATACAAAATTATATGTAATGCTTGCCAATCATCCTTATCAAACCTACTTAAAATGAACTAAAACGCTTTTAAGGGCTGATCGGCAAAAAAAATTACAAGTTTTAGCAAAATATTTCCAATATTTTTATGTGAACTTGATATGTCATATACATCATTAGAAAGCCCATTTTATGCTTATTCTAATGATATATAAATCGTTTAAAAATATCGAAAATAAAATTTGAAATTTTGATAATTTGTAAAATCACGAAAATCAATGTTGCTCGTTTCAGGGGAAGTCAGTCGCAAACGTCCGTGACGGGTCCGAGGCTCATCTTCATTGCATATAAGGTTGGTAAATAGCTTTGTTAATCTTTATGACATATCATATTAGTCGCGGGAATTTTATAGAAGCGAAAATGAGCTAAAACGCTGCTCAGACCGATTCGCGAAAAATTACAAGTTTTAGCAAAATATTTCCAATATTTTTATGTGAACTTGATATGTCATATACATCATTAGAAAGCCCATTTTATGCTGATTCTAATGATATATAAATCGTTTAAAAATATCGAAAATAAAATTTGAAATTTTGATAATTTGTAAAATCACGAAAATCAATGTTGCTCGTTTCAGGGGAAGTCAGTCGCAAACGTCCGTGACGGGTCCGAGGCTCATCTTCATTGCATATAAGGTTGGTAAATAGCTTTGTTAATCTTTATGACATAACATATTAGTCGCGGGAATTTTATAGAAGCGAAAATGAGCTAAAACGCTGCTCAGACCGATTCGCGAAAAATTACAAGTTTTAGCAAAATATTTCCAATATTTTTATGTGAACTTGATATGTCATATACATCATTAGAAAGCCCATTTTATGCTGATTCTAATGATATATAAATCGTTTAAAAATATCGAAAATAAAATATGAAATTTTGAAAATTTGTAAAATCACGAAAATCAATGTTGCTCGTTTCAGGGGAAGTCAGTCGCAAACGTCCGTGACGGGTCCGAGGCTCATCTTCATTGCATATAAGGTTGGTAAATAGCTTTGTTAATCTTTATGACATATCATATTAGTCGCGGGAATTTTATAGAAGCGAAAATGAGCTAAAACGCTGCTCAGACCGATTCGCGAAAAATTACTAGTTTTAGCAATATATTTTTAATATCTGTATGACGACTTGATACGTCATATACATCATTAGCAAGCCAGTTTTATGCTGATTCTAAAGATATATAAATCATTTAATTTCAGGGAAAATGAAAGGTGGAATTTTGAAGATTTGAAAAATTGTAAAAAAATTGATGACGACGAAACGTTGACGAAAAAGAAAAAGCTCAGACTTGCATGTTCAACTTGAAGGTCGATGTAGATTGTGATAATTATAATAGTTTATATATAAATATTTATTTTTCTTTAGAGACCACACATAAAAACTGGTATTAAATATTTATTAATAAAACAAATAGGTATAAATTATAAAATTAAATATGTATTCATTTGCGAATTCGTTCCTTCGATTAGCATTCATCCGTATATAATTTACCAATTCCTTATTCCTCTGTTCGTTTTTACCAACACTGACAGTTCCTAATCTCAGGGACGTTTGCGACTGGCATTTCCTGAAACGAGCAACATTGATTTTCGTGATTTTACAAATTTTCAAAATTTCATATTTTATTTTCGATATTATTAAACGATTTATATATCATTAGAATCAGCATGCAATGGGCTTTCTAATGATGTATATGACATATCAAGTTCACATAAAAATATTGGAAATATTTTGCTAAAACTTGTAATTTTTTTTGCCGATCAGCCCTTAAAAGCGTTTTAGTTCATTTTAAGTAGGTTTGATAAGGATGATTGACAAGCATTACATATAATTTTGTATTGGATTTCAGAAAAATTATATTATATGCCACAAAACCCTTGGAAACTATTTTTAATAACATCTTGAAAGTATCAAAAGCGTATACAATGGCAGAAACGGCTAATAATTGGTTAATTTGAATTGATTTCAATATTATGTATATCAATAAACTTATTAATGTAATAACTAACCTCTGTTCAAGTTTCTCCGTAATGAACTATAGCAATATAGCTATAAATAATAACACATAAACAATTGTCTAAAAAAATTTAAAAAATATAAGGCACACTTGTTCCGCAAAATGGCGTGCAATCTTTTGCGTATTATTGTGTTTTTTGTTGCGCCTTCAAATTTATTTTTTTTTAAATTGGGACATCGTTTTCCATTGTTTTGACCTGAAGTGCAAATGATTTTTTAATGAGCGAAAATTCCTTATTAATTTTTGTATGTAAAATAACACATTTAAAATATTTATCGATATGCTTAGGCACGCCAAAGGTTCTTTGAGGTTCTGTGGAAAAAAAAAATTAAAAATAGAGATTTCAAATTATTTAATTCTAAAATATTGCACCTTACAGTGCTCCTAAAATACCTTAAAAATAAAACCTACTAACAAAAAAAAATAACCACTAATATGAGCCGTATATTGTTTTTATTTAAAAATGCTCCTATGAGCACCAACTCAGCCTGATTTGCAAACTTTTGATGGAAAATGGTTGTCAAAGTAAGCTCTTAACATCGGGTTTCGTAGCATTTCAAATCAGGCCCACTCTACAAAATTATCAAATAAGGTGCTCCACGCAATTTTACTATTCACTTCCAAATAGGGATCATATATATTTATATATACATATTGTCAAGGAACCTTTTTTGCATAGTTCATTATGATTTTATTTATTTATTATTTTTGTGAACCTAATATTGGTCGTCCCCGACGTTCGAACGCGCTTCGGCGGCGGAAGAAAAAGCTTTTAATAAGAATTATTCAAATCTTGACAGTCCAGGCTTCCTCGCGACAATTGAAATAAAATATAGAGCTAAATTAAAGTCTAATGATTGAAAAACAAAACTTTTTTCAAGCTCACTAGAGCTATAGTTATAAGTGTGTTTAGTTCGCGGCTGACGCGTTCGGATTGACTAGTGTTCTCGATATATTCTATAACTGTTTTCATGTTGCAATCACGAACATACAAATTGTTAATAGTTTATTCACATAATGTTAATAATACAGAAAAATAAATATAAAATATACATGAAATTGTAGATTTTCATCGAAATCTAAATAACAAAACATCGCTAAAATAACAATATATCAAAATGCACAATAGAAATTGAATACAATCCTATAAAATTAAGTCCATGAAGTAGAAGTAGTTATAAGGATATAAATATGTATATAGAGATCGAACTACCTGTACATTGAAAAAATACATTCAAATGGCACACTTTGTTAAAATAAAAACAAATCCTTCACAAGTCGAAAGCCAACTTCTCCCGGTCTCTCCGCTCCTTCTCCCGCTTCAACTTCTTTGCCAGCTTCCTTTCGTTATCCTCATCATCGCCATGCTTCCTCTTCTTCTTCTTCTTTTTCTCCTTTTCATGATCTGAATCGCTGTCACGATGCTTTTTCTTCTCTTTTTTCTTATGCTCATGAAGCCTTTTCTCATCATCAACCACATTCTTCACCTCGATCACCTTCTTTTCAATTATCTGTGGCATTACAAACGCATTCTGATTCGCTTCTGAGTCTGTCCCATCATCTTCTGCTTGATCAATTTTTTGCAAAAACTGTTCCTCTGTCATCGAATCCACTGAGTAATCCACTTCCTTTCGTTTCCTTCGAGACCCTGGCATCACTTCATAATATGGCTCTCTTCCCTCCTCCTTCGCCTTCTCCTGATACTCCATTTCGTCTGCTGCGCGCAGAATATCACTTGGAATCTCCTCCTGGGTCAACAAACGCGGCCTTCTGAAACAAATCAATATTATATTGCACGAATCATTATAATTCTTACTCATTCTTCTCATTAAGTTTTCTGGCTTTATCCATAGCCTGGAATATTTCTAACTCTTTATCATTTCTAGAAATCATTTCGTTGATCGCATCATCATCAGGTAGCTCATCTTCCTCGCATTCTTCCGATTCCGCTCTAAACTTTCTTAAAGAACCAAACATATAAATGAGATTACCTAATAATCTGTTCCAATATCTCCTTTCTCTCAGCTCCCGTCGATCTATTATCAAACTTTCCAGCCTGTATAACTTTCTCATCAACATTGAGCTTAAATTTTGCTGCTGCCAATATCTTCTCTTCCACGGAGTTCACAGTGATCAATCGGAGCACACGGACCTCTTGCTTTTGACCAATTCGATGAGCACGGTCTTGAGCTTGCATATCCTTAAAAACGTGGCATTTTTCAAATCAGAACATTCGAATTCGATTATTACCTGATGTGGATTCCAGTCGGAATCGAAAATAACAACCGTGTCCGCTGTTTGCAAATTCAACCCAAGACCTCCTGCTCTAGTCGATAACAAAAACAAAAAGTATTCGCTGTCAGGTGCATTAAACAGTTCAAGTAATTGACCTCTTTCTTCGGACTTGGTATTTCCATCCAATCGCAGATACTTGTATTCTGAATCATTCCGACAATAGCCAATTATATAATATCTATAAACAAACGTTTATAATTGAGGAAATCCTCCACAATCGTCATCATGCTCGTCATTTGGAAAAACATTAGTATCCGATGGCCAGTGGCTTTAAGCTTCGGCATTATACGATCTAGTAGCTCAAACTTTCCCGAAACTCTCATCAAATCCTCCCTGATCAATATATTTATAATGCTAATTATCACTTCACGTACCCCGTCACTTCCGGCACGTTCCAAAACAATCGGCACGATTCTTCCAAGTGTTGAAATAAGAACGGATGGTTGCATAGCTTTCTCAAGTGCATCATCGTATTCATCAACGTCTTGCCACCGGATTGATGCTTCCCATCGAGCAGCAAACCCTTCTGCATATGACGATAGAGCATTCGTTGAAGAGCTGACATATCGCATTTCACCACAAACTCCATCTTGTCAGGTAACTGTGATTCGACCTGAATAGATCAATTACTTAAATTTCACGAAAATAAGTATTCAAACCTCCTTTTTGAGGCGTCGCAACAGGAATGGGCGTAGAACTTTATGCAGCCGACGAATAATAAGCATCGTTTCTTCTTCGGTGAGCTCAACTTTTTCTCCGGTGGTTGCGAATGGAGCATTAAACCATTGCTCAAAAGAGTTGCAAGATGAGAAAATCGTTGGTAGTAGAAAATTTAAAAGAGCCCACAGCTCAGGAAGCTGAAATTGGACAATTTAATATTGAATTTATATTTATTATAAATATTATAATCATTAATACAAAAAATCCTCTATATTTTTGCATAAAATGATTTCACATTACAAAATATGTTGTAAATACCACTTATAGTATTGACTAGCGGGTCGGCCCTACCGATCCGCGATAGTTGAGAAGAAAATTTAAAATACGTAAAACGTAAAATTATTGATTTAGACTTAAAATTTTAGGAAATAAATCAAAAATCTTAGAGCACAAAACTATTTTAAAAAACGAATAAAACGTGCATAGCTTACCTTATTTTGCAATGGAGTTCCCGTTATCAATAACCTATTTTGTGCTTGAAAATAGGTATTGAGCATTAAAGTCAATTTGCAATTATTATTCTTCAACCTGTGCCCTTCATCAATAATCATATATTTCCATCGTAACTGAAACAAGAATCAAATTGCAAATAACGATAAAATAACGAATTCCAACTTTTCCCAATAATCCCTTCTCTTTTATGACATATTCGAAAGTCGTCAGAAGTACGTGAAAATTACCCTTCTTTATGATTGGCTCATAATTCTTGCGAATATCTTTGGTACCCTTATATGGTATCTGAAAATAGTGCCATCAAATTAAATTTATAATAAGAAAACAAATCCTACCATTTCGACATTCGGCGCCCATTTGGCAAACTCATGTGCCCAATTCGGAAGAGTTGAGAGCGGGACAATCACCAAGAACGGACCATTCAGTCGTTTTTTCTCCATTAAATAAGTGATGAAAGATATGGTTTGAATTGTTTTTCCTAAGCCCATTTCATCGGCAAGTATTCCATTGAGATTGTTATTATATAACGAAACCATCCATTCAAGACCTTTTATCTGAAGAAAAACAAACAATCATTATATTCTAGAAATTCGATTAACCTGATATGGCTTCAGTTTCAAATTCGGATCACCACCACCCATCATTTGATGCTGCTCGGTGATCTTCTCTTTTATTCGATGAGCCGTCGCGTAATAATTCGCCATTTGTGATTTAGTTTTGTTATCATATTCATCTTCATCCTGACGCGCTTTTTCTAATATTAGTTTTGCCTAGAATCAAAACATTTTATTAATACTATATTTTATTTTGCAAATTACCTTCGTTTCCTCATCCATACCCGCGTATTCATCGGTCATTGATTTCGTACTAATATCAGATGTTGATGGATTTGATCCATCAGAGTTCTGATGTTGCTTCACAAGATTACAAAGACTATCAATGTACACGTCAGTTTGTTGGAGCAAGTGCATCAGCCTTTGATCCTTGAATATAGCAAAAAACTTCATTTAATGGATAGGAATTGATATGAAACCTTTTTCTCGTCCAACATTGCCCGATACCCTTCTTCATCTTCTTGCATCAGTTTTTGAATTCTCAACTTTTCATTCTTCAGCTCATCCCGCTTCTTTTCGCGAGCAATACTCTGATGATACAAAGTCATTTGTTTTCGTACGCGAGAGAATCGATTATTATTGGACCTAAAATTTCGATAAAACCCGTTTGACTGTCAAAACCAGCAATCCAACTTGTGGAATTCGCGAAATTCGCGATAATTCTTAAGAAAACAATGAAGAAACTCGTTGTTCTTCGCCTTTCGCGTCCTTTCCATCGACATTTTCAGCGGATTCTCACGACACTCCCTTTGATATTGCTCCTTAGTTCGTCGGATCGAATAGGGATTGAGGAGGAACTCGTTTGGAACTATTCGTTCAATAGTGCTAAGCGTTTGCCTGCGGATCTAAGCGGATATTTTTGCTAATGAGGACAAGTCGCACGATTCTTACCATTTCTTGAAGATCGTTTAAACGGAGAGCTTTCATTTCAATAAGTGCAGGTATTTGCTGATGTGGTGCTATGTCGTGTATACTTCGTTGAAGGTGCTCAGCTCGTTCAATCATCTGCTGTCGGATCCTGCAAAAATTTCAGACAGATTATGATTATTACATTCTCAATGAAATCATAATATATTTCTAGATAATGAGACAAATATCATTTTCATTTTCCTCAACATTTTTTGTTGAATCTATTTAAATTCTTTTTTTAATTTGCAGCTAGAACCGTTGATAGTTATAGGCTTATCAAACATTTTGAATTTTATCCTTGGAAAGTATATAAATCAAACTAATCACTCTTTTAATAATAATGTTAAAAATAATAAAATTAACTCACATTGATTCGTGTTCAATTTTCACATCATATGGTGTAATCGGAAGCTTACTAAAATCCAATTTAGATCGTATAGATACGGAGCATTCTTCGTCAAATTTCTAACTCAAAACAATATTAAATATTCAATAATTTAACAAACCTTAAAATATTTCAAGAATGTTTCCCTTGAAACATTCTCCAATTTCTTCTTCACCACAGCCACTTTCAGCAAGTTCTGCGGCACTGGGATGCGCTTCCTTATATGGGTATATGCTTCAATCTAATGAGAAAATTGATAATATTATGAAACTCGTCTTCCCACCTGAGCATCCAATTGCTTTTTCATTTCCTCTGGCAATTCCGGACATTCCTCCTCCTTCTCCTTCTTTTCACAACGTCTTGTATGCTCCGGAGCTTGCACACCTGAGCGCTTGTCTATATTTAATTACGAAAAATATATTTTACCATTGAAAACTGTCATAATCTGATTGATCTTGACAAAACGCTCATCATTGTTCATTCCGAGCATGCTCATGCATGACAAGCATTTTTTCAACTGATTCTCATACGACTTCTTTCTCTGGAATCAGTTAACTAAATTTTGCAAATAATTTTTATTCTTACAGCATTGCTCAAATGCTTTAAACTGTCGCCGCCTGGTTCAACTTCTAACGTCAACTTTGGCGGCAAATTATCGTGCGAGTTAACATCCGAAAACCTTCAAAACAATAATTTTCTCACGTTTTAATGATAAACAAACATATTTTATTGTTTGAATTCCGCCATATATGTGGTTTCGAGGGCGACGAGCCTCTGTAATAAAATATTGTCATCTACGGATACAACATTAGTGAATCTAATTAATTGAGCCAAGTAAACCTGAGCAGATGATGATAACAAACGATATTTTTTAAATAATATAAATTATTTATTGAAAAGCTTATAAAACCAAGGAAAAGAACATGGCGAAGTCGTTGTCTTCGTTTTCTTGTTCATCTTCTTCATCCTCATCGCCATCAACATCACAAATGTTAATCATTGTTTTTCCACGACTGGCCCACCTAAAGGCACTTCATTCTTTTCTCCTCTTGATAGTTCAAATCTCTTTGGCATACAAGCGTGTACGTTGACACTATTACGCATTTATACATACAACACTGAGTGAACATCTGTCATGATTTATTGAGACTTTAAAAATATGCACATTCTACAGATATAGTTAACAATTAGTCGCTTGCGAGAAGCACGTTGGCTAATTTAAAATCGAGCATGTCATCGATTTGGAATAAGTCCGACTTTATGGATTTTCGACGTTTTTCCAATGTCCAATTGCTTCGCTTTGTGCATATAAGAATCTGAAAAATATATTTTTAATAGGGATAATTTTACTGTTATTTATTTGATGATTTTTATTGATATTTTTAGTGCTCTAAAAATAAACATGAAATAACCGCAGACGAACTTTTTAGGTCTTGAATTTATTGTCCATTATTTGGTCCGAAATATGTCGTAGGATGATATGTGATGTCACCCAACGAATCGCTACGTCCGTGTGGACTCAAATAATAATTTTATTTAAAATGACTCGGTAGGAAAAAATTCAATTCGAAAGGAAATAACTTAGTAAGATTTAGATATTATAATTTAGTGTCATTTAAAACCAAAATTCAATAACTGAAAATGCAGCAAACGACACTTTTATCTTTTAGATTTTCTCTTTCATTAAATAATAAAACACATACCGAAACTGTAGCTACAGCTGTAGAATGAAGGAGTAGCATATAATTTCTATGCAACATAATTACAATAATAAAGAACTGACCTTACGGTTTGTTATGTAATTCAAATAGAAGCAACTCTTAAATACATCCGAATAGACGCCCAAAAGCTTTTCCTCCACTTGCTTGATATTATTTCGAATGAATATATTAATCGCCACAGTTCCTTCAAAATACGCATATTAAAAAATGTATAAAAGAGACATTACCAACGTCTTTCAGCACATTGCTCAACTTCTGCGCTCCATCCCTTTTATGGAAGTCTTCTATCGGACATATTACATCAGCCAATCGATTTTCACAAACATCCACAATTATAAAATCAAACACAATTTGATCTGAATATGTAATAAATTCTCCAATTAAATATAATAATCCAACCTGCCAATGCTTTGTCCAAATATTTCCCAAAATCATCTTCCACGACTTTCAAATCATCGTTTTCGAAATGATCGAAATAATTCTCGGCGATATCAATAACACGTTTTTCACGCTCGACCACAGTCGTCTTCAGCTATAAAACAATTGTAAACCACCACTGGAGTTACCAGTTTTCTTTACAACCAACGTTGAAATATGAAATCTGTGAAAGAAAATTACTGATGACACCGCCTCCAAGACCGCCTATCAATATAACTTGTTCTTCCTTTTCATTGAACGAAAGACTCTGAAACGTTTTTTTCTCGGGTTTAAAAATAAATCGAATTATCTAATAACTGATTAAGAAATAATGTTTGACTAGTTCTTTCGCCTACAGATTAGTTTAAACATAATTCAAGTTTTTTTTGTTAATAATTCCTTGAATTAATCTCAAATTATACAAATCTTTCAGAATATGTTAATACAATCAAAATTATTTGATTCATTTGGAATACCATTATAAATAGGTATCTACACTGTATTTTAATATCATCTCAAAAACAGGCCTGATACATGGTTCCAAAGGCTCATTACCCATAAAAACATGTTTTTATCTTTTAATTGGCTCAAAATAAACAAATAAACAACAATTCTCCGTGGAGCGCACAATTTGACATAAACCCTGTCGTCCTTAAATCGTTTCGGTTTACACGAGATTACCCGTATAATTATCGTTTATCGTTAACAAGTATGTTTAAAATGAAAATTTGAATTAAAGCCAAAAGTTGTGTGAAAAGTTTTACACACAACATTTTTCAAATAAATATTTATTAAATTTAAAAAAATAGGATTCTGTTAAATTTAGCTTAAAGTCCGTAGTATTGTTTTAAAATTACATTTATATTGTGGTGGTGTAGATTATTAAGAAAAATGGCTTAGAAGAACAATACGAAAAATTGTGGTCTCGCTTGGGGGGAAAGAAACACAGGTGTGGGTTTAATTTTCAATTTGTTTATTATTTATTTCGCTTACCTTTTCCTAATTTTCGAACCTAAAGCCATAAAATGGCACAGAAAATAATACAATAATTTTTTGAAAAAGTATTAATGTAACACTCAATTTATTAATTTAAAAAAATTAGAGAAGACGTAGAAAAAATTGGAATAAAAAATAAAGAAATTGAAAATTAAATCGATAAGACTGTCTCTTTGCCCCCAAGCGAGACCACGATATATTCCTTATGTTCCTTTAAACCATTTTTATCTTTATTACAGACCAAGACAATAATAAAATTCTCAAACGAAAAATTTACTATTATATTTTTTAAAATTTAAGTTAATTACTTGTTTGTATTCTTTTTTAGAAATAAAAATTACATATTAATAATTTTATTTTAAATTCGTTCAAATTGTTACTAAACACGAAGAATTAAATTTTAATATCCTACCCTCATAAAAAATCCAGCAGCCACTAGACACCTCGCATATCTTGAATTAATCACCAGCTTATTAACCGGCCATTCTCTCGAATCAGATATTTCCCATGAAAGTGCTAAAATGATAATACGTCCAAATATAATATTTGTATCAGGAAAATTAAACAAAAAATGAACTAATCTCCTCGCATGCTACGTGGAAAAGTGCTCAACATGCAAACCACAATAGCTCAATGGGGTGAAACATCAAACAATCTAAAATTTATTCACGTTCTCACGTTTTAATGGCGCAATTTCAACTCCTGTCAATGAGTATTCGACAAACTCAGCCAAAAGTAAATCGCGTTTCGCCACAAATCTGAAAACTCATTTTTCCATTACATGCGTCGATTCATATTTAATTCATATTGCACAGATGATTCCCTCCTTTCAAATTCCATTTCCAGAATATTTCCAAACTTTGTTGATTTTATTAGGTAATTCCAACTTACTCTCCATCTTCAATGAAGTAGCTATCAACTATTTTGAAGCATGTTTTTTCATCATTCAAGCATTCTTCTCCTTGCACTTTATACTTCTGGAAAACGTTTGATAATCACACAAGTCTGCATTTTTTTGTGGGGAAAACCATTTTAATCAGATGATTTATCACTTGCTCCGTCTCATTGCTTTTTTCTTTTGAGAAACGAATTATTTCGTAATTATATATGAGCTGTAAATAATAATTACGTAAAGAGTAATAATAATAAGAATAAATTATTGACATGTTGAAATCACAATACGTTATTTTTATTCTAATTGCTTGTTTATTTGTTTATGAATAATACTTACCCAAGCTAACAAAATAAGAAATAAATGAGGCAGAAGTTTAGAAATCATCTTTTTGGATGTCGATTATTGCAGCTCAATTATTTGTAATTTTTATTTGTTAATAATTTATATTGTTAAATGGCTATTTGTTCATCTGCAGCTTCGTTGGTTCATCAACCAATATAGGCTATGATACATTTTAGGCAAATAGTAACAGTATGCTCCTTATTCCCTGACAGAGAACTGTAAAATAGAGATCTCTAATGTTTTCTCTTGGAAAAAGTAATACAAATAAATGTTTTTTTAGTCCAAGATCACGTCAAAATGTAAGTTATGAGAAGAGGAACGGGATATTTCAGTTTTTGAAGAAATTTCTTCAGAAAGAATACAGAAAAAGAAAGTTCCCACGTGGAATTTTCGTAATAATTGTCATTACATTTTTGATAAGGAAGAATCCCTTCAAATTCTTTGAATAAGTGGAAAAATTTTAAAGATAGAATATCATTTAGAAAAGGTCGCTGACGTGTACCATAAAAATAGATATTCGCTAGATTACAGTCGGTGGAATTTCATAGAAACTGAATTTTCTTCGAAAAACTCTTAATCAAAAAATAAACGATTTTTTTTCAAAAATTTGAGTTTCGTAATGTGGAAAATATATATTTAAAATTTAAAAAAAAATAATAAAACTCTGCAAATGGCCTAGAGTGTTCAAATCATTATTTCTTCAGACATTGTCGGGCACTCGTTTCTGGGACCTAAGCGTCGCTGAAAAATCGTTTGTACAAGCACGTCAAATGAAAATGGAAACTTTACTACATGTAAGACTATCTTTCAACATTCTACGTCACGAAGTAAATCCAATTCGATGAAGGTACGCTTTAATAAAAAGTGAAAAAAAAGAATAATAAAAATTGAAAAGCGTGTTTTCTTTCAATTGGTCTTTCAATCTTTTGCATTATCGTGACAATGGAGTGTACGTGTAAAGTGCAAGCTAATTTTCACGTAAAGTTATCAGACTGATGTTAAAGTGCTTCTGAGTATTTATATGTCTGAGAAATATTAGATTAGAAAGGCTTTACTGAGCGCATATTTATATCAGATCAGTTGGCGTGTATAAGTATCCAAATAAGAAATAGTACGTTGAATCAAAGATTTAATTGACATTTAATGTTGCTTTAGAGTTATCTATAGAAATACTATTATTTTTGGATTCTGCAATTTTTTGATAACAAAGTTTCTAATATAAACCTCGACGCTAAATGAAAGTTTTTTTTTATATTTTAAAACGTGTTTTACTAGTTTACACGTGAAAATGTATAATAAATTTAGTATAGTTCTGTCCTAAAATCTCTAAACCACCCCACTTGGTTTCTTTGAATATTTATTCTATTTCTGAAATCGGTCAAGTTCAAAGAATTCACAACAATATTACCTCCTTTCAAATAAACAACTTCATCTTACTGGGAAAACATGGAATTTGCATTATTTATCGCTGGGTAATTCCTTCATCGTCGAGTTTCACTCATTTGCCATTTTTTTGTTTTTTGGCCAATCATTCAACTCGTTATTAAACTACCTAAATTGGAGTGAACGGGAAATTGAGCTAATTATTTTACAAACTGATTAATAACGACAGTTTATGTAATTTTTTCGTTCAAATTGTTCAAATTGTCATATTATATTTAACAAAATTAAGGTGTTTATTCTTTCAGAAATTTGGATTCTATTAAATCTAGGAAAAAGCGAAAATTGCTCCCTACGTAAAATAAAATGCATTTACGCAAAAATCGCAGTTTATTACACCATAAAATTTAAAATTCTTCGTCACACTTAAATGCATTCATTGATTAGGATAAAGCAAGATGCGTAGCATACATGGTAGAGAATTTCATTCACGATAAATCTATTCTAGTTCGATTCTTTTGTGATAGTTTGATTTTCAATTTTTTCAAATAACTCTGCACTTTCTGCTGGGCGCTTCCTTTGTTTAGCACGAAAAGTGCTCCTGTTAGGACGCGAGATGCTTTTTGCATGAAAACAGACTCATCCTGTTATATAGCGTAAACACATCAATCTTTGTTAAAATTTGATGTTGTTTTTTGGAGTGAGGACGCTTCGTGTAATTTTGATGAAACTTTGGTTACTTTTTCGGTTTGAATTGAATTTTCTGGCGGCAGTTTTGCACGTGTTTTGATAACAATTTCGTTCGAAACACAGTCAAGCATACAGTGCAGAGAAAACTGAAAAAGTATCGTACTTGTTCGATTTCTTCGAGAAAACAGAGCTTAAACACTATGTCACACACTCACTGATATCTTAATTAATTAATCCGTTTAAGTTTGAGGAAGAATTTTAAATAAGATTGTGTAATAATCCGTGATTGTATTTTACTTTAGACGGGAGCAATTTTTGTTTTTTCTTAGATTTAATAACATTTACGCTTCCAATGTCACGTTAGCGCCAAAAATAAATATTCGATTTTATTGCGAAGCAGATAACTTCCTAAACAAACCTCAAGAAAATAGTATACTGTATTTTAACAAAAAAGGAAACATTAAGTGTTTGGTCTCACTTGGTGGGAAGCCTTTTGCAATGCGGCGCGGTTGCGTGGCGTTGGAGTGCTACTATAATAACATTTACGATAATCCATAGATGGAAAAATTCAAATATAAAATTATATCTTCATGATTTTTACGTGTTCTTGTTTAATGATTGGTGGATAGTGTTCTGAAACAATAAGGCTCTCTAATAGAGGATTTTGAATATCTTTCATCTCTTATTTTCAAGTATAAATGTTCAAAAATCTACTCGACTAACCACTAATTGTTATTTAAATACTAAAGATTCTTAGTACTTAAATTCACCTTCGCAAAATCTCTCAAGAGACTAATAAGACATTCGAAATCCAAATTCGACTACTATTACTTCAATCTTTAATGAATGTGCAAAAACATGCTCACATATACAAACAAGCAAAGCTTATAAAATAAGTGCATCGCTAGAATATCCATTGAAACTTGATTAGTTTAATCAGGATCATCATCCGAAAACAAGTCACACGTGACAACTCCTTTGATTGAATTTCCTTGCCGTTTCTTGTTTTTCCCTCTTTTGCAAGCTGTGTTTGTTTTTGCAATTAAAATTCGCCCTCGCCCAGCAGTTTGTCTTAATTAAATTCCAGTCAATTGACGTGTACCATGTGCACACGCAATAATCACTTTTTTCTGCTTCAACACATTTTTTTCTTGTCATCCGTTTTCATCAATAAACCTCATTTGTATTTTTCGAATAATTTCTCAATTGTATTCTTGCGCGTTTTTTTTTAACCATGATTAGTGCACTATTCATCTCCATTTTCACGTATATTACGTCGGCTATTTAATTGATCAATTCAAATCAAATTTGCCTGCATATTCAAGTGCAATTGATGCTTTCGGAATCTAATTAAAGGTACACCGAGTGAATCAAATCTCACGGATTAGTTGGTTGACTAAGTAGTGCATTACCCGATGCTTCTTTTAAAACAAATTGTTTCGTTGCCACTAAAATCTTTGATTCCTTATTGCTCATCATTTTGTTGTTGTTGTTATTTGCTCATCATAAGGTTGGGTTGTTACTATTATTATTATTGTCTTTATTCTTTTTTCTTCATTATAATCTGAATAATAACAGCAAAGTGGAGAATGTGTTTTGAAAGGGTTTTGGCAAACATATTTTACTGTTTATTTATCCCGTTAATTTTAAAGTTCTAAGCTTTGCATAATTTTTGCTAGCTTTGAATCCATCTATAACTAAGATTGTTGAGACATTTTAGGGGTTTCTACACGTGTAAATTCTAAAATCTTCGAGAGTCATTCACGTCAACTCAAAATTACGACAATTTACTAATTTCCTGGCGGAATTTTTATGTGCGCCAATTTGAAAACTGCATTTTGTGACTCGTTTAAAGTTATAAAATAACAGATAATAACAAAGAAACATTTTATTTATCTATTTTAAGGCATTAAATCACAAAATTTATTATTATCACTCTTTTGCCTATAAGTTAAAGCGTGAAAAGTAGACTAAAATTTGTGTATTCAAATTGACGTGCACATGCACTCCAACTTGTATGGTAATAGAATGAGCTCAGTACACATGCTCAAATATTACTTTTTAGAAACATATTAACATCTTTAGATAGTTTAAGACATTATTAATTAAATTGTAGTAAAAACTTTTTCCTTATAAAGACGTAAAAATTTCCACAAACGTTTAAAAATCACCAAACTGGTATTTCGATTTGGCGTGCACATGTAGTTAAATGAGCTGAGTAGCTTGAGTAGTTAAATGAGCTGAGTAAACATGCTCAAATCCAACTTTTTAGGAAGATATTAATATTTTTAGACAGATTAAGACAATCCTAGTTAAATTGTCGTGAAAACTGTTTGGTTAAAAAGACTTAAAAACTTCCACTTCAAAAGCTGGACCACGTGATCCATGTCAAAGTATCATTCATGATTTATATTTTCACGCACCAACTGGAATTCTAATAAAACGAGCGCAGAGAACGTGATCAAATCTAGTATCTTGTTAAGATTTTAATATTAATCGATAGTTTAGAACAATGCTGACCAACTGGCGTCTACACGTAAAAATTGTATGAGGGGCATAAAGTTAAATATTTATTTCCAATTGACGGGCTCACGCACATATCCTCAATTTAACGAATTTAAATTAATATAATTATGTGTTCTTGTCTCGCTCTTAATACTAATATTCCATTAATTAATCTTTTAACCTTCATTACCAAACTCTTTGACAAAAAGTCTCTAAATCATATGCAATATTCCTCTAATTTCCTGTGCCAAAATTCTAGTCAATCTAATTAAACATCCGCCTCGATCCTAAACGCAGACCCCAAGCAAAAAGAAGAACAAGAAATAAATGACTAATCGTCAATGAAATCAATCAAACCACAGCTCATTTTGTATTTTCTGAACAAAAATATCTATTTTATTATTGTACTCATATGTGCATGCATCCGACTCGTGCGTCAATCAATGAATAAAGTGCATAAGAAATAACCTAGCGAAACAATTCAAAGGAATATTTGTTGGAGTTGTTTTGAATAATTGATCAAAGCTCCCGAATTGACTTGGAAACGAGCTATTGTCATCCGTGCGTTTAATTGAAAAACCACACGTTGGTGATTTCTTGCTCTTTATATCATTCAACAATTTGTATCGATTATTGTATCAAGGCTACGATATTATTACGATACAAAAAGTGTTGCCATTTTCGTAGTTATTGGCAATAATGTGCCTCGAAGACACACCCACCTTATTTGCAATTCTTTTTTCTTTACAATTCCAGAATATATATTTTTTGAAACCAATGTGAGATTAAAAACCAACTTTTAAGAAAATTCGAAGTGAGTAAAATCTTGGTTAAACTAATTTTTATCTTCAATTCATGTGAACATCAAAATATGGATAATAATTGGAGAGGTAAATGAAAATTAAATTAGCTTTGTTTACCTTCTTCATGTTTTCTTTTCAATGGTAATTACTATCACACAAAGATTTTCCCATCATCTCTGTATTTCAAGTTTATTTTGTCTTAATGCTCAAAAATTAATTTTTCACTTTTTCTATATTTCTCATTTTTATTGTGTTTTCATCATATTATTATTGCGAGTTTCTTTTAAAAAAGCCCCAAATTCCCATTTCTATCAAGACCTCACAAGATTTTACAATAAAACTATTAATTACCTATTCTATTTAAAACATTCTCTCAATTAAGTCCCTCATATATATATATTTACAATTGAATCCTGATTAGCGTATATTCAACATTCAATGTTAATTAGTTGTATAATGATTTCCCACAGAACATCATTGTATTCAAATTTGTACTCTTGAAAAATTGTTAAAGCAGATATAACATTTTTTTTCTGTTTTATACAACATTCATGTTCAATCCTTTAAATTCTATAATATATATATATATATATATATAGAAATATAATGTGTAACAACAGAAGAGCAAAGTTTATTTTGAAAATACTGTATGACGTCAGTTGCATAATGAATGAATGAAATATTAACAAATTTAAAATTCTCAATAATCTCAACAACAGCCACCACGCCAAATGAAAATGGACATTTTCTAATATTTAAACGAGTCTTATTAATTTTTACGTGAAATTTACAATCCAGTTTTAAGCCACTTTAGCAGGTTTTACTTAAAGTATCAGGAAAAAATTAAAATATTTTCCAAATTTTAGGTTTAGAACGAATATATGAGCACCCATTTCTAAGATTTCAGTTGGCGTGCAGCTTCTCTTAATAATAATAATCTTATAATGCTTAACAAGTTCACACTAACTGTATTTGAGTGTGATTTATTTAAGCAAAATTATTTTAATTACAGTCTAGATCAAATATTACGTGCGCAAATCGCGACCATGCCTTGTCGATCCCTCCATTACGGTCTCTTTGCTCCGTTGTGTACCTACACAAGTTGTTGTTCGTAGCGATTGGCCTTGAAGCTCAAACAATTACGTGCTGCTCCCTCCAAATTCAGAATAAGACCACTTTCCCGTGAATATTTGGCTTTGCGGTCGATGTTGTCGGCTTACTCAAGACCTTCCCGTGTTCGGATTGTCGAAGTATAGCCATTTTTCATCGCCAGTCACTATAAGATGAAGAAAATACTTCCTTTGAAAACGTTGAAAGAGGATCTCGCACGTCGTTTTTTGTTGTTCTTTGTTCCTTTCCGTTAATTCATAAGGCACCCACTTTCCTTTTTTCTGAACCTTCTCCTTAAACAATCTCTTTCAGATGTAGCATGGTTACAATAAGCTTCTACAAATATTATATGAGTATCCGAAACTATTTTCTTCAAATGAAATAGGAAAAGGAAACTATTTAAAGAATCTTACCGGATAATATAAAATACACATATTCACGTGATAGTTCTAAAAATCGGAATCATTCGGTGAGCTTGTTTGCGAAACCCCCACTAACTAGCTGTTTCGTATATTACTGTAGGACAACAGTTGAAATGAGTGGGACCAGTGGATTCCCCGTCATGAAAAACCTATTTCTATAAAATTTCATTAAAATCGGTTTTGTTACCGCTACGCTACAGTACATTTCCCAGAAACAGTTGTGGTCACAGTGATGAGACATCATTTTTAAACTAGGAAATTACACTAAAATTAGTAACATTTATTAATTAATTTTATTATTTAATACCTTGTTGCTGCTCCATTGATCCGAATAACCTCTTTAATTTGGTTTGGCATGCTTGCAATCAGGCTTCCAATCAGATTTGTATCGATCAGCGACCATTGACGAAGAATTGCGGCCTTCAGATCCGCTACAGTGTTGAATTGACGTCCTTCATGGTAAAATCTCCTAGCAAGGACGGACCAGAGATTCTCGATTTAATTGAGATCGGGAGAACACGCTGGTCAGCCCATAACAGTGATATTCTTTGAGATCAAGCACGTCGTCGTTGAAGCACTAGCATGAATGGCGGCGTTGTCTTGTTGAAATGTCCAGGCAATAGCCTTACTGGATGTCAGAAATGGACCTAAACGTTTCACCAGGACATCTTGATAGTCCGCAGATTTCATTCGAGGTAAAATGAATTCCAAATCAAGAGTTCTAGTTGACGAGAAGAGTCCCCAAACCATGCACGTTCCACCTCCACAGTTTTCTTGGAAAATGTCAATGGATCCTTCCTCAAATCACGCTAATAAGAATTCCAACCGTCCGGTCCGTCAAGATTGAACTTCTTTTCATCTTAAAAGATTATCTGAGCATGTTTGAATTGACAATTAAATCCGTAAATGGACTCGTTCTTTTCCAATAAAGTTTCGGCGAGCAAAGTCAACACGTTTAAATTCGTGATCAGGGGTCATACGTGGATCATTTTTTGGTTTTTGACGAACAATAAATCTGCTCCGACGCAGAAATCAATAAATTGTTTGCCTCGAGGTCGAAACTCCAGCTTCACGGCCAATTTGTCTAGCCGACTTCATCGAATTTTAAGCTCTCCGCGCAACTGTTCGATCATATCTGCTCAATAGAATCCTTGGACGTCCCGGAATTGGTCTTTCCGTAGCCAAATGGGTTTTTCAAATAATTACTCACAACACAACGTGATCGGTTCATATGTGCCGAGACGGGGTATGGCTTCAATTTTTGTACATTCCTGGAGAGAAAGACGACATCGGCTGCCCATTTCGTGATAGCAAGACATGTTATCAGACCTGTTATACTCTTATTATTTGACAAAAATACCATTTTGTGCGCCAAATGAAGATTTAACGATCAGAAATAGAAGGATGCCTCATCTCTGTGACCACCACTGTTTGTGGAAAATGTACAGTAGCGTAGCGGTAATTAAACCGATTTTAATGAAATTTTATGGAAATAGTTTTTTCATGACGGGGAATCCACTGGTACCACTCATTTCAACTGTTGTCCTACAGTAATATACGAAACAGCTAGTTAGTGGGGGTGCCGCAAATTTTTGGACACCAGTGTATATATATATATAATAATGATTTGATTATATAATGATTAAAGTTATTACGCTCAGCCTAATTCCGTAAAAAGGCTACACATTTTACGCTATTTTAGATAGACTTTTATCGGCTCACAGCGCAAAATAATTTAATTTATAAGCACTCCAGTGATCAGTGAGCTCTATCGATTGCCATCTATTTGTAAAATTCATTTTAAAAATGCTTTAATAAAGGATAAAATTAAAATTACAGAAGGGAACCGTTCAAATACTTTATCATTATTTAATAATTAAGGAGTAAAATAGGGATAGGTGTTTTGGATTGTTTTGTAAAGACTTATGTTAGACTAGAACTTAGAATCTTTATAAACAGATTTCATATGACCTATTCATTGCTTATACACACTTAAATTCTAATCCATCCTCGCCGAGCCAATAAAAATCAAACAACATTATTCCTCACATTGTGCTCATTTCAAATGTTAATTTTGAACTAAGACTTTGACGTAAATAGCACTCAAAATACAACCCATTGTCAATTTACCAAAAAAAAAACGACCAATGTCTTTTTCAGTGAGCATATTAAAAATTAAAACGCAACCTCTGTGTCCACGATTCGTCAAAACCTGAAACTCAATACTTGCTTCAACTTTTTTTTTGTTGCAACACAATATTTGACCATTTCTTTAACATTTTCCCGTACCCGTTTTGTCTTGTTTCCGTTCAAAAGTCATTTAATTTACATTTTTTGTTCCTTTAATATCCGTTTTTCAAAGAAGAAAAAAAAACAGTTGAAAATGACGACGAAGATATTTCGTTGCGTAAAATATTCATCGAACGTTAACCTAATTGTTACAAAAAGCACAAAACTCTTGCCTGACACAACATCATTGAATATCACCTAATATTGAATTCGTTTCATGCTTGACTCTTTACCCTTTCATGTGCATTTCCAAATATATATATTAACACCCGAAAAAAAGTTATGATTGGAATAATATAAAATAAAGGAAAGAATCTCACATTCATTTTTCAGGCATATAAAATTAGTATTATACATTCCTCTTCTTCCCCTCCTCCTCCAACTCCTTCTTCTTCTTCTTCTTATTGTTATGTGCTATGGTAAATTTTCATTTCCCCTTCAAAGATCATCAGAAATCTTTTGAAATATTTTTCTGACAGCGCACTTTAATTCTTCTACGCAATATTTGATGTCTTGCAATTGAGTTGTTTATTTTTAAATATATTTCCCGTTAAACAATTTTTTTTTTCGCAATTCTTCAGAAGGTGATGAGATTAAAATAATCACTGAACATATACCTTCTGAGCAATTTGAGTATAAATGGATATTAACAAGTTATATATACATCTAATAAAAATCTAACAAAATTTTGTGCTGCGATATTCGAATTCATGCTAAAACTATAGCTAATTAAGTATCTTATAAATTTACTGTTTCTCAATTCATGTGTTGAGGGAAAGAAAAACCTAAGCCAATAGTTCACTCAATTACTTCATGATGACTACTATACTACGAGCTATTTTACAATTTCATAATTAGGGATCATCAAATGTGTTCCGCCTCCCCTTGAGGATTGCAATTAACCTTAAACTTTATTTCATTACCTTATCATGTTTCATTTACGCACATGTGACATTGTGAACACATCATCATCACCATCTTCGACCTTTTTCGAGTAATTCAAGTTGTTTATTGCAAACTCAACCAATGTTTTCTTAAAATCATCATCTTTCGCGAGCTCTTCGAATTCAACGCCTAAGATAATAATAATAATAATAATAATAAATTGGATGCGCAATACTCTCGTCAAGCATACTTTCTTCTTCTTCTTCTTCATTTTCCACGCTCGAATTTGATGAAGTCCAAATGATGTTCGATTAGGTTTTTGCACAAACCGGCTATAACTAGCGACTTTTTTCCTTCTTCTACTGAATGTGCATCCTATTAAAATTATTGTTTGTTTGTTTAGCTCATACCTCGTCTCAATCTAGACGTCGCCCGCGCACTTTGTCTCGATTTCCAAACTCTCCGCACTTCTTTTTTCCAGCTTTGTGTGCTTCATCTAAAACACACTCGACCACCAATTAGTTGCAGCCGATAATTTTCTCATTTTTTAAATTTCACCATACTAAATTTAATGGCCGCTTTTGACCTGAACAACAATTAAACTCTCAAAAGATGATACATCTTGTTCAGTTATTCATTACGCTTGCTCTTTGCTCTTATTTACAAAGGCAAATTGGCTGGAATACTTGATGCCTTTATTTGTTTCTAAAAATGGCTATTATTATACTGTCTAGAATGCGTGAATGATTTGAATATTATAAAGCAACCACAATTCTTACAATTTCTGAGTTTTAGAGTTTTTTTTTTCATTTTTTATCATTCAATTCAACTTCTTGCTTCGTTATTATGTTCATTTAATAAACGTGAGATTGTGATCTTAAAAAACTCTAACATAAATTGGCAATAGACATCTAACTATTTAATGATCATATACACGTCAAATGTAAATTTAATTTTTCACATTTTTAATCGTGATTTTAGATTTTCCACGTACTAATAACAATAAAGTTTTTGCGTAAGTTTAATAAAACTTGTCTCAAATTAACTGAAAACCGTACAAATTAAGTAGAAACGTTTCTTAGAAATTCTTCATTCAGGTATTTTTTCTAAGAGTACAGTTGGCGTGCATATATATATATATATATACACATTCCATTTGGAAAGCTAAGAAAACGAGCATAAATTTAATACTTTGTGAAGATTTCAGTATTTTTAGTGAATTTAAGGGAAAGCTGACAAACTGTCGTAGGTAAAATTTATGAACAGTTCCCGTGAAAATTGTGACACAAACGTAAAAATAATAAAATCATTAATTTCCTTTGGCGTGTATATATATATAAGTAGGAATAAAGAATCAATTTTCAATGATTCGAGGTAACTTGTACCTTTTGATTTTTAATTAAAAAGCTATTTAACATCTTTGCATGATAAATGTGAAGAAAAAAAGGTTTGTGATTTTATGAATTTAACACAATTATTTATTTATTGTACTTTTCAGAGATGCCTAATGGAAGAACAACAAATTAGAATGGAATGAGGTTCACGTTTGGACGGCCTCTCTTTTTTCGAAATAATGGACAGCACACATTGAAGAGAAATTGACGAAAAAGTCGTTTGTGGCCGTGTTGCCGTCCATCATTTTTTCTTCTTTTTTTGCTCTTCCATTAGGCACCGATCCCTGAAAAGGACAATATTTAAAAATAAGTTTTCTAAAATAAAAACACTGGGGAAGAGGAAGTAGATAAAAACGATAACAAGTAGAAGATAAAACACTAAAACGAACTTTCATACTTGTACATAGTATAATCAATAATCAATTAAAGGAAGGGAAATTGATTGCAGCTGTTTAACTCCACAATACGAAATTATTTTCTTACTACAGATAGCATCAGTCTAATCAAGTTTTGCTATAATTCCGGTAGATTTTACAGAATCGTTTTTTTAATATTCTAGCACAATTTCATTACTTGTTTAACATTAGAAAAGTCATTAAATTTAATATTTACCTTGGTGTGCTCCATTTTATTTTTTTTGAGCAATATGTTTTAAGCAATTTTTAATTTCCGAATTTTCTATGCTTCTTCATCTCAGTAATCATACAGAAACTGCCAATCCACATACACTTCCACATACATTAAACATTAATCTTTCCTTCCTCATCCAAACTTCCTCATCTTCTCCGAAGCGATCCTCGAAAATGAGTCATTCGGCAAGTTCGTGTTTACTCTCAACTGAACTTTAATCGTTCATTACCACGAATAAACCAAACAAATTCATAAGAATAATAGCAAAATAATAAGCAGCCCTCCAAATTCTTCATCAAAAAATAATTTCGGAGAGCCCATCTTAATAAAATATTATTGCGAGTTGGTGGTTTGTTTATATGCCTATTCAATTTCCGATTCATTGAATTCTCCACACTCGTGCTCTTTTAGTTGACGCATTCCGAACATAGTACACAACAATTGCAGGGTTAACATCGTATGAACGAGAGTGATTATCTCGCTGCTCTGGCAGCAATCGCTTTAGAAGATGATCATCTTAGGCCCGAGTGGGCATATTTGGTCCTATCCATTGTGCCGCTCGTGTGCATTTTGGGCAACTGTATGGTCGTGGCGGCGGTGTGGACGACAAGGAGTCTGCAGACTCCCACCAACCATCTGCTGGTTTGTCTTGAGCCCAATTACATCCTATAACCGATAAATACCCAACAGGTTTCACTAGCCATGGCTGACCTGATTGTCGGAGCATTCGTAATGCCTTTCAGTATTTATTTATCAGTACTTTTTTTTTTGCAAAACCTGTCTTACATTAGTTCATTCCAGATAAATGGCTTGCACTGGCATCTGCCTCCATTCATCTGCCATTTCTACTGTGTGCTGGACGTCGCGGCGAGCACATCCTCTATTATTCATCTTGTTCTAATTAGCATTGATCGGTAATTGTGCAAAACCCTTCTCCTTACTATATGGCTTTTTGCAGTCTCGTTGCCGCCACCAAACCCGCCGAATACAAGACCATGAAGCATAAGAAACGCGTCTACATTGCCATCGCCCTGACATGGCTCTTCAGCATTGCTCTTTCACTTCCATTAGGCACCGGATTCAACACCAGAACCCGTCACTTTCTTCTAATCGAGCATCACTGTGGCATTTATAATCCCATCTATATGCTTGGAAGTAGCATTTTCGCCTTCTACTTGCCTTGCCTCATTATGATATTCACGTATGGCTACATATTTTACACGTTGAGGAAGCGGCTAAGAGCCATACAACTTCAGGTGGGCTCCGATTGAATGACATTAAATTGAGCTCAATTTTAAGGAAATGGCTGGTGGGCAGTTTCTAGGGTTTGGAGCGGATGTTGGTAATATCACGACCTCAGCGATTCAGTCGGTTATAGGTATGTATAGGTTTTTGAGTCTCGCTCAATGAATATGTGAAATTTTGCAAAATTTTACAATGTTTAAATGACTACTTTTTATTAACTTCTCGTTCTACTAGTTTTCTATTGGGTTGACGAATAAGTTCGTAGAGTTTTAATCAATTATGTATTCGTCGTTACTGTTTGCGGCTTTCTCGCACCTCTCAATTTGTTGATTCCGTTCCGCCAAAAATCGCCCGGTCTGGTGTCGAAGAAGTTGTTGAGCCAGTTTTGAGGTCCTATTCGCCATCGAAGGTAACACCCCTTTTGGTTTGCCAGGGAGCGGAAAAGGTTATAATCAGATGACGCAAGGTTTGGAGAGTACGGTGGACGCTCCGGTACAAAGTTTATGGCCAAGTTTTGCTCGACGGCGAGCGAGATTTTCAGCTGAGATTTGAAGGCGATAATTTTTGTTTGTTCGTTGAGCTCATGAGGTATCCATTCCTCGAGTTTTTCGGCAAATCCCATCGAATGAACATGGTTAATGATTGTCTCTTGATCACAGTTCTTTTTTTGGGCCAATTTATGACTTGTTTACCGACTATCTTAATTCAATAGTGCCGTCAGATGCTCTTGGTCTAATTTTGCAGATCGAAGCTTCGAGCCGTGTCCTGAAGGTTAAAGTCGTCATTTTTGAACCTTGCGAACCATTTTTGGGCAGTAGACACGCCTAAGACACCTTCTCCATACACATTGCATATTTCCTGTGCGGCTTCGACTCTTTTTTGCTTTCGATGAATAGCGAAGAAGATCAGATGTCGAAAATTTTGATGTTTGCCTCCTTCCTGGATAGTTCATTTCAAAGCCTAAAAAATGATGAAAATTTCAAATTTTAATTTTTTAATAAAAGCGCTATCAGATAAATATATACACTTAGCCCAAAAAACAAGAAAATTTTTGTGAAACCAAAGATAATATAAAAACTTTACCAACTTATTCCTTGACCCAATAGAATAAAACCAGCAACTACGGTTTACTACGAGATTTTCTAACTGTATCATAGATAAACATCAAAAAAATTTCCTCAGGCATTGCACCAAAGAATCGAAACATGATCACTTGGGAAAAACCGTTGCTCAAAAAGATTGAAGAAACTGCTGCCGAACACGCCAGCTCTTTAAATGATAGCGAGCGGGAGCAGGTTTATCAAAATAATTTTACCAGCCTTTCCCATACATTCTCTTCCAGCTTCAAACCATTCTAGAAGCCGTGCATCCTTCATCCTCTGGAAGCCAAGAGAACACCATAACCGAGGTTATTTTCCGTAATTAAGTTCTCGAGACCATACATTTCAGGAAGATGCCGATAGGCCTCCTTCAGTTCTTCTCGAAGCGGTCACTCTCAAATGCGAAATCGATACAAGTGGCCCGATTTTGTCACTTCCGCGGCCTACATACACCAAAAAGTAATTTTGAGTAAAACCTATCCATAATATCATTTCTTCTAACAGTATGTCTCGACGCTTCTCAGACGCAGTGAATTCAATCTCATCGCGCGGTCGGATGAAATCGGTCACATTCGGTAATCAGACTCGCAAACGTCGTCATTCTCATCAACCAACTGGCAATCGCGAAGTGATAACCACAGAAGAGTCCAAAAAGCTTCATTCATTAAAGCCACCATTGGTTTGTCATTTCGTCAATTTCACAAAACTAAAACATTAATCTTTCAAGAAACAAATTTCAGACATTTTGTTTGATATTCTTTATTCACCAAATCTTTTAGGACACTAATTCACACATTTTCTATCTTTAAGTTATATTCTCAATATATTTTATTAATAACTACATAATAGAATACGTATCAGGTAAAATGGGTTTTAGACTGGTTCCAATTCACTTCCAATCAGTTCGACTTATGATAAAGATATAACTGTGAGTCGGGTATTCATGCATACGACGGGAATGTTTATTTTAATTTAATATTATTATTGGTTACTAAAAAATTGATTCGTCTATAAGATTTGTTAAAACTGTTGGCTGTTAAAATTGATATGGCTCCCCGCTGGCTCACCGGTGATGATGAAATTGGAATCCTGTATCTTTTTGAATCTAGTATACGTAATACATTATTTTCCGAATGTTTAAAACGATAAATCGGCTAGCATTAAAATTGAACCAGTTATAAATTTAAATCAGGGAGGCGATTGAGATGGCACGGCATCCGAAAATGACTCTTTCACGGATTTTAATAGCCTTTTATTAACTTCCATATGTATTTCCGCAAAACATTTCAGTTGAAATCTGAATATTTTAAGTCAAACTCTTCATAAAATGTTCAACTCCACCGAAAAATTAAGATTTTAAGACTTAAACTGTTTTTTTCTTTTTTATTGGGGGTGGCGTGAGAAGGAACAAATTCCGAATCAATTTTTAAATCGTGTCTTAAATTTCCTTACTTTAAACATGGATTTTAAAAAAATTAAAAATCTTGTCAATGAGTTTAGAATTCAGCAATAGTTAATTATAAAAAATTAATCAGTAAACAATATTTTACAATCTATCTAATGCTCTTACTAACTTGCTCTTATGCAATCTCATATATCAATCAATTATAACAGCCATCAGTAGAAAAATTAGTTTGTTACACAGTTTTCGGACATTTTCAGAAAAATATTTTCCAATTATACATCATTGGACAAAATATATATCAACACCTAACAATTTTACGGTCGATGTTTATCCATACGCACGCCGAAGGGAGAAGGCCTTCACATATACTGACAGGGATGTGCCATGGAGCGCGCTAACATTTAAACCAATAATTTTTCTATGTTATCCGTACATTTGTTTTTTATTTCATATATCACAACAATTCTAATAAAAATTTTTTTTTAATAATTCAACGGTTAAAATCACATCATTAATGAACAATTATAGTCAAACTAAGTATATCAAAAAGTGCAATTTTTTAAATAATTGTTATGATATATGAAATAAAACACAAATGTACGGATAATATAGAAATTTTAAGCATTAACTAAAAATGTGAAAATAAATAAAATTATTGGTTTAAATGTTAGCGCGCTCCATCGCACATCCCTATCAGTCACGTCTCTTTAATTCGACCAAAATGGAACTTTGTCTAATCGCGGGCATTCAAAAATTGTCAGTGGAGCGCACTATCAAATTCGCTATTTTTTTTTAATTAATTTTTTTTTCTTTAAAATATAATGAATTTACAGAGGATATTGACATTTTTTATAGCATTGTAACTGCCGTGAGCACAGATTATACTATTTCCGAGGTTAAGTTTATCCGGAAATGATGTGAATGTGATGAATTCATACTTAATGGTAAGAATTGTTTCGTTATGTTTCAAATTTGATATTTTTAGATCTATGGCGATCGTCGTTATAACAGAAACAACATTATATGATATCAAAGCATGGACTTTGCTTAATAGAGAAGATTTAATATCTGAAGGTATATGTTTTTAGCGTTTGTTATTATTTTTATACCAATTGGCTCATTAGACAATATTTAAACTAAAAATAACCTAAAGTTAAAATAAGTGGTTTTTTTTCTAGATATTATCTTTGTGAGTCTAACATTAAAGAAAAATTGTTTGTATAAAAATATAAAATATTTGTCTTGTTAAAAGAATTTGTTCATATAGATGAATTATACCAATACTTAAAAAATTTTATGGCTTAAGAAAGGTTGCTAGCATGTTGAAGATAATAAACTTAAATTATTTTTGCGATTAAGGAGTTTGTCCAGCATGTAAGGAAAATTATTTTTCTTTAGCTATTTTAGTCTTTTCCATTCCACCGACCGGTTTTATATATCAAAATGTTTTTTAATGAGCCAACAATGTGTTTTCTTTCAGAATATTATGTAAGGTTGCAAGTTTATGGAATATTTTTAATCTTGATTTTTGAATTCACAACGGGCTTCTAAAGGTGACAAATAAATTAGATAACTAGATAAAGGTAAATGTATATTTTTATCAAATATTAAATACCTTATTTCAGCATTATTATCAAACAGATTTTCAAACAAGTAACTGTCAGTGTGGATACGAAAATGGATGGGTCTAATTGTTCATTATAAAACATTTTTTTTAATTTGTAAATAAAGAATATTATATATATAATTTATTAAAAAATATATTATATTAATCAAATGTCATTTGTGAGGTAACTATCAGGGTTGCGTAGAATTACATCTTCCATCTTCCGTTTTCCGTCGTCCGTTTGAAAAAATCATTTCCATTCCATTGAGTAAAACTTCAGATTTTTTTCTTAATAACGAGAACGAAAGTTTCCATCTTGTAAAAATTTGATTATACACATTATTTTCAAGTAAAGTCTTTATTATAAGTTTATAATAAATAATTTCAATTTAATTTAGTCTCCTTCTTTTTATAACTTGGGACTTCTGAAAGTAAATAAAACATTACATGCGCGCATGCATAGGCATATTTCCTAACCGATAACAATTTTTGGACGCCATATTCTCGAGCAGGTGCGTGAGTGATCGTCATTTTCAATGTTCAATATCGATTCTTCGACATTATTATTTGGGTCCAAATCTGTAAAACATAATTATAAAATCAAATATTTATCTGTAAGAACCTCCATATAGCGATATTAAATGCATATGTATACAACAAACTCCAGATCGTTGGTCCAAGCATGTGCATTTGAATCGATATGGACAACTTTGGCAAATTTGGCAATGCACATTGTTCTAAAAACACTAAAACACTCTAAATAAACTTCATATACTCACATTTTCATCGCATCTGCATGGTCCGTTATCCGTAATTGTATGGTGAATATCACGATTGGACGTCGATGGAACGAACCACTCGTTATCAATCTTCGATATTGGTGGCGGACTGTCTCCGGCAAATTCTACTGCAGAGCGATGGGTCTGATGAGTCTTTGATCGTCGACTGCTACCTGCTGCGAGCTTCCGTTTCCTCTGTAATGAAAAAAATTCTCGCAGTAAAGTATTTCACTTACGTAAACTAAGTTAGACGTAGCAATGTCGCTTATCGCGGTATACAGTGTGTGCAAAAGCGTATCTATTCGGATATATTTAGCATATATTTTACATATGCAATGATATCACATGGTACCTTAAGTCTGCAGTGCCATGATTCCGCCAACATACTCGTATGTACTGGCGAATACCTATGATCCTGGGAGTTGCTCCATTGCTGCATTTTGGCTATAAATTATAATCTACAGAGTAATTAAAAAATCATTACTTAAATAATATGTCTCCATATACTCCATGAATTTGCTGGCATCCTCATTGTTTTCTACCATGAGCATGTCAGACATACTTTGCCACATCCTGTCTACTTCCTGCTGTAATGGTTCTTTTAGTATAACATTCAAGACTTTCAAACAGTTGTCCAGTAAGTCACCCTAAATATAGTACAAATAAGAATATTTAATAACCAATACAAACCTTTAAATGTTGTTTAGCCTTTTTTTTCCACGCCCTAAAAACGTGCCATCGGCATAACAATTTTTTGGTAATATTTTGGTTTTCTGGGAATACCTTAAAAATCTGTTTAAAAGAAATATTTATTTACTGACCTTTTTTTTATACATCCAAAAAGCGTTGATATATCATTTGATCGAGATGTGTGGGACAGAAGAAATGCTAAGGTTTATTAAATTAATGGATTTTTACAATTAACTACCTATAGGGACGCCTTTGTCGAACTCGTTCATTGCTAAAACTGTAGTTAACTTTAAATTATACCTTGTAATATTATGGGTATCGTCTATAGTAATACCACGACCAGAGTAATCTTTCATCCATTGAAGTTGCTGTGGGGTGATTATCACTGAAATCCCACGGAATATATATATATATATATAATCAAAATCTAAGAATATGAAAGGTTTGATTTGATCATTTTTGAATTATTTTCAATGGTCTCAAATATAAAATGAAACAAATATTCAATTTATGTTAATAATTTCTCATTTTTTCATTATATTTCTTCAAAATTTCTAGATCAAATCAGATTTATTACTTTTATTTTTTATGAAAATAAAATTGGAAATGTCAATTTCTTAGATTTTCATAATATATCAATAAATAAACAAATGATAAATGTATAACCTAATTTAAATTCGCTGCCAGTTGTATCTTTCGGTGGCACATAAAGTTGAAAGCCATCGTTGACGTCTCCGTTATCGATTCTAGTTAATAATGAATTTAAATCATTCTCGTGTAGACGTCCTGGGATATAATTCATTTTATGGCGGAAATTCCTTAAATAATATTTTTGTTAAACTTATTAGGCTTAGTATAAAATACCACAAATCTTGAGTAGTGACATAGAATAGCCTATTCGTATGTGGATAATTTTCCCTTAATTTCAAAATAATCTGCATGTTGGTCATGCCGTCTCGAAGTAATCTGAATTAAAAATTTTAACTTTGTTACTTGAATTAAATTCGAGTAAAAAATTTATTAAAAAAAAAAATAGCGAATTTGATAGTGCGCTCCAATGACAATTTTTGAATGCCCGCGATTAGACAAAGTTCCATTTTGGTCGAATTAAAGAGACGTCTATCAGTCTATGTGAAGGGGAATTTTCAACTGAGAGCCTTATAAACCAAAGATGGTTGGAATTCTGGATTCCGCATTAAAATTAAGAAAATAATATTTGTTAATCTGTATGTCACCGTTAAAGGTGGTGGAGCTAATCTACACTCGCCATAATAATTAAGCCATTAAGTTTATTTCTACATTTACAAATTATTATTTCAAAAAAAAACATATTCCAAGAATCAATCAAAAAGTCCGCAAACGTTTGTAACAAACTAATCAACTAGACGAAAATGTTTCAAACTATTTTAAATGTTGTGTGTAAACTTGGTTATTCATTAATGACACAAAAATTCTTGTATTCGCTGTCCGCATCATCTGAATCAGTTTCGCTTTTGTAATTACTAATTTGAGCACGCGCTGTCATCAATTCAAGCTAACGGAAACCTTTTTTTTTGGTTGTGTAAACTCGTTGTGCATTTTCCATTAATCTTAGTTTCAACTAACCGCTTTATATATTCATGTATGTATTATTTTCATTTTGTATGAAACTAACGTCAACTCCATTTGATCACCATTCTCAACAATAAAATCTCTTCATTCAGGTCGAAAAGCGCAAAATGCGGCGATTGTCAGAAATGATATCTGATTGGGAACGACCGTCAAGAAGTTCCATAAGTAATATGTATTTGTACGCTCGTCGGGAGAGCGTCTACATAGCGCGCAAGAAGCTAGCCGGTCTCAAGGATTGGGCTCTCGACTTGCTCGCCAAACTCAAATCAAAGCAAGGGATGGCTATTAGGCGAGAGACAAGAGCAACCAAACTCGTCGCCACCGTTATGGGTTTTCGAATCTTACAAATTACGCAATTTCAAATTATTTTAGTTGTCTTCTTGGCCTGCTGGATGCCATTCTTCACTCTAAACATGATCAAAATCTATAAGCTCATATTTAACATGTGGTCAACTGACCTTGAAGTCTGGTTCCATTGGTTCACAGCACTCGGCTATCTCAACTCTTCGCTAAACTTTTTCATCTACTCTACCATCAACCCCGTATAACGCAGCTTGTGCACCTTTTAATGTATCCCTTCATTCCAGAAGTTTCGGCACTCATTCCGCAAGCTTCTCGGCTTTGGTCGTTCGCGCCGGCAACGAGAAAAGTCGTGGATGCTACCGCCGCGCGACAGCAGCAGGTAATCGCTTCCGTTTTTTATTATTCATTACTGTGATGCAGGGGTCAGAAAAAGTGTGGCTGCGGCTTCCACAAAATCGTAAAGAGCCCTTTGCGCAAAACCAGCTCAACCGGGTAGGTATAAAGACTTTTCGAAATGAAATATTTAGAAACAGCTTAACAAATTTGAATTGTTTTCTAGCTCACTAGATACAAATGGAACAATTGAGCTACAGATACTGAAAAGGTTCAGCCAAATAGAGTTCAATTAGTTGCAATTTTAAAACGTTATTTCTGTCGTAGAAATGTGCATGATAGTTTTATTAATATTTTTTTGCTTTTCTGACACTTTTGAGATAAATGTGAGGTCGTATGCAAGAAAACCATCTGCAAATGCACGCCAAATTAAAAAGGTTTTATTAATCAATGAATTAAAATTATTGTTCACTCAAGTTTGTTTATGTTTATTTTTCAAATTGCTAGGTTTATATAACTTTTCTCGTCTCCTGCTTCTACTACCTCATTTGGTGTTGAAATGTAAAATAAAATAACTATAAAAAAACTGTGCTTCATTGCAATTAAAATCGAACGCCAACGTGAAAAGTTAAAACCGTGATTCGTTTTAGACCACCCAGATGAACTGTATCGGAGATAATTGCCCGATATATCTTTAATCTGAACAAAAAAAAAATACAAATTGGTGATCTGAAAATATCAAAAATTTTAGTTGGCGTGAAATGTTAAATTAAATATTTGTAATTCTCCCTATCGATACTGTACTTTACGGCTTACTATAATTAAAAAAATAAAATTATATCAAAAATAGTTTAAAATAAAGGATTTCTGTTCGATAAATCAATTTAATAAAAGTTATTGAAACTATTTTTTTTCAATTTAATCACAATATTCGATTTAACTACAGATTTTAATGTTTAATCTTGTATACGACCTATGATCTCATAACGTTTTTAATATCAAAAGTGTCAGCTTCTTCGTATTTGTGTAGATAAAGCGTACATTTAAGATAACATCATTAAATCAACTGAAGCAGATGAAAAGCTAATAACAATCATTTAAATCTATTAAGAATGTTAAAATATTCTTACCTAATATTGAAGAGCTCAAGGTACAAGCCTATTAAGATTCTCTATAAATTGCCGTAAGCTCACCAAACCACCTTGGAATTGAATTTTTTGTATCACAATCTTAGTAATGATTATATTGTTTCTAGTGTCAACTGATTCAGAATTCCGTTTTTGTAATTTTCAAAAAATCTTACTGTAACTTTTAATATAAATTACTGCAAAGTTTCTCATCTGCTTAAAATTGCATTCTACTTACAATTATTACAATCCCAATCAGAGATGGACAGAATGCGACTTTCTCAATTCGGAATGGAAAAATAGCTGGAATTCCACTCATTTCTGATATCGATCCAAGTAGACAATATCTACGAATAACAATGATACATTTTCAAGAAGATAGGTATCATCATATTATTCCACAGAAAGTTATCGTCTAATCTCTTTCATAAATGAATTCGCTCTTTACATCTATCTCTGTCTTTGTATGCTATATTAAACATTTGGAATATGTAGAAGCTTCTACAATGCATGGCTTATTATATATCTTAATTATATTGCGTATAAGCGTACATTAATAGATAGAGCTTACCTTCCTCTACAACATGTCCGAAGAAGAAATAATTCGGAGATTTTGTCTTAGTGATTTTTGGGGCAAAAATGTAACCTTCCAGTTTTGCGTCTAAAATTAACATTTACTTATTTTTTCTTGTTTTATAAATAACATATCACTTTTAGTTACCTGTGTATAAAGAAGAAACTCTCGAAACAATGCTTAGGCTCCTTAAATAATTAATTTTTTTTAAACTGGCTAAAAATTGGAAATGGAATTTTGTAATTTGTTGAAACAAAAAATTTTCCACTGATTCCATTTGGTGCGTGTAAGATTATCCATCTAAAATTTTGGTAGTTATAGAGTTCTCCATAAATTCTGGATTGGGGATGTGATATACATTCCTACTTTAAGTGATATCATCCATGAAAGAAATTCAGAATTATTCTTGTAAATGTGATTCAAATTTTACAAAACATACACAATAATAACATATCGATATTTTAATTTTATATTCTTCTTACACGTAAAAAACCCAAATATAAGGTGCGCAAATAAGTTTCGCCCGTATTATAATTTTATGTATTATGCATAAATAAGTAAATGTTTAAGTTAATAGGTAAATTGTTTGAATCGTTTTCTACGTTAAAAATTCCGTCTATTCATATTTTATTCTTCCTGCGGAGAAGAGATGGGTATTCCGGATTCCGGATTCCTGTCCATTTTTCGAATCAAAATTCCCGATTTCGGGTTCCGAAATTCCCATTCCGATCCAAGTCTCGAATTCCGAATTTCGGAATTTCAATTTTCATTCCGAATTCCGGATTCCGAAATTCAAAAACTGCCACTCCGCCCAGCTCTGTTGTACAAACTTATAGATGACCCAAGTTTAAGAAAAATGTAAGAAAAATGAAAGATGTCACCTTTCGCGCATTAAAAACTTCATCTGCGGGAAACGTTACTCTTCCTATTTCATCTGAAGAAAGTAGCTTCGGATGTTCATCAAATGCTTGTAGGGCAACAATTCTTCATCTAAAAATACTTTCCCCAAATAGTTTCATCGCTAAGAACAACAACTTTCCCAGTAACTAACCAAATCGGAGAAAATAGACCAGAATTAAGGGATCGACATGATAAAGTTATACTGCGTCATGACACCACAAGGTAGCATGTACCGAAATCGTTAAAAGATACCCTAACGGATTTCAAATTGGTAGTCTTACCGCACCCGCCATACTCCCTAGACATACACTAGCTGACAAAAGTTTTTCACAAATGTTTTTACGGGTTTAACTTTTTTGTTACTTGACCAAATTGGCGGTTTTTCTGATATTTTATGTGAATCAGTGTTTAAAATGTTATAGTAGCAAAATTTGGTTTAAATTACCATGGCAATTTCGGTACCACGCATTCCGTTTTCCCTCATATTGATAGCAGCTTGCCGGGTGGCAATTGGAGTTTCTTTACGTGGAGTCATCTCTAAAATGTTGTCAATTACTGCTATTTTCAATAAATTATGAAAAAAATATAATTGAACTTTAAAAATTATTAAAAAATGCAGTGCAAGGAAAGTGCGTAATATCTTTGAGCTACGCGTTTTACGATAAACGCTTGTCACTGTAAAACGGATCATCGTAATCACAAGCGGGATATTGTAAAATAATCTACAATCATATGAATCTTTCATTTCAAAAAATCAGCCAATTTGGTCAAGTCACAAAAAAGTTAAACCCGAAAAAACATTTGTGACAAAACTTTTGTCAGCTAGTGTAGATCCCAATGATTATCACTTTTTCGTTTGGTAGAGCAGCGCTGTCAAAATCTCCAAAACGTTCAAGAATGGTTCGATGAATTTCTGAATGAGAGCTTCGAAACCGATCATAAATTACCTAGTCTTTGGGAAAATATTGTATTAAATTATGGAAACTTTGTTTAAAAAATATAGTATTTTGTTAAAACTTCATTTCTCAATAAAAGACCGAAACTTATTTGCTATTTTATACACTGAAATTATGGTAATAATTAAAACGTTAAAATTTACGAGAACAGTAGTGGATCAATATGACACTCCAGTTGAAAAGTGATGCTTAAAATAATTGTTTCTTTACCACGTAATAACAGTTAAAAATATATAATGAGGTATAAAAAAATATATATATATATGAAGGAGGTAAATTTTAAGATGAACATTTGACCACGCAGTCGGTAGATATACAGTAATAGTTTAAGCATAAATAAATAATGGTTAGTATAATAAATTGTTACGGATAGATTCAAAAATATAATTAATATTATGCATATTACAATCAACAAAATATTTACAAACTCTATTCCATAAAGAGAAAAAAGTTGTTATGACTAGTTACACCGGGTTTTACTTAGAGCATTGACGGGTTACGTGGGAATGAACTAAATTTATTAACGGAAGGACAGTAGTATATATTTCATACTATTTTATAATAAGTTTTAAATATGTGTTTAAGACGCCGCTTTTCTATTTACTCGCATTCTAGAGTAATTAACCTATCGTTATTTATTAATACTTAATGTTGCAACTCTGTCAAACCTTAATCGTAAAAACATGCTTATTTATGACACAATAAGCTTAAATGACAGAGATTTGGTATAATTTAAAGGTAACTGTAGATAGATTTAGCCATTTTGCGTCAACGGAAACCAGAAAAATTCCAATGAAGCTTCATTTTCAAGTGACGTGATATGGGGAAAATAATCCTTATGGTTTTTTTTGACATTTTATATACTAAGAAACACGCAATTTTAACATAGGCGTCTTAAAATATATAAAATTCTCCACTAGAAAGTGCACGTGAAAATTAGAAAAACGCGTCAAACTCTTATTTGGCAGTTTCCAATTTAACAATGGATTATTAGTTCTAACGTGTTTTAGTTCTCGTAAAATCCTAAAATCATCCCAACTCCTACTGTGATCTTATAATACCATTATTCTAGCATGACGTAGTTTCACCAAACAAAGCTCAATTCTAATGTCTTAGATTGCAGGCCGATGAACCGAAAGACATCAGTACAAAAACCCGAAATCGTTATTGATGAAATCTCGCCCAATCACATCTCAATCTCTGCCGGCGGTAATACAACCTTCCGGTTCGTAATTATTTCTAAAAGCGATTTAAATACGTCCAAAAATTCAGACGATCGTCCGATGAAGGAATCCGACGATCTTCATCCGAAATCATCGGCGGTATCACACTTCCATCAACTAGTAGCAATGACAAGCGACGGTATTTTCTATTTCAACTAATTTACCTTACCAACAAGCTTTATAGTGGCTCTGGTATGTCAAATAGCTCAGCTTCTCTACACATTCACGAAACTCGAATGATTTTTGAAGCCATGGTTAACGATCAAACTGATTGTGAAATATTTGTCTAATTACATTAATTAGTTGTTATGTTATGTTTTTGTTTTGTTTTCAATTTGATGATTCCGTTTGTCATATTTTTTATGTACATTTAAATTATTATGTATTTATTTCTACACGTTTTTTGTCATGATTTATCTCATTGATTATGATCTCAAATAATAGTTTCAATTATAATGCAAATGTTCCCACGGTAATTGATTGAGAAATGTATATATATATATATAGTTGAATGATCACGACTATAACTTATTGTAAAATATTTTGTGGGGGACTCCAAAAATCTCCAATATTGAAGCGTGTAACTTTACACGTTGGAACTTCAAACTAGTTATGACGATATTTTGTAAGATTTTTCCAAGAAATTTCTTTTTGAAAATGCAAAATAAGGACGTGGAAAGTTTCAAAATGGATGAATGTTATATTGCAAACTGTGTATATCTTTCCAGATATTAATTCCTAATTTAAGCAATTTAAGCGTCGTAAAGGTTATAATCAAAAATGTATAAAAACTATTATAATTCGTTGGAATCAAAAGCCAATTTTTAGTGAATGGCAAATTTTAAACGCTCTATAACTCAGATTAAAGTTGTGATTTGATGAAATTCATCCAAATCATGTGAATGATTATAAAAATGATGAACAATTGGAACAATAATTGACGCAACAAATCCGCGGACAGTTTGCAACCAAACGCACAATTTGTGAACGCCGTTTATTTTCTTGGAGCACGTTTTTGTCCTGATATCCAAATGAATTTTCAAGTAAATAATAACGAACTGAGTAATCAATATCAATATAATAGAAAAAATCCAGTGGAATTCATAAAACCAATTAAAATTTGAAAATGAAATTGTTTTTATCTTCCAGTAAACATTTCTCTTAATTAACACGCCATTCTTCTTCGAAATCAAAGTACTTTATTAATTCAGTTCAAAATAGAGTCAATGAGAGGACTTTTAATATTTTAAGGAATTCTGCTTTCAATTACGTACAATTCGGAAAGGTTCATGTAGAAGCTAGATATACGTGGTTTAAGCAGGAAAACGAAGCGATTCAAATTGGCGTTATTGTAAAAGTCTTCGCACCAATTGCTCGCACACTACCTTTTAATTTATTATTTTTTAAAATACTTTATTTATTAATTATGGCCAACAGAAGAATTAGTTTAAATGTTACATATTGCTTGGGTGGAATTCTGGATTGTGGAATCGGAAATTTTTCGATTCCGAATTCCGGATACCGGTTTCCGAATTTTCAAATGTGAGGCCGAATGCAAGAAATGATTTATCCGTTAAACGCTGATGGAAAATCATTGATAAACTACGTTTGTGAGAAAGTGCAAATAAGTGTAGGTAATAATTAGTATTGAAATCAAAACATTAATTAGACATTTATCTAATTTACTGGGAAAGTTTATCAACGATTTTTTCATCGCCGTTTAACGGATAAACGCGTTCTTGCATACGGCCTGTGATTCCGAAATTCCAATTTTCATTCCGAATTCCGCATTCCGGATTTCGAAATTCAAAAACTGCCATTCCGCCCATGCCATGTCTGGTGCGAAGTCTTTTGCAATGAAGCGCTGTTTCGTGGCAGTGGAGTTCATAAGTTAATAAACATTAT
Source organism: Caenorhabditis plicata (assembly GCA_963931815.1). Lineage (NCBI taxonomy): Eukaryota > Metazoa > Nematoda > Chromadorea > Rhabditida > Rhabditidae > Caenorhabditis > Caenorhabditis plicata. The sequence goes on along the minus strand of OZ007493.1, from coordinate 4,851,407 downwards.
TGTACGAAAAACGGCAACTAAATACAAGGTATCTTTTCAACCATAGTAATAAGCAAAATATAGCATAAGACATTGTTGATATAAATAGAGCTTAAAGTCTAAACCCTGATTGCCAATAGAGAATGTGTCAAAGAATCAGGGGTGTGTTGCAAAACAAAAGGATAGATTGATAGAATATAACTTTTTCCACCAAATAGAATACGTCACAAAAATATTTCTGCGTTACTAGAGAAGGTACAGACAATTAGTCTTTATACAAAACAAGACCTCAAAGAGAAATCAAAGAGAACCGTGACACTAAAAACAACATCGTTACATTAAACAGCTCCACATACCTTTCGTAACTCAAGGATCAGAATATAGTTTACTTACTTAGGCAATGAGTTCTAATAATGATCTTGAAAAAAGAGTACATACAAACCCCAGCAACTGTAATCTGACATACCTAGCTGCACAGTTCCCATAATAATAAAGTTGGTATATAGCCTAATAAAGTAGAAATTCTCGGTATCTATTCTAGCGTTATATTGAAGTTTTAAACACATTACAAGTGCCAAACTCATCCTTAGTAATGAATGTTCATTTATCAGATCCATACAAAATCAAATTTTTAATTTAAGACATTAAGGTTACAGTACAAAAACCTAAATTCTAAATTCGAAATAAGAATATAAAATGTGCCATTAATTATAGAACAATCGTTCAGATTTCGTGAATTGCGTGAATTAACCAACGGAACGGTTTCACGTCCTGTACGCCAACAGGAATAATAAGTAAATGTGCTCAGTAAACGTGCTCAAATCGAACTATTTGGAAATATAGTAATAATTTAAGATAGTTTAAGGAACCCCTAGTTAAATTGTCGTAATCAATTGTTTTATTGAAAAGACGCAAAAACTATCTGACACTCTTAAAAATCGGAAAAAAAATGTTATTTCCATTTGGCGTGCGTCCAGAAACAGTAGAAAGGTGTTCTAAATACTTGCTAGCGGGATTTTCCAGATATAGACTAAGAAAGTCCAAATATAATACTTGTTACTTGTTCCAGAATAGATTGCTCTATAATCAACCTGTTCACGCCTACTGAAATGTTTGATTTTGGAATGCTTTAGATCATATTAAAGTAGTCTATGAGAATATACACCTTCGATTTTTTTTATCAAGACTAAGTATTTGTTAAAAACTGTCTCGATCAACAAAAATACTGTCGGACTAAATCACCTGGGTGGTCTAACATGAAACACGGTTTAAAATGTTCTGGCGGTGTGGACATATAGAAACCGGAAATGGAAGAACACATAGTTTTATGACCCCGGAAGCACATAGTTTTTTTTTACTATACTCGTTATTTGTTACAGTACTAGTATAACTTTTCAATACCAAACTGAGAATCTGTAGAAATAAAAAAATCAAACAGAAACTGATTAGAGTAATCGTGGTTCCGTTCTACATAAATAATTCTTACTTCACCCATAACTTTTTCCATCAAACTTTAACAGAGAAAGGTTTGAAAAGATTCTCAATAAAAAGAGATTTTAAGATAGTTTTGTGTTTACAATTTGCAAATTCATTTAAAGTGTTTAGGATAAATTAGAGACAATATATTAAAATCCGTGAACTGCACAACTAAAAATGTAAAAGTGAAATCTCAAATGAGAAACCAGAGTCCTCATAAAGTCTAGACAATAAGTTATATTACAGAATGGGCCTACAGCACATAGCAACACACAGAATAGGCATACATGAAACAGTCCTGATATAATCATTAGTTAGACTAGTGATAAAATAGTCCAGGTAAAGAGTCTTAACAAACCTTCCAAGCGTGCTTTCACCAAGATCAAACCACTTTTCGTCCACCTTGATAAAGGGAAAACTAAGGACCTTCTCTTCCAGAATGTGCTTCCGGCTCTACTGTACGGCGCGGAAACATGGACGTTGACGACAGAAAATTCTAGCCGACTGCAGAGGTGTATGAACACAATTTGTCACCACACAGGTAGCACACGAATAGACGTCCATCGTCAAAGAACACGAAGGATACTGAAGTGAGCTGGCCACTGTGCTCGATTGCTAAGAGATCGGTGGACGAAAAGATTGACGCAATGGTTTCCTCGAGGTTGGACACGACAAAAAGGAAGACCGAAAGCAAGATGCCAAGACCCAATTAAACTCTGGGTTTCAAATTATGTGCACGAGAAGTGCACTTCCAGAAACTCAAGAAGGCCAATCGGAATCCTGGAGAAGAAGGTTGCCTGGAACTCTATTGCGATGATTGGAGAGAGCTGGTCCGCTTCTCTATAAGAGAATGATAACGGACTCCGGAGTATCCTAAGTAACTAAGTAAGATTCTCAGTAAAATGAGATATTAAGGTAGTTTTGTATTTACAATTTGCAACATTATTGCAAACCGTTCACACTTCAAAACAATAAGCCGTTCACTAACCGTTCACACTTCTGGAGTTCACACTTCAGGACAATAAGGAAACACCTTTATTGTTGGCTATTTGCCAAAGGAGGGGGGACGAGAAAAATGTTGACCACTAAAAGTTCGTCTTTTATTTATTACTTTTTTTTGAAGCTTTAGTATTCTGATTCTAATTAAGGTAAGACATTTATTTATATTTGAAACAACACGCGTTCATATTCCTTTAAAGTGTTAAAATTAGATAGACAACATATTAAAATCCCACAGCCGCACGACCAACAATGTAAAAGTGAAATCTCATATGAGAAACCAGAGTCCTCACTCTAGCATGAAGTCTAGACCATTAGTTATATTACAGAATGTGCCCACCAGCACATAGCAACGCACAGAATAGGCATACATGAAACAGTCCTGATATATTCATTAGTTAGACTAGTAATAAAATAGTCCAGGTAAAGAAACTTAGCAGACCTTCCAAGTGTGTAATGCCATAATAATAGAAAATCAAGATTTGAAATGAATAAAATAATATAAAACTAAACTTGTAAAAGTTTTCAGGATAATATTCAGCTTTTTCTTTTTTTAATTTTTTTCAAGAATTGTTGGGAAATGTTTCTGATTTCTAGATCAAATGAAATATTTTCCTTCTGACAGTAAACTTGTACAAGTTCTAAAAATGATTCAAAATTAGGAAAGGATTGATTTTGAAGGAGTGTCAATTGAGTAAGGGGAAGTTTATGTGACTGAGTAGATGTTCAGATCAGTGATGGGAGGGACTCCCCCCCAGTCCCCCCCCCCCGACCCGGGTATTTTCCTAAAAAAAGGGGGTCCAGGTCCCGGGTCCCGGGTATTGCAAAAGGGATGTCCCGGTCCCGGGTATTGAAAATGGGAAGTCCCGGTGCCGAGCCCCGGGTAGGGAAAAAGGAAAGTCCCGGGCCCTGGGTTGGGAGAAAGAGATGTTCCGGTCCCGTCCGCACGGACTTTCGAAAAACGGGGTCCCTCTCATCAGTGACACATACCAAATGAAAAAAACATACCATTGATAGGTGGGAAACCCCCCGGTCTCCCCCCGACAAGAATTCTTGGGAAATGTTTCTGATTTCTAGATCAAATTGAAATATTTTCCTTCTGACAGTAAACTTGTACAAGTTCTAAAAATGATTCCAAATTAGGAAAGGATTGATTTTGAAGGAGTGTCAATTGAGTAAGGGGAAGTTTATGTGACTGAGTAGATGTTCAGATCAGTGATGGGAGGGACTCCCCCTCCCCGGTGCCCCCCGACCCGGGTATTTTCCTAGAAAAAAAGAGGTCCCGGGTCCGGGGTATTAAAAAAGGAAAGTCCCGGGCCCCTGGTTTTGAAATTTTCAATTTTTTAAGGTCCCGCCCGCCCGTAATTTCAAAAAACGGGGTCCCTCCCATCACTGGTTCAGATGTACATCCAAGTGAGCGAGGTGGGAGCTGCGATATAAGCGTTAGCATGTGACAACTGGTAAAATAAGCTCAATAAACATGCTCAAACCTTATTTTTTGTAAAGGTATTAATTATTTTAGGCAGTTTAAGAAAACCCTAGTTTAACTGGAAAACAATTTTTTGATTTGAATTGCCGTGTATTCATTGATTTAGATGCCCAGATGAATTGTTTTGCAGGTATATTGATTCTTTAGCTGAGGGAAAAAGATTGGTATATGAATGTCTGCAATACTGTAATACGCGCCAAATGAAAACGAACATTTCTTAATCTTTAAAGGAATCTTGCTAATGTCTACGTATAAATAAGGTTTGAATTGTCACTTCAGTTGGCCAAACTCGTCTTACACTATCCAATGATCGAAAAAATATTAAATCCTATTTTTAAGTTATGAAAGTTTTGCTGGACATTTGGCGTGCATATAATTTTTTTTCAACCTCAATCTTACAGGAATTTCCTTAAAAAGTCTTTGACAATTTAAAATCATTCAAAATATTAGATTTAAGGAGTATTTCTGAGGTCTTGTTTTTACGAACTCATTTGGGGTGCTCTTGTTTACCTTCCTTCTAATACTTGCTAATTACCAACTTTTAAACAACAAAACAAGCTATTAAATCAAGCACATTTCAAGTGTTCCCCCCTTACTATTTGCTTATTTAATAAATACACATAAAAGTTTATTGATAAACCTGATGAAACAAGTTTTCTTAAAGTCTTATCTTAATTCTATTAACAACTAATTGTTATTATTAATTTCACTATTCAAAAAAAGTTCACTCGCGGCGACAAACCAAACAAAACTTGTGAAGTGTCTTAATACAAGACAAGTTAGCTACCAAAAAAATCCGAAACAATTCAAAAAAAGCCACGCATTGTTTGACAATATTTGCGAACACCTTGCGGCACACGGTTTAACAAGACCGGATCTCTCATTTCCTCGCGCTTTGTACCGACCGCAGGCAAAATATTGCTCATGTAATTGTTACCGTCGAAACTGAAGCAATGCAAGCTGGTATATTTTATATTATATTTACACGTGGACATTGATGTGTTTCAATTGTCACGTGGTAATATTAATGAAATATGAGACAAATAAATAAACACGTTTTTTTTCTCCAAAGGCTATAGGCAACTTATTGAACTCGGAGGTGTTTCTTTGGAGAAATGTTATGTCTTGAGTTAAATTGTCTGACACAATGCATTTAATTTATCAATTTTTCGGGAAAAATCTGATTTATAGCGAATATAGCTGACCCAGACAATGTGATAAATCTTTTAAATTTTATTAGATTAATTAAAACAATTTTTATTTGATGACAATCAAGTAGACGCACAGAATTATCTTAAAACATTGCAAACATTTTATTACGTAGCGAATTTAACCGTGGGACTAAAGAATAGAATAGTAGCATCTTGCATATCTTATCTTGACGATTTTAATCAAATTTTCTAGAATATTTTTCTATTCTGGGAATTGAGTTAGGTATTTAGTTTTACTTTGTGAATTGATGGAAACATTAGGTTCATTTATTATGTTTCTACATGACGAAATTTATTTTGAATAAAATGCATCCAGTGTACTGTAATTTAACACGAATAATACAAAATTTTGTACTATTTTCCTGCTTGTTTTTTCATCAGTCTTCCTAACAGGTTCAGGTCTAGAGCAGCTCGGAGTTGATAGTTTTACCATGAGAATTTATAAACACCAAACTTTCTTGTGAAACGCAATAAGGCCACAAATATAATCCCCATTGCACATTTTATACATTTGCCCATAAAAGTTTCAAGCACCACAAATCACGCGCAAACTATGTTTTCCAACGGATCATACTCTTTTTTCCAGAACTAATTTGGTCAGCAAATAAACTGTCTTCTGCACGACGATTAAACCTAAGTTTTATGTTTCTATCAAGCTTCTATCTATTATTAATTCAATGAATGCTCGTTCAATCAAAGATCAATGACTTTTTTTATTCCATTGTGTCAATATCTAGTAAATTGCCTGCGATTTTTTGTCTATGGAGTTTTAGTGTTATATTATTTTGTTTATTTAGTATTAATTTCAAAGTGATAATGATGACAGAAAATATATCGCATTAAATCTTAATAAGGTCATTAATTATAAAATCTACTTTAAGGAACGTCAGGCGCAGTAGTAAACTAATCATTAAATTTAGCGTTTAAAAATTCCTTAATACATAAAATTTAGAAAAATGTGACGTAAGAAAATATATTGAAATTTGCGGGTGGTTTGGAGTATAAAAACTTCTATGGTAATTACAAATTATTATAATTTTTAATCTAACTAGTAATTCTACTGTTATGATCTTGGATTGCTGATATTCGGATGCTTGCTCGTTACTCTTTATTCTTGCGTCAGACAATGGGAATTGAATATAAATAACAACTAGATATAATGAAAACAAATAACTACTGAAACAAATATACATACATATATAAAATTAACCTTTAGGGGAATTACAAGTGTGACTAGTAAATTGTTCGCTTTAGCTCTCAGCTTGACCTACCGTCACAACATCTACAAAATAATATTTCTGAATTATTGAGACTTTTAAATTTTCTAAAATTGCTATTTCCAATAACAACCGTTATTTATTTATTCTTAAACTGTTATTACGTATTTAGAACCTCTTGTGGGGTTAAATGCTCGTGTTCACAATTGTTATCACGTGCTTAATAAACAATTATAACTGAAATGACAAGTGTAATTATATTCTCTTAAAATATAAATAAATAGATAATATAATTAATTCTTAAAATTAGTATTACTTCCTCATCTAATATTCGGAAAAAGATTGAAAATTACCAAGTGATTGTCCTTTCCAGAGATCCGCGCCTAATGGAAGAGGAAAAAAATTAGGATGGAATGAGGTTCTCGTTTGGACGGCCATTCTTTTTTTACGAAATTATGGGCAGCAAACATTGAATAGAAATTGATGAAGAAGTTGTTTGTGGACGGACGTGTTGCCGCCTATTATTTTCTCTTCTTTTTTTGCTCTTCCATTAGGCGCCGATATCTGAAAAGGACAATATTAAAAATTGATAATTCCATATTTAAATGTAAAAACCTGTTCAACCTGAACTAGAAATTTTGAATAAATATTATTATTATCCTTTTCCGAGATCGGTTCCTAATGGAACTACAAAAAAAGAAGAATAAATGGTGGACGGCCACACAATTACAAACGACTTTTTCGTCTATTCCTCTTCAATTTGTTCTACCCATTATTTCGTAAAATAGAGTGGCCGTCCAAACGAGAACATCTTCTATTGGGCACCGATCTCTGAAAAGTACAATACATTAATAATAAAATAACGAGAACTTATTAAAATAAATTGGATATTTGTTTCATGTTCTCATTGGGACCATTTGAAAATAAACATTCAATTCATTAAAACGTTATAAATGTTTGAAAAAATAGAAAATTTCTTTTGTGCGGAAATAAAATATATATTTATATATTATGAGATATGGGTAATTCGATTACTTACAAAATGAATTGATATAAATTGATAATTTTAGATCGTGATGAATTAATGAAAATAAATTCTTAGTACCTCAATTAATGGACCAGAAGAGTCTTCATCGTCTATATAAGTGACTTGTAAATATTGAAAATTAAAATAATAAATGAATAGGTTGAGCTTGCAATTGGTGCGAAGTCTTTTGTAATGCGGCGCGGTTTCATGACAGTGGAGTGCTAGGGTGATTAGGAAGCTTAGTTCTTCCGATTGCGATATATTTTTAAAATTCACTATATGCATTTTTCAATTATTATTTGAGAATTTTTGCTAACTGATTAATTTCTTTCACTAATAATTAGGTTAAATATTGTAAAATTTCCACTTAACGAGCTGTGGTCAGCAGGTTTCCTGATTCTGTATAAGAGATTCCGCATTTTGCACTAACAATTCCGAATTCCGGTTAAGAGATGAATTAATTGCAAATGTGTAAACTCCAATGAATTTTTGTGTTGTTTTCCTCTTAAATATCAACAATAATATTTTTGAAATTCTCAAATTTTTGGTCCTAATTCAGAATTTTTATATTCAAGATTCCAAATTCCAGGTACCGATTTCTTGTGAAGAATTCCGAAAATTGTGAAGAATTCCGTCCTCAACCAGAATTTGTGATCAGGTGTCTTTAAAAATTTGTCATTCTGGTCATCGGTAGAAATTTACTATAGCGATTAATCGTTTCTCTACTCGTAAAATTTAATAACTTTTTTTTACAAGCGTTGATAATTTCCAGTAGTCTGTTTTTCTAGAATATCATCTTGAGTTATTCTAACAAAGTCTTAATTATATTTTATAAAGTCGGAATTTATGCAGACTTCGAGTGTTTGATGCCCATGTGCCAAAGACGTGAATAATGGCAAAACATACTGTACACGTCGAATAGAATATCCGAGTTTTGCCGAATATAAATTCTTTAAATTATTTTTAAATAATTTTTTTGTGGGGAAGCTATCTGAAAGGTTTTAAAAAATGATAGTAGGATTTTATGACCTAAATACTTCTATTGAATATTCCAATTGAGAATAATGATTATTCCTAAACTCCAGTTTCAAATTGCACGTATATTTGTTATACCCTTCATTGCGACAAATCATGAATCATGCCACGGACTTTCTTAAAAATTTAAAGCGCCGGCACATCAAATTAAAGTTGTTTTCACCATCAAGATGTTGTCCCCTTAATTTAAGGTTACACGTTTATTTAAAGCTCTTTCTAATTAATTTTGATAGCTAAATAGGTGGCGAGATGTCTGGCGTTATTTTGATGAATGGATCAATATCTTTAAATCAACAAATAACACGTTAGTACGCTTATAACGCCCCGACAGAATTACTTGGTGCGACAGAGATATTTTAAGGAAATCGTGTAAAATCGAGGTAAAAATAAGAATTTAAGTTGCACGTAAAATTTAATAAAACTAAATTCTTGCATATATTTTCAACAACCTTTAGATAACTCCCTTTTTAAAAAATTAAAAGGATGATCTTTCTTGTTTTTGTCTTAAAGACTTCAATATTCAAATTGTACTTCCGACTTCTTGCCAGCACACACAAAACGAATGAAACTCAAACAAACCCTCTCCTTAATGAATTTACCTATTTAAAAAAAAGCGAACACCGTTCTGGCAAAACTCTTCAAAACCGAACGTTTTAGGCTCCAACAGACAATTCATTATAGAAACCATTTAGCAAACAAATTCACACGAAAACAATAAGAAACAATTCGCAAACATTGCCACATATATATTCATGACCGAATTATCGTCGTATCGCGTTGCAAATAGAAATATCTCCCCCTTTGGCGCATAAAAAATCGTCTTAATTATTGCTCCAATAGCGCAGGTATTCAGCACATAAAGAAACCTTCTACAGAAAGAAAGTTTCAAGGCTTTATCGAGCCACGCGGAAATAGTGTGCTTACCAAAAAAACAACAAAGTGCACAACAAAAGAAGTGCAAACATAACATGAAAGTTTTTTTTTGATCGTATTGTTTATCTGTTATACATGAAACACGTGTGCTAACTCGTCCGGTCTATGAGGTGGAGCCAAAACGTGCCAGGTTGTCGTATAAAATTAGGCGCCGAATTGTGACAATCTATTCGTTGGTTACAGCAACAACAACAAATGGTGAAGTTTTTGATTTCTTTCTGTTTTATTGCTCTCGTCTCCGCTGGAAATATTTCCAGAGCCAAGAGGCAGTTTGCCACAGGTTTTTCCACGCTTCCTTACTTAGTTCCAATTTTGTTTTAGTGCCTTTATATTCATCTTGTAATGAGTATTTGACATGTGCTGCTCCCGCGGTCTGCACAGCAGGTTTTTCTTAATCCATGTATATTTTAACCATTCGGTTTCAAGGAACCTGCCAATGCGCCCAAGCTTATCAACCAATTGGAGCAACATGTGCTCCAGCTGGGGCTGTTGCTGCTCCGGGAGTTTACCAGGTGCCCGCTGGTGGTATATATTATTTCTTAATGTTTTCATTGATAATTTCTAAATATAGTGGCACCAGCAACGTTCCGAACGGTTTACTCGGATGCTCTCGGCGTTGTTCGTCCGATTTACAGCCAGCCGGTGGTTTATTATCCATCAGTGCACCAGCAAATAATCTGCGCTGCTCCACCATGCCAACATCGTTTAAATGTCTCTTGTATTTCTAACTAATATACTCCTATTTAGCCACCACCTCGACAACCACAACGACTTCAACGACTACCGCCGAACCCGTCACCGCCACAACCACCACAGAGATGAGCAGCACGCAAAGGTGAGCTTATAACCCATTCATATTACCGCATATTAATGGCATGAAAAGAATAACAATTAAACCTGTATGATAACTCTTAATTATTTGTCCATGACAGACTATATGACAGCCCATCGATCGCGTACCCCGGCGACTATTGCGAAGAGCCGACGATTGTCTGCGTTGGTGGAAGCTTCTGCTCAAATGTGCGTCATTTTAGAATAGATGATCACGGGAACTAATCGTTTCAGAACATTTGCATCTGTCGGACAAATGAAATCATCGAGAATCGTCAGTGCGTGGAAATCCCAACAACCACCACCGAAGCCACAACCACGACGACAACTGAACCAACTACAACAACAGAGGAAACGACCACAACAACCACCACTACCACCACGGAGCCAACGACAACTACGACCACTACTGAACCCACTACCACCACTACCACCGAGCCGACCACAACGACCGAAGAGCCAACAACAACGACCACCACCACCACCACAACGACGACTACTCCCGTTAGCACCACGACCACCACCACAACAACTCCACAGAAGGATGAGCCAAGGTACGATCAAATCAAATCAAATTCAATCATTTCATATAGATGCCCTCCAACCAACTGCCACTGTAATCCAATGGGATGCGCTCAAGGACAAATAGTTCGCATCAATTTCTTGGTAACATCAGTCTCAGGATTCTCAAAATTAGTTTCCTTCTAGATTCCGGGACAGACTTGCTCGACCAATTCACAATGTTTCGCCGGATCATTCTGTAATCATGGCGTTTGCAGGTAAGTATAATAATTCGATTAAATTTTTTGTAATAAAATTATTATTTTTTAGCTGCGCCAGTAGCTTTGAGCAACGCGGCAATCTTTGCATCAAACGCAGAAAGTAAATGCAACGGTGTGGATTAGACTCAATTATGTGCCTAGTTTATTTTAATTTTTTTTTTTGTATATTTCGAAACGATGTCATTTTGTGTGTGTGTGAATATTATTTAATTAATTATTATTTTATTAATAAATTGGGTTTAGTACTTTGGTTATATTCGCTGACTTGTTCTGCTGTTGTTTGTTTCAGAGTGGGCCAGGGTTGGAGCAAACGCCAAACAATCGCTTGTACTTGTCCGCGCTATTTTACCTTAAAATAACGCAAAGAACCTGGAGCGAGCGATTCTCGAACTTGACTCCTCTTACAAATTTTGCTGTCGTTGACGTTCTCGCTTCTTTCCTCTCTTACCTTTAAGACAAAATATCAGAACAGATGTGACGGTTGCGTTGAAGGCTATGCACACGAAGAAAGTTTCTATTCTCGTTTAATCCCGTGGAGAAGGGTTCCACATGACAAGTAGTTGGATATTTCTACCCGTAGGTGTTTAATACTTTATATCATTGATGACGCTTGCTTAGATTATGAACATAAGTTTCTTAGAGCGGATGTGATCTTGACTAGACGCTGAACGACCGAGATAAGGTTTTATTCTCTTATTAAGGCACAGGAATCCTTGGAATTAATTCGGTCATTAATTTTAGGCATCGTTACCATTAACCTCCAGCGTTTTCTGTGCCGTCTCGGGCTCGTTGTGTGATATACTAAATGCTAATAGAAGAAGCCATTGCCGTAAACCGTTGTAAGCGAAACAAAACAGCACGCTTATGTGTATGCTTACATAAGCGTCGACTTTGTTACAGAGTGGCTCATAATTATTCGGATAAAAGTTTGGCGCTATGTCCGTGCCCTGTTCGCGCAGTTTTGGTGCGTCGATAAATTTTTATCATTAGATTATCATTTGTTCGTTTTTTCAAGTTTTACGGTAATGGTGAAGGATACACTCCATCGCTCATCGATTATCGAGCTGTTTAAGAAAATTGTGACTCCTAGAATCATCATTGAGCAACTCGTGGTACTGCGTAGCACCGTATATGATATCATCAAACGTTACCGGGAGCTTGGCACGCTCAATGACCTCACTGGACGTGGAAGACCAACTTCCTCTCACCGTGTTGAAGCTGTTCGATCAAACATCAAACGGAACTCACAACGGATCATGAATATGGCTACTGACATAAAAATGATCCGGAGATCAATGGAAAGTGTGGTCAAAAGTAGGTAAATACACTTTCCGAATTTCATCAAGTCGATGTTCCTAAAAATAGTATAAATCGTGATCTATTTTAAACCACCTAGGTATATTAAAAGGTCGATATTAGGTTAATTAGGATAATTTCCGATATATTACTCAACTTGGCAAAATGTTGGATCTGTATATTTACGGAGAATACTGTAAATATAATTAAAACGTTCACAAATCGAACATTTCAGTTGGCGTGCCCACTCGACTATTCCGTATGTGGGCATTTCAGCCGAAGGTCAACGCTCATGTGTCGAAGAATTATAAGACTCTGGTTAAAGAATGGGAAAATCTTTCTGATAACTACCTGCGTACAACCTATCGGAAGTGGCGCCGGGTTATCATCGTTAAACAAGGCGGCCGGGTTGAACAGAAATAGTTCAACATTAATTTTTATTGTATCAATAAAAAAGTTATTGAATCTCATCTCATTCTGACTTTTGTTTATTGAGTTTGACCGATGCTGACAGAATTATTTTTCCGTTTCATATTTACGAGCACATTTTTTGAGCTATCTCCGCTTGGAAGAAATAAAGCCTCGTCTTCAGATTGAGCGGGTACCCAGACAGTATTTATTGGTATAAATAAATTTCTGGGCGAAATTTTATCAAGATTATAAATTAAAAATTAAAATTAACAAAATTATTACTTTTTCACCACATATGAAAGTGCTTTACACTTCACGCCTGTTTGGATAGTTACTATCTAACAATAGAATAAATATTTTACTCAACACGCACTTTACAATCCATAAAAAAGATTGATCTTTTAAATATAAAACGTAAATTCAATTAAAGCCGAATGTTCCACCAAATTGGACCACCAATCCAATCACTACTCATAATCGTCATCTTCGCGACTCGCGTCGCCTTCCGTCAGATCTGGCACCAGCAGGCAAAATACTTCATTCGTTGGGAAAACTTTGCCTTCAATTCCAGGTATGTCCGATATATACACCCAACGATTGAATGCGTCACATTCCAATTGAAACACGGCGTCTGATCGATGCAAATCGGTTGTAGCCCAATCGACATTATCAATTTTCGCCTAATCATCATCTTATCAATTCGATTGTTTTATGCGATCTCTGTCGCTTTTCACTTACGAATCCCGACACGAAGCGAAAGTCGGTGTGATTTGCCAAGGTACACGTAGCTTTCAATAATGAGCATCCTGTGATTGATTTCGTCATGCATCTGCAATAAACTCCCTTTCTATTCGATTTTATTTATCTTGCTTACTCGAGTTCTGGAGCAACTATAAACTTCTCTGGTTGTGCTCCAGAATCGGGCGGAGTGAATTTGATTTGTTCTTCATGACAACCCAACAAAGGCTGTGCCACTTTTTGAACAACCTCATTCTTAACAAACAACTCAGGAATGATCTTCGTGGTATTTATGGATTCTTCTTCAATTTTCTTCGCAACTATTCGCACAGGTTTTGGCGATTGTTTCACAATTTCCTCGACTACAGGAGCTTTGAATATACTTCTCGGCAGTTTTTCCACATTTCTAATTGCTTTATAAGGAATCGCTATAAAATGTATGTTGATCGCGTTTTTCTGAAACTTGCCTTACAGACGCTTTGACTCGGAATAGTCCTAATGCATGCTAGAGTGTGTTCGATGAGAATCAAACGAATAATAGTCTTCAGACATATCATCGCGAGAAGAATTAATTGATATTTTTAAATTCAAAGTTCGATGACAAATATGATAATTATTAATGGGATTCGATGAACTTTCGCTTCTTTATCAATTTGAATATTTGAAACAGGTGCAACCCAAGTATTTTTAATCATTTTTTTTTCAAAAATCGAAAAAGCAAAAAAAAACAAAGAAAGGTTAAAGATAATTTGTTAAACGAAAGAATTATTTGTTTGTTTTTTTAATCAATCGTTATGGTTTATTCCGAGATCCAAGCAAGAAAAATAAACATTTTGGAATTTAGCAAAGAATATATTTTTTAGCAAAAAAGTAAAAATAAATTAAACAGTCCATTGAAAAAATTAGTGTGAAAAATTTAAAGTTACGATAATTTTCTGATTTTCTGCATTTACCAGCGTTGGAGCTAAGTACTGTAAAAGTATTTGTTCAAATATTTATATTAATTCGCGGGATGTTCAAATTCAAAAACTGTTAGTTAGAATAAAAAACTTAAAGAAGAAAAGTTTTTTCCAAAGAAAAATTGTTTCATTTTTTCTATAAAAAATCCTACAAGACTTTTTCATTGTAACGTTTTTCTAGCCTAGAAAACATAAAACCCTTGAATTGACTAATTGAAGCTGTAAAAACTATGAAAACATTTCACATGGATGCACGCCACCCGGAAAGGATAATAATCACGTATTATTGATTTCCACCTAGGCTTTCTTTAAAGATTTAAATTGTAGGTAATTTAATTCAGACAATACATATAACACCATATTCTATTAATACATTGGGAAGTCCCGGTCCCGGGCCCGGGTTTTGAAATTTTCCATTTTTTTAAGGTCCCGTCCGTCCGGAATTTCAAAAAACGAGGTCCCTCCCATCACTGGTGTAGATGTTATCAATGTTTGGAAAACTACAATCCATTAATTAATTTTCTACAGCCATGGATACGGTAAGTTCAAGGAAGACACATAAACACGAGCATACATTATGGAATAGGACCTCTCGTTGTCCCGCCTCCTTCCAAGTGAGCAATTTCTACACAATCCAAACGGAAATGATTATTTTTTAATATTTAAATGTATATTATCGCCTAATTATATTCAGAATATTTTTCACGTAAACTTGTCAGGCGCATTCTATACTATATATATACACTAGCTGACAAAAGTTTTGTCACAAATGTTTTTCGGGTTTAACTTTTTTGTGACTTGACCAAATTGGCTGATTTTTTGAAATGATAGATTCATATGGTTGTAGATTATTTTACAAAATCTCGCTTGTGATTACGATGATCCGTTTTACAGTGACAAGCGTTTATCGTAAAACGCGTAGCTCAAAGATATTACGCACTTTTCTTGCACTGCATTTTTTAATAATTTTTAAAGTTCAATTATATTTTTTTCATAATTTATTGAAAATAGCAGTAATTGGCAACATTTTAGAGATGACTCCACGTAAAGAAACTCCAATTGCCACCCGGCAAGCTGTTATCAATATGAGTGAAAACGGAATGCGTGGTACCGAAATTGCCATGGTAATTTAAATGAAGTTTTGCTACTATAACATTTTAAACACTGATTCACATAAATTATCAAAAAATCAGCCAATTTGGTCAAGTCACAAAAAAGTTAAACCCGAAAAAAAATTTGTGACAAAACTTTTGTCAGCTAGTGTATATATGCTGCTTCTCTAAACTTATAACTATATTTGAGTATGTTTTCTTTCAGATTAAAAGCGCCATTTGGATTTGGCATGCCTACATATCATGTGTTTTTATATATTTTACTAAATAAATATTATTATTAGATTGTCACGGTAAGCCCTATTGTTGGTTTTAAGTAGTTTGTTTCCGCTTCAAACACTACTCTTTGGGTCGCCGACTTTAAGAAGATTAGGAGATGGGTACGAATTGGTTGATCTGTTTTTATTGGGCTGCGTGGATAGACTAGTCAGAGACCAAGAAGCTTGAAGAACATGATCGATTAAATTCTTTCCACTTATTACGAAGCCAACAACTTTTTTCTAAGAACTTAAAATAGACATTCCCGAAAAATTTAATCTAAACTACCCGCCCTGGACTAATTTCCATTCTTACTTCTTTTTATAAAAAAATATTTACAAATTTTCCAATTTTAAATAAAAAATATATGGAGTTACTTAATATTTAACTAATTATTGGTTTTACTTCTCTTTACGCTTCTTAATTAAACGATATAAAAATTATAAAAATGTCTTATTCAATCCGTAACTAAATAAATGTAAACAAATAAAATTCAATATCAAAACCAACATAAAAATAATCAAAATTAGCCAATATGAAAAAATAAAACAGAATGACAAGATCTTAAACTTGAAGTGAAGTTATAAACGAGAGTGTGAAGAGCACAAATAAAAAACATTAACTGCAATTGGCACAAATTTTAAACAGCTTCAATTCGCTGTTCGCATAAACAAGGACAAAAATGAATAAAAGTTATTAGACACAATCATGATTGTTTACCGGTATTTAATACATATGATATATCAAAGTCACCACAAGTATGATATCAATTAATTTCCCACAAATTCTATGCATTATTCAATTGATCTTCGCGACATTGCGCTTTTGCTGCTCATTGAGCTGTTGGTTCTGAATTACACTTGCATTTACTTCAACGAATATAATAACTAATGCTTACCTAGTACGTGAACGGTGAAAGTTTGGAGGGCGATACTCATTTGAAACATACGGCTCGTCTAAATAGAAAATTAGCGATATATACCGTCGTTGAATAAGAACTGACCAGTATTTGGAAGTTCGGAGAAGCACAAACTCTCTCGCCTCATCCTTTCCTCGACTTCCTTGAGCTCCTGCTCTAGTACCTAATATCCCTCAACATAAATTCAGCAAACAATATATTTCCTTACATGAAGGGATAATCTTTTGGTTCCTCCATTAATATCCGGAATTTCTTGAATGATATCATTCTCCTCATGGTCTTCTTGCTCGTCTTCCTCTTCATTGACTTCTTCCACTCTCCCTGGATCATTAGTCGTTGGTGCATTTTCGCCACCCTCGCCTTAAAGTAGTCTCATTTTATTTGATATTTTCACAATATTTCAACACCCACCTTCAACAGGATCCGCATCTCTTTTATTGCTTTCTTCTAGATGCTTCATAAGCACTGCCACAACAACATTAACCAAAACAAACTGAGAAATGAGCACAAATATCACAAAGAAGCACGGAGCCAGTATAGGGTCTACACAACAGTTTGTCTCACAGTGATCCGATGAGTCGCAGTCATCGCGTAGCGCATCCTGAAGTGTTTTAATTCGCTTACATCCTCATTTCTCCACGAACCTTCATTATCCCATTCCAGTTGTCTCCGGTCGCGATGCGAAACAGCGTCAGGAAAGCCATGCCAAAATTTTTGAAGTGAGCGTGCTCGCCGAGCCCATCACACGGATGATCCTCGGAGCATTCGAGCTTTCCGAAGAGCTCAACGCCAAGGGCGGCGAATATGAAAAAGAGCAGGAAGAAGAGCGAGCCGAGGTTGCCAACCTGCGGTAAAGCTTCGCCCACCGTATCCAAAAGCGACCGTATTCCTTTCGCCATTTTCAGCAGTTTCAACACTAAATTTAATTGTAAAGCGTGCTGTTTGACTAAAAAATACCTCGCGCTATTCGCAATACCCTCATGACCCGAATGATAGTCGGGTTGATTGGTAGCTCGAGTGCTTCAAATTCCTCAAATATTATTCCAGCTATTGAGAGAATAACAATAAACATATCCAATCGGTTCCATCTCAAAATAAAAGCTAATTTTGGAAATAAAACATGGACAACTTTTCCCAAAAGAAGCGTTTCACGCCGAGAGCAATCAACTTCATTCCAGCTTCCAATGTAAAAACGGCTGTGAAAAAGTAGTTTAAAGCCTTTAGAACGTATTTGAGCCCCTTTGGCATCATATAAAATTCAATCGCCATTGATATCACATTGATACCTGCAGATGAAATTATTTTAGTTCAACACTAGTAAACTAAATCTTGTTAAGACTACAAAATACAGTACCAATAACAGCGGCAATAGCCAGATCGAAATATTTCGATGTAACGACGCCATGTATGAAAAGTCTCGTATGCCCGTATTCATGATAATACGGATGATTACGCTCCACTGAAAATAACGATTTTATTCTCGCGCCCATCATTCGATCTAAAAACAAGGGGTTTATCAGTTGTTTTATCATTTAATGTTCAATTTTAATTGGCTGCACAAAAAATACACAAGAAGAAAGCTGAAAATAGACGAGCAAGCACCAACACCAAAATCAATCATATCAAATAGTAATCGCCAGGCAGTGCGCGTGTGTGCATGGATGCGGCTGCTTTTCACTATGGAAAGTATCTTGAAAAATCGGTTGCATAATAGTTAATCACGAATTGCACAATATTGATCGAATCAAATTTAAAGTGATTATCACTTACATTTCTTTTGTTTTCCAGCCATGCTTTCTTCAAATTGTTGACGTTTGAGTTGCCGTTTAAGACGTTTTTCTTTTTCTTTTTCACGCATTTCCTAAATTAGTAATTTATTGTATAATATTAGGAGATGCTTCTAATTTAAAGTGATATTCCCCAAAAATTGTTTTAATCTCACAAACTATAATAGAACTCCCCCCTACCACAAAAGGAAACCAACCTTCTCCAGGGCTTCCTTACACTTGTGGAAATTCTCAACAACAACTCCCACAAACATATTGAGAACGAAGAATCCGACGAGCAACAGGAACGAAATAAAATAAATCATTCGCCATTCATTGAAATTCTCAATAGGCTGCATATCAACTCCGACCGCGTCGATTCCTTGATACATAATTGACACCCATCCATCTTTACTCGATAGTACAAATAGTGACATCAATGCTTGTCCCAAGTTATCGAAATTATAGCGATGATTGATCCACTTATTCCGCGAATCTAGTAAGCATTCGTCTTTTGTCGTTACGTTTCCAATCTCCGGTCCAATACAATGATACATCATTCCCTTAAACAATTTACATTTCATTTAATAAACCATTATCAACAAACCTTAAACAATTGCACGCCGAGAATACCGAATATAATGAAGAACGTGCAACAAATGAGCACTATATTACCAATAGGCTTCAAACTAAACGCAAAAGCTTGAAAAATGATGAAAATGTTTATCAACAAACCTTGAAATCAGAGTCATGACAACCAATTTCACCCCAGGCGCCCTATTGATAACTCTTAAGGGTCTTAGAGCCCGAAGAAGTCGTAAAACACGAATGACACCAAATATTTTTGGCGAATCGCCGGTAGCAACCAGCTCAAATATAACATTGATTAGTGAAATGACCACCAATATTCCATCGAGAACATTCCAGCCGTCTTTGAAGTAAGCCGAATGTCCAATGAAGCAACCGTTGGCGATTACCTATAAAGGAGAGGTTGCACGCTAAATTCAATTATAAAGGTAGAAGCTCATAAGACAGTTGTAAGATAGTTCTCGGATAGTTTGGAGAAAATCTGATTAAATTAGAGGAAAATTGACTTATAATTTAGGTAATTTGATATAATAAGGCGCGTTTAAATAATGGAAAATGTTAATTTGGCGTGGAGCTTGTATTTCTATATTTTCTATTGTTTTGGTTGACTGGAAAATTATCTTGTCAAATACCTAAAAATCATTTTTTAAAACTTAAAGATACACAATTTATACAATGTTGGATAATTTTTATTATGAGATATTCACGCCAAACAATTTCTTAAATTGAGTTCTCTAAAATGTTTTTTTTTCTGATTTTAATTTCAATAAAAAATTATAATTATGGAAACACGCCAGAAGAAAATTGTGATTTTAAAACATTTATTATCAAATTATAAGATATCAGATTGATTACTTTTATTTTTTATGAAAATAAAGTTGGAATTATCAATTTCTCATAACTTGATAATAAATGCGATTTAGTGGTATTTACGTGTAAATTATAATATTACTTTCAACGTGGATATACTGAATTTTTATCTTGTAATGTAAAAATCTAGTAATATAATCTAGTAACTATCTAATGATATAAAAAACTTTTTTACAAAATTTCAGAATAAAAAGGTTTAATGAGCTCTCATTTTTATGATTTTATTTGGTGGAAATATGACTAATTAAAAAAACTGATCAAACTGATACTCAAATGAAAGTAACCCTTTTGGAATATTTAAACACATTTTATTAATATTCACGTGAAAGTTTAAAAAAAACTACTTTTACTTTAATTTCCCTTAAAATCTTTCTGGCATTTTTACATGCAACGAAATGTAAGATTTGAGTTCCATTCCTGAGCTCCTGTTTTTACAAATTCTTATCGGGCATTACATCCTCAATCATTTTTTTTTTTTGGATAAGGGATAAGCGTTTTATTTAAATCACCAAAATAATTCATTTTTTCTCTATAAATTATAAGTGTATGTTTTCTTATTTTCTTTCTTGCACGCCAAATTAAAATAGTGATTTTACTAAATTAAATAGCCTATTATCAATTCTAACCTATTAATTATAATATAGTTTTCACGTAAATTATTTATATTTGTCTTAAACTATCTAAAAATCGTATTAATTGCCTTAAACCTTAGATTCAAAAAGCTTTTCAGAGCTCTTGTATTTCAACATTTAATTGATGTGTTGAATTTTCATCTAATCACTTTAATATTTCAGTAAAATGCTACAGAATATATGAAAGAATTAGTGAACTTCCCTAACGAAAAATTCCACATCAGAACATAATAATGGAAAGAAAATAAACGTAAAGGTTCGTTGCAAGATAAGAAATGGATGAATGCAATATTGGAAAATTAGATGAATTTTACTAAACATTTCATAAATATTAAGAAAATAAACTATTTTATAAACCATGATAAACTGTGTAAACCTAAAAATATATTTTGTGGGTTGTTGAAAAATTCAAAATGGTTAGTTACACATGAAGAATTTCAAGAATTTAAAATTTTATACTATTTCTCATAATTTGTAATTATTTTAGACAAATTTAAACTTTACAAATTTGGAAGAAATTAAATTTATTTCTAAATTTAAAACAAAATTTATACTTTTCTTTTTTCTGTTTTTTTCTACCACCAATGCTAATACTTTTTAAACAATACGCCAAATGAAAATGACGATTTAAAAATGTTTAAACGAAATTTTCTCAATTGACACGTAGAATTTGAAATCTAATTTCCACGTAAAGTTATCAAGTTCCTCTTAAAATTTATTTTGCTTTAAATGGACATGTTAGAAATAAGTGATTTTCTGTGTATAAATTAATGAAAAAATAAACAAAAAATACGCTACAAAATTGCGTCCAGATTTCATTGTTGTGCATTCCTTATTTATTAATTTAAGACTTTTTAGATGTTCTTTTCCAGACTTTTCAACAAAAAAAACTAAAACCTTACCTTCATCATCATTTCAGCAGTAAATATAACCGTAAATATATAACCAGTAACGGATAAAAACTTGCGCTCGAGGCTATCTGGCGGGATTGATGGTCTTTCCATGGCCAGGGTAATACAATTAATACCAATGAAAAAGAGCACTGTATAATCGAACCACTTCTTCTGTGTGGTCCTTAGACACCTAATAAATTCACAATCTGTTCGCAGTTTGCTCTTTTGCACGCACCTGATCCTTAATGGATTTTTCGGGCCTAGAATGAATAAAGAATACTCGGCTCTACTATAAAGACAAGTCTTCTTGAGTAGCTTCCTCACTAGTGTGTTTTGCTTTGCCTCATTTCGTCGCTCCTCTTCCGCCAAGGCTTGTTTCAACTCTTGGCTTGCCTGAAATATGTTATAATAATGCAAAATTTTGAATCGCGCAAATTGTTTTAAACCTCTAAAAACTTTTCTCGTGCATAGGTCTCGATCAACGCCCGCCGTCCATGTACTGGACAGTTCGGGTTGAAATGGTAGCAGAGGCCACTCCAACTGTGCACGCGTTGCCTTCGGTAGGGCACTCCATTGTGCATTGGCAGCACTAGAGACGCATGACGATTGAGCCTATATATTATTTTCAAACGAAGACGATGGGTCTCCATAAGAACCTGGATAAGGATTTGTCGCTATCGTCTGCCGTTTTCTCCAACAATCTCGTATCGCTGTCCACGTCATCCCCACTTGTTTTTTCGCCACGTGCTGACCGATATCGCCTTGGCGAGCTCACTGCATGATCCGCAATAAAACGCGAAGTCGTCGTCTGTTCCGGCGACGTCGGCCGAGCGCACGTGCATTCGGCCGACTGTTGACCATTGTTGAACGCCGGTGATGAAGATCTAGCAAGGAGCAGTTCTAGCTCTCTCTTTCTCTCATCTTCCTCTTCAATCGCTTTCTTCTTAGCCTCTTCTTCCTGAAATAAATCGAATATGAACTTTCTTTAGATGATTGTTCAAACCTGTTGTCGTTTTTCCTCTTCCTTACTTTCCTGAAACCCTTCAACCAAGATAGCAACAAGAAGGTTAAATAGCACGTAGTTGCCAAACGTCATGAGAGCTACAAAGTAGAGAGCTGCCCATGAATTTGTTTGAGCCATTCCATTGAATAGGACCATGTTCCAATCTTCTTGCGTTAGAATCTTCAAGTAACATGTTTATGTATATTACAACAAATTTTGGGAATTGTCTGTTGATTGGGCATTTGAAGAGAACTTGAATGGATTAATTTGGTTGTGGTCTAGTTCTAAAATTTTAGAAAGAAGAGAAAGAATCGGTAACTCTGACATTAAGTTTTCAAAGTTCTATTTGTTTGTTTTAAAAAAAATCTCTGAGAATGGTAAGCTTGTTCACTTAAAGAGATTTCAGAAGAAATAACACTGAGATTTTAAGAATAAAATTTTATAAAAGGGGAAGAATCCATTTCAAAGAAAATAATGATTTTTACTATTTTAAATTGTTTATTTTAAATTCTAACGTGTTAAATGTACAATATTATAATATTTATACGTTAGAAAGCTTGTCTTGAACTATCTAAAAATCTGATTAGGTTTTTTCTATGACAGATTTGAGAGGATCTTCTGAGCTGTAAATTAAAGAGGAACAGGAGAAAAGATTCAAACTGGCAAATAACCAACAGACCAGCAAAGAAGAAGTTATGCTTTAAGTTTACTTTGAGAGTTGTAAATAACAAGACAGTTAATAAAATACAAATCCCAAATTCCGGATTGCAAAAATTTGTCATTATCGATATTTTCATGGAGTTCAGAGAGAGAAATTTATAAAGAATCTGAAGAAGAGTTAGGTACCTCTAAAATATTTTTCAGGGGTCGTAGCTTATTCGGATGTTGACAGAAAATGCTACAATAGGTATTGCTGAATGATTGGAATTCAACAGAAAGAGAAAAATAATAAGAATATGCGGAATATCTTTGAAATAAGATGAAGAAACCGATATTCCTGTAATTCTGAAGAGGATCGTTTAGAAAAATTAGAAAGAATTATATTTTTTTGCATCTAGAAGAATGACTATTTCATTGAATACTCTCGAAGTTTAATTACCAATTGAATTTAATAAAATATGGATTTTCGGACTTAAGATGACTTAAGACTTAGATAAACGACTTTAAATTGATATATAGTGTCCATTCAGAAATGAGAAAAACGTAATTAAATCTCATGTAATCTACATTTGCGAATAGCATGAGAAGAACTAGTGGAAAAATAAAGCTTTGATATTTCGACGGTCCAAGTTTTTTATGAAGTCCTATTTTTCTAACTTTTTCTAGGAAATAAGCAAAACACGTTAAAATAAGTTAAAACCTCTTTTTCATGCGTATTGTAGGTTTCTCTTAAAGTTTGAAGTATATATGGAGCTTTCAATTATAAAAAAATTAGATTTAAATAACTTTTTTGAGTCACTGCATTTTTACGATGCTTTACAATCTTCATCCGTTTAAACTCATTGCTCATCAAATCCCCAATAGTTACCAACAATTCAATATTAATATCAACACAACAAGATTACAACAAATAGCCATTAAATACCGATTTACCTGAAACACGGTGACAGTTGCCCACAAGAACGTGTCAAAATTCATACGATCACAATCACACTGTTTCGAGAGCACCTGCACATTATTGCATTGTAGGCCAGTGTCCGGATGATTACAAAATTTGCAGCCAAACAATACCATTCCGAGTGTGCTGAAAACCATACTCACAACGAATCACGACGACAACTGATCACTTCAAACGCATGCACACTGGGGGCTATCAAATCTACCTGGAATACGGTGATCAACGCCCAAAGAAGTGTGTCAAAGTTCTTGCGTTCGCACTTCTTTGCCAAGCCGCCGACAAGTTTCTCCTCGACTTTACAAAACTTGCAACCGAATAGGTTCATTCCAAGAATGCTGAAACACGTGTTAAAGAAATATAGAAGAAGTTAAGAATAGAAGTGGGTAAACTTGTTGCAAAAAAACCGGATATTACCTGAAGATGAAGATAAACAGCACCAACAATCCAAAGAAAACAGTGACGTTGTCCATGGTCCGGAGCATGACAACAAGTTGGTAGCGAAGAGCTGGCATAAAGCGAACTAGTTTCAAGATTCTAAGCAATCGAAATGTCCGTAAAACTGACAATCCACCTTTTCCTTCTTGGAACAGTTCAAGAACACTAAATTCCTTCATTTTAAAAAGTATGAGTTGCAGAAAAAAACCTAAGCGCCACAATTCCACCATCAAATAAGTTAAAACCATCCGCTAGATAACCAAACAAGCCATCCGCGATGACCTTGAGCAACATTTCCAAAGCGAAAAGAGCCGTGAAGAATAGGTTTGAGTATTCCAGAACAATTGTTAACCATTCTGGCTGCAGTTCGAAATAATTATTACGAGAAACTGAAAAGAAATTACCTGTTGGTGGTATTCGACACCCATGCTCAGTGTATTGACAAGAATTGCGACAAGGATTCCACGTGTGAAGTGATCGCAAACGACAAACTTTCGCACTTTATCGCGGAACCAGCGCCATCTGGATTGCCGCGATATCTGAAATTAATCATATCAAATTGAATAAAGAGATAGATGGTTGAATTTGTTTGGTAACAGTGTGAATGTATGTTGAATTGTAAATTTAATTTAGTTAACTGATATATGAAATTTCTTTTCATTGTTTGTTTGAACTTTACGTGATATTTAGATGAGATATTAGAAAAAATATATGTAAAGAATGGTTTTAAAACATTAAATCAAAGTTCATTATAGCTTTGTTTGATTTTATACAGTAGTCTCTAAACTTTTGAGGTCACCTCCCCAAAATTCTCGATGATGATGAATCCAAATACTGTATCGTCACGCTAATCCCAAAAGAGCTGATTTTACAAGAAATATTCTAATTTTACTGGTTATTAGAAGAAAGAGAGTTAAAACAGAACATATTTAACATTATAAAATGAAGTCATTATTTTTACAGTTTTTTTTCGCAGAAGTAGGTAGTTACAAGCTTTTTTAAAATATTACAAGACACTTAATTGAAATAAACGAATTTATTTTTTTGTTCACTTCTATTATAAGATCTGAACAAATAAATCTTGATTTAACCTCCATCCCTAATACTAAAAATATAACTAAAATAGGTTAAACTTTCCACGGAAAGCATTTAAACGTGCTGTCTAGTATTGCCATATTTTTAATGAAGTTTAAGTTAACATTATTTTTAATCCAAATTTTTCAAAAATAATTTTTTATTCTTAAATTTCCCAAAAATATAAAAACCTACCGCAATGGCCATATTCTCGTCTGCCCATTCTCCGTCTTCGTGTTGTTCTTCGGTATCACTCTCTTCGTCTTCATTCACACCTACATTCAATTTAATTCGTTCTAAAAAGCTAAAGACGCTAACCTTTAGTCTCCCCATTGCCAATTATCATGGGTTCTTCAATCTGCACTTTTCTTGGTAGCCTTTTATTCGTCGACAAATCGTTCATATCAATAACTTCCATGGTTCGATTAGCAGATTCATCTAAACGTACGAAGAAGATGAATTACTTTACATTTGAAATGTTTCATACCTTCCTCATCTTCAACTCTTTCTTCAATTCTTGATAGGGTCGCAATATCTTCCAACTTCGACTTCCTTCGGCGGCTCTCTTCAACCTTCCTGCGCTCTTGACGGTTCTCCATGTATGCGTTGTACTTCCTGCGAGCGACACGCTTGGTGCGTCGAAACGTGTGACCAATAAACCGCACGATTGCTGCGTAGACTGTGTCTCCTTCGTCTTTTGAAGAAGTGCCGCCCATTTCACTCCCACCACATGCTGAAACTTATAATTCCGCTAGTAGTTAACAGGCATTCTTACAGATAGAATCGCGATTCTGCATTTTTCTCCTCTCTTGGAGCATCCTTTCAGTTTCCCTTCGTTTTGTTTCCGCAAACTGCGTCGCAATAACAACCAGGCATAGATTGATCATAAAGAACGCGCCAATCTCCAATAATAACATATGAGTCGCTTCTAACTCATTCTAACCCACCACAATTAGTAAAACGAAATAAATCCAGTTCCAAAATGAGTGAGCATCTTGCACATAATACATAATATCAGTCCATCCTTCTAATGATATAACCTACATTTAAAACAATAAGAAAATTGTTTAAAGATAACTATTGTACCAGAAATATAGCGACCCATGCGAAACCAATGTTATCAAAAGAAACAGATCCTTGAAATGGATTTCGTTGCATTACTTGACACTCGTTGTAGTAAATATTCCAGTTGATGCAAGAATCATTTGAAACCTTGTCATACTCATCGATGGTGAGGTTGCACCTAAGCGGAATGTTGTGTCATTTTATTTCGATAGGGTGGAACTCACTTCACACCATTCAACGTGTATGGAGGTAAGTTTGAGCACGAATGTAACCCGTTGGCATCTGGTTGACTACAAATATATTCTAGTGATGTGTCTTCTGGTATATAGAATCTGCAATGATGGTAGAGTTGAGTAAGGATAGTGTTTTTAGTGTTTTTAGTGTTTTTAGTGTATTTCATATATATATATATATATATATATATATAAATGCACATGTAATTCTAGATAAATTTCGACTACAATACTAATTTAAAGAACATTAATAGATCCCGAGAATTAGTGCTACCATTTTTTTCTTGGATAGAAAATAAAATCTTTAAAACTTTAAAAATCAGCTCCTATAACTTATATTTTTAAAGTTAGAATAGTGAGAAAATAAACAACAAAGAAAAATAAAAGTAGAACATTTCACAACATTAGTAGCCTGATGATCAACACATTAAATAAACATATTGCTGTATTAAAACTTAATTTTATCGTTTGTTTGTTTTAAATTACTGTATAAGATTACTGTAAATCATGTAATTATAGACAGGTTTCAATTACAATACGAATTTAAAGAACCTTAATAGATCCGCAGTGCTTCTTCTTCTTCTTAGCAAATACATATACTAACTGACAAAAGTTTTGTCACAAATGTTTTTTGCGGGTTTAACTTTTTTGTGACTTGACCAAATTGGCTGATTTTTTGATATGATAGATTCATATGGTTGTAGATTATTTTACAAATTCCCGCTTGTGATTACGATGATCCGTTTTACAGTGACAAGCGTTTATCGTAAAACGCGTAGCTCAAAGATATTACGAACTTTTCTTGCACTGCATTTTTTTAATAATTTTTAAAGTTCAATTATATTTTTTTCATAATTTATTGAAAATAGCAGTAACTGGCAACATTTTAGAGATGATTCCACGTAAAGAAACTCCAATTGCCACCCGGCAAGCTGTTATCAATATGAGGGAAAACGGAATGCGTGGTACCGAAATTGCCATGGTAATTTAAACAAAATTTTGCTACTATAACATTTTAAACACTGATTCACATAAAATATCAAAAAATCAGCGAATTTGGTCAAGTCACAAAAAAGTTAAACCCGAAAAAACATTTGTGACAAAACTTTTGTCAGCTAGTGTAGGTACATTTTTTTATTTCAGAATGTTTAGGAAAAAAAAGCGAAAGTATTAATTACTCTGTTAAAAATTAACTTTATTGTTGTTTATTTAGATTACTGTATACCATAATGTAATTTTTCTACTCCTTACCTGGTTAGTTTGACATTATTAAATATTGACGATTGATTTTCTGATATATACTTTGGAAGGTTGATTACACATCGATTCCTATACAATTTCCAAATTATTCATTCCCTATTCGCACAAATACGTACCGTAATAAACCAGCCCATAACTGTACACCAACAATTCCAAATATAAAAAAAACAAAGAAGCATAAGAGTAGAACATTTCCCAACATTGGTAGTGTGTCGAGCAACAAATTAACTAAACATAGTTGATCGTTACCGAAAACTTTCAATAATTAGTACCTAATATCCGCATCGATGGTATTCGATTGACAGCTCGCAGTGGTCTCAAAACGCGCACTGTTCGGATTGCCGTCAAGTTAATATTTCCTCCTAGATATTCATGCAATACAAATTCGGCGATACCAGCCATGACAATAAAGAAATCAAGCCGATTCCACGTGTCCGCCATGTAAGCCGCCTGACCGACGAATCCGAGAGCAAGTATTTTAATAACCTTTAAGTTTTTTTCTATATCAAAACTCGTGGAAAACTGACCATTTCAAGAAAAAAATAAACAAATATGCAGTTATCAATCAAATTCAATATATGACATCGATATGTCGTGCAATCGGGACCATCTTCACATGGCCTATACATACCTAAAATCAAGTAACGTAAGAATTCATCAAGTTCCCTTCAGATCCAACCTAACGTAACGCAATTGATCAAAATAACAGCCATCGTGATTCGATCAAACCACGGGCTCATGACCATTCGGAGCGCCCATTTTCGCGGAGCCCTCGCTTGGTAGAAGCACTTGAGCGCCGGCTCGGCAAATCTACAAACCACATGCATTTAAGGTTCGTATGAATCGCTTGTCACCCCGGATAAGGCAGGTCTGATATTTCCTCGACTTGCTCCTCATCGAGCCATCCCACCTGCCGTTCCTCCCATCGCGACGGCGACGCTTCTGACGATGACGCCAACTCAAAACAATTCGTTCAAATCTGTCAAAAACATGCAAACAACGTACTCGACCGTGTTCCGATAGGTGCAGCGTCTCCTTAGAGCCCTCAATTGAGCCAATCACCTTAACTCGCGCATTTTTTTGGTAGGTTTTGTGCACTAACCTCAATGTCATCGTTCCTTCGCTTTGATTGCGATTGTCTGCGATGAAGAGCTCCGGCAGCTGATGTTCGTCGGCTGAGCACTGACCTTAAGTTAAAATAGGGAGATTTGTTGCAATGTGTGAGCTTGAATTAACCTGGGACCGCCGGCGTATCTTGACAGTGACTGAAAGCTTCGAAGCTCCGGCACCGGCTGTTGCAGCATCTAAAAAAGGTTCGAAATTATTTGTGTTAAAACTAAGCAAAACTATTGCAATTTTTACATCTCATTTAAGGTTTTAAACGTTGGATTAAAATTTCTATGTAACTGTGAGCTCAGAAAAGGAGCTCAAATAATGTTATTTGGAAAGGGTAGTGGTTTCCTAAAAAGTTTAAAAAATGCGTGAAAAGATTAAGTTGAGATTATTATGAAATTAAAAATTTTAAACTTGTTAAACTAATTTAAATATAGGGAAATGTTCATTTTGGATTGAGTATATTTCAGAATAAACAGACAATCCTTCAGAAATTATTGAATATTATTT
The DNA here is from genome assembly GCA_963931815.1 of Caenorhabditis plicata. Classification (NCBI taxonomy): domain Eukaryota; kingdom Metazoa; phylum Nematoda; class Chromadorea; order Rhabditida; family Rhabditidae; genus Caenorhabditis; species Caenorhabditis plicata. Next base: position 4,821,675 of record OZ007493.1, on the reverse strand, counting down.
GTATAGAGCTCATATCGTAAATGACTATCTTTTCCATTAACCATCTTCAGTACGTGTCTTATTTATACTTTATGTCAATTTTTACTGTTTCAGTAATATAATTGTTTCGCAAATAAAAATACATCTGTCCTCATGTCTACCAATGATCATTAGTTAGTTATAATATTACCTACTCTCAAGAAATCTTAAATTTGAAATGAGTACATTTCAAAAACTCTTATTCCTTATGAGTTCTGTTCTATAATATGTACCACATAAAAATAATTAAACTGAAACCGAGCCAATAATCGTTATCATTGAAATACGTTTTGAAAAATAAAAAATATATCAGGAAAATATAAACAATGAATGCGTTATAAACCTAATGGGAATAATAAAAATATTTGTGCGGTTGCTAAAATTCGAAGAAAGGCATAACAAATGTGGAAATCTTTACACGAAATAGATTTATTGAAAAAATCATTAGTAAAAATTTGAAAGTAGAGAAAGTTTAGGACTCTTCATAAATTATTTCAAAAGTGAGTTTTTAATTATTTTAATTCTTTTAACATATGAATTCGAATTTTCCGGTAGATTTGATTTTTTGAGAATATTTGGTCATTCTTACTGTTTTCTGTTTGAAAATAAGTTGAAATCTATAATATATCGTACGAAATAACAAGAATCTCCGTTGGTATAAAATTATGAAAAATTCGAAAATATAAAGTTTTAAAAGGTGCTTTAACAAATTCCATGAACAGAATTTTGGCATCCACCTAGTTTGTGCATATCATTTTAACCATATTTAGTCTGTGTGCCAATTGTTTTAATTGCAGAAACACGCTTAATAAACATTTTCCAATTTTTGAGCGTGTCTGAAAAAAATAGTTTAACTATGCTTTTCTTAAAATATCTGAAAATTTTAATATCTTTCGGAAAAATTTATATTTGAGCACGTTTAGTGAGCTCATTTTTTTACTATGCCAGTTGGCGTTCAGAAAAAGTGCATTTTTATTGAACGCCAAATAAATTCTTTGAATCTGTAAAATTCAGTTTTTCAATAAATTTTCAGGTACGATTTTTTGTATTTTTAGAAATAATTATGGTAAATTCTTGTGCCAATTATCTTACAAAGGAAGTTGCACACAAATTTAAAAAAAGGTTTAAGGTATTAAAAATGACAAAAGAAAATCCGGTATGCCATCATCAGTACGTTCTTTATATGTAATAAGTACACCCCGTGGGACTTTTCATGATCGTTCTCGATTTATAGCATTTTAGAAATATCATTGCACATTATTTACGAAAATTACCACTTTGATTGATTGATTGTTTGATATAAATTATCCAAATTTAAATACTTCCACACACCAAAGGAAACCTTCTATTTGTAATTTTTTAGATCATATATATATATATATATAAATATTGATTAAATTTTTGTCTAAGGAAATAATTTATTATAAATTTGTCCAATAAACAAAAATATCGCCGCTATTATTTATCTGGGTGGTCTAAAATGAATCACAATGTAAGCTGTTGCAGTTGGGGTGCTATTAAAATATCCACGTCGAAATCTTGTTACGGTAAATTTTTCTTGAGATTTCAAATTGTATTGAAATGCGATTTGAAAACACCTCTAATCACCTCTAATGACCTCTAATGTCTTGAACGCAACTAATTGTTGTTGATTAGAGGTGTTTTGAAATCGCATTTCAATAAAATTTAAAATCTCAAGAAAAATTTACCATAACAAAAATCATAGAACTTTTTAGAAAAATTTGCGTGAACACAGTTATTTGACATTGTCGAAAGGTTATAATTCTATAAAGTGAAATTAGTTTAAAATCAAATACTCTTATTAATTTGTGACAGTTTAAGAAAGATTTTTAATTTAATTGTCCGCTACTTTTCATATTGGCTCTATTTTATGGTGAATAAATATTAATATTATAATTGAAGATATAACATCAAATAAATGATTTAGAGACAATATTTCAAGAAATCTACAAAAGAAAACAGTTTCAAATTGTGAATATATATAGTCGTCGCCAAATGCGATTACCACCGCAAAATGTGGCGCACTTTTTAAAATATTATTTTTTAATTTAATTTTTATGATTATATTCTTGTTTAGGCACGTTCTATACCGCTTTTGCTTAAATAATTTGAAGAATATGTTTTAGATGTTGTTTCAATCGTGGATTAAATGTTGAAAATGATAATAATCATAAAAATTAAATGAAAAAATAATATTTAAAAAAGTGCGCCACATTTTGCGGTGGTAATCGAATTTGGCGACGACTATATTTGAACAATTTTTTGTGGCACTGTAAAAACAATATTAATTTGCCGTGATATTGCCTGGATTATCTTTAAAATTAACTTAAATTAAGTAATCTTAAAGATTTGATTAAAGAAACGTTAAAGAAAATCTTAAAGATTACTAAATTTATATTTATTTTTAAAAATAATTTTATGCTTTTAAGACTATTTTATTTAAACCTAGTTTCATATATTTTTAATGTACCCATTTTCACGCATTTTTTAACTCGATTTCGTTAAACATACAAATCGGAAAAGTAGCACAATAATAATAAGACATTAATAAAAGGTTTATAGTTTTATGATACATTAATTTTCTCTTAAAATATAAGAAATTCATTGAAACCTCTTATATAAAGTTTTCGTATTAATTCTCTTAAGAGTCTATTCTGGAATACACTATCCTAATTAGTTGAACGATAGTTTTTTTGTTTTAGAATACACCAAGAAATTCATAATCGACAAAATCTGATTGTGTGAAAATTTTAAAGATAATTTTTTTAATTCAAAAATTAAAACAAGATAATAATAATAACTCTTTCGGCTTTTCGATAAATACAGTACGCCAATAGAATATAAACATTTTCTGCTTTTTACACACCATATATAAATTTTACGCGTACACCTAGTTTAGGCCACTTTGTCAGTTATTTCATAATTTGTTGAAAAATCTTAATAACTCCTAGAAATTTTAAATTTCAACACGTTTTCTGAACTCATTTTATGAGAATTCCAATTCGTCTGATATAATAATAAATAATTTGTTGTTCCTATAATTTTACTAAAAAATATCTTTCCTAATTAGTTGATATTTAAATAAACCACCAAATAAATCACTCACCTTCAAGTAACTGGATCAAAGTGGTTTCTCATTCAGACTACAACCAATACACCAATAGGAGTCGATCGTGGCAATTTCTGTAAAAATAAAGGAGCTCAATTAAAATTAATTTGCGTTAAAGTAGAAATAAACAATCCAGAGAAGAAAAGAATGAAGCTTTATATAAATATGTAAAGTGTTGGAAAATATGTTAAATAGTTTCCGATTGCTTCCGATCATTTTCATAGAAAACAAGTAATCCTTCTATACCATTATCTTCTATTAATTTTGGGAAACACGATTTTGACCGAGCCACAAAGAAAATTAATTCCATTTTTTTTAGTAAAAATAGAATCAATTGAATAATAATAATAATATGAATAATAATGAAAATAGTAGGAATATGGGCAAAAACAACAACTTTTTAGGACTTTGTAATAAATACATTGAAGAAGTAGTAACAACAAAAATTGAAGCGAAGACAAGTTAAGATAATCATATTTTGTCACTTCCGGCCTTTACTGATATTATTAGACCTCGAATTTGACATGCTCGCTTCCCAATCGTTGTTCTTTGTTTTCAATCCGAGCAAATCTTTTTCTCATCGCCAAAACGAGGAAAAAAATGAGCGACGAAACAATGGGAAATGTTCGGCGGACGACGTCGTCAAAGTCATGATACGACGTTTGGTTTCGGATTACGCTGGCTAATGTTTTGGAGCAAAAAAGTTTGCTGTGCATCATCATGGCCCCCAATTCATAATTCCGAAAGTTTACTGAAACAAGAAATCAATTCAAATTAGACAAAGTGAAGTGAGCAGCAAATGTGGTATTGACAGGAGCCAGAGGAACATAAACAACATCTAAAATAAAAAACAAAACAAACAAATTTTAATATAATTGCAAAAAATGGCTTGAAAACAAATTTAACCACAATTCATTTCTGGATAATTTTCGCTGCTTGCTTTATGCGTTTCTTGCATTTGCAGACAGTGTGTTGCTCAAATATAGCTCATTATTATCGAATCAATTCGAAGCGCATCAAATAATAAACACCAAGCAATGTTGTTGGAATAAAACTCAGCTTAACTGAAAATAAAACCTTTTTTCCTCCATCTATTACTAATCCCAACTTTTATTTACGATATAGCTGGGGCGGAAATATTTGTTCAATATGCCTCAATAAAACCTATTTACATTCGTTCTCTTATTTTCCGGATAAAACAAGCCCAATTGAATACATTTTGAATATTATCATTAACCTTTTAAATTCAATTCCATTTGCAACAAATGAGCAGCTTCAGAATAGAAAGTGCATCAAACTAATTGAATTATAAACAAAACCCACATGTGGACGAGCTACTATTATAACAACAAAAAAAGTTATTTGGCAATAACAAAGCCAAAAAAATTGTCGATTAAACTTTAAAATGAATCAATTGACGAAAACAGAATTAATACATTAATACACGGCGTTCACCTGTGCTCTCGCAAAGTCTGAGCAACAGTTGCTCACCACATTCCACCCTCAATGACCGAGAAAACTAACAACATTGACCCAACACGTGAAATAATGCAAAATTATCATTCGACGCGAAACCAACAAAATGAAACTGGTTTGAGGAAATTGGCTCAACTCAAGTTTAGTCATCTGGCTGTGCTCTCAAACTCCCCCCTCGTCTCCACTTTTTTCCACCAGCCATCATCCATGTTATGCATATGTAATTATTTTCGGAAGAATAACTCAGACATGAGGATTTCTACTTCGTCTTCTTTTTTTTTTGGAGATTTTTCATACAAATTTTCTCGGTCGTGTGGTTTATATTTCAGCGCGTGGCCTTGGCAACGAATAATCTCCTTATGGATTGTTATTGTTGTTTAGAAGACTTTTTTTTATTATAAGCACAAAGTGTAATAAAAGCTAACAAATGTTCGGAAACTGATTCTTAAGGATGGAATGAAAATGTGGAAAGAGAGCATTTTCTTAAAAAAATGAATTGATGAAACTCTGACAAAAAATTGGGCTTGAATTTTTAAACAGATACATACTCATGTTGAGCAACATCAATGACCGATAAAGTGGCTCTTCATACATGGGTGATGATGATGATGATGCTTCGAATTATTAAACCGATACAGCGAACAATTTTGCCGCTCTCCACGCCTACACCCTTTTGGAGGAAGCTAATGAGTTGGTTCAAAAAGATTCAAGTATTGAAATGTGATGCTAAAAAAATGATCTTGCCGAAAATGACAAAAACTTTGAGAGCAAAAATTTGCCCAAATAAACAATTTTGGGTCTCGCTGATTCTAAGAGACGACAAATGTTAATTTAATTAACAGATAGAGGACATTATAGCACGTTGCGTTTAGCTTTTTTGGTTTTTAAAATAAAATGGAACGGTCTATAGATATCAAATAATCTAATCAATATTGCTACCATTCTTGTTTCATGTGCAATTTGATACCTTTTTCACTTTAAAACCTTAATTACACAAATGACAAATTTCAAATAAATTATAAAACAATAGCAAAAATTTATAAACGTGCCAAGAAATGCCCATGGGCTCATAATAATTACCAAACAAAAAAACAACAACAAGAAAGCAAGAAAAGTAAATAAAAACCACCCACTTGTGAATGTCCTTCAGAACGCCTTCACAATGGAATAAATAATTTCGAGCCACGCTAATTACAACAACTACTCGATTTGGCGACGCATTTTTATTAAATTCATTTGATGCACTTGTAGCATAAACATTGACGAGCCAGTTCACTTACCAAATTCGGCTCGAATTTTATTACCACCGCCATGAGCTCAACTTCAAACTAAATTCTATATGCAAGAGTTTGGCATTGAATTGAAATGAGTTTGTGCTTTTTTTCATCTCTTTGTCGCTGTTGGGATTGTTTTTGGTATAAATAGGTTCAAATAAAGAGATTTTATGTTAGGAATAAACTAAACTTGATCAAATATGGTAATATTTATGTCCTTGAAATATAATTATGGAACGGAGACTTTTTGTATCTCTATTATTCCTTTAATTCTATAGATAAACTTAAAAATGTTACAGTGTATAAGAAATTCTGTTGAATATTCTGGAAAAGAGAGTGGAATAGAAATTGAAAATGATCATTAAAAGGTTAATGTGGCCAAATATAGTTTATAATACGCACACCAAATTGAATGGTTAAGTTGGGGGCTCAGAAAAGATGCTCATTTGGCAAAGTTCGGCAAGAAGCGCTTGTTTTTAGATAGTTTAAGACATGCTAGCTACAATGAGCTGTCAAGTTATATGCAAATAATACGTGTGAATTAATGAGACACGTTTAAATATTGAAAAATAGTTATTTCGATTTGGCGTGTAATACGCGATGATATTCCGTTATTTATTTAGTTTTATAGTTTTATTTAGATAAAACAACAATTCAGAAGCCTATTATTATTACCAATAAATCCTCTCAGTTAAATACTCGTCAAATAGCCCATTATATTTGTCCTCATGAATAATCAGATTCTATACTCCGTCCAGATTATTGTTATATCAGAAATTATCACGGTAAAAAATATCGCCGGTATAATATATATGAACGCCAAATGAAAACGACGATATTACTATATTCAAACGTGTATTTTCTAACTTCCACGTGAAAATTACAGATTGTTTTCAACGTTGATTTATTAGCGTTTTATAAGTCTATGAAGTTATATTAAGAACAACCCGAGATGTTAGATTATAATAGTGTTACTGAGCTCTTGATTCTAAGATTTCAGTTCGCGTGAATATGGGTGTTGAAAAATGACCAAATATCTCATATTTTAAAACTATTACAAGCATAATTTCATGTTCACTCTTATTATAAATTTCTCCTTTGGACTATAATAAAATGATTTCTAAACTGCGAGAAAACAATTATTTAGGTTATCAAGAGTAAACACACCAACTTAGTTTCTTACAATTGAGAATAAGTAAAGCTTCTCCAAAGTAATATTCTAGAAAATGAATTTACGTGAATTTACGTGAGGAGTTTACACATTAAAATGAAAAAATGTCATTTTAGATTTGCTTGTGACAGAGCCTGGGAGCAAAAGAATTAAAATAATAATAAAAAAATAAAAAATTGGAGCATTGTTTTTTTTTCTAATGAAAACACGCTCTATTGATCTTAATTTTTTTGCATCAATAGATTCTATTTAGTGTTAAAATTATTTTAATAATCAAATGAGAGAAGTTTACTTGAAGCACAGATGTTCCTGCCAGAATTTTGTAGGCTGGGCGATTGGGGTTTTTTTATATGGACTTTTTAAACCATGCTTCAGTTTAAGTCGTTCATACAAATTATATGTATAACACGCCGACCGCAAATGTAGATTTCAAGAAATTTAATCATGTTTTGCTAAGTAAGCCATGTCGTTTTCAGAATAGTTCAAGGTGAATTATAGATTATTCAGTTGAAAGTTATATGGATAAACAAAGAGCCATGTGCACGCCAAATAAAAATGAACATTTTCTATTATTTCAATGAACTTTTTAAGCTTATACGTTATAATTCCAGAATACTTTTCCCATAAATTTGTCAGTGACATCCTAAACTATATAGGTGCTATTCACTTATGTATGATCTATATTTGAGAATGTTTTATGAGCTCCTTGTTTAAACGCTTCATTTTGGGGTGCACAGATCCTGAAACATCCTGAAACTCAACGAACCTTGATACATTCATGTATAGGAGTTTAAAATAATCTACAATTTTAAACAATTGATCAATTCAATTGGAAATTTTTAAGTGGAAAATGGAAATTGTATATTTAGCATCGACAAAGATTTAAAAAATAGAATGAATATAATACAAGGCATAGCAGATTAACTCATAAGCTCTTTTCATGTTCTAAAATGCAACGTTTTGCCATAAAAAGGCGAGAATTTTATGTTCAACATAAACATAAAACAATAACATTAAGTAAGGTAGCTCCTGACAATTCCTTTGCCCCTCATTTTTGCAAAAACCGAGAATCAGAAGTGCAACGGAACAAAAAAAGGATCATTCGATATTCTCCCTTGTCCACTTATGACTGTCCAGGGAATTGCTCCAGAACGAACAAGATAAATGTATGCGTGTTCTATCAAGTACAACATACCCTGTGAATTAAAAAAAAGCGACACGGCTCACCACATACTAAAAATGGAAATTGATTATTGAGCTGGAAAAGAGCACGTCAAGCACCTGATTATAGGCTTATATAAACCTCTAGAAAATGAGCAAACAATGGCCCAAAGGGAAATGACAGAGACAAATGAGAAACAAGCCCAGCAAAAAAGATGAATAAATAAACGATGCACATCACTGTGCCTGAAATTATTTTTGATTGTCGCGCCTTTCTTGGATAATAAAAAAGCGAACATGGAATCAGCAGCAAAATAATAATAAATGAGTTGAACATGGAAGAAGAAGAAGAAGAAGAAGAAGAAGCAGCAGCGACAGACAAGTCAAAAAACCATTGTAATCGATTATTCGAACGATTAATGCGGATTTGAAGCAGCACAAGTCGACGAGATAGGAAATGATAAAATCCAATTGGTCTCATGGTGAACGCCAAAGAATACATTTATGAAGTGAGCCGCTAAGCCCATTCGAATATTCGTTTACAAATTGTATTCACACATTCCAGTCCACACAGGAAACCAATAAAACTACTTGTTGGGCTCTTTTTAATATATATTTGTCATTTCTCCTCCAACAGAAATTGCAGCAATGCGGCCGCCATAAAAATAAACAAGCACAAGATCCCGATAAGAGATTAGATTCTTACAATTTCTGTCCAATAATTTGTTATAAATAAAACAACACAAATAAGTTGTGGCTGGAAGCAATTGTGAGATTGCTGAAGATTGCCGAAAGCCATCAAGCCAGCAGCCAGCGTTAATGTGCTTCTTGTGGCGGTTTTTGTTGAAACTAACAATATTAGCAAAAACCAATGAGGATTTGAATAGTAAATTAGATGAAAGATTTTTCAAGTGAAGCACAAAATTTTGTCACATGAAATAATGTGTTTGAGAATATGAATGACGCGGCGACAATTCATTTTTCCCGTTATTATTTGTTGTTTTAAATCATATTCAAAAACAACAAAAAACAAATGAATTTCCAATTAAAAAATGTAGTTGGGTCGTAAAATGGCCTGCTCGCGGATAAGTGTAAGTAAATAAAATTGTGAGATGATTCAAAACGAGAAAACGAGCTCAGCATTTAGTTTTAATTAATTAGAAGATTCATAAAAATGAGCTTCCTGCTCGGTTTTTATTTGTTTTTACAGACACGAAAACTCATTAAATTTTATGTGCGCAAAATCCTACAATTTAAGCGAATCTATCGAAATGTTTAGTAGAAGCCATTCAATAATTTATTTTACAAGAACTATAATCATTCTAGATCATTAAAAACGTTTAAATATAGCCTAGTAAAGTACAATCTAAATGTGGAGATATAATTAGGAAGAAGCAGTGTTAGAAAAAGTTATATAACTCATACAAATTATGAGAATAAACTTCAACTGAAAATTGGGATCGTATGCACGAAATCTCCGATGAACGGTGGCGGAACATAATTCGTAAATTATATTTTCTAGTAAATGGAAGAATAAATTGTCATTGAAAAATATACAATTTACTGGTAAATGTAATTTACTAAAAACACTGTTCAACGGAAGCCGATTGCAAGCGAAATGATTCCCCATTAAAAGATCTATAGGGGAAAGAAATTTTGTTAGGGTTCGCATAATAAAACTGACAAGGTGAAGAAATTTACGTCAGATTTTGATAAAAAATTACAGTTAGGTTTCTTATGGCTTCAATAATATACTAACAAAAAACTAGTAGCCACAAAATGAGTAAAAATGGGTCTATAACCCAAAAAATTAAATCAATAGGGAAAAAATCCCTAATAAAATTTCTTTCCTTTCTCCGAGTTTCGGGTAAATTCAACTTTTTTTAGATATTACTTGATTTCTTCATATTTTTTAATTGGTATTATTTTTATGGTTTTTAACGTTTCTAGTACACGTATTTTAATTAAAATTAAAATAAATAAAAAGGAATATGGTCTTTGCATATGACCTGATGGATAACAGCGGTGCACGGAATTTCAGATTGCTAATTTGTGCTCGTTTTTTTTTTAAAGTTCACAGATCTCGTAGAAAAATTCGCGTTAAAAGCTTTAATTTTATAAAGCGGACTGTCTGTATTTCACCTAAACGCAAAATTTAAGTACTTTTATTATTTAAATTATTTTCTTTTTCTTTATTAAATTTTTAGTAATAATAAATAATAGTTGTTGTTATTGCGGCATCAATAAATTTCATTTCAATTATTTAATTTCTCGAAAAAAATGAGTTTAAGAATCCTTTAATGAGCGCATAAAATTTTCAATACATTGAACAAATTTTGCGTCATTTACCCTTTGAAACCTACATTTTTTAGATTATGATTCCCGATATTACTCATTCTGGATTCCGTAGTCCACTACAATTAAAATGAAAAATGTGAGCTCAATTAAGGCCCTCAAAGCTAAAGTACATGAAACTTGTTTTTATTTAAAGGTAACTTTATACAAAAGGGATAATACTTGTAAAGAGTAAGTTAATGGAATTATCATATTTTTTAAAATTTTTTATAATTTATTGTTCTAAGAAAGTGATTCATTTCATCCTTAAAACTTCCATTAATTATTAATTCGATAAAACTGAACATTTCATTAATCAGTTCAAAAATTAATACTGCTACATATCTCGAGAAATAGGACACTGATTGATTGTTCTGAAGTTCTTAGGAAAAATAATAAAATTATTACAATAAATTAATTTGAATCTATTTAATAATTAATATGTTTCGTTTATATTCCCGAAATATAGTGTTACTATGGTTTTTTAAAAATGGAAATAAAAAACCGATTAGAAAATTTAATTTTTTAGTTTTACACCAGATTTAATCTCTATAATTATTCGTTTAATATTTAAAAAATAATCTATAGTGGCGCTCAGATGCAGATACATGTGAGAGAAGGTTTCCAATCCCTAAACATACCTGAGTTATTATTCCAGTTTTCTAATCAGCTTAGTTTATAAGCTAATTTAATTTCCCAATTTAAAAATAAATCCTGTTGATTTTCACGTATAAAAGCACGGCAAATGGTAAATTTAAATATGGCGATTCAGAAAAGTTTTCAAATAGTGTTGTTTGGTAAGAGTAGCGGATTCTTGTATATTTTAAATTATACGTGTCACGATTGTGTCGAAAATTGTCTTGAAGAACTCATTTAAACATTTAAAATTTTAAAACATTTAAATTTGGCATGATGTAATAACCACATCTTTCGTCAAATAATTGTGTTTAATTTAAAAAAGCTTATAAAATTCTTAATTTTTAAAGAAAATACTATAATCCCCATTGTGTGTTTGTGTGTCTGTGTGTGCTTAGCTTCTACTTTAATTAATTACTCGTATGTACTTGTAATTTGAAATTTTACTGTTTTTATATTTTCCTTTTATAGATTTAATTAACCAGGTTTGAGGCAATGTCAATCATCAGTCACAACCATTTAAGTGTGCCCTCGCGGAATGCTATTTAAGAAACAAACATAATAATAAAGATTATTTTGTTATTCATAGTTCTAAATTTAAAATGTACAACAGATATTTTTAATTTCAATTTTCGTGCAAGGTTTTTTCAAATTTGTGGCTTCATTTAATCACCGTCAAAAACCTTTAAAGACTGCAGTCTTTCTAAAAATCCTTATTACTGTTTAATATCCAAGCTAAACTATTTTATAAACTATATTAAAAATGTCATTAAATGAGAAATTTGTCTGAAAGGAGCATAAAGTTAGTTGGTCTTGGTCTGGTATGAGCAGAAAGAGAGAGGTGTCAATTTAATTTTCAATTGGTTTATTATTCTTCTTATTATATTATCATACAAAAAATAATAAAATTACAAAGAAAGATATATTATTATGATTCAATTAGCAAAGTTTATTAAGAAACAAATAAAAACAGAAATGACTTGAAAAAGAATATTGAAATAAAAAACTATAATTCTTCATTTTCTTGACAAAACTATTGTCGTTTTCAGATATTATGTGTCTAATGGAAGAGGAAAAAAATAAGAAAATATAATGGTCTCATTTTGCCGGCCACTCTTTTGTATCTCATCAATGTGGTCGTCAACACGAAACCATTATTTTTTTCTTATTTTTTCCTCTTCCATTAGGCACCAATCTCTAAAATGTACAAAAAATGAAATTGAAAATTTTTAAGTTTAATAGTTTCACTGTAATTATTTTTGTTTCTCATTTTTAAATGTGGCTTTCAGCTACCCAAAATGCATATTAGAACTTAACTTATCGATGTTCGTTGCGTGAAACAAAACATCGTTTATAACTTGGTGTCCTTATTACCTACTGATTAGCTGCGTCATTATATTACTTATATTTTTTGTTTATTAATGCCCTTTCTAACAATGTTAGCCAGAAGGTCTTTGATTCGAATACTATAAGGGATCAAATAATTGTCTCAAATTGTATGGATTTCGACGTTTGTAACACGCCAACGGGACCAGCTAGAACCGTGATCCATTTAGGACAACCAATATTAATTGTAAAAGCGCTATTTTTGTTAAACTGGATAGTTCCTGATATATTCATAATCTTCACAAAATGTATAATAGTTTCTTGGTGTGTTGTAGTTTAAAGACTTGGCTTTCCTCTCTACATAAGACAAAACCCTTGAAATATGGTAAAAGATTTTAAAAAAAGCACGATCATGGTTAAGAATGTCGAATATCTTATTATAAATAAAATTTAAAGATAGTTTAGTCCTCTATGATTTGAATAATAAGGAAAAAGTACTTTAAATTTTGCAAAGATTTTCGTTAACACAATAAACCAACATCTCGTCACCTTTCAAGACACATCAATTAAATAGCGAAGCTTGGCGGTGATAGAATGGACGGATAGGCCTTATTTGAGCTTCATGAACCTGGATTCAAATGTATGAGAATATTATTAAAGAAAGTCTAGGATGATTTCTGCTCTACCTACTTCTCATAAACGTGTACTAGAACAATACGAGGATATACTTTTCAAGAATAACCACGTCTTATTCTGTAATTGAGCCAATAGCGTCCTGGGGATTCTGAATTGGCGGAGTAACTTTGCAACATTTTAATGAATTATTTAATGTTATATACAACTTGAATATATCAAAATTACAAACCATCCTGTCTTTTCAATTTTCAACAAAGTCATGTACAAATTCTACGAGACAACGACTACTTCCGCGCCCGCTAAATTCCTCATGACGTTTCGTCCGATCACAAAACTTATAATTAAACGGCAAACATGAGAAAAACAAAAAAGCCCTAAATTTAAATAAGTCACAATAATTGGATTATTATTTTTCGATAAATAATGTGTGGTCGGTAATGGCATGAATACATAATATATTTCAGAAGGATTTTTTATTAGCCGTCAACAATTCATTCATCCACTATTTTCATGAAAATAAAACCATTGCAATTGTTTGTTTATTTTCTACAATAACGTTTTTTTTTAACAAAAATAAATGTTACAATAATAGTAATAATAACTATTACTTTGCTATTATTGAATTATAAAAATAACAATAAAAGTCGTTTACCTGAAATTTGTAGGGCCGTTTTTTTCCGACAACTACTTGTTGCTTTCTTATAGTGTGGAATAAAAGAGCTCTTTTTCTGAAAAATAGACATTTTACAACCAGAACTGAAAGAAAAGAATCTATGAATTACAAATTATACACGAATCAAGCATTTCTAATCGTCAAAGCTATCTTTTACTATGGAAATAGTGCTCAAAGTATTATGAACTAATTAAAAAAGACAAAGATAATAATAATAAAAGCGAAACTTTTTTGATGATGATGATGAGCATGATGATAATAAATGGCCGACGTTTAAATATAAATTATAACGATGGCACATTTGCAATAAATTTATATTTATTTTTATATTCATCCTCCCCCGTTGATTGTTCGAACAATAAAAAGCTCTTCAAGTAATTAAAATATTGAGCATATCCGTTGATTAAGTGTACAAATATTGATACTTTCTTCACAGTTTTCTCACCTTGATCTTTTCACACTTGATCTTGGTTCTTATTCTCAATTTCAAAAATACAATAAAAAGATAATAACAAATCAAATAATAAGCAATTGATACTATTTCTCAACAAACGGATAATTTTATCCGTAATTATAAGCTCGCACAAAATTGAATAATGCCATCTACACACGCAAAACAAAAAAAAAATGAAGAAGAGACTTGAATAAAAATAAACCTTCATCATATTCCAACCAAACAAACAATATCTTCCCTGCCGAAAAAATAGAAGAAAACTTCCTACAAGAATCAGAAAGACTTGGAGTCATTGAAAAGCAAAAAAAAACAACAACAACAAAGCTAAATGAAATGCATTTTAAATGAGGTACATTGAGGGTGGAAAAATCCGATCCTCCACTTGGTTTTGAGCAAAAGCATGGAGGGGACGATTTATTGGCTCAAAAAGGTGAAGGCACTTGAACAAGATACTCGGAAAATCGTATGAAGTGATAAGATCATTGGTTAGTGGTTTAAACCATCAATTTATCTGTGCCTTTAATATAATTACTAACTTCTTCGTATTAAAAAATATCATTCAAAAAGGCAACTATAATCAATGTTTGCTTTTTGTTCAGAATGTTACAACAACTTGTTTGTTATGTATATCAGATTACATGAATCAATGTGATTTCACAAGTTTTAAACTAATCCTCACAAATCATCTAGTAAGAAAGCTCAAAGAAATAAGAATATTTTATATAATAAATCGACAATAAACGAGAGTGGTCGATCCAGTGGCGACACAAGATTTCTAGATTGTTTCCTGGATTTGAGTGCAATGAGAAGGAAAATTTATTGTTATTATTTTGGTGCTCTATTTTTGGCTCAGATATGAATACACTAATAATAATAACACAAATAATAATAATAAGAATAATATGACATTGAATTAGAACGGTTTTCAAATTATTCCAAGATGATATTTATTATTTTAAAAAATAAAGGACCAATCTTATATATAAGTATTGTTCGTCATTGGTGCGTTTTCTTAGCACTTGAGTGAACATTGCAAAAAAAATAGTTTCGAGTTATTTCTAATTTTAACTCCTTGTTCTAAAGATCAATCTGTTATTTTAGAATCTTCATGAGCAAACGATTGAATATTAGATGGTTTGTTTCCAAGGACGTTATGAAAAATTGCCCTCGAATAATAATAATAATAATAATAATAATAATAATAATAATAATAATAATAATAATAATAATAATAATAATAATAATAATAATAATAATAATAATAATAATAATAATAATAATAATAATAATAATAATAATAATAATAATAATAATAATAATAATAATAATAATAATAATAATAATAATAATAATAATAATAATAATAATAATAATAATAATAATAATAATAATAATAATAATAATAATAATAATAATAATAATAATAATAATAATAATAATAATAATAATAATAATAATAATAATAATAATAATAATAATAATAATAATAATAATATTTTTATTAGATCCATGTCAGAGCCAATAGTAGAAGCTCAACGAAATGAATATACAATAGCTTTTATATGAATTATATATTCAAATTTATTGAGTGAGGGTTTAGAAATATTTGAAAATAAATCCTTGATTTAAATTAAATTCACTATCATTTATCATTAATCTTAATTTTATTGAAAGTCAGATTTATTTGAGATCATAAATTGACAGAATGAAATTTTGCTTTCTGGCTCTCCTTGGTTGTCTGGTCGTCCTAGCCGTTCCTTGCAGCTTCCGCGTGAGGCGTGGTTCTTCGGTTTGCCTTGCTACAGGCTTTCTTATAAATCCAAAGAGTGCATTTGCTCCCGGGTCATTGTTTCTCAGTGTTCAAACTTTATTACAACCCGAGTTGTTTGCATTCATAAAAATAAACTAGTTAAAAGTAAGTAGAAAGCTGATAACACAGGGAACATTATAACATAAATTTCGTTATATAAAAATAATTTTATTTTCACAAAGCATCAACAAAAAAAAAACGCGTAAATTAATTTCTAGACCTAATACTTAAATTAAGCAGATTTTTTTGTATTAAAGTTATATTTCGCGTTAATTAATCAGTCTTCAAGAGATTTAATCTGACAAGACACATGATTGGATCTTTCTTTTTCTGATAGTTTTCCTTATTACTTCACTTTTTCTTCGAATTAGAGGATATATTCGAGATCCTTATCAGCTACAATACATAAAGATCAAATATTTTCCATTTTTAATTAAAAAATATTTTCCGTGTTATTGGAAAACTGTTCGAAAGGTTATTTTGATTAATCTTGTGTATTCAAATTTATTAATATTGGAACTGCGGAATATCAATATACTGAAGGTTTGTTTACAATTAACATACTAAGCGGTTTTGTTTCGATTTTTTGATAGTCGAAGGAAAAAGCCCGAACAAATCTTAGAGATAATGTTAATAATGAGAGGCAGTGAAGGAGAACAGCAAAAGACGCGAAATTTGATATTTCGAATGAACTCTGATATTTTCCTAATATAGTAGTTTCAATGTGATCGTTAACATGTTTTGTTTAAAATATATGAATTAACGATACATACACTAGCTGACAAAAGTTTTGTCACAAATGTTTTTTCGGGTTTAACTTTTTTGTGACTTGACCAAATTGGCTGATTTTTTTTGATATTTTATGTGAATCAGTGTTTAAAATGTTATAGTAGCAAAATTTGGTTAAAGTTACCATGGCAATTTCGGTTTTCCCTCGTATTGATATATTCCGTTTTCCCTCGTATTGATAACAGCTTGCCGGGTGGGAATTGGAGTTTCTTTACGTGGAGTCAACTCTAAAATGTTGCCAATTACTGCTATTTTCAATAAATTATGAAAAAAATATAATTGAACTTTAAAAATTATTAAAAAATGCAGTGCAAGAAAAGTGGGTAATATCTTTGAGCTACGCGTTTTACGATAAACTCTTGTCACTGTAAAACGGATCATCGTAATCACAAACGGCAATTTGTAAAATAATCTACAACCATATGAATCTATCATATCAAAAAATGAACCAATTTGGTCAAGTCAGAAAAAAGTTAAACCCGAAAAAACATTTGTGACAAAACTTTTGTCAGCTAGTGTATATTTGAAATAATAACTGCACTCCAATTGAAAGGATAATTATAGGAGTAGAGATGGGCGGAATGGCAGTTTTTAAACGTTTTTATGGAAAGTAATTTTCAAAATTCGGAATTAAAACATAAAATTTCGGAGTCCGGAATGCGGAATTCGTAATAAAATTTTAAAATACGGGATTCTGAATGCGGAATCCGGAATTTCGCCCATCTTTGTTTAGAAGCTTAGCAAATTCATTTCAAACTCACATTTTTCTATAAACTGTTCAATTTGAGGAAATTTTCATTTTCATTTTCACTCCAAATGAATTCGTTGCACGAGGTGATCAGAAAAATCACTCGAATCCAATATTTCGCAAAAATTTATAGTGGTAGAGTTATTTCATGATGCACCTGCACGTGGGAATCAATGTTGAAAATTGTAATTTTCATTTGTCGGGTTTTCGGAGCAAAATAACCTAAAATTGTGATTCCGTCATATAACCTGTACCAATTTTTTGACGACGTATTGCGAATAGCAAGGCTATTATAAACAGAGAAACACAAAAAAAAAAAAACAACTCTCTTTTTATACACAGGCAAACCGGGGACGACCCGTTAACCGACATTTTGCCCTTTATACCACTCTTACGCTGGTTTAGCTACAGACTGAAATGAAATCGGCGTTGTCTATAACAAAATAACTTTATCTTGCCAGGGGATTTTTAAGTTGTTATCATTAACATTTAAAGATGTATTAATGATTGTTATACAATATATTTAGTTGTAATTATATATATAATCAGTTTTTTACCGTAAACCGACCAATCTCATGAGCCGTCCCCGGTTTGCCTGTGTAATTGTCTCCGAGGTTTGAAATGCGTTGTAAAAAATTTGATACAGTCAAGACGTTTTCGAATTAGACGTCTTTATTATATAAGTTTAATAATATAACTTTTGATTTAAATAATATAAGTTTTGCTTTATTGTTTATTCCATTTCCTTCATCCATTTTCTTTTCTATTCATTGGTACATCTGAATTCCAACCATAATACCAGCCAAAGAATACCCAAAACAGTCACATTCCATTTTTATTACCGAACCATTTCTCTCTCTTCTGACAAAGAATCGGAAATATTTCTAGACAAAACTTCGGAGCAATCAATTAAAAGACGCCATTGAAAGCATCACCAGATTCAAAATTTCCAATCATGCTAGCATTTGACATGAATGAAAAAATGCTAAGCAAAGCGGAACCAAAATCAATCAACGAATCAATTTTCCAACATAATTTGCGTTCCAATGGCTCCATCAATAATAGAAAATGCACAAAACAATACAAACCATCGTTATACAATATTAATAATATTCAAATACCGTACCACTCGCATTTGTTGCGATTATGTGTTTTTATACATTGCCTTAGTGTTGTTAATTTCGTTCCAATATATATATATATATATAATTTATCATCACCAACATCATTATTATTATTTTTCTATATATATATATATATAATTTGGCTGCCTTCATGTTTCTTCCTGTTCATATTCAATAAAAAATTGTCAAAATTGTGTACAGTCGTTCCTGCTAGCCATGATGAATCATTGTGCATTCATATTGCAGGAGGCGCGTCGACGGCTTCGTTCCCACCCCATTGGCGCTTCCTCCAGTCAGCTCACATCATTCTGCTGGAGTCGCCACTAACATGTATCTGCCATTTATTCGAAATGCTTGAATTCTATGCATATTCCATTTTCACGCCGACTCGGGAATTCTGCGGCCTGAATGCTGAGCCGAAGAGCATACTGGCCTCATAATTTCTGATTCGGCTTGATTTCCGCTGTTGTTTGGTGATTGCCTCGAATGGCAACCGCTTGGGTATCAATTGAGCGGTTACACAATACTTGAAATTGATTGTAATGCCCTTTTGATATCTAACCGGTTGCTCATGATGCGAATTTAATGCACAGGTTGTCTCTCCAACAATGTTTTTATCCATCTTCCTGCCCCCAATAATATTACAACATCAACAAAGGTGCAGTTGCTTGAGTTACACCCGTTTCAATGCCAAACCTCATTTACTCGACTGAGCAATGAGCAACACCGCTCCTGATGGACGAAAAAAGGGAAGCCGTGTCTGGACCGACGGATGGTAATCAGCATTTTATTGCATTTTGTTTTACGATTATTGATTCATTTATAGCTATGATATGATTCATTATGGTCATGCAAATCAATTAAGGCAGGCAAAATTGTTTGGTAAAAAATTGATTGTTGGCGTGCACAATGACGAAGAGGTGTTGCTGTAGTTTAAACGTTTATAAAAAAGAGTGGGAACTTATTCAGATTGAAGCAAACAAGGGACCAACTATATTTACCGAGGATGAACGCTATTATCTTGTCGATTCTATTAAATGGGTAGATGAGGTATATTTGCGGAAAGACTGTTTGCTATATACAAGTTACTTAAAGATAATTTTGAAATTGTAACGTAAATAGTCACTTGAATAGAAATATTTCGTGGTAAACTGGAATTATTGAATTAGGTACATGTAAGATCAAAGGTGAATCGAATAATATTGTTGAATAAGTTACAGATAATAGAAAAATTTAAATAGTTCTTAAATTATATTTTCTGGATTTTCAATTCTTAACTGCCAAACTGAGAAGATTTTACTGCTTTGTGCAGAAATACCCAAGGTTATCAAAGAGAGAGAGAGTAACAAGAAACGTCATTAATCATATAAATCTAGAATTTATGCAAATTAAACTGCACTAACAAATTATTTAGAATATACGATAATAACAGTAAATAAAAATGATTAATTTAAATTATAGAAAATTTCAAAGTTTGAAAGTATTCTCAACCGTCGACCGAGGTCTTAGAATATATTTCAAATCTTATGTTCTCTCATAATATTCTAGACGAGTTTCTTTTCTGTGATTTCATTTTAAATGTATAATTTGGGGTTCTTCGTATTTCAATTGTTTTAAAATTTGAAATATGCAAATTTTTCCATTTTAAAACTTTTATGCACAATGCCAACTGAAAATTACCATTTTCTAATATTTGAATGATTGTGTTATTGTCCGATTACTTTTTTGTAAGTTTGATAATTTAAGATACAGAAGAAAACGCTTTTCTTATCAAAGAACTATATGCGAGCTCAATTTCTGAGCTCACCAAACGTCCAACTATGCGTGTTTACGCGTTTACTTTTCACGTAAATGTTAAAATTTAACAATCCCATCTTCATGCCAGTATGAGTGTTGAGCAATTCTGAGCTCTAATTCTTTGCACTGAGACTAAAAATAGACGTGAACTGTTTTTTTTTCACTCCGGACTACGTCTAATTATTTAATTCTTGTCTACAATGCGAGAAAAATTCTAGAAAACAATGGAAAATATATATGATCCATTTTATAGCTTCAATCATATGACTTATACGCACGCCAACTGGTATGGTAATAAAATGACCTAACTTGTAAAAATATTAATTTTTTAGATAGTTTAAGGAGCGGCTAGTTAATTTGCCGTAAAAATGTTTTATTGAAGAGACGTAATAATTTTCAGACACACTTGAAAATCAGAAAATCGTGGGCCTACCGGGGTATTTTCTAATAAGGCATTAAGACGAACAGAGATTCCCATCAATATAGTCTTCTTCTTCTCTATTTCTCTTTTTTCACGTTTTCTAGAATAATATTTTGTCTTCTTTTGGAGAAAGTACGTTCTCCAGAGACAAACAAAAAATAAAA
The DNA here is from genome assembly GCA_963931815.1 of Caenorhabditis plicata. Classification (NCBI taxonomy): domain Eukaryota; kingdom Metazoa; phylum Nematoda; class Chromadorea; order Rhabditida; family Rhabditidae; genus Caenorhabditis; species Caenorhabditis plicata. The sequence continues at coordinate 4,800,533 of OZ007493.1, read as the reverse complement.
ACACTGTAATAAGAATAAACAAAGTTTTCCAAGAATTCGTTGTCTTCTTAAAATATTCTACCTTTGTTTCATAAGATTATTGTCTTATTAACTGATTAATACAACGAAAATTGTTTTGGCAAGGTACACATCAAATGAATTTGTAAAATAGGAGCTCCAAAATGTCATTTACATCTCGAATTTCTTTAAAAGTTTAAAGTGCCAGAGATATTTAATAGGAAGACTGTAAAATTTACGTGAAAATATAGTGAAAAAAAATATATATATATATATAAATTATAGTTGGACGTTATTAAAAAGAGTTTAATCATTGTAAAATCGTAAATTTCATTTGGCATGCAAGGTGCTCATTTTTACGGACGGAATTCCGAATTCGCGCCATTTTTCTATTCAGAAGTTTTATATTTAATTCCTAATTACTTAAAGTTCACTTTTAATATAAACTTTAAAACGAAATACAGGCGGAATTTCTTGTCATTTTTCAATTCATCGTTCCGAATTTTCAAATTTGATTCCGAAATTCAAAACAACCATTCCGCCCATTTCTAGTTCATAGGTTTTCGTATCAACAACACACAATGTTCCTCTTAACTGCAGATATTAAAAATGGAAAGAAAAAATTAAAACTTTCACTATTTCAATTAAAAAGTTACTTGACTATGTTATTCCATCCATATATAAATATAACATAAGATTGAATCATACCCAGGTTGTCGAAGATGCTCCATTTCTAACAATCAGTGCAACTTTAAATCAATTAGACTGCGATTTCTGCGTTCATTCTGGTAATCTCAAATATATTTTTATCAATTTTCAAATCGATTCATAAATTCAAGATGATATTTCTTTATCAGCTGATGGTTATGACACATATGATGATGTTAAGAAATGTGGGAGATATCGAGAGTGTAAAACAACGGATAGCATCAATTCAACTGTTCGTTGATTTATTTTTTGATCAATTACTACAAGGTTTTTAGGAAATCGTTGGCAGATTGTTGCTCTTGACGAAGACACATCATGTTAGGGGATTGGAAATGATTGCATGGAAAGACGAGGCGAGCAGCTTGGCTATGGTTAGAAAATAATAACAGATTCCATAAATATTAACATTTGTAGGACAATCTCGGCTTGAACCCATTTACAAAAGTTTCTGTTTACAATCCCACCACTAAAACGATTCAACAAATCATAGATGGTCAAAACAAAATCCCAAAAAAGGTATCATTTCGCCATCAATTCGTCCTAATTTGATAGATTGTTTACGTGAATGGAGCGTTTGACCTGTTCCACAGTGGCCACCTGGAGTTTCTTAACGCGTCTAGAGAGCTTGGCGACTACTTGGTTGTGGGAATCAATGACGACACCAGCGTGAACCAACGGAAGGGTGCAAATTATCCAATAATGAATTTAAAAGAGCGCGTCTTGACTGTTCTCTCGTATAAGGTTATTTGATCAGGTACCGAAGTTCTGCTATTATCCCTAAATTGCAGCCAGTCGATCATGTTTTAATAGGAGCGCCGATCAAGACGGATTCAGCACTTCTAGATGCTCTCAAAATTGACGTAATTGTTTTATCCTATTATCTTAAAAACGATTATGTTGCTCAATGTTTCGAATTCTAAAATAAGAATAATGGCTAGAGTTGAATAGGAATATCCGCTTATCTGCTACACATCAACATTGACGTCTAGAAATTTCTTGAATTAACTAGTGATTTTTTAAACTTTTATTTTTAGATTGTTGCCAATGGAATTATTCAGAAGAAGGCGCCATTGATAGATGAGAGCGATCCATTCGAAGAGCCTAAAAAGAGAGGTACTGAGCTGTGTAGTTATGAAAAAGTTTTGTTTCATATTTAAGGCATTTACGTGGAAATTGATTCGGGAAATGATATAACTACAGAAACGATAGTGAATAGAATATTGCAGAATAGGTAAGAAATTAAATAGAGTAGGTAAATGTGTTAAAAAGGTAAACTGCCATAAATTGAAGAGAATTATTATTGATGAATTATGATATTCTAAAAACTATACCCAAAATAAGCTTCGTTGCCCATAGGGAAGATCGCTCTAGTTTTAGAAGTCTCTAGTATAGTCGATGTTAAATACCACCGAACTTATTGAAATGATATTTTTTTATTTAACTTTTATGATCATCCCTTTTTTTCGACATTTATTCTACGATTGAAACAATATATAAAAAATATTCTTCAATTTATTTAAGCAAAAATGGAAAAAAAGGAAATATGGAAAATAATAATCATAAAAATTAATTGAAAAAATCATATTTCATGAAGTGCGCCAGAATTGCGATGGTAATCCTGGAATATACTTTATATACAAGGAGGCGAATAATTACCCGGAAATGAAATATGAACATGAAACTCAAGAGCCAAAGGTCAGAATGAGATGATTCAATAAACTTTTTATTGATACAATACAAATTAAAGTTTAATTATTTCTGTTCAACCCGGCCGCCTTGTTTAACGATGAGTGCTTGGAGACGCTTCGGATAGGCGTCGATGGTTGTGCGCAGGTAGTCGTCAGACAGATTGTCCTATTCCTTGACTGGGGTCTTTTTTAATGTCTTGGCACTTGAGTGTGTTTTAGCATTGGCCTTTTCCTACAAGATCCCAAACACGGAATAGTCGAGCTCGTTCACGTCATTTGGTCGATCTGATGAAACTCGAAATTTGTGTTTCGCACTCCTGTTGAGTCATCTTGACGGTACGCACAGGAAAACCGTCCTGTTGAAAGACCCAGTTGTTTCCAGCGAAGTGTTTCCTGGCTCAAGGAACCAAATGCTTCTTCTGAATGTCTCACGAAAACAAGTGCACATATCATTAGTATATAAAAATTACCAAGCCGACGTGAACTAGAAATTTCGTAGAAATACAAAAGAAATAATTAAATGAGGAGAGATAATGAAATAACTTGTTTAAATAAATATATTATCAAAATATAAGAAATTGACAATTCCAATTTTATCGTCCTTTTCAGAGATCGGTGCCTAATGGAAGCAATAAAAGAAGAGAAAATGATGGGCGGCCACACGGCCACAAACAATTTTTTTTCGTCAATTCCTCTGCCCATAATTTCGTAAAAAAGAATGGAGAGGCCGTCCAAACGAGAACCTCATTCCATCCTAATTTTTTCCTCTTCCATTAGGCACCGATCTCTGAAAAGGACAATGTTTTCATAGAAAATAAAAGTAATAAATATGATTTGATCTAGTGATTTTGAAGAAATATAATGAAAAACAAAGAAATTATTAACACAATTAGAATATTTGTTTCATGATCTCTTTGAGACCATTGAAAACAATTCAAAAAAATTGAAATTGAAATTGAAATTTTTTATAGTCGTCTCCAAATGCGATTACCACCGCAAAATGTTGCGCACTTTCTTAAATATTATTTTTTCATTTAATTTTTCTGATTATTTTCTTGTTTATGCTCTTTCTATACTGTTTTTGCTTAAATAAACTGAAGAAAATGTTTTAGCTGTTGTTTCCTTCGTGGAATAAATGTGGAAAACAATAAAAATCATAAAAATTAATTGAAAAAATAATATTTAAAAAAGTGCGCCACATTTTGCGGTGGTAATCGAGAAAAATTTTTTTGGAACAGAAAATCTCAAAAATCTCAAAATTTTGGAAACAGAAAATCTCAAGAATCTCAAAATTTATAACACCATTATTTTTGCATTTAAGACAAAAAATAAATCAAAACTTGATTAACAATCCGAAAAAATGGAATTTAATCAACTCACTCCATTAATCACTTTCAGATTCGATTACGACTTCAAGAACCGCAACAAGAACATCACCGAAATCCGCTACTATGAGGGAATTTGCGCCAAAACCGACAACAACCACGTCTAAATCAATCATGTTCTTCCATACTGATCCATCTCGGATATCATTCAATGAATGTTATCCAAGATGAGATTTTCTCATCGATCGTTGTGACATTATGTTGTGTTCATATTTAATAACTAGAAAATTAATAAACGACATGAAAAATAAATGAATACAAATAATAATATTAATAATAATTTATTCTGGCTCGATTTGATTTATAACTTGATATATATATATATACCTAGTATTATCCATAATCTTTGCTCACGCGGTTTATTTGGCTTCAAATATTGATAAAAATGGTAATGATAGCTTCGTTATTCATTTTTGCGAAATGTGTTTACTTTTAAGTTTTTTTTTTTAAATAAACGATAAATGAATATAATTACATTATGCTTTCTAATTAATTAATTTCACAACACTCGAGTTTTTATTATTTTTTCCGAGAGAGAAAAGCTTCACAATCTTTAACCCTATGAATTTATTATTTATAAGGTTCAAAACAATATCAATTAAAGTTTAAAATGTAACTTGTATTCTTATTATTTATTTCGCAGACAGGTGAATAGAATCAATGTTATCACCTGGAAATTCTTTGAAATTCTCAAAAGAATATTTTTATTTTTGCTTAAGCACCATATTCGATTCTTAATTCTATTTTTATTCATTTGAAACCCACATGGTTCCCATCGATACCAAACGCGATTCGTCATGTTTTTTTTTTCAAAATTTCCAGCCGATTTCAACAGAATTTTAAAAATTTATACGGTTTCAATCAGCTTATTAGGGTTTCTCATTGGAAATATAATTCAGTTTGCTAAGAGAATATAAATAATCGTTTAAAAAATCAGAAAAATAAATAACAAATAGTACAAGTGAAACCGTTTATATTCGAATATAAATTTGCCGCATTTCAGTATTGTTTTCATAACCAACGATTTTCCTATTAGGTAAATCTGCGAATATGATTGGCGTCAAGAAAATAATCATTCTTTTTTCTGTTTTATTGGTAGCCGTGAACGCCGGAAAACGCAATTCTCACTGTGATGCCGTCTGTCAAGGAAAGATGACAATAGAATGCTGCGAATGCATCGGATGTCATCAAGGTAAAAGTCACATTGCTCCGACTACTGTCTAATTAATTTAAAGGAATGCGCTTCGGAAAACGTGGTTTCCCTTCAACGGAAAACTACGATGACTCCAAAGGTAACAATAAAGTATATATTAATATCCTTAAAAAATAATCATTCGCAGGAAGAGACTCGCCATACTTGAATGGCGTGGAAGATGCCATTTCGACCCTCGAAACTGAATTTGACATCAGACCAAGACGATTCAGATATCCAGCTGCTCGTATTACGGCCTAATTGTTTTATTCAATATATATTGAGAATCTCAATTTTTCGAGAATTTTTGTTTTCCATGCAAGTTTTAATAAACTCATTTGTGTGCTTACTTCAGCGTTAAGAAATGACTTTTGTCCTTCTAATGAAAACAAGAAGGCAATATTTATGAAAGAAGTATCTATTTTTAATTTGTATATAACAAATGTACTGACATATTTATATAATCTTCTGTGATGATGCTTCTTTTAAAAATATAATTAAGTAGATAACAAAGTAATTAGGAACTATATTAAGAATATTCTCTGATTTATTTAAGTATTGACTTATTTCCACATATTGATTATAAGGGCTATGGTACAAAGCTCAAAGAGCTCAATATTCGTAACTGTACTGATATATTTATATAATTTCCTAGTTCTGTGATGATGCTTTTTTAAAAATATAATTAAGTAGATAACAAAGTAATTAGAAACTATATTAAGAATAGTCACTTATTTATTTAAGTATTACCTTATTTCCACATATTGATTATAAGGGCTAAGGTACAAAGCTCACAGAGTTCACTATTCGTAACTTTTCTTACCTCTATAGTTTCCAACAGAACTTCTCAAAACTTTAAAATTGTCTCAATATAATTAGTTCGATAAAAAGACGTACGCAAATAGAAATTCTTAAGAGCCATCAGATGTCCTACATTAATTTTAAATAGTGAGAAATGTGAGGCAACAGGAAAGTTAGAGAAAGATTGGAATGAAATTAAAGTTATAGAAATTAAAAGAAAATGTAAATTTAAAATAAGCTTCGGGTTTTTTAAAAAAATATTATTACCTCTTCTGTTTGAAAAAAATTATCTTTATATATTTACATTATTATCGTAACTAGTGTTTCGAAAAAGGAGAAAATAATGCCGAAAATCTTGTTCTCATTGAGTGATACTAACCGAAAAAAGCATCACGATGGAAGTTTTTACGTACAGTTGTCAAGTAAAATAAAACTTTAGAAGACTCTGAGAGACCAAACAAGAAAAGGCAAATATATATTTTAAGAGAAGAAAATTAAGAGAGGTAAGATTTTATTTTTATGCAATCATCGTTCCATTTTTCACACTGCGATACTGGTTTATAACGGTACTGTTTTGACATAATTTGCAAAGTTGACAGCTTTTCCTCTTCCTTCTAATTTTATATTAAAAAAGAAAATAAATTCTTTAATTTTGGGATGAGCCCATTTGGCAACACGTATGTGACTAACATAATCATAAAAATTCTTTAACAAAATAATAAAACAACAAAATTACTAATTAATTTCCAATTACCACTAATTTTTTCCTTTTCAGAGAGAAAGGTTACCTTGAATGGTCACCTTGAAAAATGTTTCTGGAAGAATACCCATATACAAAATGACCGTAGTTTCTGTAAGCTGCAATACGGTCAAATGATACTGTAATCAAAAATGCTAAAATAACTGAATTTTTCATACAAAAAGTCCTTAACTATTTCGTATTAAAAATTTATAATTCGCGAGTCCTAGAATCTTGATAAATTTCGAATTTTTTAAAGAAAAAATCAACCGTGAGAAGGGTTCTGTTGTTCATATTGTCAACACACCCGGACAATAACATTGAAATAGAGGAAACACATTTTTGTTGGCTATTTGCCAAAGGATGGGGGAAGAGAAAAATGTTGACCACTAAAAGTTCGTCTTTTATTTTTAGCTATTTTTTGAAGCGTTAGTATTCGGATTCTAAATAAGGTAAGTTAATTATTTGTATATAAAATAACTGGGAAAAATTATCTGAATGTATTAAAATAATTTTAAAACAAATAATAATCATTTTTAATGTTTTTTGCTACGTTGAAATTTTTAGTTAAATATGAATATAAAAAATTATTGTGCTCGGTTATTTTTTGAAAAAGCATATCATCTGATTCAGCATTAAATTCTGTATCAGATGATATGTTACTTGTCGCTGAAGTTTCTAATAAAAATTTTTTATTCACTAAAACCCATGTAGTTTCATTAACAGAACAATTTTTGTTTGAAATTGAATATTTAGAAGTATTTTGTTTTAAGATTCATTTCATCTGAATCAGCATTAAATTCTCTATAAAATGATATTTTATTTTTCGCTGTAATTCAGCTTTCAAATTTTTTATTCACTAAAAACAATGTAGTTTCATTAACAGGACAATTTTTTTTGAAATTGAATTTTACAAATAATTTTACAAGTATTTTGTTTTAAGATTCATTTCATCAGAGTCAGAATTAAATTCTCTATAAGATGATATGTTACTTGTCGCTTAAGTTCCAATAAAAACATTTTCACTATCACGTCAGATATTTTTACATCCAAATAATGTATAAAAACGGTTATAAAAAATTTTTACTCGAAAGTTCAGCGACAAGTAACATATCATCTTATAGAGAATTTAATGCTGATTCAGATGAAATGCTTTTTAAAAAAAAAGCCGAGCACAATAATTATTTATAATCAAATTAATGACAGAGCAAAAAATAAAACTATAGAGAATCATTATTTTTTGTCACCAATACGTTCAGATAATTATTCTAATTATTCTAATACAAATAAAAACTTCATTAAACATGTATTCACCATGAAATCAGTATATTTTACAAAATTAAAAAAATATGACAACAATTGTGCCTGCATTGAAAAAAAAGCGTCAATACTTTTGCTGTTGACGCCGGTTTCGAAGCGGTCCCTTTTTTCGTCCGGGTGTGTTGTCAACTATTTTTAAAGAATTTCCCCAGTTTCGTTCGAAAGGTTTTAAACATCCATTTAGTAGAGTTTGATTTTTTGGCTCCTTTGTAAGTGAATTTAGCAATTAAAATAAAACGATAAATGTTAATGTATAAATTATATAATCTTGAAACTATTTTAAGAGAATTAAAAATATTAATAATGCTAATGAATGAATACCAAAAGATCATATTTGGCTTCGTGAATTCTGATGTATCCTTGATTATTAATGTAGCTCCTAAAGGTGCTCTATTTGTAATGTTCATTGTCGTGCGATTTACAATACGATAATATATTAAAAAATAGAAATAAACTTTAAATTATCAGAGGTATTGGAGATTATATATTACTTATTATTGTTGGAAAATTGCAGAAACATTTATTACCGTACTGCTTAGCAATCGTGATAGCCACTGAAAACGCATTTGACGTATTAGAATTAAAACTTGTTTTTTATTTTTAATTTAAATTGAGATGTAAAACTAATTTGTCACGCGTCTGTAGTAGAACTTCCGGAGCCTATACTTCATGTCATATCATTTGGTTGTTCCGGGAAAGTTTATCCTGCTTGGCTTGGCAGGAAAACTCATGAGGTCACCTGCCTCTTGTCGTTCATTCTGTTTAGGTCATTTATGTCAATTAAAATGATTATAATTTATATTGTTCTTGAAAATTTTCATCGGGACGGGGTTTTTCATTGCGCCGGATCACACAATATTTGTTAACCTTTTTTTTCAAAAATAATCGAAACATACATACGTGTGGATGAATAAATAAACAATTTTTGTACCTTATATGATTCATGAAATCTTGTAAGTCGTTTTAATATTTATTTAATTTATAAATAAATCTATATATATATATATATATTTTTCTATTTTAAGTATAATTTTTTAAATTCTGAATAAACTGTTTTTCCGGTGGATTTTAAATTCTAACTGTCTTAAAATAAATAAGTTATACCCACAATATAAATTATTAATTTTAACTTTAATTTTCAATTTTTGATATATTGTCTGCTAGAACAAAGAGAAGCAGAACAGCTAGAGCCGCGAAATTTGATTTTTCAAAAAAGGTATCAATACAAAGCGAATTTCCCAAATAACAAGAATGTTTCAAAACATTTGGAATTACTTGTTTTATAGGTAAAAAACCCGATGGCAATATTTTCTAAGGAAGTAGTTCACGAATATTGTAATTGTGATAATAAATAAATGTTCTCTCTAAAATCAAACAAAGTGGAGAGTTTTCGGACAATTTACAACATTTTACAACCAATTTTATGGGCATTCTCTAAATATTCTACAGTATTTCCATAATGATAGTGTGAGACCAAATAAATTGAGTTCCCCCGTTAATAAATTCAGTTGCAATATCCTGCGGAAATAGTTTGGTAATAATTTCTTGAAAATGGAAGACATGTTATTTCAGATGCTAAGTTAGTTGAGAGAAGCCCAATGTGATTGAAAAAATCCCTTGGTAAATTTTAATCAATATTCGCACCAAATTGGGTTTTTAAACTGAAAGATCAGAAAACGTACTCAAATATAGTTATGCGGTCAGAGAAGCAGAATTCCAAATAGTTTAGAAGGTGCATGACAAGTGTACGTGAAAAGTATTCTGCAGTTATTACGTGAAAGCTTATAATATTTTAATATTGGGAAATTCGAATTTCCATTTGGCGTGAATATTTATTACTCATGTGCTAAGTTATTTCATTTTTTCGTTATTTTCGTTTATTTAAGTTTTAGTAATCCTTAATAATATCCGTTTAATAGTTATAAGTTTTTTAGATGTACAGATAGGGGTTCTCATTGATCTCGTCATGACCTTCATAAGAATCTGGGAGGAAATATGGGCTTGAAACTCGAAGATCTTGAGATTCGCAAGAGTCTTCACTCCAACCAACAGAAGTCAGTTACCTGTGGCAGGGTATTATAACATTCCTAGGGTAATCGGGGAGCAAACCAGGACCAACAGATTAGACATAGCGAGTGGCGTAGATATTAATACCACAGTCCAATCTGAATAAAATATTGAGAGATTTGGAAACAGAATAGGTTTATACGCAAGCGGTTAATTAAAAATAGAACTTTAAATGTTGAATAGCTGTTCAGCTCAGTTGACTTCTAATGCTATTTCTGTATTTGAAAGCCATCAGCAGCAGGTATGGCAAAAAATTGAGATCAGTAAACATGCCCAAATTCCACTTTTTGTAAAGATATTAATTATTTTAGATAGTTGGGGGTTTTTTAAGTTTAATCTAGTCTGCGTTGGATGGTCTTTAAAATTTTTTTGTTAAAAAGACGCAAAAACTTTCAGGCACACTTAAAAATCGCGAAAATCGCTATCATCAGTTGAACTGTTTGATAATGGAAAAATTCAATTTATCCACGGCAAATCTCTACTCTATGATTTCCTAAAATTATGACGTTTAAGGCTTTCTTATAATAATAATAATAATCATAATGCAAACACAATTTTCAAATATAATCGTGAGAATTTACAAATAAGGGTAACATTGTGAATTACATTTCGTTTACGATATATTCTATAAATCAAGAATCTGAAAATATTATCAACGTTTTATTAAGTTTGAAATGATGTCATCTCTTAATATGATCTGTTCCACTGAAAACAATTCAAATTTTCCGTGGCTTTGCGAAATTTTTTTTAAAACTAGTCAACATTCTTGCGACCCTAACAATAATATTAATAACAACTCAAAAGAAAATTATTTCCCCCACAAGTTTAAAGATAGCAGTTAAAATCTGATCTACGATTTTAATTTTGCTCGTATCTAGAATCTTCTAGAAAGAGCATGAATGAGAACAAAGCTAGTCTTCAATGTTTTTAATCCTCTCAACAAGATATTCCCTAAGATCCGACTAGAACATGTTGAATTTGAAGAATTCTTCAAGTTAATGAGAATTCAAATCAGTTTTCTTGTCTTTCCTAATCAAAAATCTATCCTAATTACCTATATATATAGGAATTATAGAATTGTTTATTATTTGTGCTAATCAGCTGAAGCTTCTCGAATGAATTACCTTTTGAACTAATTCTTAATCATCAAAACAACCACCTTAAGATGTTGTAGTCCTGAAAGATTCATTAAAGAATTTAATAAATTTTAAATCTGCAACGAATGTCAACAATTCTTGATAATATCAATGCGGGTCGTTTATTTTTCTCGGACATTTCTGAGCATTATATCATTCAAACCCCATGGTCATTGTCAATTTACAGAAAACGTTTCGTTCGTTCTATACAAAGTGGTGTTCCACATTACAAGATTGCGCTAATTTAAATTATTACAAATAGATAAGAAACGCGCAAGAATTAATTCGAATTACCCATCAGAAATGAAATAAAATCACCATTGCTTCCGATGGTTTATTTTTTGATCTTCGAAATAACTTGAAGCCCCCTTGTGTGGGGTTTTTGTCAATGATAATAATAATTATTATGACATGAAGCTTGAGAAAAACAATAACAAGAGATCTTTTTGCTTCTCCAAACAAATAAACGTGATTGTGGTATTTCATGAGAAGTAATACTAACAATAAATACTTTAACTCTGTTGTGATTTGTTGATAAACATGCCGAGCAAGACTGGCACCAGTTCATACGTTTTCCTGAAACTGGTACGATTGTTCTACATGAATGTTTCCATCATAATATATAATCTTGTCACAACCCATTCCAACAATCATTTATCAATCACTGACATGCATTCATTTCACTGATAGACCGCAATCAACAGCAAATTGATGATACGTCATTAGCTTTTTCGTTTTCTTTATGACCAATCGAAGCTACAGTTTTGCGGCTACCGTAACCCGTTATGCGTCATCATTCCACAAGCGAATTAATCTTGGATTAAGCAAGATCGCAAAATAAAATAGATTGATTATCATTGCACACGCCTAATTAATTAATTGAAAAGCGATAAAACAGATAAAGAAAAAAACCAATTCTTCTTATAGTTAACACGTCAGCGATGCTTATAGCTTAATTAATTAATTAGTTGGTCTCTTGTTATCATGTTCTATAATCATCGGGAATATAAAGAACAGAATAACGAGTAAATCTACACTTTTTGTATAGAATCTATTACAGATTGATTAATTAAATTACTCAAAAATACTGTATTATTCATGAGATGAATGAACAAAGTATATCAAAACTTGGCTGGTATTTTTTTGCTTTCTTTAAGTTCAAGAACATGAGTAATATGTTTTTTCTAGATATGTGTTAATTGAATATTGTTGGGTTTCTGAGAATATCGGCGAATTTTGCTTAGTTATAGGAATCAACGTGGAAATGATGTTTGGAAAATCAATTAGAACTAGAAATTTCTCAAAACTGATTTAATCAGACGACAATAATTAGCTTGCTAATAAAATAATATTTATTTTCTAAACATTAATTACCATTACCAATTAAAAATACATAATTGATTGGGATTTTAAGAGAAGTGATATGATCACTTCAGTAGATAAGACAAATAACGACCTGGTAGATTTCACGTTAATTTTCGATTAATAATAGACGTTTAATCATTTAAAATTATCTATTTTATGCGTTTTCTATGAATATGAATCTATTTTAAATTTATTTAATTAGTTCAAAGCAATGTTTGTTTTTTCGTTGTTACTACATAAACAGTTTTGAGCTCTGTGAAATTCCTGAAAGATTCACCGATTTCATGGAATGTTAAAGCGAATTGTATTGCTGAAAAATGTTAAACCGATAAATTTCTTGGATTATATTTAGGACACTAAAGAGCTCGGTCATGCAAAATGGAAATTTCCATTTTGACAATGTTGCAACATTTAAACGCATTTTATGAATTTCCACGTGTAAACTAATAGCTAATTCCATAGTCAATCGTACATGATTTCCTTAAAAAGTCTCGGACGCTTTTAAATTCTCCAAAATATTGGATTTGGGTGGTTAAGTCTTGTTTTTATCGAGAAGAGACTTGTCGAGAAGAAGTTTAGATTTACCTGAATGGCTGGCTTCCGATTAGTCTCCTTGAGTTTACTTTTTGTAAAAATGTTTATTCTCATTCTTGTCGTGCTTTAGATGAAAATATTGCTTAAAGGAATGAAAAATCAGGAAAAAAATTTAGTTCTCGCTAGGAGGCAAAGAGACAGAGGTGCTTTATTATTTCGCCTACCATTTGCACGTTAACTAGAATGCTAATAAGAAAAATTATATTGTATAGTTTAATTCTACTAATTTGCTATTATTTATAAAGTATTATTTATACAGAAATACCAGCAAACCAAATGGAAGGCTGATAAAATAAGCTCAGAAAAAATGCTCATATCTAATATTATGCGGAAAATTTCATATTTTTAGAGGGGGTGTCAGTTTAAGGAAAAGCTAACAAACTGGTAAAGACAACATTCGTGTAAAGTACACGTGAAAATTGTAAGGCAAGTGTAAATATAAGCGAATCGTTATATTAATTTGGTGGTGTACCTTTTGCCAAAAAACATAGAAACACACAGATTGTAATATTATTAAAGTGATAACCAATAAAATTAGAAAAGGATCAATATTAAAATATGATCGCAGGGTAAATTTAAACAATTTATTTGAAATATTACAATTTCCGCCTACTCTCGATGTTACGAAGTATAGGCTATTTTAATTTTTTAAGGACGCATTGAAAAACTTAAGACTATTATAAACAGAGAAAAATTGACGCAACAGGTTTGTAATTATCATAAAATTTATATTTTTTGTGTATTTTAGTCACTTGGTATTTTGCTGTATAAACATTTTGATATAAAATATCTTATTAAATATCTTCACGCAGGTTGAAAGACATATTAAAATTGAAGCACAAACAACGTGCTCTTTGTACGTCTACAGTAAATCGAATTAAATGTGTTACAACTTCCTTTACATGTGGAATTTATTGTTATATGAAATGTTAAAAATTAAAACTATTTTTCTGAAATTAGAAAAACATGATTAAATCTTTTTAAGTTTGCTAATTTTAGGTTTCGCGCTTTCCATATATGTCTTTATGTTTACAATTTTTCGAACAGAATTTAAGCACTTAATTCAATGAAATTTCCTGCAAACTATTCAAAAATATTGACATTGTTCCGGTTTAAGACCAAAAATAGCAAAAAAAGCCGATTTTTATTTTTGTTTATCATAGAAAGAAAGCACATTTTAAAATTATAGCTAATCTATAAAGAAAAAATAATTTGATATTGTTAATGAATACAAAATAAAGAATTGTTGACATTAATTATAATTGTATCAAAAAGAAGAAAACAATGTGCTCAATATTGAGAATAAGCAATCTTTTGATCACTTGTTTTATCACTCTACGCTAAATCTAATTTGGCACTTTTTGATCTTTGAGACCTTTTCATAGTTTTTCTACACTAACACGTTTGTACCAAAAACTTTTTTATTTTTGTAACTTAAATTATTTTAAAATGAAAAAGAATATGATCTTGTATCTATTGGAAGTAAAATTGAAAGCCAAAAAAGTTGGTGTGCATTTAATTTTGTAAATTACGGCTGACATGACCAAATCGTAAAGAAAAAGGGATCGTATTTTATGGTACTTTGATTTATTTAAAAAAAAAAAAACAGTGAAATTGAAACGGAAAAAGAGATTCATTTATACGTGTACATATAACATTAAAACGTGGTCCAAAAGAAAAATGAATAGGATTAGTACAAGCTTTTGAGAAAAATTATAAAACGACATTATTTAAAAGAGCTCAAAATAGTTCACCTTCTAATAACCACTGTTGGCTTACAATATTCGAATCAAATTTTTTTTACAATTTTGTGAACCCAATCAATGATAATATCTATCAATATAAGGATGTTATTAAATCTGGGAAAAACAGAAATCAGTTTATTTAAGCAAAAACAGAATAGAACGAGCATAAACAAGAAAATAATCATAAAAATTAAATAAAAAAATAATATTTTTAAAAAAAGTGCGCCACATTTTGCGGTGGTAATCGCATTTGGCGACGACTATAAAAAGACAGAAGATCTCCAAAGTATCAATCCAACATAGATTTTTCGTGAATAAAATTCTCTGCTACAGATCCACTTCTATCATAATTAATTAATACATTGAAGTTTGAGGAAATATTTAAAATTAGATGTTGTAATATTCCGCGATTTTTTGCAGAAATGCATTTTATTTTACGTCGGAAGCAAAAATTTTATTTTACGTCGGAAGCACCGCTTTTCCTAGATTTAATAACATCCCAATATGACTATTTAATTACCTTATTCCACTTTTATTGTCTTCAATGATAATTATTACAAAATTTTTAAATAAATATAAAATCTGGAAAAATATGTTCGCTTTTCTAATTTAGAAAACTTGAATTTTAGAAATAATTCTTCCCACCAAATGGAAATGACATTGTTGCAATATTTAAACGCATTTTGTTATTTTCTACGTGTAAACTAATAGCTAATTTCATCGTCAATCGTAAATGCTTTTCTTAAAAGGTCTCTGAATTATTGGATATTAGTGGCTTTTCTGACGTCTTGTTTTACGAATTCGTCTGGAGTGCTTAATAAATTTAGAGAAAAAGCTACTGTTTCAGATCATCTTACGTCATTTATAATAATTTTCAACAAATAGGATATACTTTGGACCGATTGTGAAAGTTCTGTGTTTTTTGTTTTCAACTTTTCGAACGTCTGTATGAGATTACTGTAAAATACCATTTATAATAACTTATACACGTTTCGAAATTATGATTTCGAAAGCTTACATAATGCTTTCTAAAAGCTTCACGTAATATTTTAGTTTCGTTGTTTAATTCTTTATTTATATCTAATTTTTTCAAGATATTTGGGATTAATTGTTTTTGGTATGAATAAAACCTTCAATTTTTTCTAAAAAGAGCAGGGCCGCGAACACAAAATTCTTTTAACTCAAATTTCAAAACATATCTCCTTTTCCGAATGAGTAAATATGTTTATTCTATTTTTTGACATTAATGATATCACTGAAAATATTCTAAAACAAAAATATCTAATAATGAATATAGTCTTTTGAAATTCATTAAAATCGTCCACAAATTGAACGAATGCATTTTAAAAATCATCGCGATGTTATACGTACAAATTGACCAAAAATATCTTAATAGGAAATATTTGTGCCTTCTGATAAACACCGCCTCCTTGAACATTTTCGAAAAAAGGTTTTGATTCATTTCAAAACTTATCAATTTAACAAAATAGTAAAAACGAGTACATCCGATTTTCCCCAAATTTGGTTCATTCGATTCACTTTAGCATCTGACCATATTATCCAAAGTGACCAAAATCAAATTTAAGACACGTGTCTTTAATAGAGTAATGTGACGCAAATAATTAAAAAGAAGGAGAAGGAGCGAAGCGAGTGGGAGAGTATTTCTAGCGCACATAGATCGACTATTTTTAAACGTACTTATCAAATGAATTTAATTACACCGCGTTGAATAACTGAGCTTGAGACGCGCACACTGACATTTCAACTTTTCAATTATTGTTTAGGCGAAAGGGATATAAATAAATATGCCCTCTTTAAATAAATTGGATAAACCTTTTCCTGGCGCTTAATTATAATTAACAGACGAATTAAATGTTTCATCATTCGTCATCATTTCGAAAAGAATTATCTATTTCGTACAAAAAGTGACGTGATTTTGCTTCGAATAAACTTCCTTATTTAAATTTGTTCATTGAATGCAAAGATTTGGTTTGCTAAAAACTCGATATTTATAATAATAATAATTGTCATGATCAGCAAATTCAATTGCTCAAAGTGCATAAGCATTACTTATTAATTTAAGACGTCAGCTAAACTATTTGATTGCTAAACCCAATTGTCGTGTTTATTCAATTTTGAGAAAATTAGTTTAATTGTTATTCCATTTATATTACAAAAGAATTGTAGATGTTTTCAAATCACTTAAAAAATCAAAAAATAAGTAGTTCTGTAAATATTATTGTACCTTCGTTCTGTTTATAAAACATTCGATCGCATTTTGTTTCTTAATTTATTGTTTTTTTTAAGTGTTATTGGTTAGAAATCGAATTTCCACATTACCCAAATACAAATACATCTCTGCAAATACCTATGAAATAAAGTACTTGGAATTTACTATTCAATTGATGCTAATTTTGCATGCAAATCGTACAACTCGTTATTTTATTATTGTGTGCTCAGGGTGCGTTAAAAATAGGTAAATCGAAATAGAATAAAGGAAATAAAATAACAATTCGCCTAATAATAGAACATCTTCTATCGTATTCAAGCACAATTATAGATAACACGTGCTCGAATACAAACAGGCATAAACAACGAGTTCAAAATCAACGAAAATAGTACAGAGCTACAAGTTATTTTGGTTCACCCTTATATTTAGGCTTTGTTGTTATTGTTGTTTTTGTTTATTATTAGCGCTGACGTAAAGCGCATGACCGTCGTATAATTGTTACCACAGGTAAAACGTAGCTAAACCAATCATTGTTATTATTATTATTATTATTATTATTAGCCAATCAAATTCAATTTCCTGTAACTTTTGTGATATACACATTTGAGTCATTGAGCTAATAAAAGTGCATTCAAGAACGAGCCACGCAGTCTAATTTATGAAACATCTTTTCCGGTCGCATGGTTTTAACTTTTCGTAATTCCAGTGACTAAGAACTAAATCATTTGTTTGTACTCGCTTCGCAGTTACCACTTTCTTGTAAGGCGTGCTTTCCATATGCGCGAGAATCCAACACACTTATGGTTTTGTTCTCTGCTTCTTCCTACAGCTGGCTCAAGATACCTGCACCATCATTTAAGATATACATATGTATTCGCCTCAAAGGATAAAGAGAGCCGCCCCCTTCCTTCCGTGGACCACGCCCCTTGTATATATATAAATATAAAACAAAAGTATTAAGGTTACTACTGTGTCGTTTAACCGCGCCTATTCTCAATCTCCCGTTTATTAATCGTCGTCACTATCTATCAAAAACTAATTGTTTAATCAGCAACCAAACGGTTTTTCAAAGACGACATTTTTTTAATTCACAACCCACAATGATACAAATTATCTTATTAATACAAATTGTTATTCTAACCTTAGCACATCCAAACAAAGTAAGGCATTTTTTTCTGTTTTGCTTCCAAATGCATGTTCTTGAAGCATCGCGAAACAATGGCACAACTCAACGCAGAGCTCGATAAGAATGAGATGACGCACGCGCCGACGATGCGCTTTACTGGCGATGAGTTAATGAAGGATCAGACAGTGACTGCTGGCAGTTCAATTGAGCTTCGCTGCGAGGCTTCCGGGTCACCGATTCCAGTATTTTACTGGACCTTTAATGGCAAACGGATACAAGGCACACTGGAGACGAACATACTCGAGAAGCTGCACAACATTGGTAAGAAGACGATTCAAAGCGGGGTGACCGTCTCGCGGGTGATCATCCCGTGTGCGCAGAAGCAGGATGCCGGCGTTTACAAGTGCGTCGCCTCGAATGGCCACAAGGTGATTCAACACGTCGCTGAAATTACAATTGGTAACAACCGGAAGCGCGACACGTTTAATTACTCGTTCTTTTCTAGATGATGGCGAGGCGAGTTGTGACGTTAAAGAACCAGACGGACCAAAGATCATCGAGTGGTCAGACGCTCGTTTCGAGAATGAGCACAACTCGGCTCAATTGATGTGCCGTACGAACAGTCCCTCCACCATTGCTTGGTATAATGATGAGAGAGAACTGCTGAACCATCATCCGAGCTTTGAGGTATTTTCACAGCTCCTTCTCTAATTAATTCCCTGCTTAAGGTGTTAACTAATGGCGACCTGATGGTGAAGAAGGGCGAATGGGGATTGATGGGAATCTACACGTGCGTCGCTTCGAACGAGTTTGGCGAGGATCGTATTGAAGTGTTCTACTACCCAACTGCCTTAGAAGAGCCGAAATAATATCAAATTTTGCCTATTAATTCAATTAGAAACGTGAGGGTTTGATTCAAAACCACTTCAATTCGCTGTATTTCAGACGACGGATTTATGTTTAAAATATACCAATTCATAGCAATTACAACAACCAAACTTTCATTCTAGTCGACTATGCGTATATTCTTCACCAAAAGGAGGAAATATTATTCACCTTATTATTTGTTTTCTAATTATTCTTGTTTTCTTCTTAATTAATTAACTTTGCCTTCATTTTTTCTCTTGGTAGATTTTGTTTTTGTTTGTTTGTTAAATTACCCTGAAAAAACACACGTATTGTTGTTTAGTGGCACCGATTGTTTAGCTGCACAAGTGTTATTAATGAGAAGGATCAATTAGGTAGAGCGGTGGGTGTTTTTTGGAGCAAACACTTCAAGAATGCTCAACGATTTCCCGCAAAAGTACAAAAGACCTCCCGCTTATTATTTTCTTGCAATTGTTCTTGTTTTATTTATTCATTTTACCGCTTCCTTTTTGACTTCTCTTGACAATGCGGCAAACATTTAGATTAGGAATAAGGGTGGTGGTTATTAACTTTTTTCTGTATAAAACAATGGAGTACATAAGTGAACATAAGATCTTATTTTTTTCTAGTAATTATTACAGTACTAGGACCGATAGAACTCATATACATATTAGTGAGATTAACCACGTATTTATTTATCATTCATTGCGAGATATCTGTGATATTTAGCAACTTTCATTTTCATATTTACCGTTTGTATGAGCGTGTGTGTGTGTGTTTTTTTTTGTTTCTCAACATTTCTCCTATAATTGTTTATTGTTAACCTGGAATGCATATATGTAATGTTCGTCCCTTCACATCCCTGTCCCGAGCAATTATAGGAATATTGTCGCTTATTATAATCTTTAATCGAGTTATTTCAAATCCCAATTTTCAGCTAAGGCATCGCGAACATGCGAAGGATTGATTGTACACTTTCTCGTCAACTTGTTATGATCTCTATGTAATTTTATCAGTTTTTAATAATAATAATTTTATGCGGTGTTATTACTTACAAGAATCTAGAAGTGGTTTTATTATCTAAAAAAAACAACGACTTGATACAAGTTTGGGAAGTTAATATCCTTAATAATTGTGTACACTGTAGCACGGATGACAACAATAACAATCAGCTAAAATAATAAATTAAATGGAATCTACAAAGTTTGTTTATCTCGATTGGAAGTGAAAATAGTAAAAAAAAAGCATATAAAATTGGTGGAGTTCTATTCGAACCTAAACAGGGAGCATCAATCACATTCCAGATAAAACTAAAAATTCTTAATCTTCTTATCGATATCGAATCCTTCACACCACTCTTACCGCAAACTACGAGAGATTAACTCGCATATTCTTTCTAAGCTGCTTTCGTCATCAATTATACCAATATGTGGCAAACTTTTTTCGCCTCACTTCCAAATCGAGATTAGCTTAGGCATTAATTTCTTGTTCAATTACGTTATCTTTTGGAAATGATAAGAATTATTGAACACGTTTGAATGCAGTAATCTTATCTAACCAGTTACTTTTCATGATGAATTACCGCCGAATCAACCGTCAGGGGTTTTTGGGATGATGATGATGATGATATATTTAATTTGTTAGTGTGGGAAACTTGAACCGAATATTCATAAGTTTAATTAATAAAGTGATGCGATGGATCAAAATTTTCAGAAAGATTATTGCGATAATCTTCGTTTTATATTTCGTCTTATATATATATATATACTAAATCCTCTTAAAGTTCACTTAAACAAGAATGGTGTATTGAACCGTTAAAAATTGTATTCGATCTGGGGAATAAATAATTAGACGATTGACTTTTTGGAATATTCTATATTTGCAGAATTTCAATTTCCGGAATACTGCAAAAGTTCGTTCAGAGAATGTTGTTAATGCAATTAAATTGATACGGTAAATAGTTAAAAAAGGAAACTAATACGAAATATGTACTTCCATCATTTGATTGCATAAAAGGCAACATTTATTAAAAATAAAA
This sequence comes from Caenorhabditis plicata, assembly GCA_963931815.1. NCBI lineage: Eukaryota > Metazoa > Nematoda > Chromadorea > Rhabditida > Rhabditidae > Caenorhabditis > Caenorhabditis plicata. The sequence goes on along the minus strand of OZ007493.1, from coordinate 4,779,535 downwards.
ACCAATAATTTGTTCGGCAGAATATATTCCTAATTAAATCAGACTTAATTAAGTTTATACGTCAGCTTAATATATAAAAATTAATGTAAAACTATTGTCGTTTTCAGAGATCTTTGACTAATGGAAGAGTAAAAAAGAAGAAAAAATTCTGGGCGGCCACAAAAAACTTTTTCGTAAATTCCTCTTCAATGTGTGCTGACCATTATTTCGTAGAAAAGAGTGGCGGTCCAAACGAGAATCTCATTCCATCCTAATTTTTTCCTCATCCATTAGGCACCGATCTCTATAAAGGACAATAAAAATTCTTAACAATCTGAGTTATTCATCGCAACCCTGATTCCCTTTGATGAACCTGAATTCCCCTTGATGAATGGGCGAGGACTGAGCAAACGTAACTCAATGGGGATAAAGTTACATAGATTCCAGAAAGCCAAACGTATTTTCAGAAGTCTACATAGACAGAATCGCGAAAACTGAAACGATAAGTTATTATTAATCTTGAATAGATATGCTCACACAAATGAAAACCTGGGATTTCTTATTTTTACGCGTATCTTATAACTTTCACGTGTACTCAACAAAAATATTGTCTACGCTAGTTTATCAGATTTCACTTAAAATATTTAAATATATTAAAATCTTCATTAAATATTTTATTTGAGCATGTTTTCTGAACTTGATTTATTAGTCTTCCAATTGGCGTGCTCATAATTACAAAATTAGCCTGCTTAGCTGCTTTTAAAGAGAGATTGTAAATGAATAAGGGATTTCTCTGTAAAACCATAAATATAAAATAATGAAAAAACTGTTCACTTTCTTGTTTACTTGGTACTTGGTAGTACGTGCCGATCATGAAGACTGCGGACCATCAGACGCTACGAGTTTACCATGCCATTGTTGTGTCGGGAAATATTTAGTTAACACATCTTATTAAATTGAAGTAAAGTAGACTTAAATATATATTTTAGGCTTGTAATTGGAAGTCGCGGAAAAAATGTATCTTTCTTAAAGAACCCGACAAATTATAGCTACCGCGTCATCTCGGCTCGATCAGGATGGAATTTTAATCATTTTGAATATCTGCCTCTAGCAACTGCACATCTAACGAATCCCCCTTTTTGGCATTACAGTACCATGCAATAAGAGATATAATTTCACATTTTTGCTCCTAACATAGGCTCTAGGATTACGATCATTATAAATTTTTAAAATGTTTAGAGAGAGTTACATAATGTACGCAATAAGGTTTACGTACGTTTTTCAGTTAATTTTATTTTCCAAATGTCCTTCTCGATGATTTTTTTATTTTCTAACAGTCTTGTACTATTTTTAACGTGTTAAAAAAAAACGAAAAAAAGGATTTCATCTGGTTGGAATATGAAAAGTTCTGTGACTGAAATTGTATAATTTGTCTACCGGTACGGTATTTGTGATCGTTATTCTTCGTGTTACTGAAAGTGGTGTTAACGCGATCTCCCCTTTCATATATTGTAGCTAACCAAATGAAACCAAATGAATCGTTTAAGCTGCGTGCTCAGAAAACATACCCACATTGAGTTACAAGTTTAGTTATTCGGTACTTTATACAGCTTTTATTGTGATTAAAACATATTTTATTGTGATTAAAACATAATTTTTTCTTCAATATTATAAGTTTACTGTAAGATAAATTCATAAAAATAAGTTTTACGCACTCATTTGGCGTTTACAATTAAAGAATACATAATTAAATGGAGAGCTCAGAGGAAGAAATCGGATTTCAAGTTAATTGATAAGAAATCTGTCAAGATTTACATGGGTACTTGTAAACTTGATTCATTTAAACTTATTTCATTCAACGAATATTAATTTAACTTTGTTAAGTTTACTGAAAATTCATGGCAGAACAATAATGTCCGGATAAGGAATTAAATAACTTTCCTAACGTGCTTACGATCTTAAATACTTAAGATTATAAAGATGAATACTTTTTTTTAATATGGATACTGTCATGGGACATCTTCCTCAGCATTTTAAATGCAAATGTTCCCAAAAAGAAAACCAACTGAAATCGTCTAAACATTCCATATTTTAGCAAGCCAATTTTTTTAAAGTCGATTGCAAAAATGGGTATTAGGGTGAGCCAAAATCTTTTCCGATTTTTTATTAAAAATTAAAAGATAATTTTACAACACATGAAAAACAATTAGGTTTCAAAGTAAAGACCATTTTACTTTATGGCTTTAACCCATATATCGACCGGGTTCCAAGCATTAATTTTGTCCGTCCGGATTACTGAAGTAGACCCACTTTTCATCACAAGTTACAATTCTAGGAATAAAACAGTAATCTTGTGAACTTTCGAGTAATTTTCGGCAAGTTTCGACAGGTTTTTGAGCTTGACTTTCAATCAATGCATGAAGTACTTCTCGGTAGCGTCTATTGAGTATCCCAAGGGCGTGAAGAGGTTCAAAAACTGATGTACAACTGATTTTTGAGGAATATCGAGCTCGGCCGACAATCTGCGACTGCTTATTGATGGATTGGTCTCCACAGATTCACGGATTGCTTCAGAATCCACTGTGGTATGTCGCCCTGAATGTGTCTTGTCCTCGAGATCAGTGTCGCAGCCGTTAAATCTTTTGAACTAATTTCGCGCAGTACGATCCGCGACCATTTCGCGTAGTCTGCGACCATATTTTCGCCTTCAACTTCGCATATCTTTTTTGCTGCTCCAGTTGCCTTGAATCCTTGTTTCCAATAATGGCGTAAAAAAACACGAATTACGGATTTTTCCATGTTTCTCCTACAAGTTAAGAAATTTTAATATATATTTTATGATAGAGCTGTTTTATAGCTTTAAAAATAAACATAAAACTTTGGGTTCTGACAGAAATCTATAGTTGAAATAGTTTCAAGATTCAAATTCAATGAACACGTTTCCCTTCTATTTGGTTTGCTCTAGCACTAGAAGATTATCTCTTTCCATGTTGTTGATTTCTTTGACTGATTCCGAGTTTACTTTAAATTGGAACCTGTTTCAAGCTTTTTTCAGGTTAAATAAATTGTGATTTAACCATTATGGCATTCTTTCTTCAGGTGTTTGTTAAAATAGAAACATCGTGTAGCATTAAAAAAAATACGGCAGGGGAGAACGAGTGTATTTTCTATTTGCAATGATCAAAAGTCAATGAATGTTTCAGTTTTTCATGACCTTTTCCATCTGAAACATCATGGTTTTCACATAAATCAAAAAATGTTCCAAAGTCCATATAGGAGATAGTTCTTGTTACAAAAACTTCTGCAATTTTAACATTACCGGGAACTAAAAAATACTTCGAATTGCGACTTAATCGCGTTAAATAAGCAAAACAATGTTAGCCCAATATAGAATCGATCAATTAAATACAAAGAAAATCCATCATTTCACGTTGTCTTGGTTCAAGGTTTTACAATTTCTAATTGCTAACATATGACCGCTGAAAATTTGATAGTATCATCCATCTTGTGACCATTGAATGATAAGATTTGAAATTTAAGTGCATTCCGATGTTTCCGTGAAGTTACGACGATATTTTGTTTACACCGGGGTGAGTAAACTCATTGCACTTGATGGAGTTCATTGAACAACAAGGGGGTTTTATGAGCAGGTAGACATGCTTAAGCAAGTCATGCCGAACGCATATTAGCAATTATGTCTGGCGTACCCAAAAAAAGACGATGAATGAAGCAAAAATAAATCCTCTAGGCGTCACAAAAAATACAGCTTTTGTGAAACACCTCGTCACATGGCTTCGTCTCATTTCACGCTGTCGTCATAATGAGCCCCGCCTTCGGAAAACGAACGTTCAACTTTCAACTCTGGATAACTGTCTAGGTTATTTAAACAATCGTCCATATATTGAATGCATTTGAATAATAATTGAATAATAATTTTTATTTTTATTATAATCGCTATGCTAAAAAATTGTTTTGAATAAAACTAATAGAATAATAAACTCAAAATGGGAAGAAAATAATAACACAAAAATTGAATGGATGATTAAAATTGAATGGATGGATGAATGGAAATGAATGCAAGCGAAAGCGCAAAACGGTGGGTTCTTGGAAATCACCAAAACAGAGCTATTAAATCTTGCTCTGTTAGTATGAATACAGAAACTTGGTGAATATTGAAACTGAAAAATAACTTACTCGAAAGAGCAAAGATTGAAATTTTTAATTAATTTTGTTTGTCTTGGGGTAATTAGAACACCGAGATTACCGTAAGATAACGGAGTTGTCAATATTATTGTTAAATTGTTTTACGTGTCTTTTTCTCATCCTCTTTGGGGAGAAAAGTGTTATCATGAAACACTACAATAGTTAATTTATTTCACTCAAAATTTTTCATAATTAATTGGAACAAATCTAGAAGGTTGAATAATTTAAAATTGATTTACAAAAAAAACCGTATTTTTGTGTATTTGTGGAAGTTCGAAAAGACTCTGTCAAAATATTTTGGGATTGAGAAGGATGACGCATTCATAATTTTCTAAAATAAGATTTGTGAAACATGAATTATTTGCTCTAATAGTCTAAGGAACTTTGACTTAATTTAGAAGTTCCTAATGATATTGAATAAAACTGGAGTTCAGTAAAGCTTCTGTATTGTAATAAATTTTCAATTTTTACATAGTTGAAGATAAATTGTTCAAATAAACGTATTAATTGATTTGCAGCGTTTTGAAAGTGGAATTCAAATGTTTTCTGAAATTGCAAATACATTAGTTTTATTGCAGTTAATTAATTCAATGCATATCGCACGCCATTGTAACAGCTAAAAGCGAGACTAATTCCATATGTATAATAAATACGATCTGTTGGCTAAATGGGATTGTTTCGGTTATAGCTTTAAGCTGGACAAAACATTAAAAAAAAACCGTCTTCACGTTCAAAAAACGAACGTTTTAGTTGCCGTCAATACTTTATAATTTCCAATCATACTTAAATTGGGCAATTAAGAACATTAATAAGAAGTTCAAACCCTCTATAAATTCACACCAACTGGAAATGACGATTTTGCGATATTTAAACGTGTATTTACGTCCTTTAAATAAAACATTGTTTACGAAAATTTAAAAAACTATATAAAAATATTACTATATTTCCAAAAAGTTAGATTTGAGTACGTTTACAGAGCTCATTTTGTTATCATTCCAGGTGGCTTTTATAAAAATGTATGCCACAATTCTAAAAAACATTAATATAAAGTTGAGGTTCACCATAGATTATTGGAATCACATATCACAACCATCCTTTTAATTTTATAGTAATCTTAAACTATTCGAATCGACATCTAGTTTTTAAATTCAGAAAATAAAGTTGAATTTTTATTTTCTTGACCACACAGTAGGAACTGTTCAGTTTCCAATGGTAATTTACCGTTATTTATTGTTTCTGTTTAATATTTTGATAATAATTCGTTTATAAAATCAAATTACGTGCCTCTCGTTTTCTCATTTTTTTACGTGTGAAGTATTCCCTATGTGCAAAATATATACTTTTGGCTATCAAAAAATCACACTTTCACAATTTAAAATTGAAAGACATTTGGCCACACTTCCAAGGAAGATAGGATTAAAATCTTCTTATAACAGAGAGATAGTTAAAGTCTAATTAAGTAAAAAAAAAACGCTTTAAAATTGTGTTTTCTTTAGATGGCGTAAAACTTCCCGCAATCCAAATGTGTTTGTAAAACAAGAACCCAAAAGAGCCATTTGAAACTACAATAGCTTCATTATTTAATGTGTAAGATCATAATTTAGAGTTCAAATTTTTTAACTTACACGTGGTTTTTTTTTTAAATAAAATTAGTTTAAATGTCAATGAATCGTAATTGCGTACTACCGGATTTAGCGAAAAATTGAAATTCTTTCCTCCTAGTAAGATTAGAAGAAATTTTTCAGATGTGTATTTTATCATTATTATAATAAATAACGCAGGTACTATTTCCTTTATTAAAATGTTAGTAAATCAGTCTAAAGAGATATTCATGTTGTTACAACTAAACTTAACAGTACTAGCTAAAGGATAATTAAAATCATCGTATTACGTGAATCCTTTCTTTAAGTTTAAAAAACAATAGTTACATTATGGAAAAGCGAAAGGAAGATTAGGTAACTTGATAACATTTAAAGATAAACAAAATTCGCTGAATTAACAGAACAAAATTGCACGTTAAATGAAAATTAAAACCTTTTCTTAATTACTATGTTAATTTAAAAATTAATTTTCACGCCAAGTTTACAGGCCTTCCTTAAAATATCTCTAGCGCTTTAAATTTTAGACTTAAGCTACTTTTCAGTGGTCCTGTTTTTACCAATTCATTTGGAGTGAAGTGGAATATATCAGAAGATTCGCATCATCTTAGTGTGCCAACTTTTCCGTATAACACATGACAAAAATCAACTTTAATTCGATTCGTACTCAATTCTAACATTTGAAGTTATATTAATTTAGGTAGTTTAGATAGTGCAAAGAAAGTTTAGTTTAACTGTCGTAATTAACGTTTCATTAAAAAGACGAAATAATTCACAGAAACGCTTAAGAATCGGAAAATCCTTATTTTCAGTTATCTTTCATACGATCATCATAAGATGTGTTATGCGTAACTTTTTATTTATCGTGATTATTTTTTAATCGTAACCAGAATTCATGACATAGGAAATTTCAAAAATATTAGAAATCTACACTTCCCATGCTCCATATTCCTACGAAATTCTCTCAAGAACTTGTCATAGGATGTGCGCTGTTCCTGAAATAAAAGTGAGTTTTAAATTGACTAAATTTGATTGCAACCCCAACTGAAATTAGTCCAAAGCACTTTCAAATTTTTCTTTTAATTTACACTTTTTTATACTCCTTCTTTATTGCATCTCAACTATATTATCACGAAAACTGAAGATTAGATCCTCGGTTACAGTATACAAGATTGCTCCACAAACTCAAAATGTTTTGCTTTACGACAGTTTTTTTTCAAAATTATCCGTTACATAATTCATCCAGAATTATTAATAGAACGGGCAGTCAGTATACGTTTTCCTCCGTCATAATTTCTTAATTAAAAGTTTATTAAAAAAACATTTTTTACCCCCTCCTTAACATCAAAAGATTAGAATCATTGGAGCAGAAACATGGCTCACACAAATGGACATCCGTTTTAAATTAATAAAACATAGGGATCCAAATTAATTATGAAGATTTCTCCCAAATTGAGCCGAATGATTTGCAATTTTTTAAAGCTCAACACAAAAACAAAATGATTTCAGAAAAAATAACCATTTTCTAATCGCGATTTATTTAATGAACCGGTTTTTAAAGAGTCGTCTTTAGTTGAACCAATCCGATTAATCAGTTCAGAAAATTTATTAAAAGTGCAATTCTTACATCAACTATTTTTAGTCGGCGAGCAGTCAAAGATTTAAGAAAGTAGATGTATGGATTTCGAATAGGCAACAATCACGTTTAAGTTTAGTTGTTAAATGATTAAGAAAGATTATAGACAAGACAGTCGGCATTACTTAATCGCGCGGATTTGATATTAAGGATGACTAAAAGTTCTAAACTTGCCGAATAATCTTGTTTTAATGATACATAATCAAAGATGTGGAAAATTTAAATGAATTTGACATTACAGAGGGAATAGAATTAGGGAAACAAAAAAATCAATAAATACAGTAGAAAAGAAGACGAAGAACTATTGAAATACATTATCTATATTGTTTCATACCTTTAAATTATTTATTGACCTTTTCAGAGATCAGTGCCTAATGGAAGAGCAAAAAAGAGGGCAATGTTTTTCCCCATTATTTCGAAAAAAAGAGAGGCCGTCCAAACGAGAACCTCATTCCATTCTAATTTTTACCTCTTCCATTTGGCACCGATCTCTGAAAAGACATGGGACCACACCACATGGAAATAACGATTTTCCGATTTTTTAGCGTCTCTGAAAGATGTTACGTTTAAAGTTATATTTGAGCACGTTTACTGAGCTCATTTTTTACCATATCGGTTGGACTGTGTGGTCAAGAATTGAATGATGGATTATTTTACAATATTATGGTTTCATTTTTTAATATTTGGTTTGAAATACCAACCTTCGCGGCTATTCAGTTTCTCCGTTTCTTATTAATATCTGTTGGGGCTCTTTGAACAATATATGTTTTTTCCTTGACTACCAAAAATCAAAACCTGAATAACTACTCCTTTGTTAAAGGATATACTCTTATATTGAAAAAACCAATCATAATATACTGTAATATGATCTTAAACTATCCAAAAAACGAGTACTTCAGTTGTTGAAAATATAAATTTTTCTAGATTTCACGTTTAAATTTAACACTATATTTTACGTCAATTTTAAGGAAAATTCTAAAAATTCTCAATATAAATATTGAAGAAATATTAGGTTTAAGATACTTTTGTGAATTCTCGTTCTTGCGAATTTTTTTGGTGTGGCACTGTAGTCTAAAGTTAATTTCATCGCAAGGTAATTAAGCCATTGAAAATTGGAAATCTACGGCATCAGTTGGTCCTAACAAAAATGGTATTTAAAATAAAGATAATACCATATATATTACATCTTTATTGATACATTATTATTATGTTTCTGCTGCTTGTTGAGATCGACAGAGATACGTTTGTAAATAGGATGCCTATAGCGTTTTCTCATGGGTGGTGGTTCAATGGAGTTATAGCTTTATTCTAATAAAGATTTAGCGCCTCTTCTGGCTCGGCCGAGCTCTGTTAAGTGGGTGGCTTGAGCGTCTTCTGCAGTTGTAAACGGATTCAAGGTTTCGTACGGCTGGATCGTCAGGGGGTGTGCGGCAGCACTTGAAGGTGATTGAGCCAAGAGTTGTAGTAGAGGTTGAGCCAGGAGCTGAATTTGAAGTAGATGTAGAACGAAGAACGAAGTCGAAAGTTTTTTTTTGAAAAAGTGTTACGCTGATTAAAGTTTTTTAGCACGTTACTTTGTGCATTTCATTTCTTTGTTGCCTCTTGGTCAATCCAAGGGATGGGGCAAGTTGCCTTATAGACGACAATGTCACAGTATTTTTTCGTATTATAGATAGGTCTGTTACAAGACATTCGTGCCAATTTAGTTTGCAAAAATAGCGGCTCAGTTAAGGTGGTGTCGATAAAACTATTCGAATTTTGTAAATTTATGTTCGAATCGAACAAAATTAAATAAAATTTTACTTGGCTTATATACGTGTACATTTATATTTTAACGGGTGTCCACTCCAATCGAAAACATAAATATTAAGATTTTTAATAATGAATGTCTAATTTCACGTAAATAATCTCAACTTATTTTTACGTCAGTTTATTATATTTGACCACAATTGTCTGTCAAGGATAAATCATTTCTAGAATAGTAGTGTTAAGAACTTTAACTGAGCTCTTGATTTTCTGATTTCAATTGACCACTTAAGATTGAATATTGGGAAATCATCATTTACAAATGACGTGTAATTTAAACAGTTTCATTGTTTTCAAATATTACCAAATACTTCATACTATAGCGATGTTCGGAGAGAATGATAAGAAAAGAGTAATATGTTTGTGATCACAAAAGAGCTATGCTAATGAGAGCTCAATATTGATTTTGAACGAATCAACATTCTAGTAACAGTACTGTTAACTAGCAACGTTCTAATAATCTATATTTCCGAAAACGCTCAGAAAAGTGCATGTCCTTCGATCATTAAACTCAATCAGATAAGTTTACTAAATGACCATCTTGCTCATGCGTAAATATTTTTGGTTTTTTTCATTTATCACGTGGTATTTATCATGTTTTTTATAATAAATGTTTCGTATGATTAATATTTGGTTTTGATGAAGTACATTCTGTCATCAAACATATACTATTGTTCTGTTGAAAGGGGTATAAGGAAATGAAGAAGTACGCATTTCTTAGAAAAAAAGAGTTTTGAAAAGCTGTTAGTTATTACTGTATCCTACAGAAAAATAAATTAAATATAATGGAATGGTGACGTTTTTAGTCGTTGTATGGGAATAGAAGAAAGTACTGTTTTCTGGTTATATATATACTTTTAAAAATATTCATCAATAGGACTTAATAGACAGGGTAATGGAATTCATAAAAATAGAAGCAGTGAGATTAAAGAATCTAATAGCGAATAACATCGAAAGAACGAATAAAAATAAAATTTATAGCATTACGGTAAGAGCAACTCGATTATTTATATTTTAATAAATTATTTTTTCTAACGAGCTTCTTTCTTCTTAAATTATTTTTATTGAATTATAGAAAAATATCTACTTTTTTAAAATCATGTATTCGTGAAAACGTGAAAAAATCCAATTTGATTGTTTTCGATTTGATTATCAATAAATAAACATTCCCACACATCGTTTAGTGTTAATCGCTGGTCAGAACAATCAATTATAGCCACTTGATCGATGAACACTCGGCAATTGCAGCTTTAGTTGATTTGAAATAAACAAGTCTGGCCTGTTACATCATTTGTTGGATTGAATATAAAGAGTGCAATGCTCTGTTCTCGGATAATGACGATTGTCACATAATTCACTTATAGTTGATATGAAATTATAGTTTCATGTTTGTTTTATCGTGAATATGTATAGCCGAAACGGGGAAAAAACTCATTTTTATTATATTTAAATCGACATAGTGTGCTGAAAGTGTATGAAAAGTACAAATATAAATAGTGGAATAAATTGAGAAGTTGAAATTTAACGTGAACAGCGATTTTCGTTAAAATCATATGCCCTTGTTTGCAAAAAATGATCTTATCATATTAGATTATATATATATATATATCAGGGTTACACGGAAATCAATTTTTTCAAACGGACGACGGAAAACGGAAATAGAAATTAATTTTTTCAAACGGACAAAGGAAAACGAAAAATGGAAGATGGAATTCCGTGCAACCCTGATATATATATATATTACTAACTCGTCAAATAAATTTGTTCAATAAAGAGATCGTATAATGCTTTAAACTAAAATTCTGCCCGCTATCAAAAAATAAGAATTTTCGATTTTTAAATGTGGCTGAAAGTTTTTGCGCTTATTCAACAAAAGATGTTTTACTACAATCTATCTAGGCTTGTTTCAAGCTGTCTTACAATATTAATATCTTTCTAAAATGTTAAATTTGAGCACGTTTTCTGAGCTCATTTTATTATCATACCAGTTTGCGTGATTCTGTAAATTATAGAACTTAAGTAAATATAATTTGATGGAATTTCGTAAATAATGGATATGATGATTTTCTTATCTTTTCTCCTATCCTACAAGTTTTCACGTGTCTCATTTCCCTATGAGATGTTTTTAATAACAGTAGCACGCCAAATAAAATATTCGGTTCCTAATATTTTGACAGTTTATTCTAGTTTTCCAGGTGAATTTTCTAATAGACTTAAATAATCAATTTGAAATATATATCACAAAACACCTAGACCATCAAAAAATGCATAGTTCTAAGGGCATTCCCACGTAAATAATGATTTTCTAAATTTTTAAGCTTTTCTTCTAACATTCACGTGAACTCTACACAAATAGTATCTCAAGTTCTTGGACAATTTTAAATCCTTTGCGAAAGATTAGATTTTAGCTCGTTTTATTATCATTTCAGTTTTTGTGCAGCCCTGTAAGAAACATTTTAAAATTATTACGTTTAAACTAAAAGTACTCAGTTGAATATTGCAAAATTCATATTTTTATATGGAAATTCTATTTGCTGGCTTCAGATTTTACTGCCCTAATTTTTTTCAAGTTGATTATTTAATATTTTCTTCAAAATAAGAATGGTTCCTTAAATTATTGGTAACAAAGGACCAATATATTGATTTGCAATAATTTTTAAACATCTTTAAAACCTAAACTTTACTTTAACCCAAATTTTTATAATTCTATCCACAAATAAAATCAAGTGGAATTTCTGAGATAGTCCACGTAATATAATTTTATTCAGAGCAGCTTAAACAAACAATCGATGCCAAATTACCACCGCAATTGAGGCGCACTTTTTTAAATATTATCTTTTCATTTTATTTTTATGATTATTGTTATTTTCCACACGATTGAAAGAACACCAAAAGATATTCTTCAATTTATTTAAGCAAAAACAGTATAGAACGAGCATTAACTAGAAAATAATCATAAAAAATCAAATAAAAAATAATATTTAAAAAGTGTGCCACATTTTGCGGTGGTAATTCTATTTGGTATGGACTATAAATAATACGATATTTTTAATAATAGAAGAGAGGCACATTGCCTACCAAAATGTAGGAATAAATTAACGATCAAAGGTACAAAAACCATTATCAATAATTTAGCGTTGGCGGAATTGTCGAGTTGCTCGGTAAACACATACACCACACAAGCTGATTTTTTGCTACCGACGACAATCAGCGAAGAGATAAAGATAAATAAAGTTGAAAGTCGTTCACTTTTTTTGTGTTGCTCGTCACCAATTGTCGTTGCTAATTTCGACATATGCCCCCTTCAATCCACTCGTCAGAGCCAATCAAACATTCTTACGGTTTTTTATGGCTATCATCCATCTTTGTTCATAATTTATTTCTGATGATTTTATTTCTTCCGTTTTCCTGTGAAATATTTGTATCAATGGTGGTTTAAAGATTATAGCAAGAATATTATACACATCGCAATATACTTGTCAGGTGTTATGTGTTTGAAAATTGTTACGTAACACGTCTACTCAAATTACCACACAATTATTTCATCATTTTTATTTTATCAATACGTGTTTTGCTTTAAAGTGTCATTTATTTTATTTTCGTCTTGTTTAGTAATGCTTAGTCAATTATTGTCAAGCGAGTTATTCTAGTAAACTGGAGCAACTGTTTCGAGCTCAACTTGTAAACATTGATTGGCGGAAGATGAGTTCTTTTCGTTCCCCACCATGTTCACCTTTACTGAAGGATGACTGATAAAAAACAATTACGAACAGCTGTTGGGCAGTCATTCGAAATATTTTAAAATCGTATTTGCGTCAATTGGATTAAGTTTTATGAGATTTTCATTTTCATTATTCTTATTACTATTTTAAGGTAGTAGGTTAGTTTTATGGTTGAATTTGCTTGAAATACTGTCTTAATTGATAAAAAATATCGTATTTGCTAAAGTATAGTAAGAAATTGGATTATCAGATTCCTTCTGAAAAGAGTTTTAATATTATTTTTTAATAAATAATTATATTTGCCTCGTACTAGATTTTCATTAAATCATATAATATAATTTCAAATTTAGTTTTAAAAAAGTTCTCGTAGAGATTAGTAAAAGTCCAAGTTGGAATAATCATTTTCTGATATTTAGGAGTTTGTTAACGTATGTATGGCCTTTCTAGAAAACACTGTTCTCATTGATTTAGACCTTCTGCCAAGTTAGATCTTTAATATCTATCCAATTTGGCGTGAAAATGTCATTAAAATTTGCGAGGAACGTGATATAATATAGGTACATTTTTTCAAAATTTGTAAAATTGACAAAAAAGTTAGTTTTTAAGTCTTACGTAGAATATCGCTTCTAAATAGAGCAAAATCGACATTCTCCTATGGCGTGTGTTAGTATTAAAGTTATACAGTCGAAATTACGAAATTAGTACTCCCTGATATTTTTTGATAGAAATTTTGAAAAGTTAAAAATTCCAGCCCCCGGAGACCTAAAAAGACTTCTTCATATCTAAATGGGAGCCAAGTGGAAGACATTCTCTACAATCTCTACATTGACTCGATAATATTCAATACTTTCATAGAATTCTACGTACTTCTTTGTGAGCTTTAACATCAATTTTATTTAAAATTAAAAAAAAAAAAGAAACATGAAAAATCCTTACTTTGGATGTGATTTTAAATAAATTTTATTTCTGTTAATAAGTTCGTCTGGTAAGTGAGTGACCCATTATTAATAAAAAAACATTAATGCATATTTCATTCTGTCCTCACTGCTGAGCATATAACCTAATTCAAACCGCAATTGCCGGTAAAACCAAATAAATTTTGTAGCACGAAAAGTGTGGAAAATTCCCACATGTCATAAGACAACTTCAAAAATGTTAAATCAACACAGGTATACTTGAAAGACAACAACAATTATGTGCAAATGCACTTATCTTTTTGGATATGTACCATAAATGCAATCAAAGGCGGTGGAACGTCTCACCTTCTTTACTATTAAACATCCTAAACGCCAAATGAAAATTAATGTTTGACAAGTTTATTCCTGATAAGAACTAGTTTTAAAATATCTAAAATATATGGATTTAAGTGATATAAATGGTAGATTAAAAGTTAATATAATTTGGATTTAGACGTTAAAGGTGATATGTTCTCTTCTAAACTATTTCAGACAAGTTTTAATGTTGTAAGATTATTGTTGTGATCCTACAGATGGTGGATTCACGGCTAACGTTTTATTGGCTCGGATATTAGGAAAAAGAATATATGAAAATACGATTAGATAAGTTGATAACAAAACTAGGGCACAAGTAACGTGACAACAAATATTAATAAATATAATTAAATATATATTTTCATTTCAGAGATCGATGCCTAATGGAAGAGCAAAAAATTAGGGGCGGAGAAAAGGTCTTGTTTAGACATCCACACGGCCACTAAGGCCATCACGTCTCTTCCTCTTTTGTTTGTCATCAATATTTTTATTTTATCCATTTTCATTTTTAAATTAAACTTTTCATTTCTTGTCATCAAAAAAAAGATAACAAAAAATACGTGATGGCCTTAGTGGCCGTGTGGATGTCTAAACAAGACCTTTTCTCCGCCCCTAATTTTTTGCTCTTCCATTAGGCATTGATCTCTGAAAAGGACAATAATTAACGTTAACGGGACTATCAAGAGTGACTAGTAAAGTGTGCGCTTTGGCTCTCAGCTTAACCTTCCGTCACAACAATTATCATATAGTCTGGCATAAATCTTTAAACAAACGAAAATATTATTTTCAAATTAACATGAGATAAGACACGAAATACGTTTAAGTATTGTACAAATTTAATCTAGAAACTAACAGTGCTTAGTTAAACTAGAGAAATGTATCATTTTTATTTTTGCAGATATACTAAACTAAAAAAGCTATTTGATGGAAGAATGTGGTTTGGAAAATACCGAAACAGGAAAATCAATGTAACGAAAGAATTTTGGAAGCATTTAAAAATCAAACTTTGCGTTTTTGATTACTGCGTAAAATAAAATCCATTAGATGCTATCTGCTTACTTTGTGCATATATGCAGATTATTAATTGTATCATTTTAAAATGGGATAAGATAAAGTGGTCTTTAATATTCTAATTTTATTGTGATATTAGGACAAGATTTTGAACTTTCGCGTTTTATTTTACCCAATAACCAAAAAACGCAAAGTTTGATTTTTAATTGCTTCCAGAATTGTTCGTTTACATTTAGTATATTTAAAATATTTGATAGATAATTAGAACATACTTAATTTAAAGAGCCCAAATGAATTAGTAAAAACAGGACATCAAAAGAATCACTTAATAAGAAATTGTTGTAAAAATTTATTTCGCCACAGATATTTCTAGGAGAGCCTGCATAATTGACGCAAAATTAGTCTTCAAGTTTTACGCAGAAATTAATAATTCGCGTTAAAACATCTTTCGGTTTGCTTTTTACAGCTTTGTACCATCAAATATTACATCATTTAGTAGGCTTCAAAATATCGGATAACGAGTATATATCTTGTTTTTAATAAAATCCTTAACTTTATTGTATCTATACAATTTGTTTGTTTAATAATTTGAGCCGGATGTTTCTCTTTTCTCAAAATTTAATTTGATCTAGATGATCTCGTGTATTAGCTACTTCTAGTATTCTAAATATCTGTTATCAACCGTATAACAAGAGAGGCATTTATTTAACCTTGGCATATTCTTCCTGGAGCTTTAAAGAGTTTTTCTCCTCCATAGTTTCCTCAATTCTCTACATTTCTTTTAAGAGAATAAAAATGTGAAAAAGTTATATTGAACTTTTTAAAATTCGAATATTTGATATTTGTTTTCTTCTAGAATACTCTAAGTGGAACATTCTACAATTTTCTTAAAATTGTTTGCTTTTGAAATGCAATGTGTGTATAAACTTTATATAGTTTTGCAGGTAATCATGAGAAACTCCATAATACTGATGATAATATGAAATAAAAGTATCTTTGTAAAATATTTAAAATACAAAAATTTTTCTAATACAATTTCCTAGATTTCCTAATATTCAAATAAATTTAGAAACTACCCATTCATTTATATCACAAAACCAAACTTAAACCGACATTCGACGCAAAAATTGCGAAATTTCTTTGCTTAAATGTATAATATTTGTTACTGATTATTTCTAAATAGAAACAAGTCCTTAAAATTTTAGATCCTTGCGCCTGGACGGGTACCTATTTTATTATCTCAAACTAATTTTGTTAAGAGAATAAAAAAATTTTTAAGAGAATCTAGAAATGCATTCCAAAAATGAAATTCATGTTTACAGCTTTTAGGCTATTTAATCATCCTATATTTTTCGAGCATAGCTTGTATCTCTTAAGTTTTAGAACAAAACTTATTGTTAATTATTCTCAGATATTTAGCGTAATTGCTATCAAAATAATTATTATACCAATTAGCCTGAAATTCTTCATTGTTTTCCACAATGACAACAAAATACCTAAATTGTTGTTTTTGCGGTCGTGTTTCAAGTGTACCTGTGTTGATTTAACATCTTTGAAGTTGTCTTAAGACATGTGGGAAATTTCGACCCTTTTCGAGCTACAAAATTTATTTGGCTTTCGCGTGAACTCGCACAATTACAATTTACATGATGAAAAAATGGGTAATGGTGAAGCTCAAATATTGTGATTTATCTTTATATTCTATGTTAAGTTAGCTTTATACCAACTTTCCCGTAAAAGGCATAACTAAATACCTACTTGTAAGTTCTCTCAAAATCGCTGTTTTGGGAAGGATAACTAATTGATCAGCAGTCGATGAGGTTATAAGCAATTATAGTCATTTTCAGAGATCGGTGCCTAATGGAAGAGTAATAAAAGAAGAGAAAATTATATGTCCACAAAAAACATTTTTCTCAATTCCTCTTAAATATGTGCTGCCCATAATTTCGTAAAAAATAATGGCCGTCTAAAAAGAGAGGCCGTCCAAACGAGAACCTCAGTCCATCCTAATTTTTTCCTCTTCCATTAGGCACCGATCTCTAAAAAGGACAATACCGTATTAAAAAACTTTTGTTTGGTCTAAATTAAATCGTTAAAAATTGTTAACTAATTTTCAAATAGTGAAAAACTTTAAACTTTTTTACATTTTCGATTTAAAAATATTGTTGCGGTGTTGATTAAACGATATTCGAACTCTGCATTTAGGATTAAGTTTTTTGTGCGATATATCTAGACCTTCTTTTGAGAAATTAAATAATAGAAATGATCTTTCACGTAGAAAAATGTTATTTATTCCAGTTATAATTGTTAAAAAATCTTCCAAGCTCATTCGGAACTCGAGTTTTTCTACGATATCCATTAACTCTAAGCAATTTTATTATGCCGAGAAAAAAAATAAGCTTCAAATAAATATTAATGAGAAAAATGACTTAAAGAACAGAAGGAAAAATTGTGGTCTTGCTTGGGGCAAGAAAAAATTAATTTATTGTTTCGATTATCTATTGCCATTTTCGAACTTATTATCTGTACAATGACACATTAAATGATGATATTTTAATTATTACTAAACTAACAACCAATTTAAAAAATATATCCCTATAGTACATGAAACGTGCATTTAGGATAAATAAAGTACCATATCGATTATGTGAAAATGAATATTTTCAAATATCTAAATTATTTTTGTAGAATTTGTTTCTTATTATTGTGATTTATATTTTACAGAAATAAGCTTTTCGTGATTTTTTCTTTATCTTCCTGAAAGCTTAACATTATTATCAAAATGTCATCAAATTTGAGCTGACAGTCAAGACATTCGACAGGTCTAATTTATTTTGAAAGAAAAGTTTACTTATAATAAATGTAATTGTAATAAAATACTATTAAAACATGCCACTGAAACACCAGGTGTCTTTGATTTATTCCATATCCATAATCCTAGATAAAGTTCATAATAAAGTTCATAAGGATTATCTTCCTATTTTATCACATAGTGTATCAGTGTCTGATCAATACATTACGATGGAAAAAATATATATTGGCGCGTTACTATTGGCGGAAAACTATGACACGCCAAATGTGAAATACAAGATATGGAAACTCATTTGAGGGTTTTTCATAAAATTTTCTAGTTCAGTATTAGTGTTTTTAGATATTTCAAGATCAGTTTATTAAACTTGTCGAAAAACGTATTTGTTATTATTACTTGGAAATTTAAATATCACCCTAAAAATGTGTTTTCATTGGATGTGCTATGATTTTTCAGTTTTGAAGGTTTTTGTAACTATCACATTTGATTTTACAATAATAAATATGTTTAATAGACTACTTAAATACTGTATAGAGTGGTGTACTGAAGCATAAGTATTACCGACAGCTAAAATATAAGTTGAATTATATTCAATATAAGAATTTATTTATTAACTTTAGATTAATAAAGTCATATCAAACATTTTCCCAAAAATCGTCCATTTCTTAACAAAAAAACAACATCTTAATCAATGATTCTTTATATAAAATCAAAGACGCCAATGTTTACCTATAAAATCCAATTTATCCTAGGCGAGACGAACAATAATGCACTTCAAGAGTTTTGCCTCTTCGCGTGTTTGAAAAAAAAGCGCAGAGACGGCACAACTTTTTTATGATAAGATTCATCTATTAAACAATAATAAAATTGATAGAGAGATAGTCGCGCAAATATCATAATCATATCGATAACCCATTAAGATCCCCGCCCGCTGAGCCTGGCACATTGTGTGCAAAAAATATTATTTTAATTCATAATTGATATTGTCTGAGCAACCGCCGCCAATCAGGTAAATCTTGTTTTACTTAATAATAATAGAATGGTCCCGGTTTAGATGTGAGCGTTATGACTGTCTATGATTCTCTTAAACCTTTCTTGTTTCATATGGTTATACTTTTTAACAAATTGCTTTAAATTTAATTTTTCAGATACGGCTGTCTGTTGGCGTTGTTTTAAAACTTGTCTAGAAAAAAGTGAGAAAGAGAGGGAAAGAGTGTGTGTGTACCCAAATCATTTCCCAATAAAATTAAGTAAATTGTAATAAATGCACATTTTTCAGCTACTACCAATCATGTCCGACGAGGAAGAACAATAGTAGGTTATGCGTTCCAGTTTCAATTCCAGTTACTCAAGCGCCAACTCCCTTAACCCCCTCTCCTACAGTAGCTCCTCATCGCAGGTCTGCAGCTTCCGACGCACTTCCCTCAACTCCGACAGCTCTTCCGTGCGCTTTCGTGAACACTTCCCCCGCGATGCGCGACCTTCAAGTCTTGCAACGGGTTCCCCTATCAGTTCTCGAGTGTCGCGCGATGAGCAAACGGCGGGTCTTTTGGAGCGCTATGGTAGCACGCGTAAATCTTCCGAAAGTAGTACGTCGCAATTTCTAAAGCAGCGCAGACAACAGCAACAACAGGCCGAGTCCGACTTTGGGTTCAACAATGTGCACAGTGCTCAGCGACGGACATCGTTTGAGACGGCTGCGTCCACTTCAAGCACAATGGCTCCATTTTCGCGCGCCAACCAACCGAAGGATGCCCAAGACGTCACGCAAAACGAGTACATTTCTCGTTTAATGGCCGCCCACAACCGTGTCGACGACTTGCTGCGCTCGCGCGGGCTCAGCGCCGAAGATGAGAGAAAGTACCTGCGCGCATGGGAAGAAATCCCGATAGTGCGCGAAGAGCGCTATCGGCGAGTGCGCACGCCAAGCAGCTCCAGTGATTCCGGTTTATCGACCGATAACGACAGCGATCGGAGCAACGCGGAGCCGACGGCGGCCGTTGCGGAGACTTTCAGCTTCGACAAGCCAGAAGATGAAACTTATGTGGTTTTCACGCGAAATTTTGTGACCAGCAAGATTGCATTTTGTGAGCAAACAGTAAGCTTTGAGCTGGACAAGAAGGGAAACAACAATGAGTTGGTTGAGGCTCCGTTTTCGGCGAAGAACGGATTGAAGAAATCGTCGTCTCGTTTAGCAGTGTCACACGCAAAGTCATTCAAAATTCCTCATAGTGATTTATCAGTTGAAGCTCAAATTATCTTGCCAATCTTCACTAAGAAATCAGTGTCAGCTACATTAGCTGTACCCAAAAGAAAAATTATACAAAAGAAGAAAGTTTCGAAGAAAGTACAGCCGGAGCCGGCGGTGGAATGCTCACCGTTGTTTCGTCAATTATCCGTCCCTAGTGAGACAAAGTTCAACATGGACAATGTTCACAAACCAGTTAAGGTGCAAGCGTCATTCAGTGCGATTGATATAGCGGAAAGAGCGCGGCAAGCAGCTCGCCAGCGAAGAACCTACAATGAGGTAGTTCGCGTACAGCAGCAGAACGTGTTGGCGAGTCTGAAGCGGAAGAAAAACCCAGCGATTCCAAGTACGGCCGAGATATCCATTCAGCATTGCAGTTTCTATCAAAAATTTGCCGAGAGCAATGTGCGGCTCAACCTGAGAATGACAGAAAGAGCGCCGAAGAATGCTAAGGCGGTGGTGGCTCTGCCCGCCCCACCGCGCGTCGCCTATGCTCGCCTAGACGTCGACTTAATAATGACGAAGCCGCCGCCAAGACGCACCAAGACGCAAGAGCTACCAAAGCCAAAACAAGTTATCGGTAAGCTTAACCGATCTTTTACAGTGGAACTGGAGAAAGACGAGAAGGAGCAAAGAAAGGTTAATCGTTTGAAGATACCCGAGTACTTCCTGCAAAGTAACGCCGAGATAATGGAAGATATCAACAGCGTGAAGAACGGATTGAAGAGAGTACCTATAATTGGTGGATTTTTAATTGGGCCAAAGCCTAAGGAGAACAATCAACCGCAATCAACTCTCAAACGATCCGGAGCTATTCGGCGAAAGGCTAAGCCGGATTCGGCACCGTACTCGGACTTTTGCCCGGCGCAATCGAAAATACCGTCGATAAAGATCGAGAAGCCGCCCGATCCGCCTGACACTTCGCACAGGTTGAGAAGAGCGCCTCCGAAGAACTGCTCAAAGAATTATTTAAACTTGCATGGCTCCCTAGAGCAATCCGCGACGCCTAGAGGAGCCACAAACACCGAGTCACAAATATTCGCGGAACTGTCAGATACCGATAAGATCCTAATTGAGCGCTACCGCTCACGCATTCATATACCTCGTCCCAAGGCGATAATTAGAGCATTATCGCCAATCAATGCACTGCGTGTATTCTCATCGAGAGAGAATTTGTCATCGTCATCCGAATCACTGCCAACGTTTTTGAATCGGAAACTGCCACGCTGCAGATCGCCGACGCCCTGTCGGGAGAGTCGACCACTTAAATTGAGCCCGTGCAAAATTGTGAAGAAGTCAACGCATCAGCGACGACACTGGCTCGACTTTGAAATAGAGCTGAAGCGGGTCGATTTTGAGAAGCATCGGATGAGAGCTAAGCCGCATCGAAGGCTCATTAAATGGATTCCCCGATGGCGTAGAAGGGGGTTTGTCGAATCACTAACTCAATAATTTCAATAACCCCTTTTTGAACACTTTAGATTAATTAGTAATGAAAATGGGTTTTCAGCACCGATGAGGAAGTAGAAGAAGTGGAGGAGGAAGAAGAGGTCGAAGAAACGGAAAACAACGTTCAACAAGAAAGGGTGAAGACAAAGTCCTTTACAGAAGATGCCGATGGCATGACCGAGGGCGAAAAGGCGATGGCGGTAAAATAATAACACGATAAATACGGTAATAAAGCATTGCAGGCAGCCAAACGACGACATGAAGAAGAGCAGCAAGCGAAACTTCTCGATTATGAAGAAAGACGACGAATCGAACGAGAAAAGGAAGAGGAAGAATTGAAGAAACTGAAGGAAAAACAAGAACGACGACGAATCGAACGAGAGCAAGAAGAGAAAGAGCTGGAAGAAAAGAGAAAAGCCGAAGAAGATCGACGACGCCAGCAGGAGGTAACGTAATAAAATCCCTTAAATTTAAGTATATTTTAATTCAAGGAAGAGCGTAAAGCAAAACTTGAAGAAGAAAAGAAAAAGAAGGAAGAGGAGAAGAATAAGAGGAATCAGTTCATGGGAGGTGGATATAATCCAAATGGTGGAAGGTGAGTCGCCAGGGTCTTTGTAAATGTCTGATTTTGTCTGTAGAAGCTTTGTGGTGCCAAAGAAGTCAGGCGCGCCGAATGACAAGTTTGGAAACATTGTTCAAGCTAAGCAAGAAATGGGAATGACAAAGGAGCAGCAAGAAGAAGCGAAGCGGGTGAGTATTTAGGGAAGCAAAAAAATCTTTTCCATTTGAAAGAATATTTGTTTTCTTTTTGTTGTAATTAAGTTTTCGTGCCAGTTACAATTAATATTGAGCTCTAATCAAAGAGTACATTATATTTAAAAAAATAATATCGGAAAGATAAACGAAATTGACATTTAACGTTATCTGAAATATTAATTTGAAGGCTTAGAATTTTAATTTTGCAATATTAATCATTCATGGGTCAAATATCGTCTTCTGTCTTTTTTTGACTTAAATCAAGAGATTTTACAATAGTTGGGCATTAATAGTGACTCGCATCCAATTAAAAAATAGAAAATTTAAAAATTGGAAAAGATTTTCTAGTAATAATAATAAAATAATCCAAATTATAGAGCTTTACAAACAAAGGTGAAGGTTTGTTGCAATATTTGCTGTGAATTTTATTGTCGTTGTCCATTTATGTTATTTTCAAACAGTAGTATAATTCTATGTAACGTTAACAACATAAAAATTAAAGTAACAGTAACTATTTTAATATGGAAGACTTGAAATTATATTTTAACAACATAATATTAGGAAACATTCTTTTCATTGTATGTTTCTTAGCTATTAAATTTTATTTTAAAACCTATTTTCGAAATTCAACCAAAAGAAAAGAATGTATAGAAGTTTTCAATCATTATTAACAAAGAACGCTTTTAGGTGTACATGAACAATATCCGGAAAGGGATCGCCGAAGTAAGCGAAGTTTCTCCCGCGGAGCTCAAGCAAAAAATCAAAGAGCTTCATCAGCGAATTTGCAAATTAGAGGCGGAAAAATACGATCAAGAGAAGCGTCACGAGAGACAAGAATACGATGTAACCACAACTAATTATTCTCTTCAAAAAGCGTTGTTTCATTTCAGCTCAAAGAGTTGAACGAACGTCAACGACAGGTGACAAGAAACTCAGCGCTCAAAAAGGGAATTGATCCATCTGATGTCGGCAATTCCAGATACCCGGTAATATCATTTACGTGAATTAATTAACCCATTTGTTGTATCCGTTCAGCCGAAGGTTCAAATTGTGTCCAAGTATGATCGTCAGATTGATCGTCGTAATTTCCGTGAACGTCGTTCTGTGTTTGATCGAGTGTGTATTGTGTTTTAATAGATTTACGTGTATGTGCTGTTTAGAAAAACGCTCATCCGTGTTTCCCTGGTATCCCACCACCACCAGCCATTTTCGAGAAGATTATCAGCCCAGTAGAAGAAGAAGAGGTGGCGGCCGATGAAGATGAGGAATGATTGTGAACCAATGTATAACATCCAACATCCAGTGCTTGATTTTTATCGTATTAATGTGCTTTTAATGATATTAGCAACAAAGTGTTTTTTTTTAAATAATTTTTGGGTAAAATTTCAATTTTAATTATAAAAGGATGTGGTCTTGTTGTTGTTGTATTTCTTGATGGGTTTGTGTTTTTAAATGATTTGTGCTAATAAGAAAATTTAATACCGAAAATACTAATAGCATAGGCAAAAATGTACATATTCTTGGATACTATGATATACACTAGCTGACAAAAGTTTTGTCACAAATGTTTTTTTGGGTTTAACTTTTTTGTGACTTGACCAAATTGGCTGATTTTTTGATATTTTATGTGAATAAGTGTTTAACATGTTATAGTAGCAAAATTTGGCTTAAATTACTATGACAATTTCGGTACAACGCATTCCGTTTTCCCTCATATTGATAACAGCTTGCCGGGTGGCAATTGGAGTTTCTTTACGTGGAGTTATCTCTAAAATGTTGCCAATTACTGTTATTTTCAATAAATTATGAAAAAATAAAATTGAACTTTAAAAATTATTTAAAAATGCAGTGCAAGAAAAGTGCGTAATATCTTTGAGCCACGCGTTTTACGATAAACGCTTTTCACTGTAAAACGGATCATCGCAATCACAAGCGGGAATTTGTAAAATAATCTACAACCATATGAATCTATCATATCAAAAAATCAGCCAATTTGGTCAAGTCACAAAAAACTTAAACCCGAAAAAACATTTGTGACAAAACTTTTGTCAGCTAGTGTATGTGAAGAGCTCACCTTCAAATTGGGTAATTAAACATTTAGGGAATAAAGGAGCCAGAATTAAACCATTTTAACTTTTAATAGATTAAATTAAAATTTTTGGAAAATGATAAAGTCATTTTTTCGGTGTAATTTTCATTATTTATGACGCATATTTCGCAACACCTGTTGGAAATAAATTTTTGCAAATTTGTGTGTTAGTTACTCAACAACACAAGTGAGATATTCAAATATTTGGCTAAAATGAGAAAATTAAAATCGAAATAGCGGACTTTTCAAAGATCGATGCCTTATGAAAAAGGAAAAAAAAGAACAAAAAATAATGGTCTCGCTTGGAAAGACGTTTCCGTTCCTCTTCAACGTTTGTTGAGGTACATAACTATTATTTTTTCTCCTTTTTACCTCCTCGATCTCTGAAAAGTACAATAAATAAATTTAAATTATTCGCGAAAAACTCACTTTTAACTATAAAGAAGAGTGATGTTTTAAGATAGTATTAACTCTCTATCCAGGACCCAGAACCAGGGGATCCCTCCCATCACTGTCAGATATCTGAAAAGTGCAAAATAAAAAAAACATTGAATCGAATAAGTATAAAAATAGTGGAATCATAGGAAGCTATTAAACATTGAATTAAGAGTTTAACTGAGAAAAAACTCAATATTGTGGTCATATTTCCTCCCTGTTGCGACCCCATAATTTGAATTCGCGCGCACGTTTTTATTCGTCCAGTTTTCCGAGCACATTTGAACACCTGAGTACACTATTTTCCAAGAAAACATCTCTACCGCACCCAATTTGTAATAATGACTATTTCTTGTGTATCCTGGCTAGTGGTTATTCCATAAATTGAATTGAAAAAACTTGAAAATATTTTTAAAAAATACCGACTCATTTTAAATGCGTAATCATCTATTCCCCCAAAAAAATCCCAATAATATAAAATATTTTCTGAATGTTTGTGGATATGTATGTTTTAATTCTTATCGAAAAACATAACTTATTCGTTTAATTTAGGTAAACAATGCGCAGAATTCCAAAAACTTTAGCACATTATAACTTCACAATTTTTAAAGGTTGGTTTTATATTTAAATTAAAGTGTACCAAAACGTGTAATAAAACAGTGTCGGACAAAAATTGCGGATGGCAAATGTAGATTTCAAAAAAGTGTTGTCAAATTCACTCTTTTTTCTATATTTTTAAGGCATTCTAAACCAAATGAAAAACGATTAATCAATAACTTTAAACAACAAAATAAATCAAATTACGATGTAAAAAATAAAAAATTTAAATAAAAAATGAAGGGAATGGTTTTTGCAATTTGTCTACGCCTTTTTTGCAAGATTCGCAGATCGTAATATAATCCTTAAATCTTAAGTTATATATTCGAGAACTACGAATAACTTTATCCGAACAGCTAAACAGCACGTAAACTGAAATTTTTAAAAAACCGTATTTCATATTAAACCACCCTGATGGATAATACCGACGATATTTCTGTAGATCAAGAGAGTTTTTTTTTTAATTATAAATACTTAAACCTGTCAAAAATTCCTAAATGGCGTGAAGTGGTAGAATACAACCTAACTAGGGAGGTTATTTTCCGATCCAAAATATTTCAAGCTGAAAATTGGCGTGGTGATAGCTGAGGACATTTTATTAGTGCACACAAAAATTTGTCCTGCGCTGGAAGATTAGAAAATGTCTAGTATTCCTGAAAAATAAACAGAAAAACCAAGGCCTATGGTTTCCATTCAAACATGTTTGAATACGAAAATTCAATTTTTAATGAATAAATCATAATTTTACCTTTTCAGATAGTGTACATGAATATTGGGAAATTACGGTATTTTTGAATTTAAACAACCATTAAGGTCTGTTTTCTTGATATTAATCACCCAATTTTTATTATTCAGATCAACTCAACTCAAATCGGTATTTGACAGTTCCAAACTCAATTAACAAATGTTGAATCGACAATTCCAATTTTCTTTGACTCGGTGGAAAAGGAATTAACAAAACGATTTTCAACAGATGGTTAATTAGTGTATATTTTATTCGGCGAAATTATATTCTAGATTATTTATTTAATTTATTACTTCACCATCAATAAAGATAGTTTTAAATAAAAGTTTTATTAGAAACAATATTTTTCTAAAAAAATGTTATCAAATATACAAAACGTCTGCTCATCACAGACTAGAAAAACCCAGTATTATTTACACATATACCTATAATTTGCTCAAATTGTCCACGTTTAATGTCACTCCATTATGATTTGATTTGCGTTGCTCCAAAATCGGCGATGAATTATTCTCATCTTCCATTTTTAGCTCGTCATAACCTCCCAGCTTATTCTCAAATTGGCTGATATTATATCTTTTGATGATTGCTGAGTCACAAAGTTGTTCCTGAACATTGATGCTTTAGCTTTTTCAAAAATGGAATAAATTCAAACCAAAGTATGTTGCTCATGCTCTAATATACGAGGGGCAAGAACATAAAGAAGAATATCAACAATTGGACACGTTATTAAAACCGAAACGATGCAAATGTAAATTATCTGCAAGTGCAGTATTGAAAAGAATCTTGTTGAATGGATTAATTACCAATTGTGTGGTGTCGCGAAGGTGCGGAAAATCATCTGTTAGTAGGATCAAAGATGGTGCAAGAGCACACTAGAATCAAAAAAGTTTTATTGATGAGTTTTGGAACCTACTTGAACGGTAGCCTTCGGCACCATGCATAGAGAGATAATAAACTGTTCGCGGATGTTGAAGTTTCCAGCAGCTGTGAGTATCATCGAGGTTATGAAACGAACAGCGGACCCGATGGCGATTAATGACAATGCACATTGAATATCGGATACAGTGATCTGTGTTTTATTGATATATTGTGGAACTGTGATTTTTTTTGATAGTCGAGGGAACAATAAAGTTTCCCCAAAGAGACCACAATTGAAAATAGAAATATTATCATGTTCAATCGTGTATCGATAATTTCCATGTAAAAAGTCTATAATTAATTTCACGTGCACGCCAAATGGAAATGACAATGTTTCAATATTTAAACGTGTTTTACTAATTTACACGTATCATTTTCATATAACCTGACACGTCATTTTTACAAGCACGTCTTAAACTATTTAAAAACATGCTCTTCTTACCGAAATTTGCAAAATGAGAATCTTTTCTAAGCCCCCAACTTAACCATTCAATTTGGGGTGCATGTGTTTTCTAAATTATCTCTTTTTTGGCGTTTTATTTGTATTAGAAATTAATTTCCGCGTTTTTTGTTGTTGTTGATATTTTGTCAAAATAAAATTATTTTTATATAACGAACTTTATGTTATAATGTTCACTGTGTTATCAGCTTTCTACTTATATATAACTTTCTTCACATACTTTATAAAAAATCATTATTTTGGGTTCAGAATATGTCCATCTTTGTGCCATCATTTTGCGGAAAGCTCTTCTTTTTCTTTTCCAACCCAAGAAGAAAGCCACCGATGCGCACCAAATGCTTGCCCAAGCGGTGATGCTGCATAAGAACCTGTCAAGAATGGTTTCATCGTTTTAAATTGGGATATCTTGACGCCAGACCGAT
Organism: Caenorhabditis plicata; assembly: GCA_963931815.1. Classification (NCBI taxonomy): domain Eukaryota; kingdom Metazoa; phylum Nematoda; class Chromadorea; order Rhabditida; family Rhabditidae; genus Caenorhabditis; species Caenorhabditis plicata. The sequence continues at coordinate 4,751,381 of OZ007493.1, read as the reverse complement.
CAGGACAGCCAAAGAAATTTGAAGACGAAGCACTTCAGGATTTGTTGGATGAAGATTCGGCTCAAACACAGGAGCATCTCTCGGTATCAGACAAAAAAGCAATTTCTCATCGATTGAAAACAATGGGGAAGATTCAAAAGGAAGGAAAATGGAGCTCTCAGAATGTAATAAAGAGCAGATAAAAACAACTTCACAAATTTTATCGGACAGATTTCAAGGAAAGTCTTTTTACATCGCATCGGGCGATGAAAAGTGGGTGTAATACGACAATCCTAAGCGAAGAAAATCGTAGGTTAGTCCCTGTGAACCGACAACTTCAACCGCAAAACCCAACATCCACGGGAAGAAGGTCTTACTGTGCATATGGTGGGACCAACAAGGAATATTGTACTCTGAACTGCTGCAACCTGGCGAAACAATCACTGAGAATCGCTATCAACACCAAAAAGTATAGTTGCGGCATGAAATCGCAGTATAAAGACCAGAATCGACGAAAAGGTCGTATTGCTTCATGACAACGCAAGGCCGCATATTGCTCAAGGGGTGAAGGATACGCTGAAAGAGTTCAAATTGGAAACCGCGCCCGTCGTACTCTCCGGACATTGCCCCGTCGGATTATCATCTTTTTTTTATCATCAATGGCTCATGATCTCAGCGCATTCGAGATCTTCAAGATGTCAGTAAATGGCTAGTAAACCAGAAAAATTCTATAATGATGGAAACCATAAGTTGCCCAAACTCTGGGAAACTTTTATTAATGACAATAAATATTTTGAATAAAAGTTTTGTTTAAGTTTGTCCAGTTTAATATGAGTAAAAAACGCGGAAATTAATTTCTAGACCTGATACAATTTTGTTTTAATTGTATCGTTTTTTCTTTTAAAAACTATTAGGTTAATGAAAAATCAGGGTTAAAGGAGCATTCCAAATAACAAAATGGTCTAGCTTGTACAGGTGTAGATTTAATTTGCAATTTGTTTATTATTTCGCTTTTTTTTCATCACAATTTTGTTTCATTTTGTTTTCTCTTACTAAATTGGTTGTTAAATCAACATATTAATTATTATAATAAAAATTTTTTGTATAATTTATTATATTTAGGATCGAAATAATAAACAAATTGCAAATTAAATCTACACCTGTCCAAGCGAGACCATTTTATTATTCGGAATGCTCCTTTAATCCTGAGTTTTCATTAAACTACACCCCGACAATATATGTAAAATATTTTAATACTAATATGCTAGAAATTATAGGCTATTTCATATTTTTGACGGCGCGTTGCGAATCGCTGCGCAGCAATACCATTACAAATAGAGAGAAAACAAATGACAAGTCTCTATTCTTATAATTGTCGCAATTCACAGTTCTTTTCATTGCCTGGTCAAAAAATTTGAAATAGTCTATATTAAATTTTTTCTTCACATCATATATTTGAATTTCATTCATCGTGAGTCCAATCCCCGTACTAGTTGAAGCCATGAATAAAACTTGTGCCCTTTCGAACAACAAAGATCATAAATATCAATCTTTGCTTATGGATTACCGAATGAATAAGTTTATTTTCGAGCCCTAATCTTTTATACTCATCTGATCGTTGTTTCATTATCTATTCTAGTAAAATGGAAACCGGTGTATCTGTTTAATACAACTCATCTTACATTAATATATAATTAAACTAGTATCAAAATATTGTATTGTTTTAATGAGATTATCACCTACGTAACAAGTATAAACATAAACAAATGGCAAATGTTCTTGCCGACGTCAGCAAACAATTCATCGTTATATGTGTTTCAATATCTTCTTGCTAATACCATAGTTCCCAATTATTATTCCAATATTACACGTTTGATATTTGAAAGATTATTAAAACATTTTGCTGATGATAGTAAATTGCGTATTAATCTTATGAATCATTCTACCATATTTGAGGATTAAACAATTATTGCAAGAAAGCCATTTCGAGCAGCTACGAATCATTTTATATTTATTCTTGTTTGTCTTTGCTTTTATTTTTAGCATTATCTTTACCTTATTGAAGTCTACCGTATAGCCAACTAAAGTAAACAAGACAGGAACCGCTGCAAAATACCAAAGATTGTCGCATTGATGAACAAGAACGTCTATCTGAAATCATTCAACGTTTATATTTGTTATGAAACCCGTTTTCAAACTTTCTTGGGATTGTCATATCTCCAATGAGTTGCTGTGACGCAACAGATTATTAATGTGCCAACAATTCCCGGAAACTGATAGCCCATTGCAAGCATTCCTAAAATATCAATGATCATCAAATCAACCAATTCTTGTCTACCTGTTATTAATCCGAAACTCCATGAGGTGACAATCATGAAACGTCCAAAGTGAGTATGTCTTGCATCTGAGCGCGGGAACCAGCGTATAATCCATCCTAGAGGAAATGCGATTATTCAGAAAATTTTAAAGTTTAGTATTCCAATTACCTACAACTAATCCAATGATGATTGCTGTCACAATTGCACCAATATTTGTCACCAATGTGGTTAAGGTGTTCTCTTAAAAATTCATTTTCAAGATTTAGTTTCAATAAATGTATACGGTAGGGGAATTTTTTTGGTTAAACAAGACTAATCTTATTTATGGTGTATTAAGGATGTAGGATTTTGCAAAAATCAGACTTGTCTAGCAAAAAATTCTAGTTGGAATTAAGTAGCGATTTCTGCTCGTTCAAAAATGCACCAAATTAATTAAGCAAATATATTAATTTTAAGAAGCTTAATAGATTCAAAAAACTTTTACGTGGTTAAATTTTTTCTTCATTTTTCGCTAAATTTATACGGTTAATTCGAGATTCTAGAGAGTTTAGAAACGTCTTAAGTTTTTTTGTTGAAACAGGAAATTCGTATATCGTTAATTTGTAAGTGATTGATGATTTGGGCTAAAGGCAGTTTTGTTTGGCCAAAGAGACAACAGTGTCACTTTAATTTTCCATCTGTTGATTATTTAGCTTTTCTTTTTAAGGTCATTTCTTTTTTATTTTAAGTTTATTAAACTAATAATTTAAATATTATATTTTCTTGGTATTTTTAATTATATAAGGTTTCTAAAATAAAGAAGAACAGTGCAATTTAAAATAAATAGATACGGTTGTTGTTTTGCCTAAACGAGACCAAAAATATATATTTATTAATTATTTGCATCTTAACAATAGGTTTCTTAAGAAATTTTAGAAGATCTTGTTTTTATTTTCACTAAATCTCTCGTAAATTTTCTCTTTTGAACCTATTTGTTTGATTTAAAATTTAACTTCTACAGTAATTCAAGACTTTATAGGAAACAAATAAAATGAAGTTCCAATCCAAGATAATGTAGGGCCAATTTCAAAATGGAAAATTGGTCATTTTATGGCGTGCTACTGAAAGTAAAACTAAAAATGTTTCTTACACTTTTTTCCCAGACTTGTTCGCGTTTTTATTGTATTACGAAAGACCTATTTAATTTTTTAATCTCCCGTTCACGTTTCTCTATTATCGTAATTAATCCGTAAAAACGGGCTCTCAGAAAAGTATTTTAAATCTATTTTAAATCTTAAAATTAATAAAAGCTTGTAAAATTTACGGTAAAATTAGTTAGAACTTGTACGTGAAAAAGAATAGAATGCTCTTGAATATTGTAAACACATCATTTTTATTTGACGTGAAAATATCTCCGATGAAAAATGCTACAACCTTTTGCATCTATATGGATGCTTACCATTTGTAAATGTCACTGCTGCTGTTAATGAGAAAATGAGCAATGAAAAGCTGTTATCGAAGCAGCACGCGGCTGGAACCAAATCAGGAATCCCCTAAAACCCCCATTTGCATCGAATCATTCAGAGAACAACTTTGTTCGTTCCTATTCTCTTTTTGCGCAAATATCCCAACACTGGCCCACTCACGGCTGGGGATACGGTACCCTGAGCAAAACTTGAACACAAATTAAATCATTCTGGTTTCCAAACTCACCCACAGATGATTGCTAGAAGCGGATGGAAATTAAAGACTAGCACGGCGACGACGAAAATGGCGACAGCTTCGCCGAGCACTGAAACGATCCCGAGAGAAGAGGCGAATAGCTGAAATTTTTTGTTGTTTTTTTTTCTTTGAAATGATGACATTATTCGAATTGAGTCAATTTAATTAAACAAAGAGCATTATTAGTATTAAGTATGGGGTTTCTAATATTGTTTTTATTGTTTGTAGTCTTAATCTGTTCAATTCATTTGAATTCTTCAGGAAATCGTGTTCGCGTCTATTATTTGAACTTTAATATTTATTGCTTTCAATTGTTTTTCCAAGATAATTTCATTCTAAAATAGAACGCTATTGAGAATATCCAGCTCTAAATATATATATATATATATTTGATAAATAATTTTGTTTTCCTTTTTTACGTCACATACATGAATTAGCTTTATTCTGGCGAAAGGATAAATGAAATAAAACAGAAATAATTTGAGCATTTTGAAATTAATATTGAATGAGTTAATCAATTATTATTTCATTTATTGTTATTATTTTAGACATTGATGGTTGAATCATCTATGTTGTTAATCTTTTAATTTTTTCTATTCGTTTTGCAGAGTTGTTATTTACTTGTTTATCAGAAAGGTCTTAAACACGTCGACTAAATATATGATTTGAAAGAAATTGCTTCCTCTTTAAATGACGTCACTACCGTATACGGCGGACACTAATTAACAGGAAATTGGTCAAGTTGCTTATAATAATATTTTGATAATTGTTTATTTGTAAACCAAGTTGCTATTGAATTTTAAGGTTCATATTCGAGAAATAGAGAGAGATGTGACGAAATGTTTATTATGCGGAAACTCTCATTGAATCATCAAAACACATGAGGTAGATGATTAATTTTCTAGCCAACTTACGTAGCCACGTTTGATGTATTTCACATTTATTGACAATCCCCATCGTATTATAATGGTGACAAGTGCCAATTTCCTTAGAATGAACTGCCAATAAGGATTAATGTAGAAGAAGTTGTCGAGAGTTTCAATGTTGCGGACGGCGATGCCAAATAACATACAACCTTAATGTTAGTGTTAGTTTGTGTTTTTGACAAGTATCTTGTAAATTACCTATCAATGATGGAATAAAGACGATTTTGGTTATCTTGCCGATTATTAGAGAAATCACGCAAACGATGAATAATGAGATGAGAGAGTGAAGGACCTCGTTAGCGGCGTTTCGGAGATCAAGCGAATTTGATATTACGTTTCCTAGTGGGTTAACTGTAAAAACATGGCTAATGAGAGTGATTTGGAAGCTAAAATTTGGATTATGGGGTGGCACGACAACTTAATTCGTAAAAATTGGAGACCAAATAAAATACGTTAATCTAGTAACTTCGTAAAAAATATTGATGCGCGAGAGAAATTGTAGGTATTTTAAAGTTTACATTAATCTGCACGTTGAAATTTTAAAAAAATAGAGATTAAAGAACGTCAAATGAAATTAGCAATTCTTTAAACTTTAGACGTGTTTTTCGAATTTTACGTTCAAACTACGAAGTTATTTTTCATTGCATTTTATAACTTTTCTCTTAATATATCTAAAAATTGCTTTATTTTACTTAAATGTTAGGTTTGAGAGGTTTTATTAATCTTTTATGCTTTTTTTCTATTGGCATAACTGAGTACTACGCTTCAGCTTCGTATAATTTCAACATAACGTTGAAAAGTGGGCTTAAAATTGGTCATTTTTCAAAGGATCCTACTTATGCACAAGCGTAGATGTTAACTTCAAGCTTAAAGTTAGGTTAAATCTCTCGCTCTTGTGAGCAAGTGTGTATTTTCAAACCGATTACCAATCCCAACGGCCAGCCTCCATAGTAAAATTATCAGCTCGTTTGCACATTTTCATTTACGCAAATTATTTTTGAACTTTTAAATTGTTTGAACTAAAATAGCTACAATTATTTAAAATTTAAGTTTGAGTGAAATAGAAGAAAATATTAGATAAAACCATTACTATCGCAAAATAAGTTTTTTTATTCTGGTGGCACCACAAATCAAAATTATCATTTTGCGACACGTCCGTAGTAAATTGACAGTTTTATTTAACGTTTTAGATATCCATTTTTTATAGATATTTAATTTTAAGGAATTTCGAAAGTTTATTAATTTAAAAAAAGTACACTTGGAAATAGTAAAACGTGACTAAATCTCGTAAATCAGCAATTGCTGGTGGCGTGTTGCCATATTTAAACCCGTTTTATTAATTTTAACACGCAAATTAAAAAGTATTTTTCACGTCAATTTTACAATTCTTAAAATTCAAATAATTTTATATTTACGTGCCTCTTCTGAAGCCCTGCTTTCACCAGCTCACTTGGCGTGTGGCGGATTTAGTCTCTCAATTTTAGGCAACAGATCTATTTTGCAGATCTCCTCTAATGTATTATTATTATTAGCCGTTATGTAATGGCGAGCAATCTGTCATAAATGGAAAAACATATTTTAATACGTGAGATACATTTTTGATACAAAACTGAAGATTAAAGTTAGCATGGAAGTAATATGGTGGCCTACCATACTTATGCTTGACAATTACAATTCACATAACTTTTCTTTAAAAAATAATATATACAATAGAAACGGATTAAATCGTGAATAATTTAGTATAAAAATGAGTTTATTCGTCGATACTTTTGTAGAACACCGTATCATTCCCCCGCCTTATAGTTCTTCATCAATAACTATTCGTTGTTTAACAATAAACTTTTAACTTATCAATTTTGAAATGTTAACTGATATGCTAGGATATTGTCCTTGTCCTCATTTATGTTTAATTATTTCAAAACAAACTGTCATTGTTGAAGAGAGACGCGAAATTGTATTTTTCCAATGAACTATAATAATTATATTTCCATGCAAATAAAAATAGCAAACTATGCACGATTATAAAATGTATCATTTGAAGCTTTAGATTTACAGGTAAACTTAGAAATTCATATGAAGATTGCCGACGTTAAAATTTATTAAACACTGTTCTATTAATCACAAAGATCTTTAAATTCAAATTTAAAAAAAAAATACAATGAAGGAAAAATGAAGAAGAGAAAGGAGTTTTTAATGATTATGCCCGATCTTGAAAATTTACAGACGCGTTTTATAACCTAGATCTTCATTTATCTTTGGAATTTGATGAGATTTAATTGTTTTTCTTGAAAAATATTTGTCTCACCATAAGCTTATAATGTATCTTAAAAGTACACGTTGTCAATATTTTGTCAGTATACTATTTTCCTAATATTTTGTCAGTATACTATTTGGATCATAAGGAATCTATCTGCAAAGTTTTATCAAAATCTGAGAGCCCGACCTAGAACACTTCCCTTGTGAGATGTTGCCCATCAAAGCAAGCCATTGGTAAAATTGACGTTTTCGGGGTAACCCATCAGTTTTCTACTTTTAAAGGATGTTTAAAGTTATAACGCTATGCCAAATGTGATAAAAAGTCGTGAAATAATGTGTGACAGCACATTTCACAATATAACGCATGCATTAAATATATTAAAACGTATATTAATTTGATTCAAACGACAAAATAAGTGCATAAAATTACTTTAAATAATAAATAATAATGGTCGATGAATTGTCACGTCTCTAAATTTGTATTTCTACATTAAACGTGTTCAGTGTTTGCGAAAGGGCCATTCTAACCTTTAGATAGACTTTAGAATGGACTCACAGAGTTAAGTAATTTTATAATAAACACTAAAGTGATCAGTGAGCTTAGCTCTATCAACTGCGATCTATTTGTAAAATTCACCCTAAGCATCCTTTAAAATTTTTTATTATTTTAATACCCTTTTGTTTGTAGGACTAATTAACAAGACCAACTTTTACACTTTACTAATTTGAGTATTATAGGTTTTATTTTATTTAAAACAAAAAAGCTTTTATCCTTTATACTTCCGCGTATTATATAATTATTCATCTAATATATTCATTTTCTTAGAATAGTTTGTTTCGATTGTTACTAGAATGTTTGAACTATAAAAGTCCATATGATCACCATGTTTGAATTAATTAACGCCTTTTTAATGGGAATCCTATACAACAAAATTAGTTTTTGGTTTATTGTCATAATTAATCTTTAAATCTTCCTTCTGCTGGGGTTTCTTCTTTCAACGTAGTTATTTTTTTCTTATTACAATAAGTCTATTTTTTCCAGCTACGGTAAGTACAAAATTGTAAAAAAACGAACATAGATTTTGTCCAGTCACTGCGCAAATTGTAACGTAGTAGCCCAAAGCAATTAAAAAGAATGTAATAATTTCGTTGACCTGAACACTTCTATTTTTAACATCGAACAAGCCAAAAATAGAAACTCATTAACTTACATGTTTGTTGGAAATTGTCGCGAAAATTGTTTCTCGTAGTTTGCTCAGCGTTACCATCCCCACTCTGAAAATCATATTAATTATAGGTTGTTTAATTTAGTTTATATTATTTTTATCAAACAGTTTATTGATTCTAGCAGAGTTTAAAAGTATACTATGACATTACGTAATATGAAAATGAATGTTTGTTCCAAGTTGGCGAAACGATTAGTGGATTTACATAATTTAACGGGTTAACAAAAATTGTTTGCCTGATCGATGGGGGTCGTCATAGTTCATGTAAGATTATGTCTTTTTTATCTTGAATAATATCAATAGGATTCCGCGCGAGTTGACACCAAAATCATTCATATCCAAATTTAGTTCGTCATCGAATGCAAAAAGAAATGTGTTTCTTTTGAAACACTCTTAAATTAGCTCGCAACAAGTGTTTTTAAAGATATAATTAGACGCATATTGGACCTTTAATGAGTACTGAGCCACATGGTTTGTCTTCGTCATTAAATATTAAAACTCGTTCAACCGTCAAATGGACGTCATATGCATTTATACGATTCCCATCTAATTATATACTCGCCTTATATAGCTGACGGTTTTCAATGCCCATTTTTAGATCGACTTTTAGCTTTTTTGCTAAATTCATGAGCATCTTGTTTTTTTTTAAATTACGACGAGACAACATTAAACTTATGATAGTTCAATTTATAATGGAATTGAACTCATAGTTTGTGCTCATTTGATTCTATTGTCTGCTACGAAATGATCTAGATTCTTTTTTTCGTTTCTTTTTTTATAGCGGAAAGTAATATAATAAGATAATAAGATTAATCGTACTGACAAACATAAGTGGAAATTTACAAAATTTAACAATTTCAATATAGGTTTTTAATTAGTAGTTTAAGTCTCTTCTTGTTTTGAAACAAATTTTACTATCTTTACTACGAAGCTACGCAGTCATAATTAAAAATTAATAGAATAGTAGAAAGGAAGAAACCGAAATACCACGATAAATATTTTTTTATGTAATTCAAATAAACTCTAATTAACTCCACGTCAAAGGAAGATGTCATATTTTCACGCAAACCATGAATAAAATATTTGTCTATTGATTCTTCACGTTCAAATTTTAGCACGTCGGCCTTAATATACCTGAATATCCTTAAATATAAGATCTTTTTTATATTCTTTTTATTAGGTAAATATTCGATTATGATGTAGTGTAAATTTAGATTTGAGACTTTATTGAGCATATTTAACTTGGCGCGCTAATTTAGACGTTTATTTTGATGATATTTGTGCGATCAACAGAATATATATCCCTATTTTCACTTGGTTGTAAATACATCCCAATATATGCAGTAAAACAAAATTATTTTAATGGGAAAATTAATTTTAAAAACATTATTAAAATGTCTTGTTATGGCTACCGCTTTCACTATGTTCAATGCTTAAATGCAATTTTAGTAAGGTAGCCTAAATATTATTAAAAACTAATGAGGGAGCTTTGCCGTTCTGCCATCATTTTTAAAATCTCGCATAGAGATACGTGATAATTAACAACACGCGCCTGTCAAGTTTCTACGCGACAATGGTGACTTAAATATTTTTCAATAATTCAATTAATCAGTTCTAAATGAAAACTTAAAAGTTTATGAAATTATACAGAATAACGTCGCTCCCGGTAATTTTTGCTATTAAGCAAGCCTTGGCAAAAAAAACGCTATAGAAAATGAAAATTTAAGGTATAAACTTAAACGGGACAACATATTTATTCGAAGCACTCCAACTACAGTCTTAGAAATGAAAGCTCTGTTGACGTTTTTTATAAAATTTTCTTATTAAATTTCTTATTCAATAATTTTTAAACTTTTTTATTCAATTTTAAAGTTTTTAGTTATTTTGAGACACGTTTATTAAACTTTCGTAAAAGTTTATTTGTTACTACTACGTGCAGACCCGATTGAAATAATGATGTTCCGATTTTCAAGAACTAAAGTTTTTACCGGCTTTATAGAAAACTTTTTTGCGTGCCGAAGTAATTATTTCGCTTATTGAACGCAAAGAACTTCTAAATCCTTCATGGTCTTGAGGCACAGTACGTTAATTTTATTCTTTAACTTAGTTTCTCAAATTAATATTATTTATAGTTTCTGACATCATAGTTAATAAAAATGAATTAAATAATAAAACATACAGAATTTATGACATTTGTAGCTCAGTTGATCTTATTTAATAGTATATGATCAAATTAATTAAAACAGCAAAGAGGGAAAGAACAAATTCTTGTAAATGGGACACGTTTGCTGTTTGATCTTTTAAGACAACCAAATTTAGTTTTTAACAGTACACCAAGTTAAATCGTATAATAAGGCCACATAAAATTCTCTTAAATCTAAAATTTCGTAAAAATTTAAATATGGCTCGGTATCTTAAGGGAAGCTCGTAAAGTTTACGTGAAAATTAGTTTCTATTTTGCACGTGAAGATCAACAAGGTTTGTTCAAAATTTTCAAAATCGTGATTTTTATTTGGCGTGTTACAGTAATCGTCTGAATTCCGAATTCTGATCCTTTCTTCATTCCGCATATCGGATTTTAAATTTTGTTTTTGAGTTCCACATTTTGGATAATGGATCTGTAGAATTTTCAATTCGTCAATTAATTTTGCAAGTTTAAAACTTTTTCGCTTAAAACTCAAAAGTCGTTCGTTTAGATCTCGAAATTTCGCAATTTATTCTAGGTTCACAATTTTTAGATACGATTCCTTTTTTTTTAGAAAATTTCGTATTTTGCTGGATTATAGAAATGCGATCTTTGTTTCTTTCCATATACAAAATTTACCATTTTTAATTCTAAAATTACCGTATGCAAATATTTTTTAATAACTCAGTGATCTTGCAAGTCAAATGAAAATGAAGAGTTGGCAAACTTTAAACGAATTTTATTGAAATCCACGTGAAATTTAGCTACTAAATTACAGAAGTATTACTTACTTTTCTCAAAATATAAGCTAAGCTTTAGTTTTACGATATATTAGGTTCAAATGACTTTTCTGAGCTTATGTTTTTACAAATTCATTTGGCGTGCTATTTATACTAAATAATAAATATTATTCTAAACCATTTACGTTTTGAAAGAGAAAGAAGAAAGATGTTTCTTAAAAATATTTTGAATATATTACAAAACTCTTAAATAAATATCACTACCGTAATCTGATAATTATTTTTCTTAGTCATCAGTTAGTAATCCAAATGTTCTTTGATATAAAGCTAGAACATATTCTGCATTTGAATCAAGTCAAGCATCTCTTTACTACGAAACAACTACGTAATATCAGGTCAGGTCAATTAGGAACTATCAACGAAGCGCAAAAAATTGCGCCTTGCTGTGACTCGAATATCATAATTAAGATGCATTTGTTTGAGCCCAATTCAATTGGGTAGCCGAATGACGCACATCCATTGGTGATTCAAAATATTCTAATCACAATATATAATGAATGAATTGTCATTTGAGATTATAATGGTGTTGAACGAACATTGTTTTAATGTCTCTTATTTTTAATGAATTTGCTGTTGTTGTTGTTGCCTTCGTGGAGATTGGCATTTGATTTGTTCAGGTCTTTGAGCAAAATGATTCACAATCATAGATCTTGATAACTTTAATCTTGTTAATCATAGCTATGGTTAATTATTTAAATTTTTTGGAACGTTTTGCAAAGGGCTAATTTATTTCAGAAATCATCCTTTGGATGCACTTTAATTTTCGTTTGATTCTTGTATAAATCGCGTCATTCTGTTTTTTTTTGAAATTCATCAGACACTTGCTCAAAAATATCCCCTTAATACTGATTGTCAATTAAATATTCTTTTGTACAATGTACTCTTATTTACTATTTTTGCGGGGATATTTAATGAACGACAATTGATCGTTTAATAATAATTGGATAAAATTAGAAAATATTTCGAATTCATTCTAGCCATTTCTTTTAAAATTTGAATAGACGCAACAAATGGCTCGCCTTTATTGGAATATTAAAATAACCTTGTTTTCTATTTGTTGTTAACGTTCAATGTCGTTTATTTATTCGCTGAAATTATTGGTTTTCAGATGAAGCAGGACAGTCGCTACCAGACGAATGCTCATTTCATGGTTTGGGTGGTTGTCTGTGACTAATAAATAAACGTATTGTTTACAGAATCTTGCTCTTATTATTTTTGTTTTACCGTCGATTCTATGCCGCAAACAGGAAGAAGCTGTCAGTTTATTCTGGGACTCTTTAGATCCATATCTAATAGGTTCGTCGATTTTTTTATCAAAATAATGGGCAGAGTTGAAGATTGTAATTCAAATATACATCGTTCGGGAAAGTATATTTACAATGGAAAGCTGCCTGAACTCGATTTCACCTCGCAGCCGTTGTGCAGGTTTTTAATAAAAGTTCCATTGGAAACGAAATTTTTAGTCCACATTGATGAGCAAATGTGTGCCTTACATAAGGTTAGTCAAGCCTTGTGACACCAAATAAAATATCTTTTAAATTTTAGAACTCAGGATCGGATGATTTCATATCAACTATTTGTGAGCAGCCACATTCCGAATTGAGCTTAAACGCCGGCGTCTATGAGTTTTTTAGTGATCCACGATTGCCCTTCTCGTTTCACGTAAAGAAAACAATGTCCCCTATTATTAAAGGTAGGATAAGTAGAATTCTTTAAATTCTTCCAATTCAGAGTGTGATGACATTGCGAAGAACTTGTTTCAATATCACGGCAAAGAAATACAACTGACGAGCAATGGGATGAATGAACGATGCTTGCTGAGACTACCTAAAGGTGTAGCCGTACAAGTACTCGAGTTTACTACTGTGAAGAGGAAAAAGGTAACACATAGGAAAGTGTACCCAAATGTTCAATATTTCCAGTGCTGCCCGGATGTGCTGCTCCTTTCAACTACGCGAGACGGGACTCCGACCGATGTGAGTGAGCAATTGTCTGCATGTGATATTGGTGAGGTTTTACAATTGCGTTATTTGGAATCAAATAGTAAAAGTTTTAGGCAAAAAGTCGATTACATTATTGTCAAGTTGTGAGAGCACTTTCCTATATCTTCGGAATTCTTCACCGGGCGATCGGCTGACAATTCGGGTTCATGGAATAAAGAACTACGAAAGTTTCCCATTATGCATAGGGTTTGTGAACTATCCTTCAGTAAATTAAGAAAAAATAAGTTTCAGAAAATCGCTTAACATTCCAGCATATTCGTGCAAAAAACGGGAAAGAAGGAAGAAACCGTCGAAGCGATTATTTCACGTGAATATCGAGCAAATCAGAAGAATTTCTTAAGGAATTATTTATTAGCATTTAATTTATTTTTAATTTCTATCAGGTTTCGATTAACTTATATCCGTTGAAATCTATTTGTTTTAAGTGCACTTATCCATTAACATTTATTGTTTTTCTTTTATTAGTAACTTGTTTTCTTTCCAGGATATATTTGATATCTTCTATTATGATATGTGATGTTTTCTTTAATTCGTTTAATATGAGTAACAAGGTAATTAGAATTGTAATGTTCTTATTTGGTAAAAATGTTTATTTGTTGTCGTTATATTTATTTATTTTTCTATATATTGAATTTCCTTTACAAAGTATTATGAGACTGTTTTATTTGTTGGGAATATTATTTATTAAATAATAATAAAGTTATTAATTTTTCAAAAATTACGTGAAAATGTTTCAAGAAGGAGGAGAAATGTCAGATGAACAATTTTTCAGGTTTTCTGTTGCACCTTACGGACAAGGATAAATTATTGCTGTCTTCATCGATGGATCAACAGGTAATAATTTAAGACTCTTTAGACACTAAATAACTGCTTATTCATTAAAAATATTATTTACGTAGCAAGCAAACAATCATTTTTAATTTTTTTAATAGTTTCAAAAGTCAAACTGGAATTGTCAAAACAACAGAACATATTAATAACTTTTCGATGGAAATTGCTTGATTCCATCAAGGCAACAAATAACAGCTATAATATATTTAAAAACTTATAGTTTAAGTTATATCACACACTAACTGGAAATATTCCGATCTTTAAGAGTGACTGAAAATTTTTGCGTCTTTTTAACAAATATTGTTTACTATTATTTAACTAGGCCTATCTTAAACTATCCAAAAATATCAATAACTCGCAGCAAAGTTATATGATCCCGTTTATTGATCTTACTTTATTACCATACTAGTTGGCGTGCATATTACAATATACCATGTTAATTGAACCATTGGATACCTGTTCAAATAAAGAATATCCCTAAAATTGTTTCGATAAAAAAGAGCATTTTTCGAATTATTTTATAGTGATTAAATATTTTGGATGGTCTATAACGAATCACGATTAGTATATCCTTAAAAATTGAAAAATATCAGTGCATGCGAATACAAAATTTCTAAAAACAGTGAGCTTGAAATGTTGAATAAATATAAAAGAAATAATTTAACAATGAGAAAAAGAAATCGAAAATTAAAATAAATTGAACATTTTCTTCGCGTTCTCATTGAGACCATTTGAAGAGAATAAACGAAAAATGTAGAAAATGAACTATCAATTTCTTATAATTTTATAATTAAAATTATTATAACTATTGGGTTGGGGAAAATGTTCGTGGAGTTGTTTTCAGAAAAATTTATTTGGACAAAAAACAATAATTATAATAATCAATTAATAAATTATGCAATCGCCGTTGCTGTTTACAAAAAATCACCCGGTCTGGTGTCAAAGAAGTTGTTGAGCCAATTTTTTAGGTCCTCTTCGCCATCGAAGGTAACATTTGGTTTGACAGAGAGCGGAACTTTGCGAACCATTTTAGTGTAGTAGACATGACTAAGACACCTTTTCGATACACACTGCATATTTCCCGAGCGGCTTCGCCTGTTTTTTGCATGAAAGAAGAGCAGATGTCGAACATTCTGATTTTTGCCTCGTGAATAGTTCATTTCTAAGCCTGAAAAATGATAAAAATTTAAAATTTCAGATCGAATTTAAAACACTGTTTTGTAGAGCAGAAAAAGCCCAATATTATGACTTTCTGTTTCTATGTAATATTTTCTCAAAACTGATCCCGATTACTGTAGCCTTACAACTTTAGAGATAAAAAAACAAATAATTCTAGATTTTATATGAAATTTGAAATCCAAAATTCCACTTACACTTTATTTTGTTTATATCAATGTTCATTTTCGTTTTATTGAATCGTGGCCGTTTTTACATTTCCCAAAAATTGATGGATTTTGACTTTCCCAATTGCTTCAAATTAAGATTATTTTCTTTGGGCTAAAGTTATTTGAAATTGAATGTAACTAGTAAAGTTGTGTTATCCGTAAAAAATTTCGAGTAATATTATAATAAAAATAAATGAAACTACACTTATAGTAACTTTTAGAAATGTTATTAAATAACCGGACCAATAATATGAAAATAAAATCACTTTTACATGTAGAATCAGTAAAGCAAATTATTTTATATCCTAAATGAAATGATTAGGTTAGTGGGCTTGCTCATGTTTCAATTTTTGGTAAGATAGTTTATGATGAAGTAGTACAGAAATCATGTCAAGATATATGAAAATAATACGTGTACATAAGACATTTTAAAATATTGTAAAACAAATTCATTTACATTTTGGGTGCTTTCAATTCTTTTAAGACCTTCTAGCCTTGGCGGGGTCTCGGTAGGCTTGTACCCTACAGAATCATACCTTCCTGCTTTCTCTTCTCCTCCCGAAATTAACTATTTTCTTAAAGATTTAGATCGAATTCTGAACGAATAATATATATATATATATATCTCTCACTGATCCCATGGTTTTCTAAAAGCACCCTGGTGCACCCCAAAAAATAACGATTTTGCAATTTTTGAGCGAGTATGAAAGTCTTTACGTCTCTATAACAAAACATTTTTTACGACAGTTTGACGAGGTTCTTCTTAATCTACCTAAAATATTAATATCTTTCCAAAAATATAGATGTGATCACGTTTACTGATCTCGATATATTATCGTACCATTTGGCGTGTTTGTGATACTTTGCTCAGATGAGTTATTGTGTAATCCAGAGGGGGAATATCATTCCAGTAATTTTCGAACGCTCTCTTTTGAATGTAATATATATATAATCGATTTATCGATGTCAACCTGTATTTCCAAGAACTCCTTCTTTATTCTCCTCTTTCTTATTAACCTAATGGTGTCAATTTTTTATACGGAGTGTAAAAAGTCTCAATAAAATCTGCCAAATCTCTGCCGTTGTTGTTAATTATTTTATTGGAAAAAATTAATTTCTTTAGGAATAGTATGTTTATACCAAAACTATATCATATTGAAAGACTTTCATGTTTCTTGCATTGATTTTTTCACAAGAAACAATTGGATTCAGCTAATTGTTAAAATTAGTTAAAATATATTTTAAATTCTATTGTATTACAGTTGATTGATATGTAATAACACGTTTCAATTTATGATCTTGTTTCATAAGACAAAGATCGTTGTTATGAATTAGGAGGTTTAAAATGGCATTCTAATATTTTATGTAAGAATGTTGTTTGTTCCAATTGGTTAATTTCAACAAATGCCTGGCATTTTATGATATGAGCTCCTTAATGTTTCTTTATATATGCAATTAATTTGTTCCGTTTTTTCTTTACAATAGTATCCTTTAATTTAAATTATAACAATTTTCTTTTAATTATAATTAGGGAGTTTAATCAATAGCATTAACTCCTCAAAAAAAAAACGAGTGAAAAGAATCAAATGTATATGCAATTGTTTGTGCCAAAATATGATAGCTCATTTAAGATATTTGAAAATAGGTCAATTGGAATACAACATTTGTTTTAAACCTCTCTAATGTAATACTTTAAGTCTATTAAGATCTTGTTATTGTTTGAGAGAGGATATGGAGAGTTTCTTGTAATTTTCACGTAGGGAACGGAAGAGATTACATGTTGTTAAACTGACAAATTCATATGATGTTCCATAATGTTTCAGAATTTCTCTAGATGATAGAAATCATGGTAGGTTTAAGTCACTCAAATGAATTCTAGCGTTATTTCAAAAAAAACATTTAATAAAAAATATAATTTCTGTTATTTGCTTCAAAATTTCAATAACGATTTTACTCAATGTGTAGATAATCCACGAAAAATGTTATAAATTTGAATTAAAATCATTCGTGCATAAAAGGCACAACACCCGCAGTAGAAAAACGATGTCTTAGTTAAAGTTTTAAAAATTAATTTACATATTGAATTCGATAATGTTTGGACTGATTGGTTTAAAATATACATAATTAATCTAAAATTATTTGGAAGGGATTACGTGGAAATTAGTAAAACGTGATTAAACTTAATAAAATCGGATTTTTTAGTTGGTGTGAGTGACAAGATCGCTTGGGATCGCGGTGTTTACGGCTTAAAGGATTCCTTCCAACTTGTGGCGCAGATATATAAGAATGTGAACAACTGACGTTGAACTCAAATTTGCATCATCGATCTCTGCGCATATATAGGCCGCAGAGCCCATTATGAGCTATCGATAACGTGATTTATTAATCTGTTCAAGTAATGAATTTGATATTGACTTGGTCATCGTTTAGTATAAACGCAACAATTTTCATTTTTTTATTATATTTCTTCTTTAAAATAAAAAAAATACTTTTTATAAACAAGTTGGCTCTTCCCGTTTTAAAGACTTAGTGGACACAGTGGGATAGCTTATTTATTTGTAAAATTTTATTATTTTATTATTCTAATTGCAATAATAACACATCAATTCGGTGAATTATTGTTTCCACAATGTGGTGCTATTGAAAATATTAAAAAGTTTACTAATTGTAAGGGAATATTTAATTTCCACATGTATAACTTTTAAAGTATTGGAAAATACTGTTTAAACTAATAATAATGGTAAAAACAAACGTGGCCTAATGCTTGTGCCATAATTTTTAACGCTGTTAGATTTTAGGATGTATCACGGTTGTCTTGAAAATGACAAGAAACATTATTTTTATTTTACAATTCTATAGGTTTAGTAAAGCATTGCAAAAAATGTTTCATTAATGTCATATACGATACACAACGGAGTTCTTGAAAACTCGCCACGAAATATTGCACAATAATTCAAAAACATTTTTTGGTCATTTTTCAAATTTTATTATTTTTGTGCATTTATATTTTATAATGAAATTTAAATAATCACTAATATTATCTTAGCTAATTTAAGTTTTAAATATTAACACTGATTTTAATTGTTCTTATTTCATTTTAGTAAATTATAATTATTACACTGGTGAATCCGAACGCGTCGGTTTAGAATAAAACGCGCTTCGGTCACCGACGAAAAAGCTTTTTTAATGAGAGCTCATGCAAATTTTAGCAATTCAGGTTTACTCGCAATCCTTGACATAAATTTACAACTAAATTAAAACATATAATGGCGTATAAACTAAACTTTTTTAAGATCATTGGAGCCAAGGCCATTAAAATAAATTAAAATTGAAATAAAAGGATATTTTGGAATTAAAAATATTTTGGTACGCTTTCGTGTTTCAACTGTTTTGTATACAGTAAACATACACTCCAGCTGGTACGATAATAAAATGAGCATAGTTAACATGATTAAATCTAACTTTTTGTAGATATATCTGTGATTTTAGATAATCTTCCAGCTAAATTGTTGTAAAAAAATATTTTTTTAGAAAAGTGTATCAGTTTTCAGACGCGCTAAAAAATTGCAAAAGAGTTATTTCCATTTTGCGTGCTTTGCTTCTCTCAAAGACATATTCTGAAAACTTAAAATCGATTTTCCTAAAATTGCTCTCGTCGGGACGGACGCGTTCTGATTGACCAGTGTTATGTTCTTTAGTCGGGCAATATTAAGGATTGCGCGAGATTCAATCAGTTAATGAAAGGAAACTACTTAAAATATACAATCTCACGGACATTTTTACAACTTATATTATAAAGTTAGGGGAAATTGATAGTTTGATTTTTAATTTAATAAAAAATAAAAGAACCAATAGGACGTTAATTAGGAGTTTTGAAGAAATATAACAAAAAATTAATTAAATAAAGAGAAATTATTAAAATAAATTTAATTCTTGTGACGTTCTCGTGGAGACCATTTGGAAATAATTTACAAATTTAAAAATGAATTATCAATTTTTTATGTTTCGATAATATTTCGAAAAATATGAATTTTTCGTTGATTTTGTATTATAGAAGTTATTCGTTTGATTCATGGAGTATTTTACTCAAATGATTTAGACACGTTTAACCGTCAACTGGTGTGGTAATAAAATGATCTCAGTAAACGTTTTCAAATTTAAATTTCTGGATATTAATATTTTTAGATACTTTAAGAACAGCAAGCCAAATGTAAATTAACACTTTTTAATATTTAAATGTATCTTGTTAATGTACACGTATAATTTACATATAAAGGGTCAGCTCATTTTTAATAGCACAATAGCAACTATCTAAAAAAAATATGAGGTAGAGAAAATGGAAGTCCCGGTCCCGTGTCCCGGGTAGGGAAAAAGGGAATTCCCGGTGCCGGTCCTGGTCCCGTCTCCCGGTCCCGGGTTGGGAGAAAGGGAAGTCTGTTTATATTGACATAGTGGTGTTTTTTGATACATATTGTTACATAATTTAAAAGAGAAAGGTTCGCTCGTCGGTTGTTCTCTTTCTCCTATTTAATTGTCACTATTACCCTTAAGTGATGATTTTGAATTTTTCAATTTTTTTAAGGTCCCGCCCGCCCGGAATTCCAAAAAAGGGGGCCCCTCCCATCACTGATGAGCATCTTTTATGGTCTCCAATTTAACCATTTCACCTAGGGTCGAACAGCATAATTAATGTTTCGTAAATAAAGTTTTTTTTTTTAATATGTAAAAATTTGCCAGACACGCATGTTATTTCTATTCGGCGTGCAATTGGTAAATGAAAATCTACAACGTATTACGTATTATAACATATTATATTCCGTGTAGAACTTATTCGTACAATATACTAGTGGCAGATGAATTTTTAATTCACTTTATTTCAAGGAAAAACACACACGTTAAAAAAAACACAATTTGTTCTCCTAAAAATGGTTACAACTTTTACATGATCTACCTTCTTTTTGTAACGAAAATTCTCCGAAATTTCAGATTCCACAAACATAGAAATCACTCGTTTCATAAACATTCCAACTTATTATTCATATTATTGAACTCTGTTAATATATTAGTCGTCGTATCGATATAGTTAAAAGAAAGGTAAGAAGGGCGTTTCCATTTAAATATCACCAGCATGCTCACAAGTACACGTCGGTTCGAATTAATTTAGTCTCCAAGAGCGCAACAAAAGACGCAGCTGAAATGTCCGTTGCTATAGCGATAATCAACAGGAGAATGTAAAAATAGTCAGAGACTGCCGTTGAATAGGCAATTAATCCAAAACCCCAGTGCGGCGATAATTTAACGCGAACAATGTGAGAGCGGCAGGTAACAACGGGTATCAGGTGCACGCTCAGCGAATTATGCTCTCTAATTTCTCCAAATTTGTAAGCGTGAGGCGGAATGAATTGAGTTAATAATGCGGTGAAAAAGGGGCTGGGTGATATGCAATATCACAATGAGTAAATCATTCTGAAAGTAGAGCACGTCAATAATGCGCACCTTTTTCTGCCTTCAATCGCGTAGTTTCTGTCGTTTAGCTATAGTTCAATATACTTTTTATTAGACATTATAATATAGCATAGATTGTGTTTTTTAAATCTTCACTTATCCTGATTATGAACTACTTAGCTATAAGAAATTCCTTTTTTAAACAAATTTTATCATGAGCATCATTTCTCTTGCTAGTTGTTGGTTGTATTCTTGACAATAATAATGAACTTTTATCGGTATAATCCAGTAAGTCGAAGCAATTATCTATCACTAACCTGTAAAGCTACTAATTGGATCATTTACAGAAGGCTGTCGTCATGGATAATGTTAAAGCCACCACAGAGCAACTTCGAATGGAAGCTCAAATCGTTAGAAAGAAAGTGTCGGAAGTGTCGAAAGAGTTTGCCACCCTTTATGGCTAATTTAATCAGCGAATTTTTCAGCTTAATGGAATACTGCGAGAAAAACAAAGGTGGCGACATGCTCGTCTCGGGACCAACCGACCAGCACAATCCATTCCAGGAGAAGAAGAGCTGCCAACTTCTATAGTCACACTGCTTTAAATGAATTTTTCCATATATTTATTAAATATAAATTGGTTTAAGAACATTATATGTATAAAAATGCAATTAATCTAACAAATAACATCTATAACAAATAAATGACCGGGAGTTGAGATTAACTGTATAAAGACACCAAAAAATGCATAAAGATTGTCAATAGTAGCCAAATGAAAACAACAAGTGCGCTCAAAATACATTGTCCCTAAGAATAATAATAAGGAAGAAAGAAAGTAGTTCCTAGCCGTTTTTGATTGTTTTTATTTCCTATTAGGGAAAGGGGGATTTGGACGAAAGCTTTGTGATTATACTTTTCTGGATTCTAGAGGTTATTTTTTGTGTGGTTTTGAATAATTAATATGTTAATTCTATATGTACTAGGTCGAGATTTTTGCCATATGAGAAAACCCATCATCGATAAATATTTAAACAATAAGTGCTCACTATTCTAGTGAGAACAATTAGATTTCGCGTGTCCAGTTGTCTTTAATAATTCGTCCGTACTGAATGTCGTTAATCGTGTTGAAGAACTTGGTCATGACGCCATACTTGCTGCTCATGGTTGGAATGTGAAGCTCTTCGTATTCGTCGGTCTAAATACAACATTTTCGAGCAGTGCGTGCCTCCACTCGCTTACCTGTTTGTTGTGGTAGAGGATTTTGCCGACCGGCGAGACGACGCACGCGGTGCCGGCGCCGAACATTTCGTAGAGTCTGTTCTCGGCGAGCGCCTTCTTTACCTCGCCCATGTTCAAGCTCCTCTCGCTGACTTTGTATTCGCCCGACTCGCGGCCCAGTTGGAGTAGGGAGTCGCGGGTGACTCCAGGAAGGATGAGACCGCGGTTGAGTGGGGGCGTAATGAGCTCGAGGTCGCCTTCTTCGTTTTTCCAGAGCAGGAAGATGTTCATGGTGCCGACTTCAGTGAGATCCTCGTTTTCGCCGTAGAGCCAGAGCACTTGTTGGCAGTTCTTGGCTGCTGCTTCCTTGCCAACCCAGATGGTTGGAGCATAGTTGCTGAAAATTTTCCATTTGTATGTCGATGTAACTTTAACTTATTCTTACCATCCCATTTTGTATGCACCAACACCTCCAGGGAATGCGCGAATGAAACGTGAATCAGCGAGCAAGCTGACTGGTTGGAATCCAGTGGAATAGTAGGCTCCTACTGGTCCCGAGATGACAAACATCTTGGCCTGCGATGGACATCCGACTCCAAGAGTTGGCTGGAAAATCAGTCATGAATATGGATTAAAGCATTTTGTATTACGTCAGTGCCGATGAGGGTAGGGCGAAGGTACAATGAGCACACATCGGAATATGGAACCCATTCTTGATCCATGCGAAGGAGTTCAGCGAGGATTTGGATCATTTCTTCCGAGTCGAAGTCCTACAAATTATCTTAATTAGATTTTCGTTTTATTTTCCATGTTTTTTCGTTGCTCGCGAGATTCTAATCTTCTTGATTATTTTGGTTTTGAAAGAAAAAAACAACGAAACGAGTCGCGTGTCAGAAAATAATTAGCTTTCCTTGCTTGCATAAACAATTGTTTTTAACATAATTAAAATCGTATGGTAATCATCTGGGGAATAGCTGCTTACCGGGAGAGCGGCACGAAGAGCCGTGCGGCGCATTCGAGCCATGTTCATCTCTGGTCGGAACATGCGGATCTTGTTGTCGACGCCTCTGTAGGCTTTCATTCCCTCGAAGAGCTCGCTGGCATAGTGTAGAACCTGAATTGAATCAGTGAGTGAGTAGTGTTTTGAACTCAAAAGTCCCCCTCTAAACTGTTACAATTAAGAGAAAACATTCCACGCTTTCACTTATCTCATCTCACTCACCCTCTCTCTTCATCTCTCTTCTTGTCTATGAATTGAGAACCTTTGAAACATTTTTTTGCGGCGTCACGTGTGTGTATTCGATTGGGGAGAAAAGAGAAACGACTAGAGAGGTGGAGAGACTGAGAATGGCTACATTTGTGAAATATTTGCTGATGGACAAGGGAAAAAATGAAAAGTTCGGAAGCAAGTGTGCGTGCTTGGGAAATGATTGCAAGAGAATGACGAAACTTTCAAAAGTCGATTGACATGATAAAAGTTTATCAACAATGTGACGTTATCGCAATCAAAATCAGTCAATTTTTTTGAATTTTTTTCAGGGAAAGTTCAAATTGTTGTTTTGTCTGTAACGCACCTTTGACCCAGGATGCAACCGAAGCTCGGCGAGCGGCTCTATTTTTGGCGCGTGCCATCCTTTCTGCTCGTCCCAGTCGCAAGTCATCATGTAGTCGGCGTAACTGTGGCCGAATTTGAGTTGGGTTGGCTGCAAAATTATTACAATATTCCATTCGCATCAACTAGACACTTACGTCGGATGGCTTTGGTCGCAATTGGGATGGAGAAGCGAGTTGGATCTCAAGGTCGCGATGCTGCAAAAAGAATTCGTTACATTTACACGGTTCATATTTCCAAACGAACATAGAATGTCTTCTTAGGATCGTATTCTGGCATAGTCTGTGGCGCGGTTTGCACGCTGGCGGCGGTGGCCATCATACGTGGCGATACTTTGGCGACACGCAACATTCTTGAAAGAAGAGCTGGCATGATTGTTTCTGAAACAACGAGCATATTGGTTCTTGGCCTATGAAACAAACAAATAAAACGAGAGAGGGTGGCAACAAATAAATAAATGCAAAAAAAGAGAGCCATCCATAATGGAGGAAGGCGAGAAGCTGCACAAGCCGCCTTCACCCCTATCGAGTTCAGACGACTGACTGATGCTGCGGCTACCGCTGCTGGATTCTGGCGCGACCACGCCCACTTGATTCGCAGACCCCTCTCTGTTGATGACGATATGACCCAACTAAAGGTTAGCAGAGCAGCCGCGTACAGACGCACAGAAGACACAGAAAACCGTTGTTATCAACATACACAACAGGCGGCACAATCATCACCAACAACGGCTGATAATGACGATGAGAATGATAAACGCACGTGGGATAAATGACAAGTTGAAAAACAATTCGAACTATACAAATAGTGGCGATGGCGACGGTGTTGCAGATATCCGAAGAAGCGGAAGGGAAATGACGGCGGAAAGCAGCGTGGTCGTTGTGAGATCACCAACGTCACTTATCAACAACATTCACACGTTGTTGGCTGGATCAACAGCAGGTTGAACGTTAGTCTCATCTTGTTGACACCAAACATTAATCAACAGCACATGTGAAGGTCCAGTTTTGTTTGCGTCTTTTGATGGATTGACTTAACTGTTCAATGATTGAGATACGCTACAGTAATGGGAATTTGTGTCGCCAACTTTTGATTTCTTCAAAATTGACCAAATTGTTGAAAACACGTTGTTTGCTCGCTGCTACTTGAGCCACGCGTTTATTGGTTTTTGGTTTAAACCAAGTAAATAGTTTTGGAATTTTTTGTTTAAAGCAACGCACAAAAAGTGAAATTGGAAACAGTTTGGATTACTTGATGGATTTGAAGAGAAATGTGTCTGCAGCTGGCTGCAGTGATATTTTGCTATTTTTACCTATGAAAAAATGGACAGAAAAAAGAGGGAACAAATGTGAAAGACAGGAACAGACACGAATTTTTCGTATCCATTCGTTATCATCATCATCATTTGATTTTTCTTGTTCAGCCTCCTTCTCATCGAATTGTCTCAATTCGCCAAAAAAATGAGGAAAACTGATTCAACTGAGCACGTGTGCGCAATAAGGATATTATTACTCATCCATGAGAGTAAATATTATGAACAAATTGGTAAAGTGCAATCACGTGACCGTTACGGTAAAAATAGAATTGGCTGAAAATATGCGGGTGTGTTTTTTGATTTCAGTACGATATTAATTACAAACAATCAACAATAGTTCAGGCGGAACATGATAAGAATGGAAAAACAACAATAGGTATCTTTTGCAAATTCTATTTTCGTCCAAAACTAGTCATTCGCCTAAAAACTGATGAATGGCCAGTTTGTGAGACCACTGACTGATTCATATGCTCTTTCGCTGATGGTGAAACAGCAAAAACTATTTTCCGATTATTATCATTATAAGAAACAAGATTATCAGTAGAACCACCAAAAAATTCCATGAAAAATGAAGAAGTTGTGTGCATGCCAATCAGTTGACAATAACAGTGCCTTTGCAAGAATTTTGATGATAAGCATTGTATGGGAATAACAAATGGCGCGTCTCAGCGGTTCGACGTTTATCTATTCAGGAATTGGAAGCGAATCGTTTGATAAATCGTTTGAGACCAGAACTCAGACTGCTCGATGATATGTTATCAACGATCGTATAAGTGTCAAATTGTGCAAACTCGGATGATTTAGTTTAAGCCTGCTATGGTAAACAAATTACTGTCGAAACAAATCTTTGTGTCGTGGCCTAATTTCAGTCGACGTTTTTTGTTTCGATCTTACTACCTGTTAAGTTATAATTTCTTAGTTTAAAGATAATGATCAATTCATAAATTAACGTCAGAATGCTCGCCACCATTTAACTAACAAAAATAAACTCGCGGACTTAAATTTAGGGACTAACACCTCGACGTTAAAAGCAACTTTAATTTGGTATGCTCCCTGTATTATATAGCTGGAAAGGAACGCAACATTCTCTTAAATATATGTCAATGAGAATTCCAAGGTATGATATTCTGGAAAGAAAAAAGAATGAAATGAACAAATGAAAATCGTCATATGGATTAATTCCATAGAAATAGAATCACGATATAATAGCACTAAAGAAAGAAAAATGTTTCTTCAATAATAGCTTACTATTAAATTTGGCATATCTTTGTTAGATGTTTAAAGAATATAAGTATCAGTGTCTTAATTCCAAATGGCGTGCACTTGTCTTTAAAATGAATCCCCGATCAAAACCCAATAATTCCTATAATTAACTGAATTTTTGAGTTTATTATTTTTTGTAACTTTATAGGTTTTAATTATAACCAAAGTCAAAATATAATTATGACGTAAAAGATTCCATTGGAGCGGATATGGACCGCTCAGCGGTTCTAAATATTCTTGTATATCTCAAACCTACATCTCCTAAGATTTGAAGTTGAATAATAGTAATTTGAACCTTATTTTAATTTTAATTCATTATTATAGGATAATCCAGAGGGGAGAAACCCACTATAGATTATTTCAAATTTTTTCACAACGCATTGCGAACCGCTGCATAGCAAGACTATTAAAGAAAACTGAAAAAGACACGTAGTCAAAATACATGAAATAGTATTTATGTATAGTCGTCGCCAAATGCGATTACCACCGCAAAATGTGGCGCACTTATTTAAATATTATTTTTTAATTTAATTTTTATGATTATTATTATCCACATTTATTCCACGATTGAAACAACATCTAAAACATATTCTTCAATTTATTTAAGCTATAACAATATAGAACGAGCCTAAACAAGAAAATAATCATGAAAATTAAATGAAAAAATAATATTTAAAAAGTGCGCCACAATTTGCGGTGGTAATCGCATTTGGCGACGACTATATATATTGCTATATGGATGAATTTGCTAAATATGATCTACTTTAAAATTAAAATTTAAGACAGATAGTGCGTGAAATTATAGAAGTTAGACATCTTTTAAGATGTTTATTAATGAGAAAAATATTTTTGTGATCATGTTCAATAAAAAATAAGGCTCGAAAGGAAATACATCGTACGATTGCTTTATGAATAAAATAATATGTAGATGATTCAAATTTTAATGTCACTTTGTTACTCTCTTAATAATATTAATCATCATTTCAAATTTAAATATTAATTTAGTCATAAAAAGAGACAAGAACTTGGACATCTTGTCAATCTGAATTAAATGAGTATTTTTTATATTATTTTACAAAAAAAGCTTTTGTTTGTCAAATAATGAGTGAAGACTATTCAAAACATTTCAATATAGACGCCAAATTCGATTACCACCGCAAAATGTGGCGCACTTTTTAAATATTATTTTTTCATTTTATTTTTATGATTGTTTTCTTGTTTATGCTCGTCATATACCGTTTTTGCTTAAATAAATTGAAAATATGTTTGTTTTAGATGTTGACCCAATCTTGGAATAAATGTGGAAAATAATAAGAATCATAAAAATTAAATGAAATGAAAACATGTCAATTGGTGCGCCGCACTTGCGGTGGCATTTGGTATAGACTATAATTATTTTCAAGGTTTAAGTTGATGATAAATTTGGCTTAATGACGAATAATCTAAGGTCTTCTTGTTCTTGTTTAGAACCAGGAGACATAGATTTCGATTAAATTTTTGAATTTGTTAATTATTTAGATATTTTTTGTATTTAATAATAAATTTATTGTTAATTATTTTTTGTGTAATTTTTTGTTGTTTAATTTTCAATAATGATGAAAGAAAAAATCCAATCGAAAATTAAATAGACAAATTATTTCAATTTTTAGCATTGTAAACTATACTTTATATATATATATATATATTTCTGATATTGTTACCTGACTATACGTCCGTAACAATTTGGGACACGCCAACGGATGTTCATTTAAAGCAATAAAACCGTAAGTATCCAAAAGAGTTAAACAAATCCAATGTTTTAATAGGTATAGAACGAAAAACGAGATTTGAAAGTTGGTCAAATGCTTTTAGCTAGAGCACAATGGACACCTCTATGCTTCCTATATCACTACCGTTATTTAATTTAGATTATAAATTTTCTTTCAAATTTAAACTATTACTTACTTCTAGCTGGATTTCACTAACATTATAAAATTCTAAATTATACTGAATCTTCTGATATTCATTCCAACTAAATGTAGCTAACATTCAACTTTCGAAAAAGTGCAAAGAAATAAAACAAGAACCCGAACGCATATAAATGATTAATATAAAATAAAAAGAAACAAAATTAACCACCGACCACACCATACAACTGAATGATTGCCTTCTGATGAGAATCCAGCACCGAATCAACTCCCACCCCCTTTCTAGTAATTAATCATCTTTTCAATATTCCCTCATGTCCACGTCATTATACAACAATTCCACGAAAACTGATATAAAACGATAGATAAACACCGCCTGTACCCGATATGTCCCAAGTACATATTGTGCACCATGCACATATATATCTATACATCATCAAGAGCCATTTGACATCCGATTGAGTGTACGTGAGAATATCGATGCTAATATGTTATCAATGACCATGTACACGTTTAAACATCTAGTCATTGTTATCTTTAATATATAAATATATCATGCTTAAATAAAGGACAACCACGTGGGCGAAACACGTTGTCGTACAAATAAACAAATAAACTATCCCCCTCTTAGCATCCGATAAAAGACACGTGTATGCAAACGATTGTTTGAACTTTAATCAAGCCGACACACGAGGAGGTATCAATGTTGTGCGTTGTTTTCGCTGACAACCACGTTGTCATCAATGCCAATGCGATGACATTCGTCATCAACAATTCGGTTAATTTGTATAACGCATGAGAACATTCTAGAAGACGCGCTTCTTGCTGATAAGCAAGTATACACGCCGGA
The DNA here is from genome assembly GCA_963931815.1 of Caenorhabditis plicata. Lineage (NCBI taxonomy): Eukaryota > Metazoa > Nematoda > Chromadorea > Rhabditida > Rhabditidae > Caenorhabditis > Caenorhabditis plicata. The sequence continues at coordinate 4,722,161 of OZ007493.1, read as the reverse complement.
TTACATATGATTTATCATATAACAAACCGTTCAAATGTGTCGCTAATAGATGTTCCAGTTTCTTTGACAATGTTCAATGATAGCTTATCAGATAGCACAATTGGCGCATATTTCAGGAGCCATGTGAGCACAATGTGACACGATCAATGACCAGGTTGCCTCGAAACAGACGCTTCAAATAGAATTGCGATGATGATAAATAGTCGAATATGTGCTTTTATGAAGCCATTCGTAAGTCAGTCCCTCTGATGATCACAACAAACCAGTTATCAGTTACCGTTGTTGTTGTTGTTTTTTGGATGAATTTTCTCATTCGCCCTTTATATTTTCAAATTGATGACAAATAAACGTTACCGTACATGTTTTATCATAATTGGCACAGTCCATTTCCCACGCTATATCAATTATAGCATGTTTACAGCTGGTTAATGACCTTCATACGTATTTTAGGTCGATGGGATAAATAATAATTGTTTTTTTGTAAATATGGAAAGTGTGGGAAACTTGTGGAAAAATTTTAACAAAAGAAAAGACAGTTTTCACGTTAATATTCAACTAGAAGTAGAGTATATATATATATATAATGAAATGAAAAGAAATTAATGCTGAATTTTGTTTAATATGTAAATATTTAAAGCCACATGTAAAAATTTTAATCAGAAATTCGCAATACAAGGTTTTTTTTTAACATTATTTCCGTAAACAGGACTCCAACAACGTCGTCGCGAACCAACACACAACCCATTCTGGTACAATTTCTGTGTCATTTATTATTCTATACCTTAAGGTTTTATTAGAATCTTTTAGATAATTATCTATAATACAATTCACGCTTCGAATCGTTGTGATATATGGATTGTATTCCTTCAAAAATCCCTTTTAATCAAAGTTTACGCGTTGCGTGCAACTTTCTTTACAGAATTATTTTCTCATAACAGAATATAATTAAATCAGATTAACATAGCTCCGAAGATCATATGTATTTATATGATCCAATTTTATTATTTTTTATAGTATTTTTTATGCACACGCAGAGTACTATAACTCAAAATTAAGCGAATTCTTACAATCTTCCCTCTCAATTGTTCATTTAATAAGATTTTTTAAAAAGAAAATTAACTATATTACAATTTACACGAAAATTGTGCTATAAAATTATATCGTTGTGTTGATATGGCTCCATAGGTAAAAAGTGTTTGTTGGGTAGATCATCAAAGTGTTCTGACAGCAGTACTTATAGACACAAGAACTGAAGATGGTCATTGTTTAAAAATAAATACTTTTTTCCGACATTCCACGTAGCCATTTACGTTAATTGGCTAAAACTCGGCAACATTGTCATAAGCCTTTTTATAGTCTAGCTTATTAACTTTAATTATGTCTCATATTTATTGTCAATCTGTATATTTTTGGTCTCGTTAGGTCAAAGAGACAGTAGGGCAATTTAATATTGTGACAAATGGAATGTGAGAAGTACTTTATTTTTGTAGAGTTCGAAATAGCTCGAAAGAATCGTTCTGAAATATGTCAGCCACTGGATTTATTCTGTTGAGCAACAATGAAGTTGAATTCGGTCAAGTTCCATCTTTATTCCTTGATTTTACTGTGGTTTGAGCCACTCATAAACCTTCTAATTTCCCAAATGTTATCAACGAGCAACGTTTTCTAGCAATTGCTCGCAATGATCGGTAAACACTCCGAATATAATACTAATTATTATTATTATTATTTCAACAATTAACATCAAAATTTTCTTCTGATATCAATTTCCTGTCCATACAATTAAGAGCCCAAATCAAATAACATCATACATCACTTGTTCAGCCAATATTATTCATTATTTATTTTATTATCTATACCATAAATACACCGTTCCACAATTAAGAGAAGTTTAAGATCAACCACACGACTAAAAACAGACTACAAGAATTCTCAGACACACACACACATAAATATTATCACAAAACAAAATCATCTTAAACAATCAAATAAATAATTAATTGTCAACACATAATTACGGACATTCAAAGAGACCCATTTGTAATATCACAGATCATCATCCGGACACAATCACGGATGGCATCACATTTCGATCTCAACATAACAACACACCCTATCACAATAATAACAACAATAAGAATAATGTTCTTGTTAACTATTGTTATTATCGCGGTGAGAGTCAATCAAATGTGATGCAATGTTGCATCATGGATGATGAAATAAATAATGTAATGGATCCCACAATAATAACATTACAATGATTAAATAGGGGAAATTGAAAAAAAATAAATTAATAAATTAATTGCATAATTGGTTTAAAGTTCTGTATTATCGTGCTCTTTCGGTTCTTCTTCCTCTTTATTTTCCTTTTCCTTATCATCTTCTTTTTTCTTAGGTTCTTCCTCTTTCTAAAATACAAACTTTTTTTTAAATATTATCCTTTGAATTATCCGACAAATACCTTCGCCTCTTCTTCCTTTTCTGTTTTCTGCTCGTTTTTCTTTTCCTGTGCTTTCTGTTCTTTCTGCTTAGCTTCAGCAATCTTTAACTTGGTCAACAAGTAACGAACTTCTCTATCAATGTCCGCTGACTAAATTAAACATAGTTAGTTTCGTGAAATCGGAAAATATACCAACCTTCTGTAAGATTTCCTTCGATGTGACAACTAAATCTTCATTTAGTTTTTGTTTATCAAACAACTCCTTCTTTTCTGTCCACCATTCAGTCGTCTCCGTTATAATTTTCGTCAAAACCGACAGTTCCGTTTCCGTAAAGGTCTTATTTCCCTGCTCGTGTTCCGTGAAATTCAAAAGGGCAGCATGGAAATCCATTGACTTGTTGAATACAGTTTCCAAATTCTCAATGGCTTTATCAATATGGAGTCGTTCTTTCTTTCTGTTGTTCGGCTTCATCGTTAATTCTTCAAGCTGCATACGTTTCTCGTCAAATTCTTCTTTCTTTGTTTCAAATGTCACATCGTCTTCGAACCAAAGCTTCAACTTAGTCACCTGCAAACCAATCAAGTTAAAAACGTATCGATTTTAAACGAACCATATCAAGAATATTAGTTTTTTCCTCTTCGGTCACATAATTAGCATACTCTTCTCCATCTTCAAGATTGGCTGATAGATCGTAGAGCATTGTTTCCAGTTTGTTCATGGCTTCCTCCCTATCATGTTTTTCCTTTTCGCGCGTTTCAAAATCAAGCAATATTTGCTTCGATTTTTCAATTTCTTCATTCGACAGATCATTATAGTCGACTCTGCTCTCAGCAACAGTCAATGGAATATTCGTCTTCTCTACTTTGGGCTCAACTGGTTTAACCTTCTTCTCCTTCTTTGGCGTTTCTTCCTTCGGTTTTTCACCGTCGTCTTCCTTCTTCTCATCAGTATCATCCTTTTTCGCCTTATCCTTTTCTTCCTGAATATATTAGGTATAATCTATTAATATGCTCATTAAATATAAAACCTTTTCTTTCTTTTTCAACTCTTCTTGTTCTTTCTCCCATTCTTCGTACTCTTTCTTAAATTCTTCATACTTTTTAACTTCTAGAAATATTGTTAATTAAACAACTATGTACTAAAATAATAACCTTCTTCAAGTGGTGTCTTCTCTAAAACAAGATTTGCCTTCGAGACAGTGACAATTCCCGATCCGTCGATGGCAAACGAAGCCTTGACTCCTTTGACGTTAACATTATCTCCGGTGACCTCCTTTTCAATTGAATCCTTTAATCCGCTAATATCGACATTTCCAAGAGCAACATTGTCGTCGTATTGAAGGTTTAACTGGAATTTTACGTAATACTTTCTTTGTGCTATCACAAACGGAAATACCGAGAAATCATTATCATAAGATGTAAGACTGATAACACGGTTGGAAGTAGGATAATAATCTACGAACAATTGACGTTTGGTTTGCTTCAATTCTCCATCATCCGATTTCGATAAAAATTGAACCTATATATAAACATTCAAAATAAATAAATAAAATAACATAACTTACGTAAACAGGATGCAAAATCTTCTCATAAACATCAAAGGTCTTAACTTGGAATGATTTTGACAATTCGGCTGCTTTATACACTGCACCCATTGCAATTGCTTCATCGGTATTCAGGAAGTTATTGATTTCTTTATCCCCAATATAATTCTTCAAAACTTCCTTCACTTTTGGGACTCGAGTTCCAGCACCCATTAAAACAATAAGATCGACATTTTCAATAGTCATATTAGCCATTTTCAATGCATCAGCAATAGGGGTCTCCATTCTCGGCTCCAAATCGGCAATCAGATCTTCCAACTCTTTACGAGTGACCTTGAATGTTTCAATTTTAATATTTAAAATTAAAGTAAAATGAACATACCTTAGCTCTGAAGTTTTGATCTTCAAAAAGACTTTCAACTTGAGCAAAAGTATCCTTATTCGCTGATAGTACTTGCTTCACACGCTCAGCTTCTTTGTGCAGTTTGCCCATGGCTCTTGCGTTAGTCGTAATATCTTTTCTAGTTTTTACAGAATCGCGGAAAACCTACAATAGAAATTAATTAACTTACATACCAAAAAGAAACCTTTTCCAAGTGTCCTCTCATTCTTCGGGTAATCTCCAGTCCTCCAAGAGTTTTATCATAGCCAACACCGAGTGTTCTAACTGCTGGTTGCTTATGGTTTTTGTTTTTCTTATCCCCTTCAAGAGAATACTTGACAATTGTGGCGGTCGTCTATTTTAATTAAATCGAAAATATTAAGAATAGATTTTAATAAAACCTTAGTAGCTCCCATGTCATAAATCAGCATATGTTTCGGTTCTTCTGTTATTTCCTTTCTTCTAAAAACTCCATAATTCAGTGCAGCAGCAGATCCGTCATTCAAGAGCTTAAAGACATCATACATTAAACAGAACATAGTCGTTTAACTACTTGAAGTAAATTTAGACCAGAAATTTTGGCGGCTGCGACAACTGCACGGCGTTCAGCTTGATTGAAGTAACTAGGAACAGTAATAACTGCGTCCTATTTAATCATATTTATCTCTTAAAATAGCTAAGCTAATATTTACCTTTACAGATTGTCCAGCATATTCCTCAGTAACTTTCTTCGCATTCCATAAGATCATTGCCAAAAGAGTCTCCACGTTGTACTTCTCATCCCTAAACAATTTTTTATTGATTATAGCACTGAAATAAATAATATCACTTGTATGGGAAAATAATGGTCTTGCGATGTTCATCAAATTCCAGTGAAGTAAATGGGAAGACGTTCTTGAATGTCTTGACCTCGTCATCATTTTCCGTTTTAGAGAGTAGAGAGAGTAAGAAGGAATAAGAAGATTGTGGATTCAACGAAGCCATTGCCGCGGCGGCATCGGCAAAGAATCGTTCGTCATTTTTAAAGGAAATAACATTCGGAGTTTTTCTACGAGATTCCTTATTTAAAACAATGTCCATTGGCACTCCTCGTTTAACTATTCCAATTTTAATGAATTGGCTACCTAGATCAATCGACATAGCCGATAAGGCAGCATCTAAAAATTAATATACAGTTAAATTTAATATAAGAAACTTACCGCATCTATGGCTAATAGCTATAAAAGCTAAGAGGCCCAAGAGCCCAACTAATGAGAATCTCATCCTGAAAATATTTTTTTAAATAAAAAATTATTCCATAAGTAAGTTAGATTAAAAAGTAAAGCTCGGGTTTATATATATATATATATATATATATCTTAAGAATCACCATTAAAAGCAAGATCGTAAGGCAGCATTAAGAATTTAGTAAGTTATTTATAGTTAAAGCATTAGCTAATGCAACGTAAGCAAGATATACCGCCCGACAGGGATTCGCTTCGAAACCTTATCAATGGAGCACATTATCAACATACATTTTTTACTCGTTAATTTTTGTGGAACTAATGGATAGTAAACATCATCTTTGGTTAAACTGAATTAATTAGAAAAATAATTTTATAGTATTCACTAAAATCTCAGCGATTTTTTAAAATTACTTATATACGTGTGTGTTCTAAAAAATTATCATTACATAATGGCCTTGAAGACTTGGCAGAAGAGTTTGGTTGAGTGTACCTAAATTTCAATAAATGCGCTGAGTCGAACAGTGGCGGTGTTTATGTATTGTCGTAAAATAAAATGTTCGCTTGTTTATTATTGACATAAACAACCGAACATTTTAAACAAGCAATCATTTTATTTTACGACAGTACGTAAACACTGCCACAGTTCGATTCAGCGCATTTATTGAAATTTAGGTACACTCAGTTTGGTTTCTATACTTCTTCCACTAATAAAGTATTCTCCAATAAAGTTTCTACTGTGGTTAAAGTTACCTAATATATTAATTCGTAATGATATAGTAGAAATATGGACATGGTCAACATAAAGTGTTAATTTTTTTGCTTACTTCTTAAGTATTAATTACATTTTATTTTAAAAATTGGAAAATTAGTTTTCCCCATAGAATTTCTGTTACCTGTATATTAATTATTTATATTACTGTCTCATATAAAGTTTTTATCCTCATCAATTCATATAACTTTTTCTTTAAATATACATAAATAATTCATTTAAATATAAAAAAATTAGATTGTAATATGAGCAATTCATTACAGATTAATTGATGAATTTATTATATTAACCGTGTTTAAAGAACTGATTTCCGACGGAAGCATAAATTTACAAATAATTCATACCTTACTAAAATTAAGTAAATACCGTTTACAAATGAAATGAATATGAGCATGAGAGTTTTATAATGATACTCGGTCTTCAAGAACTTATGCAAATTCTGATCAATGGTGTTCAATGGGATCACAAATTGTCCAACAACGAAAATCATGTCGATTGCCTGTCTAGGCCATAATTTTTGAAATAGCTCTCTATTAAAATTTACATCTTCGAGCCAAATGGACTGAAATAGTTTTGATGTAGTCATTCTTAAAAATGAAATAAATCCTTTTTGGTATGACAATTAAAAGCCTGTGCGCCATAAACTTATTCTAGTATTAAAATTCACCTTATAAGTTTGCACATATTTAGTATAGACTACTTTTCGTTCCATTTTTACAGAAATATCTAAAACTAACAATTGTAAGAATCCACTATTGTCACTGATAAAATATATTTTAGTATTCCTCATCAGCCTCTCTCTGCAGCATTTAAAATAGGCCAAATTTCAGAATTAATCGATTTAATTGATACAGTTGTTGTACTATTTAAAAGTAATAAAATTAACCATTTAAAGATTGTAATAAGACTCTAGAAGTGCCCGCTTTGTAGGTAATAACCGATTTGATGGTAAAAAAATTCCAAAATAATTTTCCCCCAATCCAAATATTATAGTTGTCGATTTTTATCCATAACTATCTCATAGGGAACTTGTTGAGCCTTTTTGCACAAAGATTAATGCATTCATCGTGTCGAATAGCAAGTATTCCTGAAACGAATCCGGAATCAAATATTAAAAATTGACCATCTAGAATCATAAAATATTTTTGAGTTCTGAAAGGATTATTTTCTTGAATATAATTTTTTCACTATATTAGTTGTTTAGTTTAATTATTTTTCTCCATTTTTGTTGGTGAAAGAATAAAGTATTAAAGTTTGATCGACAAGATGGAAATTTAGTATAAGAATTATAATACAGCAATCCGCCCGTCACTAGTGAAGATGATCCGAGTTAGGAGAGAATGATTCGGAATAGGATGAGTTTGTACTTACAGTGGCTTTCACTTTGCTGTCAGATTTAATTAAAGCTTAAGCTATTGTGGGTTTTTGAGAATCACTGTTGACAAAAAGTATTTCACATAATAAAATGGAATTAAAATTTAAAATAGTGTTACAACCATGGATACGACATGCGCAAAGAAGACACAGACCGGAGACACGCGAGCATACATTATGGATCAGGACCTCTTGTGGTCCCGCCTCATTTCTTGATGCTATAGTTAGTCGTCTACTCAGCAGGGTTACGGGTCCTCTGAACTTTCTGCTGGGCGCTTCCGTGACTGTGTTTTGCACGAAAAGTGCTCCTGTTAGGACGCGAGGTGCCTTTTGCATGAAAACAGACTCATCCTGTTATATAGCGTAAACATATCATCAATCTTTGTTAAAATTTGATGTTGTTTTTTGGAGTGAGGACGCTTCGTGTAATTTTGATGAAACTTTGGTTACTTTTCCGGTTTGAATTGAATGGTCTTGCGGCAGTTTTGCACGTGTTTTGATAACAATTTCATGCAAAACACAGTCACGCCACCGTCAAGCGCAAAGTGCAGAGTCGGTGGCTACCCTCGGTGGTCACCGAACCGAGTCAAGATGTGAGCAATTCCTATTCCCCTAGTTCATCTATTCTCGTGTATTCTATATTGTGTATTCAATTATATTTCACTAATAAATATTATTAATAGATTGAGTGCTATCGAACCAGTCATAGTAAGCCCTCTTGCTGGTTCCAAGTAGTTTACATGCGTCTTATCTCCTAACTTGCACTCTTCGGGTCGCTCTAATATAAGGAGAGTAGGGGATAAGTCGTAAAATGTAACGATAGCATTAAAAGCACAAACGCCAAAAATTTTTACTTCATTTTTTTTTACTTCTTCACCACTTTTTCATTAGCTTTTTGAACTATCCTTTTCTATGATTCGTAATGTTTTCCTTTATATTGACCATTTGCATTACACCAAGCATTACAAATCATAGAAAATGAATTATACCAAATCAAAAATATTTTGAATTTCAACAGGAACACGTAAAAACGTTAAAAATTTAAAGGAATGTGACCAGCCAATTGAATTATCAAGTTTCAAAAGTTCATGTGACCTGAAACATTGTTATTGCCATCAGCTTACGGGACATGCTATAATTGTAATCCATACTTAGCTGAATTTTAGAAAAAAGTATATATTAATCGCCACAAAAAAAACGACCCCTTAACCAATTCAGTATCTAATCATATGATAACTAACTCCATTAATTACCACCAAAGTATCAATTAATTTCACTTAATCAACCAAACCCATTTTTTCTAAACCTACCTTGACAAATTAATTGGTTAATTAAATTAACCTCTTGCAACATTTCAACAAGAACAATTAATTTTCATTTTTATTTAATAAAAATGTCGAATTCTTGCATAAATAAAGTATCAACGAAACTCATTTACAAATGAATAAATTATTTTAACTTGGTGTACACCACTCTCGTGTGCTCCAAATATCCAACCTTGGGATGTGTCGCCGTTCTCATCTCAATCACTTGCTCCATGTAGCGGTCATCGTGTCTTATAAAGGTGCGTCGCAACTGAACAATTTCATAATATTGATTGATAACAATAATAATTATAATCTAAATGCGACACATCTTGCTTACATCTTCAACGGGCAAATCTCGCGAGAACGAGATTCGACCGATATCCTTTAATGTGAGAACGAGTTTGTTTGGGGTGACAGTTCCGACTTCATAGGTGGTGAATCCTAAGCACTTTTTTGTGGACAAAAGAATTGTTTAATGTTTACCATTATTTCCAGTTGTCATTAGAGTTGCATTTCCTGATGGATCGACGGTCATGAATCCCCATTCGTCGTGGAAATGATCTTTGGTGGAGTGTGACCAAGCTTGGGCTCTGAAAAAATGACATTGATAGATGAATTGATAAAACATGAAGACTGTTTAATTTCAATCCAGGAAGTGTTATTCGTTTGCAAATAAAGATAAGACTGTAATGAAAACATACGAATAATTGAGGAACTGAACATTGGCTGATTTAGCCATAGGAGCCTCGTCGATGATGAGCTCTTCTCCAAAAGTCATGGTAGGTACTGTGGGCCAAAATATCTGAATTTAAAAAATCAATAACAAATGTTGATTAATAATCCACGTTTTAAATAAGACGGAAATAAAATTTATAACAATAAACAAACCTTTCCGGAAAACTCCGATCGCCACTTCCCAACAATCCACTGCAAGTTCTTATTGTACTCATTAAGCTCCTAGAATTCTCATAGAAAGCTCAATAAAAGAAATCACTATCAAACAAACCTGCGTAGAGTCCAAGAAAAGTGCAAACAGCACGATTAATGCGGTATTCACTCTGAAACCCCACATCTCAATGACGACTGCGAATTCGTCGTTTTCGTCCTCTTAGAATGTACGTCCTACGCCAACTAAATCAGCGAGCGAGACCGGTCGTCGATACGATTGGACGACGTGTGGTTTTCGATTTCGTTGTCGTCTATTCTGCCTTGCCTATTATCGCCAGACTCGTCTATACTATTCAAGACCAAGATTCGCGGCTTCTGCGTCTCCCGATAAGCGCGCAGATCAGCGTTCGGGTTTTGTTTTCGCCTCGACCAGTCCCTATGCTTTTGCATCTTGCCTTATTGTGTGTGTTTGATTGCCATTTGTGTTTTTATGGCGGAATTAAACGATTCTTTCTCATCACTACGTTCCACTGGATGACTGTTCGTCTCACTAATTAATTACCTAGAATTATTGCGAACTGTTTATTCTTATGATGATATACGTTTTTTTTTAAACAGATTTTGATAATTCATAGTAAAGAAGGATAGTTGTTTAGTGATTTTTTTATAACTTAAATCGAGACAGCATTTATTTGACAGTATCCCATTAACTCTTCACTACCATCATTTGAAAATGTTCTAAGATAAAGTAAAGCCAGAAACCACCTGTGTCAAAAAATAAATAATAGTGAGAAAATAATAACTATTAACAAGATTATTACTGTAAGAACAATGTCATGAAGACCCTGAATCTTAATTTGATCTTGAGTTGTATTTAAGTAATACACAAAATTTCTAAAAATTTTGCAATATATTGACGTACTAGTTTCTCAGTATATAATAAATTGAATTTTTAAGGTGAAAAAGCTTGGCAAATGTATGATTAAAAGTTTCTTGAAGACGGATTAATAAAATAAAAATAAATAATTAAAAAGTCGAAAAATATATCACGTAATAAATTATTGAAACCCGACGTCACGGATACATTTTTATTGTGCGAAGATATTATTCACAACACATTTCTTTGATTGCAAACCAAACTTGCGATGAAACTGTAAGTAATCAGCACATTTCATAATTTGCTAGATTTTATCGCGATAATTCAAAAATAAAAGATACTTTAAGCTCCTTCGGTGTTTTTGTACGATTTTTAAATATAAAATAAATAAAATATAAACAAAACAGAGTTGAAAGTATCACATTTTAATCAGCATTCTGAAATCAATTAAAAACTTAATTGCATATCAGTGTATAAATCTGTCCCATTCAATTATTTCTATTAAATCAGATTTAGGAGAACATTCAACAAACAAATTCTATTCACCTTTTAAAGTGCACATTCTACCCACAATTTCAAGTTACGGAATTTTACTTGAATTTTATTAATATTACAAGCTTTTGCTTTTTGTTACTCGAGGAAAAATGATATTTTTGATAAATGGGTTATCATGGGTTGGGTGAAATTTAGCCCACGAAGACAATGTTATTGATAAGAAGCAGAGAAATCACAAGCAGCGCGAAATTTAGTATTTCAAACGAACTACAAAACTTATTTATTAATAAGTTTTTAAAACTAATATTAAGATTCACACACACCACACGTAATTGTCATTTTTGTGTGGTTTATGTACTTACGAACGTGTACTTTAAGAATATATTAAGCTGTATTTTGTCTATTTTAAGTCAAAAATAATATATCATCAAATTATATCGGTAAATATGGTTTTAAATTGTTCTTCATGTTACTATACCGGGTGGCGTGTAAAGCAGCACTAGAAATCGCAAAGTTAAAATCTCCTATATACTACAATTAAATGGACAAATATATAACTGGGAACGCCAAATGGTAGAGGATATTTGCTAAAAATGAAACGTGTCTTTTCATTTTTTTAAATGTAGAATCAGCTTTTTACCTCTATCGTAGTTTTTATTAGAGCATCTAGAAATATTAAAATCTTTACTATATGTTATTAGAACCCATTTTTAAGATTTTGGCTGGCGGACTAAACCATACTATTTCATGAAAAAACGATATGCTAGCGAAAATTACTACATTGCCAAGGTACAGTTTAAATAAAATGTAAATTCAGTTCAAAAGAGTTTCATGCGAAACTACTGTGAAATAGTTTAGAAATGTTATTCGTTTCTTGAAATAATCAAGGCAAAATTACAAACATTAATTTTCTAACGCATGATGTATTTTAATGGAAACTATCCAATTTGGCGAAACTTCCATTGTTTAAATGAAACGAAATAATCAGATAGATATCGTTTTCCACCACATTTAATTAACAGAATTACGTCATCCACAAAATTGCGTGAAAATTCCAAATATTTTTTAATTTATAAATGATCAATCTTTTCCATAAGCGGATTGAATAGAAATTAAATTTAAAACTGTGCAAAACATCGAAGTTTATTTCAATCAGAACATTTTTATTTAGCAAATAATCCTATCATTATAATATTTTTTCTTTAAATTAAAAAAATTTTCGACAAGGTATCATTAATCCAAAAAAATATTGTTCGTGCTTATATAAAGGAGCCATCATTGCTCGTTTATACTTTTTTAAATATAAATTATATGTAAAATATTCTAAATTTATGTATGTTTTTTTACGTCGATTAAATTGATTTTTAGAAAATGTTCGATAAGTTAACTGTTTCTTACTCATTCACCATTTTTACATTATGGGAATAAAAAATAAAATTTCCCGCCGTAGTTAAACTTATTTATTGTCTTTTTCAGAGATCGGTGCCTAATGGAAGAGCAATAAAAGAAGAGAAAATGATGCGGCCACAAACAACATTTTTCTCAATTCCTCTTAAATATGTGCTGCCCATAATTTCGTAAAAAAGAATGGCCGTCTAAAAAGAGAGGCCGTCCAAACGAGAACTTCAGTCCATCCTAATTTTTTTCCTCTTCCATTAGGCATCGATCTCTGAAATGAATAATATTTTATATAAAATCAACTATTGTCCTTTTCAGAGATCGGTGTCTAATGGAAGAGGAAAAAATTAGAATGACATGAGGTTCTCGTCTAGACGGCCACTCTTTTGTATATGTGTTGTCTCAAAAAAATGGGCAGCTCACATAGAATAGGAATAGACGAAAAAGTCGTTTGTGGCCGTGTGGCCGTGTACCCGAGACTATCATTTTTTACAAATTTTTTTGATGCTGTTTCACAGTTTTGCTCTTATTCACCTTCAACGCATTTTCATTTCACTTCAGAAAGAGTGGCAATCTTCCTATCAAGATTGAACGATAGAAGTTGGTTTTTTATAATTTTGGAAATCGACGTTTGTCTAAATTAGTTTCGTCATATTTAATATTTGAAAAGGGTTAATTTCGTATAGTATTATTGAATAAGACTAATGCAAAAGAAATGCATGATTCTGACGCTTTTCGGATTTTCGAAGGTTAGGCTGACCTTTTCTTTGAGTACAGTCAATCAGTGAGATTTTAAGATATCCGAAGCTTACCAATTTCCCAGCCCCAGGGAAATTAGCACACTTGCCCCTTATTTTGCATAAAATTATTTATATAAAAGAATAAAATTAAACATGAATAAAATACCTTCGAAGTAGTCAAATAAAGTAAAGACTGTATTAAAATTTTTGATGGCGCATTTGCGATCCACTACGCGTTAAGTTCAAGGTGTCATTACCAATTAATAAGAAAATTGCGTGAGCTTTTTTGAATTAAACTAGAATTTAGAATATAAAAGCTCAAATATTTCATTAGGAGGAAAGTACTTCTGAATGAATAAAAAACTAAATACTACGAATATTTTTAAAATAATCGTATTCCACAACCAACTGGAATCTTAAAGCTGCAAAATTGAATATCTATTTCGACAAGAAAATAATATATAAAATTAACAAATATACTTTTATATTTTCTAAAGAAAAAATATACATTTTAAATTTTAACGTGTGAATTTGAATTTAATAATTAAAAATGTTAAACTTCACTTAACGTACAAATGTCGCTCAAGAAAGCCGAAAACAAAGATTGATCAAAATTGTGGAATAATTAACGACTAAATCCAAAAATAGAGTTTCAGAATTTTGCTTTAAGTCCTAATGAAAGTTTTTTATTGCTTTATTTACAAAATCGCTTTGACACGCAACTATTTGTTTATTTATTTAAAATACGTATGTAAAGCTTGTAAATAGAAACAAATAGAAATAGGGAATAACAGATTTAAATGATATTAAATCAACTGGCACACCTAATAAGTTGTTCTTGCAAATTGCTACGTCTTAATTAAATTATACTTGCAAATTTATTTTGATAGGTATTTCTTAAGCTATAGTAAATATATACTAAAATAATCTATGTGAGCACTTTTTCTTAGCTCTCAATTTGAACGTTACATTAATTGTGCAACTGGTAAACTCTAATTAATTAGTAAAAAAATTATTATCAAAATCCGTTTTTAAAAAATTAAGCCTGATTGATGTTACAAGCACGAACCACAGGGCGGTATGAAGTTGGATTACTTTTTCGAAATTTCAAGTCTCCCTAAAATGGAAAAATGGCGTATTATTTTTATATTTTCGAGATTTTTTGAAACATGAAGCATGCTTTTGTCAAAGGGACACAGAATACCTCCGAGAAAATAATCTACTAATGATTAAGAGAGGAGAATAAAAGTAAGAACACATGAATATTTTATTTTAAATAATGTATCAAAAAAGATGGTTAATTCTTAAATATCTCAGAGCAAATAGAACAAATTCGATAACAAAATGACACATAGATTAATTAGAGAAGATGGCAAAACTGATCTTGGGAGTGTTTCCCAAAAATATTCTGATAAACATTTTTAATAAAAATCTTCTCTCTTATGATAAAACAAATTTTAAAATCCTTGCTGTACTGAAATTGAATTTTTCTATAGGTACAGTACGATACTTTTTTCTATGGGTACAGTAAGAACATACAGTACTTGCTGAAAAGGTGGGCCTGGACATTTTTTGATCATGACGTGCTCCAAAAAAACGCTAAATAGAAAGTTGTACGCAGTACACATTTCCTATTGTTCATGGAACATTTTTGGTCAAATTTCATTTTTTAAAATTTTTCCCATTAATTTTAATTTTTGTCTATGGTACTTTTCGAAGAAAAATAGGGATAGTCTCGTTTGGCCGAATAATTACATTTTCCATATCTTCTTCTTCAATGTCTATTTTTTGAGAAAACACACATTGATGAGATACAACAGAGTGGCCGTCCAAACGAGAAACTCATTTTTCCTCTTCAATTAGGCACCAATCTTTGAAATTGGCAACATATTTCGTTAAATAAAAGCCAGCTATTTACCTGAAGCTTGTTTTTAGTACTGGTCGAGGACCTCTGGAAAGAAAATCTTCACGAAAGACGGCGATTCTATTATCGCAAGTTCTGTCAAAGATGAAACATTGAGTATAACTAGGCTGAGTAAACTAGACTGCAAATCTAATGGTAACAGATTAATAATTAAAACGTATTAAGAAATAATAGTGAACCATTATCATTGTCCGTAATTTAAAGAATAGGTCCGCTTGTGTCATTCTCCACGTAACCCACTACTACTTGAACCAAACAAATCTTATAAATTTTTCAATAATAGCTAACTTGCCCTTATGGTATCGTGTCTCAATATATTTTCTGAACGTATCTGGCTCTCTGCATAAGATTTTAAAAATTTTTATAATATTCTCTCATTACTTTACTAATATTCATTATTCGTCATTCCAATTGTGTACATTTCCTAATTTATTTATTTGAACTTGGATATCCTGCGGGACCAGTTGTTCAACTTAATTCTTTGTTCTCCATTTTTTGTATTGTAATATGTTGAATGAATAAAGTATTAAAGTTCAGCCAGTATTCGGAGCCGACCTTATATACTTAATTAGTTTTTTATCTTAAATATTTGGACTTCTTGAATTCACTGTAACGTTTACGATTTCTTGTTATTATTATTCTCAAGAAAAAATAAAAGATCATAGTATTAGATAAACCGTGAATCTTGAGAAAGAGAGAAGCAGAGATTTATGGGAGTTGACAAATAATGTATTTCTATAATTTCGGTGAATGAAAAGTGTTTTTTAAATAAGTTGTTTGTAACAAATCCTCTATCTTCTTATAATGTTAATTAATTTAATTTAGTTAAATTATTTATCCGACAAAAATGTTTTAATAATAATTTAATGATAGCAATAAAAATATTGTAAAACCTTTTCAAGATAGTTTTTATTCATATATTTATATTTTAGATTTCCCAACTGCTCACACTTTATGATATCACTAGGTAGATATATCACTAATATGAACAATATAGTGATTATGTTATTGCCTCTTAATAATATTAGATAATCTTTACACTTTGCGTATGATTTCATTAATATTTTGATAAAATTCGAATTTATTTTGATCTTCAAATTTAACAGCCTAACATTATTTAATTAAGCAAATGCACATAATAATAATTTGATAAAAATCATGGATTTAAAACTGATACGCTTTTAATTCCAAGAAAAATAATCTAACGAGAAACGTCCAGTAAACACCATGATCGTCATTATTTGAACTTATCACGTCACCAAAAAGGTGAGTTCTAATTAATCACGATGGCTCAACCAAAAAACTTTCTGCACAATAATTTTGTACTAACTACATGCAGAATCTTATGATTCAAAGTGCGGCGTGTAGTCCTGGTGGTGATGCTCACCTATTAAATATTCTTATAAAATGCTCAAATTGCATGTTGGTTTTTGTTGAATGATTTTTTCATGCGCATTTTTTGTGATATGCGCTTTTTACTCGTTTCGCATCCGATTATCATCGATCTTAACTGATCAAAAAGCATTCACTTTACTTAAGATCAGCCAATTATTGATATATTCTTTACTATCACCAATCATCACATCATTAGTATTTATGTAAACACATACAAAACTTATCGAAGGTCATTTTCGTTTAAAATATAAAATTGTCCAAATTTGTTGGTTACATTTTTTTCCTAGTTAACATGTTATTTACAAAAGTTGATAACTTGGCTGATAATATTTTAAACGAAATTTATAATCTCTATTATTATTTATTCATTTTGTTTCCTGTTTATTCTCTTCAATCATGATTATTTGATACGTAATCAACATTTTATTTCAAGATGAGAAAACTCAAATGATTCCAACACATGAATATACTATTTATAAATCTCAAGTGTACATATAAGCGACTCAAGCAGAATTAATACATCTTATTGGGCGAATTTTGCCTACCAAAATGAAGAGGATAATAAACGTTTCATTTCATCTATCAGCAACCGGTAATTAGTTGTTGATATCTTTAAAAGTAGATTTAATTTATTACTATTGTTATTATTTGTTTTGTTTATTACTCAAATTGAAAGAAATATAGATTTTATGTTTTTCGCATTTTATTCGTATTATTCTGTAGATTTTTAAGAATTTAATTAAATAAATAGTACATCAATTGTAATTGGAAAAGCATGAGCTTAAAGCTAGTTTTCTAAAAAAAATAATTCCTAATGAATTATTGTGGGAATAACTAGGAATTGACGTAGACATGAAAAATAAAAACCACGATTTTTCAAAATTTTAAACGCTTTTTATTAAAACCTACGTTTAATGTAAAAATACTTTTTACAGAAATATGACAGGCTTCTCCTTAAATATCTCATGTAGAGTTCCAGATTATGAGTTTAAATGTCATTTCAGAACCGCCGTTTTTTCAAATTCCTTTGGCGTGCATAAGAATAAATTAATTTTAACGTGAAAATCATAGTAAATTGAGATCCTCACTTTAGGTTTTTTTGTTTATTGGACTTATTAACTATAAATAGATTAAACTTTCTTAAAATCCCATTCAGTATTTAGAAACGTCTTACCACTATGGTTTTAAATTATTTAACGTATATAATGAATATTCACGTGAGTATTTCTTATTTCCGTTTCTCAAAGCGACTAGACTTGTCTAAAATTCTCTCTAAATTATAAAAAAAGAGAAGCAATAAAGCTGATCATATATTTTTAAAATTTTAATTTGGCGCGCAATTCTCACAGGTGAAAGTTCCGATGACACGTTTAGTACTGAATTCTCTATTTCCAACGGCTGTAATGAGCATAATGACAAATTCCGGATTTTATTCAATAAACAAAATCTGGAATATAGAACGAGAATACACGAAAGAAATCGGAATTCAATTTAATTAAAAATTAGTTTGAAAAATATACTATTTCTCGAAAACAAAGAATCTTTTCCGTAAGAAATAAACTATAAAACCTTTTTAATATTAAATAAAAACAATAGCATTTTGATTGCTGACATAAGCTTACAGAAAAGCATTAAAACATAGGGGCCAGTATTATGACAAGTATGAAAAATTAATTTATAAAGCTATATTATCACGTACGATTTAAAGATATTATAGTTTTAAAAAATCCTGCAAAATATGTGGATAAAATAATTTTCAAAGTTACAACGAAAAACTTTGAAATACTATATTTGTGTGAAATACCGTAACCCATCCAGAAGTTTCGGTTATAAGCAGAGGTTGCAATTGGCTCATCTAAATTAATGGAGAAAAAGTAAAAATTAGTCTACAATGATAATATTATACTTGAGTCCATGAAATAAAATGGCAATTCAATCCCCTATTTTTTCGCTTGCATTTTTTACCCTAATAGTACATAGCTTTTTATTATATTAAAATTACGGAATTTTCGAACTAGTAGCTCTAGTTTCTATTTGGTTTAGAAATTGAACGGAATTTATTCTAAAAATATTAATATATACGGAATCTCGACGTGCCCGAGCAGCCTGGACCGTACTGAAAATCATGGATAAATTGTAGGACCTTTTAAAATTTAGATATTTATAAATCATTTAAAACAGAGAAAATAACTCATCTAACTTAGCCCACTTGAGGAATGTGAAAGAAATTTTCTACTTTAACACTCCAACTTGAACGCTGATAAAACGAGAACACACAAAAATCTCAAATCGAATACTTTGTGTAAATTTTAACGTTTTTAGTGTGGTTAAGAAAATGCTGAAAAATGACGTAGGCAATATCTATGTAAAGTACACTTACAAGTTATAAGATAAGAGTAAACGTATGAAAATTATTATTTCCATTATCCTTAAAAACCTTTGAAAAATAGATTACTGTATGAGCAGGGATTATTATTATTAAAAGAATTTTGAGGTCTTGATTATATATTAAGATAAATGGTAAAGTTTCCAAAACGGAAATTGGAATTCAGATTAGGACCAATAACATTTAGGTTTTTTTTTTTTTTAAATAATCCTATAAGTAATACCAGAACCCTCTGGCCACCGAGCCGTGTTAGAATATTTTTAAAAAATTAAAACAAAAAGGTATACAGTAACTTTAATGACTTTAATGCTACTTCCTCATTAAAATAATGCACTCCAACTGAACAATACACCTTTCCATTAGAAAATTATCTTCAATTCTTCTTGGAAAGTTGGTCCTTAACTATCAAAGGATCAATATATTAGGATGAACAAAAATTTTTTTTAAATTTAAATATAATTTTATAGCACATGAAAAACAATTAGGTTTCAAAGTAAAGACCATTTGACTCTATGGCTTGACACCATCTAGCGGCAAGTTGTTCGATCCCGCTGCGGTACCGGCAAGTCTCGACACGTTTTTGGTATCGCTCCTTGTTATTAGATTGAAGCTACGACCACGAAGAAAGTGTTCCATGGATCGGAAAAAGTGATAATCAGATGGCGCAAGGTCCGAACTATAAGCTGGATGTGGAAGAAGTTCAATGGCGTCGAGATTTTTGATCTTTTCCTTCGTTTGTCTGGCGGTGTGCGGTTTTGCATTGTCTTGTTGAAGGAGTATCCGCTTGCGATTGATCAATGCTGGACATTTCTCGCCATGTGCCGCATGCATTCGATCAAGTTGGGCGCAATAGAGGTCTGCGTCGATGGTCCGACCATTTGGAACTAGCTCGAAGTAAATTACGCCTTCGAAATTCCACCAAACACACAGAAGTTCCTTCTTCGAGAATCGATCACATTTTGCTACCGGTTCCGCCGTTTGACCGGGTTCTAACTATTGATTTTGTCTGTCCGGATTACTGAAGTAGACCCACTTTTCATCACAAGTTACAATTCTAAGAATAAAACGGTAATCTTGTAGATTTTCGAGCAGTTTTCGGCAAGTCACGACACGTCTTTGAGCTTGAATTTCAGTCAATGTATAAGGTACTTCAGCGTCTATTGACTTTCCCAAGGGCGTGAAAATGTCGTACAACTGATGATTGAGGAATATCGAGCTCGGCCGACAATCTGCGAGTACTTATTGATGGATTGGTTCACGAATTGCTTCAGATTTCACTGTCGCAGGTCGGCTTGAATGTGTCTTGTCCTCAAGATCAATGTCGCCGTCGTTAAATCTTTTGAACCAATTTCGCGCAGTACGATCCGAGACCATATTTTCGCCTTCAACTTCGCATATCTTTTTTGCTGCTGCAGTTGCGTTGAAGCCTTGTTTCCAGTAATGGCGTAAAAGAACACGAATTACGGATTTGTCCATGTTTCTTCTACATTTTTAAATAAAATACCAATTAAAAATTTTCATTTATATATATATATATAGGGCTGTTCAAGAGCTTTATTAATATATATATATATATAACGAATGTATATAAAAATCTGTATTTGGTAAAAAAAAATTATACAAAAAGATATAGGAAATCGGAAAAAATTTTGGTTCACCCTAATATTTCCGGAAATTTTATATTTGGGTTCTTCATTTAATAGACATGTCGACACATTTAATTACCTAAGTTAATGCTCTCAAAAGAAGTGTTTTATTATTAAATACTACTCTGAAAAGAATTCAATTTAAAATTCTCATCTTTTCCTCAATAGACAATGACAATGATTTTTTTCAAAAAAAAAAGTTATACTAAATTAAAAGCATTCAAAATCACATGTCATTTGCATTTTTCAGAAGTATCTGATGTGACATAATATATATTCAATAAAAGTACTTTTAATGGGTACAAAGTGGAAATTTAGAGTTTGATGAGTGGAAAGTTTCAAAGTTAGTTTTCACGTTATTGTGTTGAGCCAGTTAGTAAAACGTGATAAGAGAGGAATTTTATTGCATTTTCGCAAAATATAAGTTTAATCCTAGTGTTAATGTAGTGTGGAATTGGAGTTTTCTACTTCGGAATAGTAAATCAATATTTAAATCCCGAAATCCGGAAGAAAAATGGCCTGAATCAGGAATTCTGCCATCTCTGGAGTTAATGTTTACATTAAAATTGAATTTTCGGAAATCGCAATCAAAATATAAAGGAAAATTGAGACAACATATGTTAGAGATAACGTGAACTATGAGAAACATAGAAGTAGAACCTAGAAGATGCTTCCTTGTAGATAACAAATTATCAAAAAATTATATCACCGGAATAGATATTTAAAAATAAAATAGATATGTTCAAAGGTAAAAAATAAAACGCGAAAATGTCGATTTCAAGAAATTTGGATGTTATTAAATCTAGGAAAAGCCGAAATTGCTCCTGACGTAAAATAAAATAAATTTCCGCAAGAAATCACGGAATATTGCGCCATCCATATTAAAATTTTTCCTCGTATTTCAATGTATTAATTAATTAGGATAAAAGTGGACCTGGTAGAGAATTTGATTCACAACAAATCTAGGCTGATTCTATTCTTTTGAGATCTTTGGTCTTTATTATAAAAATGCAAAGAATCGAAAGTTAAAATGAGGTAGTGTAATAAGACGCAATTTTTTGCGGAAATGCATATTATTTTCCGACGGCATTAATTTTCGCTTTTCCTAGGTTTAATAACATCCAGAAATAAAATCTTTTTGTACTAATTTTTTCCTGAAATTTTCAGAGTAGATTTAAGTGGATTTTCAGAAAATCCATACAGATCATGGCTCTAAGTGATGCTCTACAATTGACTCATTTTAATATTGATGGTGGCGAGCTGTTTTAAATCATAGAGTGGTTAATTAAACTTCTATTTTTCGATTTTTATACACTAGAAGAATAATAAATAAGGGCTTGTTACAGAGATGATCGGCATGGGAGTTTTGAAGAATCCGGAATTCGCTATCCGGAATGCGGAATCGAAAAATTACCGGAATTCTCTGGTATACTAGCTTTTTTTTTAAATGCGCCAAATAATATTAATAAACTGCGTTCTACACAAGCATCTTTTGACCTAACATTTTGGTAAGAATATCCAATGTAGTAACTTTGTATAGTGCTACTTTAAATTAGCCTTTTCTAATATACGAACCTGGGACGAACCCTTCATTTTGGTTTTTTTCACTGGAAACCGATGTGGAAAGGATGACAAGATCGCACAAATACAAAAGAGTAATTATGCATAAAAACAAAAAAAATTGAGGTTATTCTTTTTGCAATTAATTTTTTCATTAAAGACAAGCGAGCTCGAAAAATCAGGAGCTCAGAAGACAATTAAACTAAAAAATATCGTGGAAATATACAGTACAGGAAATATCTTAAGTGAAGCCTGTAATTTCTCCACAAAATATCTTTTACATAACATGTGGATTTTAATAACATGGTATTAAATTTTGCAAAATCGTCATTTTCATTTGGCGTGCATTGACCTATAGGGTTATACAATTTAATGTTATACAATATATATGGATGAACCAAATTTTTTTTCCGATTTTTTATTAAAAATTTAAATTTAAGTTTCAAAGTAAAGACCATTTGACTCTGTGGCTTGAACCCATCATTGTCGTTTGACCGGGTTCCGACCATTGATTTTGTCCGTCCGGATTACTGAAGTAGACCCACTTTTCATCACAAGTTACAATTCTAAGAATAAAACGGTAATCTTGTGAATTTTCGAGCAGTTTTCGGCAAGTCTCGACACGTTTTTGAGCTTGAATTTCAGTCAATGCATAAGGTACTTCTCGGCAGCGTCTATTGACTTTCCCAAGGGCGTGAAGATGTCGTACAACTGATTTCTGAGGAGTATTTCTTCTTCTTTC
Source organism: Caenorhabditis plicata (assembly GCA_963931815.1). Lineage (NCBI taxonomy): Eukaryota > Metazoa > Nematoda > Chromadorea > Rhabditida > Rhabditidae > Caenorhabditis > Caenorhabditis plicata. The sequence continues at coordinate 4,699,068 of OZ007493.1, read as the reverse complement.
TTTCTGATTTTCTGAGGATTTTTCCATGTTTCTTCTACAAGTTAAAAAAATTTAAATAAAAGACCAATTAAAAATCTTAATATATATTATGATAGAGCTGTTCAAGAGCTTTAAAAATTTATATAACGTTATAATAAAAACACTTTATTTGCTAAAAAAAAATTAGAAAAAAAGATATAGTAAATCGGAAAAAAAATTTTGGTTCACCCTAATGTTTGCTGCATTCATTTTTTTACCAAACAAACGACCGGTAAACGCGCCTCAAACCGGCCGTCCTTGGTTTTCCGGTGATCACTGCATCTCAAACGCTGACGAAATTTCCAATATTCTATCTTAAACTGTAAAGTAATCCGATTTATCTTGTATTAACTCCCTCCGCGATATATTTGCCGTGTCACTTAAACATTGGATAATGATTACTTTAAAAGTCTTGTAATAATTTTAAAATAATGGCAATAGTTTATATGAAAATGTGTTCTTATTTTTTGTATCTCATATCCTTAAAATTATATTTGAGCAAATTTAACAAACAGAACACGTTGACGATGCCCTAATCCTCGATTTTTGATCATTTTTCAAGAGCATGATAAAATGAAATTTCGAAACACGCTCATATCAATCACTGCATATAAAACAAACGGCAGATTGATTATACTCCATCCAAAATGTTTCCATTTTTGAACAGCACCACTAAAGCGACCAAAAAAAACGTCTGCATCTAAAAAGGAACATCTAAAAATTGTTGTCCTAAACATTAATTCTTTGCATTTTCAATTTTCAAACGCTGGAGCTCATCGTTCGTCGAATGTCATCTTTTCTCTCCGCATTATTTTTCTGCTCCATCTGTTTGTGCTCCTCTTCTTCCCCATTCGCGTTTTTTTTTGACGAATTTTTCGTTCCTAGTTTTTTGCATGCTCTCTTTAACAACACAACTCGAACATTTGCACTTTACGAGTTTCGCTCATGCGCACTTGATGGTACCAATTTAATTGCAACACATTGTATTTTTTCATTGTTTGTGTGTTCCTATCATTCTTTTCTATTAATGCATTTTGGAGCAGTAGGCTACAGTAATTGTTGATTATTGTAATCAAAATGATTTTTTGAACATTCTTCTTATTCATCTAATCTTTAAAGTTTATTCGATCCTAGGAATAGTAGTTGTCAATCGTAGATGAATAATATTGCTCATCAATTATTTTAATTTCATAATCTGTAAAAGAGACACAAATCGGATAATGTCTATAAATATACATTTGTCAACTATGTATACAACAATTCCCTAAACCGATTGAACCGTTTTTATTACGTTCAAAAGAGATTTGACCGTATGACGCAGATTGTCTAATTCCTACCAAGGTGGAGCAAAAGTTGCAATTGTTACAACCAAGGATTCGGCTGATTTCCAGACGATGTATATACATAAAAGAACGTTTAATGTTTTTTTGCTCCCTTCGTTATATATTTTCCGCTTCTTCTTTTTGCTTCTTCCTTTCGTGCCTCAAACGAGCAACAACAAAAAAAATGAGCAAGTAGTAGAAATGCATGGTTTGCACTTTTTTGGCGTCACGTTCCGTTCCAAGTGGTACGAATAATTAAGCAAGTTCGTTTAGAGCCTACACGAAGTGTTCGTCTATGTGAACGAGATTAAATGAGAATTTCTCGTTTCTCGGTTTTAATTTATTTCGTTTAAAAAAATTGCCTTCTCTCAGTATCTTGCACTATTTATTCGCCAGTATGTTGCTAATATTATTATATCACACAATTGTCATTCGTCTCAATTCCACATATACTATGTTGGTAATTTTGGATCAATTACCATGAGATATCATTTCCCTAATTACTACAATTGACAGGAATAAAATGCGAATTGGGTGGGAGAAATCGTAATAATGCGAAAAATTGTTTCATATTTTTGCAACAAAAAACAACAACAACAAACAACAATAACAGGAATGTCGGAGATAAGATTAACTTATAGAAAAAAATGATAAAACTCCTATTTCTTCACAAATCTTTGCTGTCTTTTTTCTACATAGATGGTTCCAGTTGAAATAAGATACTCAACTTTATATAAATATTATTGCTAGTTTCTTTCTAAAAGTTCAACTTTCTCTTCTCTCAATGTTTCCTCCACTGCCTCGAAAATCTAATTGAAAATTAATATTAGCCGCACTCAAATTGTTTCATATTGGAGTGTTCCTTCCTTTGGATTTTATTGTTTTTTTCGCAGCCAAAAAATTAATGACAACTTCTACCTCTTTATCCGAACATGCGGAACGCTTCTACAGAACAGCTCAAAAAACAAACAAAACCTATTCTCAAAGTGAGAAGCTGTCAGTTTCTTGTCCTCTCCGTTTGAAACATTCATTCATCCATATATAGACATATAATATAGCAACACGAAAAAAAAAACGAGAGAGCGAGTCCATTTTGCCAATAGTACAACTCTTCCGAACGTCGGATGCTGTAAAAGGGCAAAAAAATGGCAACAATGGTGGAAATCGTTTTCAATTGTCGCTGTCTTGGGGATTGACAGCATCGAGCAAGTGTGTTGCCAGTTAGTGAGTAGACAAGAATGAGAGTAGCAAACTTTTGCCTACTGTAACTGGGATGAGTTCGATTCGAAGATTTATATACAGCCATTTTTTATTTTCCGCCGCTCCGCTCACAGTTTATTATTCGAAATCAGACGCGTATGATGTTTCATCGTTTAGTTGTGCTCCGCAGCGAAATATTAGTAATTCAATCTAGCAACTAAAATATGCAATTTTTTGTTGTTGAGACAATACTCCCTTCCTTTTACATCATTTGCCTCTATTTGTTTAAATAAATCCCGAGGTGTGAAAAATGGATAACTTCATTTATAGTATTGTCTTCAGACATTGATGTCAACTCACTCATTGAATTTCTTCGTTTGTTTTGTTGTTTGAATTCGGATTTTTATTTTCATCCCGTATAATTGCGCTGATTGTGCTCAATTACTCATCAATGAACTAACAATCAGACACACTAAATATATTACATACAAATGAAAGCAAAAATAGTTTTAAACAGGTGCATAAGTTTGTTTGTTCTATAATCCGTTAGTAGATTTTCGTGTTGGAACAAATAAATGTGTATATATATATATATATATATATATATTATTTTTGTAACATATTACTCCATTTTCGAGATAAAAGCCCCAACTGCCCGACATTTTCTATCAATCATATTTCGCAGTCTTTAAGCTTGATGTTTTTTTCATAGTCGTCGTCTTCTTCTAGCTGTTCGCTGCGTTCGTTCGTTTTCTCGAAGGCTCGAAATAAAAACGTCTTCTGTTTAAATAAATCCAAGCATCAGCAGAAAAAAGTGACTTCTTCGTTTTGGGTACCAGTGAGAAATAGAGAAATGAGTTTCATTGTATCCGCTGGCATCGCTCCTTCTACCAACAACAAAAAAACCCTCCTCACTTCAATCTTGGCTATCATTCCCGAGACAAAACGGTTATGCGTCATCGTCGTTTTTGGGTGTGTTTAAATTGAAACGCAATAAACTCCTTATCAAGTCGTCGTCTTGAACATGTTTGAACTATCAATGAAATTAATTTCTTGTGTACGTGTTGTTGTTGCTGTCTAGTTATTCGCGCAAAAAAGAACACCAATTTCTTCCAACTGGTTCTTAATACAATTATTACTTATATTGCAAAACTTTGTCGTAAGTTTGGAAAAAAGTTTCAACAAAAAACCTTTTTTCGTTCTTGAAGTGCGCCAAAATTTTAAAACAAACAGAAAGCTGTCAATAAACGTAATATTCCAAAATGGAACAAAAAAGAGCTATGAAGAGTTTATCTTTCCTGATTGCCTTCAGTTGTTTTTTTTAAATGTGTGTCTGTTTGTTCGCGGCTATCAGCTGTCGCCGTTCTAGTGTACGTTTATATGATATATATTTATTTATGTTTGCTGCTCCTCTCTAATTTCACTGATTTGGTTTACCACAATATTTTCCATGGATTCTCCCCATTTCTTTCATTTCTCCTTGCGTTCGATTCGATTCGTTCGCCAAAAACTTCTAATCATTCCACCTATAAAAGTTTATGTGCTCAATGAGTTCCATTTCTTGCCACCAATAATTACAAAATATTTTTATTATGCCACATAATCAACTATTCACAACGAATTCATTTTTTTCTGGCAAGATTTGCGACTCAAATTTCATCTAGCAAAAAATAATAATAAATAAATACTACAAATAATAGCAGATACCGGTTGTGAGCCCGTAATATGAATTTACACTCTCGAAACCAGAGACGAATTTACAGACATGAATGTGTGGTAAGAAAGAGCAAAAAACGATTAAAACAACATTTATTTGTTATTGATATCTCTTTCAGAAGTGTTCATCTGATTCTTCTTTATCTTTATATCTTCTTTCTAGCTGCCTTTGTTTATTTTATTGTTGTTGTGTGCCTGCTGCTGCTGCTTTGGATGATGCTTTTTTTTGTGACGACACCATTATCACACCACTCCTACGCGCTTTAAAATTTACAATATTTTGGAAACGTATATAACATGTAGACCATAATAATTCATTCAATCCTTCATTTTTTTGATCTCTTTGCTGCTCTATTACAGTTGCCAAATGCTTACACATTTCGCACTTTTGCCATGGAGCACTAACGTCTAATTAACTTTCCCAAATAAACCAATTTTGATTTCTCTCTGCTACTAGATGAGAGTGGCTGAAACAAACGAACAGCAACAAACACGCACAAACACAACAAACCAACCAATCAAAAAAATATATGTGGCAAGACTGGGGTGCTGAATATTAAAGATCCTGAAAGAGATAGAGACACTAACAAGAAAGAGTCATTTCATGGGGCAAGGCTGAAGTAATAGAAACTGTTGAACAGTGTTTTTTCTGTGCGTGTATTATTATTATGGTGTGTACATGTGTGTGTGTGTGTGTGTGAAATTCGGCAGCCCGGCGCTCCAGTCACAGACGGGAAGGCAGGGCCCCGCTCTCGATTGCTGTGTGATCCATTCCAAAAACGTTCTGAAACTACACCAACTATTGTCATTTCCGTTCGCACTCACAAATCTTTTCGAACGGCGACGCTCCTTGTTTCTTTTTTTGTATTATTTTGATTTTTATTAATATTTGTATTGTTTGCTATTTATTATAAAACAGACCAGTTCTTTTATTTTGCCACGAATTTTGTGCATCTCATACAATTCAAAAATTGTTACAATTTTATTGCTCTCTGATTCATTTTCAGTTCAAACGTTGATGATGACGATGATTAATTGCGTTTTCTTCGTCTTGTTCTCTTTCTTCCTCTATATCCTTCATTATCATACGATACCGTATGTTGTGAAGTTGTGATAATTGTTTTTGGTTATTATTAACAAGCCACATTCGCCCAATTATTTATACCGTGTTCTCTAACTTTGATTCAATCCATATCAATCGCGCATTTTTATTTATTTTTTGTTTGAACTAGCATTTGCAGTTAAAAAACACACACATACACATAACGACAAACATTCGTTTTCAAGAGAAGTTCCCATTGCATTGAAATTTGGTTTATATTATATTCCTTTACAGTATTATTTATTGCTGAAATTCTGACCTTACCTTAATTAAAACTCTGAACCCATCTTTTTTCTTTGACTCGACGATTTAACTTGTTGTATGTACTTGTGATATTTACCGACAAGTTCATTAAACATAATTTTAAAAATCATACAAAATAAATTCGTTATCATTTAATCGGGCTCATAAAATTTAAAACACCTGTGGCCGATTGCAAGAAAATCTATAGGGGAATCGTAATGGCACGCCGAATGAAAATAATAATTATGTAAATTATAAATTTTTAAACTAACCGATTCAGATTCTCCTTAAACTATCTAAAAATCTAGCTATCTGTCTTCATTTTAAATTTGAAATGGTTTTCTATGTTCATATTCAATTTGTGTGTAGGGGAAAAGTTTTATTAGGGTTAATTCCTATTAAATTTGCCTTATTTTTATCTGGTAAAAGTTTTCTTGCAATCGAGTTACGTTTTCCCCAATAGATTTTTAATGGGGAATGCTTGCCCTATGGGGCTCTTAAAATGGGTGTTCCGTTAAGGCCGCTAAATGTAGAATATTAATACCTTCAGACATCTATATTATATATGATAAAGTTACGTAAGCAATAGTTCTTAAGCGTATGGTGAAACTCAATATTGATTATTTTTATTTTCCGTTGGCGTGCCTAGTAAAATGACGGTATTATTTAACGTTTAAAACCAGGTGGGTGGAATCCTGGTTTCTGAAATTTTAAAAACTCAGAATCTCTGTTAACCCCTAGAATTCTATAATATTGTTTATGGATTTCTTGTCTTCAAATATACATAACTCTTGCAAAACGAACTCCGAAATTCCACATTTCATTTAAGACAATTAAGACATGGCTTCAACATTTTCACGTAAACTCGTATTTTATTAATTGTAGAGTCAATAAACTTAATTTTTTAAACTAATAGCTTTTCATAACTAAATAACCTTCGGTTAAGTTTCCAATTCGGTTAAGTTGTTAAGTCAAATCTGTTGTATTTTTTACCGAATAATTTTACAGTTACGCGTCATATTTGAAAGTTTTAATAGCATTCTAACTGTAAATTTTAAAAAGGTGTTCACCCCACTTCTTCAGACCTGTCTTGAATATTAGATTAGAGAAGGTTTTTTTGAGATCTTGTCATTTACATAAATATTTTCGTGCAGGTGTCTTTAAAATTGTACTAAATTTTTATGAAAAATGTTCATATAATATTGTACTTTTCAGAGATCGGTGCCTAATGGAAGAAAAATGATAGTATCGTTTGGACGGAGTTTCCATGTATTGCTTTTCAATGTATGTTATCCATTTTTGGAGTGAACACACATTGATTGGAAACAAAAGAGTGAAAGATCAAACGAGAACCTCATTTTATTCTTATTTTTTCCTCTTCCTTCAGGTACCGATCTCTGAAAAGGACAGATTTAAGCATGGCGGATTTTAAATTCTATACAATCTTTCAATAATAGCAATAATACATTTTTAACGCCACCAACGTTTCGAGAATTAGATCATGTTTTACTGATCTTATGCTTTACTGGAAATTATAGTTATTTCGAAATATATTGTGAAGTTATAAGAAACTGGTAATTTCAATTTTATGCCATAGAAAAGCCGACGTGAACGGAAATTTTGTAGAAATGTAACTGAAATAGTGAAATATTAGTAAAGCAAATTGAATATTTGTTTAACGGTCTCATTGGAACCAGTTGCGAATAACTAAAAATCTTGAAAAAAAAAATAAATTATAATTTTTTTGTAATTTGATATTGTCCTTTTCAAACATCGGTACCAAATGGAAGAGGGAAAAATAAGAAAAAAGTGAGGCTCTCGTTTGGACGGCCACTATTTCGTATCCCATCAATGTGTGTTTGTCTCAAAAATGGATAACACCGATTGAATAGGAATATATGGAATAGTCTTTTGTATCCGTGTGACCGTCCAAACTGAACCATAAGTTTTTTCTTATTTTTTTGCTCTTCCATTAGGCACCGATCTCTGAAAACTACAATATAAAGAATGGACTGGAATTATGTCAGAATCGTACTCAAGAACTACCACATGTCAGCTTCAGACGCTTGGACACCCGCCCACCAAAAATCTTTTGTATTTCATCAATGTATGTTGTCTCAAATTTTGAAAAGTACAATAATTCCAAACTGATCTTGCTTATAAGAGTTAGTTTAAAGTTATATCTACCATTCGTCTATAAAACTAAATATAAGAATTTATTCTAAATTTAATAAAATTATCTAAATGTAGAATGGAGCAGGTTTTCAAAAAAAAAAACTAATGTTATGATTTCTCTATCAAATCTAACGGAGAATATTTCCAAACAAATAATTTTATTATTAGAAAAAATAAATAACAATTAATAATATATTCTGCAGAAATTAGGAAACCAACTTGGTTTTCATAATTTCATCCAGAAAAAATATTCATCTGAAAACATCTACGAGAATAGAGCACCTAATTTGAGCTACAATTTTTAAACGTTTAATTGGAGCGTTTTTATATTTCAAATAATATTTCCTTTCTTTAATAGCCCGCTGACATTCAATTACTTCCTTGCTTACGGTATGCAACTATCATTTCTTACTTTGATACACACTGAGATGTCGGACATCATTCTGACTGCGTCGAATAACCAGAGAGTTCGACTTTATCATTTGCTGAAACAATTTTTCCTCAACAAATGCCGATTCTTCTTCAAGTAGCTATGGTTGTCGACGCACGCCAAATGAAAACGTCAATTTTCCTATTTGTAAATGTATATTATAAGGTTCCACATATATTATGTGTATACTCTTTCCATAAATTTAGAATACTCATCTTTAATTATCTATAATAGTATCAATATTTTTGATATTTTCTACCATAAATGAGCACAAATTTTTACGTAAATTTTATAGGTTTTTTAAACTATCTGAAGCGCGTTAAGTTTTTTACAAAATGTTAGATGTGGTCTTTTCAGCTCATATTTTACTCATTCATTTGGTATGTTGTCGCGTCGTAGTGGCTAGAGGGTGTGGCAACATTAAAATTGCGATATCCCTTTTTGTTAAAATATTTTTTGTAGAAATATGAGTTATTTGTTGTACCGTACAAGCTTAAAAATGCAAAGAAAAATTAAATTAATTTCTAGAAATCTGTATTGCTTTTAAATGAACTTCAACGTGGTTTACATATTGTATTGTATTTTATTTTCCTTTTATTTTAATTTCATGAAGAAAAGGTATTAGAATATTCATAAACTGAAGAAAATGTAGTTAGCAAGCTACTATTCCACTTGCAGGTTTTAACCTTTAAAGCCGTTGTTGCTGTTCTGTGCATTGTTTGGTTAAAAACTAATTTTAAAAAATAGCACGCGGAAATCAGAAAAATCTGAATTTTAGATGACTGGATAGTTTATTACGAGTTTGACAAACTGACGTGAAAATTCAAACCTGATTTTAACGTAGACTTTAATAAGGACCATTGGAAGAGTTATCAATGGTCATTTTCCTTTGTTGTGCTCATGATATATATGGTTATTATTATTATTTAAGATAATTGGTAGCAAAAATTAGGATCTTAAAAGTCTAAAGGAGAATAGATCGTAACAATCATGATTGAATAAACTCACCAAACTTATAAAAACTTTTTTTGTTCTCAAGAAATATTACATAACTATTTATAGTATTTTAAGGCAATTCCATTAAGTTTAAGTTGAATCAATTATTTTTAATTGCTATGTGGAAGTTTAGAAAAAAAGAACGTGTTTAAATATTCAATAAATTTCTTTTTTTTTTAATCTTCTTGAATTTTTTTAAACATCTATATTGTTAATTTGATGATCAACTAAACGGAAAATAATAAAATAAATGTATTATATGGCTTTGTTTAATGAAAATCGTCATTGTGTTAAATTCATATATCTTGCAACTATTTAGAATTTCCAGTAGGCAGTACAGTTTCATGTCAATTGATATTCGAAAAAGTGGAACTCAGTGAAACGGCTGGCTAATATTATTATTGACGCTTAAAAACGCCAAATGAAATAAATCAATTTCTAAAATTGACAGTGTATTCTAGAATTTCACGTGAATGTTCTGATGGAATTAAATATTCAATATTAAATGTATATCAGAACCTATCTAGATGAGCGGAATGGGTGAATTCGAAATTGAAAAATGACTGTAGTACGGAATCCGGAACTCCGCCCATCTCTGATGTAGATAATCAAAAATATCAACGCTTTAATTTATATGGACGTCTTAAATGAATCTCGGCTAAAACTTTCGCAGTTGGTGTGTTTAAAATATACTTTTGGGATAATCTAGGAAATTGACGTGAAAATTAGCGATACATGGTACTAATATTGATATTTTCAATATTGGTTTCTTATTAGTATTACTTTCTACATATAATTTAGAGAATTTATATTGTATCTTATGGGAGTTTTAACGAAGAAAAGAAATTGAAGGCACAGTCTTAACCTTAACGACCGACTGCGAATGATTTGCAATTTTTATAAAATAACGCCACTAAAAATTTCCAATACACATTCACACTCATTAACAAAAATTGTTTATTTTTAATAATAATAATAATATTATTATTATTTGTTGTTCTTTCGATGTTGTTGCGATGTTGGTGATGAGTGTCTTAAAACACTTATTTCCACCAATTTGTGTTGCTATCAACGTTCTTATTCTCAACTATAATTACATCTTTCCTATGACTAAAAAAAACGCACTTCTTGAGCCCATGTTTCTCTTTCCAATATTAGTTATTTCAATTGAACGACCTATGCTATAAAAAATTGTCAGGCGAACTCGTCTGGTGTGCATTTCCATGCAACATTAAAACGACTCCAGCTATTCTGAACGCCTAGTAATATCTCTCAACGTTTGAGCTCCACTCACTCCGTTTTTTTTGCATAGCGCTCTTCGAGCTGGCGAACGAATGAAACAAAAATGATCTTGATAGAGTAGTTTAATAAACTGCTCTCTTACCACTTTTCACTCGCGAACGAACCAAGCCAAGGACAACTACCAACTGTGTGTGTTCTTCTCGTCAGTCGAATAAAAATATATAGAGCGAATATATATTTATTTATTTATTTTGCGAAAGAAACAAGTTGACTAGTAGTTGCACTTTGAATGCAGCATTCAAGTCATTATAGAACTAGTGACCACTTTTTCGTCTTTATTTTAGTCCTTGGTTCATTCATTCACTCACTTCTTCTCCGTTCCTCCTATTAATTTATACATTTAGTGGGGCTACCAAAAAAAAACGGCCAACCCAGCAAAAGATAAAATAATTTGTCAAATTCGCGTTTGTAAAAGAGACAACAATTCAAGCAAAAAGTTGAAGGATATGTAGATTATATTGGTTACTTGAAAAGTGTAACGAAACTTGATCAAATCGTGTTTTATTTTTCATTCTCAAAAATCTTGTCCACAGTTTTTAATTACTTTCAATTTCGCTCGTTTCATTTTTGATTCGATTTACAGTAATCTCATAAATTTGATGAAATAGTCTCTTATATTATTTTATGTGTGAACTGTACAGAATAAAAAGGAAAAATTCGTTTTTTTTTGTAACACTCAGTAGAACGCACTTCCATAAACAGTTTCGAAAACAAGCTCGATTGAATTTAACAAAACTCGTATAGGAGTTTCACATTTGATAACTGAAATTGAGTAAATATTGCACGCCAACAGGAAAATGAATTCTGAAAACGTGCTCAAATCTAATATTTAGGAAAGTTTTTAGTTTAAGAAATATTGACAAATTGGGGTAAATTAGCTTTTCGTAAAGTACACGTGAGTATAGTATGACGCGCGTAAAAATTAGAAAATCAGTATTTTCATTTGGCGTGGTATAGTTATTGTGGCTAATAGGAAATTCCTGATTCGAAATTATTCTCATTCCTAATTCGGCTTAAATTTCAAATTATCGGGGCTAGATTAAGAAATTGTATGTTTTTCAATAGTTGAAGCATATTTTTTTCGTTAAGTTTGATTAAACAGTAGTAAGTTTTAAAGTTGAAGTATTAAAATTAAGGATTCCGGTCAATACTAGTCAATACTACCTATCAAACAGTGATAGGGGGAATTCTGAACTTCATATTTCACATTCCCTTCTCTGGATTATAAAAATTTGATTTTTCTCAATTCGCTTCAAATTCAAAAATTACACATTTTGTTTCTGAAAATATATTACGTATTCTAGATTCAAAATTTTAACATTCCGGATTCCTAATTGTGTTACCAACCAGCTCGAAATTAGGAATTCCGGATTCCGGCATTCCGAAACTTTACATTTTAATACCGAATATTCACTTTTCATCTAATCATTAACACCAGAGTTTATTATTAACACCTGCATTGCAAGCTAATGTTGTAATGACTTATTTTTAGACCTCTTATCATGTTTATTTTCATCTCTTTCAAATGCACTGTAACTTTAATAAATAAAAAATCCATTTCTCAAAAAATAAAAATGTTTCCTATACCAATCAAGTATTGAATAAGCTAAAGCCATACCAATTAGATTTTTCGAAAATTTAAATTGCATAACCAGCTTAAAGCTTATTTGAAAAAATCGAACGATTACTGCTAACACATTTATAAGCAACAATCAAATATAGTAATTTTAAGAATACAACGAATATATATATATATATATATATAGTTACAGTACAGAAAAGCCGAAAAGAAAAAAAGAAATCTTAAATTTAACACACCTAATGAGATTTTAAGATAATTGGAGAGGAATTTGAATAAGTCACGTTAACAATATTTTATAATGAATACGTTACTCTCAATAATAAGCAATCTAATATATCAATATAATAAAAATTATCTTTTTAATTTGGCATGTATATATGATACTCAAGTTCTTTGAAGGAATGAGTCTCGCATTTAAAATTTACTGTACAATTTGATTACACATGTGGTTTTTGACCATGAATATGAATGAATTACAATAAAACCTCCAGAAAATGTGATAGGTACGACTTAATTTTGAATAATAATACTATCGTAGTCAAGAGCTTTTCCCTTTGTTAGTCCAGGATCCCACGAGAAGAATATCACATTGTTTTTATGAGATTATAAGTTTACAACTGGATTTTCAGTCAATGGGCCATTTCTTACTTTATTATATTGAACAGAACAATTTAATTCTATATTGTCCTTATTAAGGTGTTCAATTCTAACGCCTTATTATTTATCGACTTTGCTATAAAAATTGGGCTACACTAACCCTAATCTTTTCCAATATTATTTTACTTGGTATAATTAGAAATTAAAAATTATAATATCAAGTATATTTTTTTACTCATTTCCAAATTCTAAAAATTACAGACTATTCCTACATTCAACTAAATAGTGGAGCGTTTAAAGAAATGACACGCTTACAGAATTAGGTGATACTGTAAATTTACAATTACAAATTGTGTATCATTGATACAACAATTTCTCATTCTTAATAAAATATATAATAGGAAACATTTTTCTGTGGCCGATTGCAAGAAAATCGTAATGGGGAAAGGTTTTGTTAAGGTTCATACCCTATTAAATTTAGCTTAATTTTATCGGGTAATGATTTTTTCAATAGATCATTTAATGGGCAATGATTTCCCCATCGTTCTTGCAATCGGTCTATGATGTTCAATTAGGAGATATAGAGTTAATACCGGAAAATTTCCGTGGTCCCAGTCTTGGCGAGAACTAGTATACTAGACATAGTATAGACCTAGCACACATGAGCGTTTTTAAAGAACGGTTTTTATTTGATTTTATTTGATTAATTTCAATTAAAAGTTAATTTTTAAAATTGATGGTAGTTATGATTCTTTAAAAAATTCAAGTTATAAGCACGCTAATATACTCAGTGAATTCTCGTCTCCCATTATAATACCAATTGTTTCATATAGTAAATATTTTACAATAAAAAAAAATATATATTCTTTTTTCCAATATTAAAATATAATTTGTTTCTAGAATATTTCTTTTGCACTCTTGTTTCTTTAATAGGCGAGTAAATGATTAATTCGTTTTTTCTAAAGCCTAAATTACATATGCAAGTTTGGAATATCTGTATTAAATTATAGTCGTCTTTAGAAAAACAATTAAAAGAAGAAAACATATTCTAAAATGTGTCTCATTGCTACAATTCAGATAAATAATATAAATTGATGCACGCCAAATGAAATAGTAACAGCAAAACTGGACTAGAGCTCACATAATTAAAAAATATTCAGAATATCTTTAGATATGGACATAGATTAACACCAGCACTCTAAAGTCTCCTGAATAATTCGAAAAAAAAATTACACGTGGAGTTTAAAAATTGCAAAATCATCGTTTGTCTTTGGCGTGTTGATGAGAAAAAAGATAAAATTCTATGCTCCAAGATTAATTTTAAAAACCCCTTTTTTCATATTTTCCATCGACATTTTTTTTAAAGATTTCAATGAAGTGCGTTTGAAAAATTTTTGTAATATAGTAATGTTTCTGAAACAATAAATATATCATATACATACACTTCCCCAACATTTTGCAGTTTCTAATTTATTACATATATATGAAATAGTCCCACTACGTTTCTTTTTCCCCTGTAAAATGTTCCTTTGTTGATGAAGAATAAATATTCTCTATTTTTAAATGTTAACAATTTCAATCGTTTTCAACAATAATCATTGAATTGCTCACATAATGATGACTCGGGTTTTGAACTTTTCCATCATTTGCTATTTTATTTTATTCTCGTTTATTTTGAAAAATAGTTTATTCTCTAACAGCATGATTTTGATTTTTCTAGGAGCAGTGTCGCAATTATTTCAGCTATCTTATTCCATTTTTTGAAATTCCACGTGTTTAATCTAATTGGCAATTGGCAAACTTTCATCACAATCTAGTCAAACTCAATTATTTAACAAAACATTTTTCTTTGAAATATTTTCTATATTTAACGTGAAAGTATTATCAAAATCTGAGAAATTGACAATTCCAATTTTATTTTCATAAAAAATAAAAGTAATAAATCTGATTTGATCTAGAAATTTTGAAGAAATATAAGGAAAAACAGAGAAATTATTAACATAAATTGAATATTTGCTTCATGTTATCTTTGAGACCATTGAAAATAATTCAAAAATGATCAAATTGAATTTTCAATTTCTTATATTTTGATAATAGCATACTACATATTTGGGAACCAATTAATAGATGAATAATCAATTCGAAACACTTTGAAATTGTCCAGAAAAAAAATAAGCTTGAAATTAAAAAATATATAGACTACTTCAAAATTTTTTAAAGAAGCATTGCAAAAATTTGCGCGTTTCGACAATTATAAAAATAAAGAGTTATCTTTCGTGTGTCTATATTTATAATGGTCTTGGTGCGCAGCGATTCGCAACGCGCCGTCAAAAAATTTGAAATAGCCTATATACACACCAAGAATATTTCATCGGGTCACCACGATATCCAATTGAAAACAACAGTAGTACCATGTTGTCTCCTTATTTTCCACGTAAATAATCTAAACTAATTTTCACGTAAATTTATTCAATAATTATCTTTTCAGATTAACAGTTTTCTAGAATTTCTTGATTGTTATGCACTTTAACTGAACTTCTCCTTTCCTTATTTCATTTGGCGTGCACTTGCTATGTAACTTCTAGTGACTCGCCTTAATTTACGTTTGAACTGTAACAACACGCCAAATGAAAATGACGTTTTTGTAAATATTAAACGCAGTTTACTAAAATCCACGTGAGTGTTAACGACTAATTTTTAGGTTAAGATTACAGGCCTCTCTCTCATAAACTTCAGATCCTCTGAGCTTATGATTTTACCATTTCAATTGGTGTATTACAATGTTATACTTAACAGAATTCAATTGATGAGTCCCATTTTATATTAAATGTTTAAAAATAATATTAATGAATTCTTTACCACAAAGATCTGTGAGATCCGCAATAACTGGTGGATCTATTAAATTAGCGCAAGTTATCTTACACGTATTAAAATAAGAACACTAAACGGACTAAATTAAAGATACATTGAGCCACGATTTACTTTTTGTTTTGCAAAAAACCTACGGGCATCTTCTTCTAGCTTATTTGCCCTTCTAGAATGTATTAGAAAAACCATTTTCTTGTTGGCAGCGGTAAAATTCTTTCGTGCAGTAAATGCACAACGCTACATTGTTTTTCCGCATCGATTTTCTCGACTCAGCGCGAATAATTTTCGAAAACTTTTAGGATTATCTAAATCTACAATTACACGCCAAATTAAATTCTCCATATTTATACGATTATTACAAAAGTACCCCTTTTTAATTTTAGAATAACTTTCACGTAAACTTAACACGTATATTTTGAACAATAAGAGAAAATGATTCTCTTACTGAATAACACTATTTGAGCAGCTTTTCTGAGCTCCAATTTTAAACGTTTCACTATTCTTTAATTTTTCAATTTATCATTAAACGTTTCCTTTCCACATAGATTCCACAGAATTTTTGCCTAAAACAATATTGGACGTCAATCGTCTACATATCAATAATCGATTAATCATTAAAAACAAACCGCTGTCATTCAGCCAATCACTCATTATATTTTAAGGTCTCATTGAGACATTGGTCGAGTATTTCGGAAAAAAAACACACACACACATACACCGACAATAAACATCTGAATTAATTTTGGCATTATCGTAAAAAAAATTGCTGGTTAATGGCCGCTTCATTGATAAGGAGCGATGAAAATTTGAGGAATAAATATATATAGGAAAGTGTTCGTGAATGATATGTTGTATGTGTTTCTATTTGTGTTTGTGCGTATGTGTTGTGCGTGCGTGTGTATATGTCTGTTTATCAAACAGTTTCGTTGATTATTGTGCCAGTTATCTACACACTCAACAAAAATGAGTTGTGCCGTTTTCCAGCCGCGAGTGCTTTGAAATTTTTGTGCTCAGTGATGATTCGATTGAGTCGAACTGTGTCGTGGCGAAGATTGTGCTCCAATTCCACCTGCTCGCACTCGACTTTTTCTGGTTTCGAAACAAAACACAAAATCCCCCAAGCTTTTAGTTTTATACATTTATTCCGTTTTTGGAGTTGCTCTACAAATTCTCCACAGCTGATTAGATCAATTCCTATTTGTTATCATTTCATCATGTGCTCAATTCTTTTTTCTAAATATTAACGTTTTTTTGTTTTTGCTCTAATGAATCTTGTACTCACATTTATTCTATAATTGATGTTTTTTTGATAGCTTGCAATTAAAGTTGATCTAAAGAGTTTCATTAAAAACAATTTATATCCAATTAAATATAAGATTAGTTCACGTGCCAATTAAGGCTCATTTGCACAACAATTCAAATAACATTTTAATTAGTTCAGGTTTAAAGTAAATATTTACTACGGTAGTTGATCGACTTCAATTCTGTTCTGTTATCATTTGTCAAGAATAACAAAACATGCCGCAAAGAATGCCGAGCTGGCATTTATTTGTCAGATTTTTCGAATTATGAAATCATCTATACGGAACTATGAGTAATTGAGTTTATAATGAAGAAATAAGTATATATTATATTTTATTTATTATTATTTACTATTACTACGGCACGCCACTTAAGTAAAATTTTGAGAGAATCGTGGAAATTTCAAGTCAAATAATAATTAAATTCATAGACTACTGATTACCTAAAGTACTAAGCTATAGTACAGCGGATTTGATCATAATAGATATATTTGTTATGGCAAAATTGGATCGGAAAATTGGAATTGGGACAAAGTTACTTCTTGTGGAGATTAGAACGTACTCAACAATAATTACGTGAATGTTTATTGAGCTATAATTCTCATATATTAGTTTAATGTACATACCAGTTTTTCAGACATTTTTTAAAAATTAATCTAACGAAAAAATTCTAATTTAAGGATAACGAACAATTCAATGGGGAAAGCCCATCTAACCGATTTTCGCGTGATGTTATAGTTATTAATATTCGCATATTTTGTAATTACATAGACCAAATAACGTGTGGTTCTATGGAAATATATGATTGCATAAGTTATTTTATCATATTAATATTTGAATAATTAATTTGACGTCTTTGAAACTTCCATATAGTCTTTCCACACAAAATTATTCTTGGCCTTTTACTCAGGATAGGAAAACAATTTGTAAAAGCTATATTTAATTCTCCCACGAATTTAGAGTTGCACGCCAAATGAAATAGTAAAAATGGACGCTCTGTTATTAAGCAATAAGATACAATTTTAGAGACTTTTTAAAAATAAGGAAAATATAGTCATTTTGCGTCAACTGAAATTAAAAATATTTACGTGAAAATTCA
Organism: Caenorhabditis plicata; assembly: GCA_963931815.1. Classification (NCBI taxonomy): domain Eukaryota; kingdom Metazoa; phylum Nematoda; class Chromadorea; order Rhabditida; family Rhabditidae; genus Caenorhabditis; species Caenorhabditis plicata. The sequence continues at coordinate 4,681,117 of OZ007493.1, read as the reverse complement.
TTATATACGTTTGAAAATTCAAAAATCATCATTTTCAATTGGCGAAATAATATTTTAATAATATTAAATAATATTTATTTAATATCGAATCAGAAGAGTTTTTAGAAGCTCTTCTGCCGCGGTTTCCCGTATGTGCCAGCCAATGCTCCTGCTTAATAACAGACCGTCCATTTTTACTATTTCATTTGGCGTGCAACTCTAAATTCGTGGGAGAATTAAATATGCTCTTAGTTCTGCTTCCCAAAATTTAATTCTTTCCGGGTACGGCTTGTAGAAGATATTTTGAAATAAACTTTATCTGAAAATCTCATTTTTATTCATGTTTCAAACAATCTTTAGGTGCGCTTAAAATAAAGACGATCTCCGTTTATATATTAACATATTTATTAAGAACCGTCTTTTCTAGCAAGGATTACAATCTGAATATTGCGTGTTTACAATATTTAATAACGTTTAACTAATTGCCGCAAGCATGGATATCAACATTTCGGTTTTTTTGCCTCTAACTTTTTTCACAGAAGAAATAGAATCTTCAAATCTTTAGTTTGATTGATTGCAGGCCTAGAAGTAAACAAGACCATAGGAGAAAAATTGAGTATTAAAAAATAATAAAAATTAAAATATTTTTCTGATATATAATAACAACAAATTTAGGGTTAAACCCAAATGAAATAAACCCAAATGTTGATATTTAATTGTTGGCTACGGTACTTTTTTAAGAATACAATCAATATTTGAGTTATTAAGGTATTTTGACATAGCTCACAAAATCACTGTTTTAGCTAGCTTTTATTTGAAAAATAATTAACCTGTGAGTTCAGAAAAGGGGCTTTAATGTGTGTGTAAAAATATTTCGAAATGATCATAGAAATATTATTTAACAAAAATCAAGCAAGCTAACTAATTTATCGTTGTGGCATATAGTTTCTGAAAAATTTGACAAAATTGTCAAAAACACTGTTTCACGCCAAATGGAAATAACGATTGTCTTATATTTACGCTTGTCTGACAACTTTACACAAAGATTGTCTACACCAATTTTGTCAGCTTTTTTCTTAAACTCTCTAAACATTTTAATATCTTCACAAAATATCCGACTGGAGCACGTTTTCTTAGCTCGTTTTATTAGATTTTCATCTGGCGTGTCCGTGTAATATTTCTAATAACAATTGCTAAAATGCGTTTAAAATTTGCAAAATAGGCGTGCTGTTTTCTAAAAAAGTCGTACAAATTTTAAGCCGCGATTTAAAATCTAAACATTTTTAATTCCATTTAATGTGCGCAAGAAGCAAAGTAAGCTCATTTTTTATTACTGACATTGTTATCAGAATCTCAGAGGATCAGAGTTTTATTCGGTCTTTATACAGTCTGCCAAACACACTATAACACGAATCATTTTGATACACCATTACCCTATTAGTGATATAAAAAGTCTTACCTGTATTACTTTTCTTTTTCCTCTTTATCATAAAATGTCAAGCTCAGGAAGCTTTTAATTAAATAATATAGGTTACATTTAGGACTCGAAACTGTATTTATGTGAGAAAACATATTTTTTGCCAACCTAATATATAAAGAATATTCATTTGTTTATTAAACAAAATATTGAAACCCCTACTGTCTTAAATCAACGAGATAACAACACATTTTCAAAATTTTTTATTTTTTATTTGCCATTCATCCTGTTTACTTCTTGCTGATTTCAAATGAAATAAAATATTTCTATATGTCAGTTTATAATAAAAACTAATTATTGCCATCGTATTACTTCTCGTGAGAGGTTACCAAGTGTTGTTATTTCAAATCGGAATGGGGAAGTAAAAAATAAATCAAAAAATTTTTTAATTCATTAAATTTTTGTATAAATTTTCGTTTAATATTGTTATTAAGTTGTTCATTATTTATATCGTCTAGAAAAATAATTTTGAGTTGTTTAAAAAATCGTTTTATTTTGAAATTTGGAATATAATATAAATAATAATAATAATTAATTTAGTGTTTTGCTCAGAACGCCGATTGTCTTCGTTCTTAAATCTCGAGGTCTATTCCCATTGGCTTCCAATTGGCATGTGTACTTGCTTTTTTCTGATAGTTGCAAGTTTTAATGAAAAAACATTCTTAATACGTCAATGTGCACAAACCTCTCGAGTTGTTTTATTTCATCGAAATGTTACAACTCAAACATTTTTGGAGTGATTTCAAAAAACAAATCATTTCTCATCAGATTTTGTTTATAATTATTGCTTAACTTTTATTTCCTTTTTCTGCTGTTAAATGTTTTATTAATAGTAAGGTTTTTATTAAAGATATAGGTATTTTATCTATATTTTAAAATCATCATGATTCTTTTTGGTCTAAATTGTCTGAGTTTTATTATAATCAGAAACTCAATTTTTAAATAGGAGCACCTTATAAAGTATTAATGTCAACAGAGAATTATTCCACTTTATACAGTTTAGTATTACTTCAAACAATTTTTTGCAAAACATTGTTCAAATAAGAATTAGTTTGAGCTTTTTTCATTCTTTAATACCAAAAGTTATATTTGCTTTTTGGAATCTTACAATTTTGTAAGGAAGAAGTATCCGTAAATAATTAATTTCCAGGCCGGAATAGTTACTGCTCATTTAGACTGTCAGTAATTTATTGAAAAGATCACAGAATACAATTTTATATTAGCGTGAACTGTGTCCTCGAATTACAGTATAGCATTTTTTAAAAGATAGAGATAGAGAAATAAACAAGATACGATAAAATAACGATAAAGAATTTAAGGATAATGTTTTCCAATGACAATTTTTAAGATAGTTTCAGACAACTTTCGAATTTCTATGTTGAGTTTGACTGAAAATATACATACTACTTATAAATATTCCGAAAAGTTCACGCAAAAGGTAGCAAAAATTGAAAAAATTGTTTTTTTATATTAATGTACCTACCGTAATAATTTATTTTCTTCTTACCTAGGAAAATATTGGATTAGGGTTCAATTGACGTATTTTTACCAACTATACCTGAACATCTATTTTTGAGCTTGGCGTGGTTCCCTAAACCAACCTTCCTTTGATTGAACGGAAGGTAGACAGCCTCAATTACCGTAATACCGTACTCCCTGCTTTAACCATTCTTTTCTAATTTTACACAATTTCACAATAAAAAATTCGAAGGCAAAAAGAAAACAATTTACTACATTCAGTATTATAATACAACTATTGTTTAAATATTCAAACAAACAAAAATAAAATAGCACAGTTTCAAATAAGGAACACAATCGAAACAGAACAGCACAAAAAACTAAAAGCGAGAAAAAAGTGAATATAATCGCGAACAAATAAAAATTCCAATCATGGAGAAATTGAGAAACATGGAAAACCATTTTTTTTAAAATTCTTTATGTATATAAAGTCTGCCATCGATGTTCGTGTATTTTTTCGTTTAAAGGGAAAAGTTGAGCGTATGTGCCTTCCACGAAAAATCGAGAGAACAATTTAATTTTATTTATATTGGTGTTGTTGCTGTTCCAATCAAAAAAGGGAAATGATAGGCGCAGTAATACGAGCCTATTTTATACCTTAACTATTTGTACTTTTCATTTCTTCTTGCTTTGTTGCCATCATTCCATCGAATATCTGAAAATAAGCGGTTTAAGTGCTGATTTAATCTCCACCTCCATTATCCCCACCCACAAAAAATTTCGTTCTTGAATTATAAACATTTTGATAAGCGTGAAATCCCTCATTTCTTCATTAATTAGGCCATTGAATTATAGAAAATGTGAAGCCATTTATTCCTAAAGATCATTTCATAGTGTTTTTGTTTCTTCATTCTCTTTTTTCATTCTGAAATAATCAACAGTCGTTTCTTTATATTTCAGTGCACTTTGTATCAATTGTTGATAAATCGCCAATATTTTGAAGGTCCTGTTTAGGAGGGCCCCACCAAAAGTATGCGCACTCATTAGCGAGCAGTCCTGGCAACTTCCCATGCAGTGCACGTGTCAGGTTGGTTCCATATCAATTGATCCACGCAAATTTACTTTAATTATCATGTCATTATTCTTATTATTAGCAATTTTCGGCCGCAATCGATAATCGTGTGGCGTGTCAGTTTGTTGAAAATACGATAAATATTGAACCATGCAAAAAAACCACAACAATAAGAATATAATAGAAATAATTCGATTGCAATTCAGTTCTAGAACAAAAAGGAATTATTTGAATTTGATATATTTAGAGAGATTGAGAAAAAACATATTTTAATAATTATAATACAATTAAATACGCTGTTTAACATGTTTAATATGCTCGAATGCTGTTTGAAATTGTTCTTCTAGGAAGTTTGCAAACCATTCCCAAAATCATCTCGATGGAAAAGCAGGAGGGCGGATCGCCGAATCAGGTAAATATCGTTAATTGACTGTGCGATGATTTTGTTGGGCTCAGATTGCGTCCATTCCTACAAGTTTGCTCACTTCTCAAACACCAAAGTCATCGCATCATCACATTTTGCCATCACCGACAACCGCATTTCGACACCACAATTCTAGTAATCATGAAGAGCCATCCACGAGCGTATCGTCTCGTACGTTTTGTTATTACAAGAATCACTAAAAAAAACTAACCACTCTAAAACAATAACAAGCAAGAAAAAGAGCTTGAAAAGCCTTCACATCCACCCGGAACTCCGCTTGGATAGGTGTGCTCATTTCCACAAAATTTTATATTTACACCCGAACTTCTTGCAATTCATCCAACAAATCGTCGCAATTTGTAGAAACCGTTACATCCTCAACCATCAATAACGGAGCATTTTCAACGGCATTCCTTAATCAGGACGTTTTTCAAAGTTTAGCTATTCAAAAATTGCCCTCTCCAAGTGAGCATCAATATTGTTTTATTTCTCCTCATTGATGTTCTTTTGTTTAGGTAATACAAATCTAAAAAGTGTTGGCGTGGCCACAGTATTGTTGTCCGATTGGGTCGGGCATCGAGTTCTAGCACGGGTTCCACCCGGATTTTATCTGCCGGGTTGCATTAAAAGTGTTTTCAATAATCGGGACGTCATAGTTCAGGTTTAGTTTGTGGTTTTGTTCTCTATTGAAAAAAAGGTATCGTGCAGGAAATAAATTATATCTTAACACTTCTGAATTAATATTTTAAAATGTATTCGATTTTGGTGAATTCGTATTAAACAAACACATTTTTTAATTATAATTTTAAAAAGAATTTTCCTGATTCTTGTGATATTTTATGTAGATCTCGGTTAGAAGTATTAAAATAGTAAAATGAGGGTTTCAATTCCAATGCAATTATAACAAAAAGAAGAAATGATGATGATTTGCTCGAAGTAAAAAAGCCGATATGCACCTAAAAATGTCGATTTTGTGAAGTTTAATAAATTATTACTGTGTTCCGTATGACCTTTTCTGTAATGATTAAAGGATAATAAAAGTGTTACAATTCAGAAAATCGATATAACTTCACGTTCTATAGCTAAATAAAGATGTAAAGCAGTAAATGAATACGTCAGTTTTATATTGCGGGTAGTATGAGAGATTGATAATGTTTTCCACGCACGTGAAACATTTTCCTTTCAAATTACATTAATACTCGATAATAAAATATTCCATAAAGTGAGAATAAGTAACTAGCTAGCCAAGGAGGTCATTATATGTTTTACATTACTTTTCATCACGTGTCTAGTACACGTATTTTTAAATAAATAAATAAATAAAATATATTATATTTTAGGTAGTATTAAAAATAAAATTCATTATTTAAAAATAAAAGAATAGATTTGGAAGAATTATTGTTGAAATTACTTACTAACACCATAAAATGTAAGAAATTGATAATTAATTTTCAACATTTTTGAATTAATTTCAAATGGTCTCAACGTGAAGCCAATTTCCAATTTATTTGAATAATTTCGCTTTATTTTTAGTTAGTCTCTGAATTAGCTACTTAACAGGCTGGCACGGAATTCCATATTCCATTTTCCGTTTTCCTTTTGAAAATATCGATAGTTTGTCAGCTCTTCCTTGAATAATCAAATAATACTATTATCTTTAAAAATTTAGATTTAAGTTTATATTCTGTTATGTTTGTGTTAGAATTCCAGCAGGCGTGTGCTTAGTCTACCAGCTCTTTCGCCGTATATATAAAAAAAAAACGTCACTTCATATTTGGATTGATATTTTTCTCACAAAAAATGTGCGTGAAGCCTTTCCAAGAACTGTTGGATTGGTCGTATGTGTTACCAAACTATGGAACCCGTTTGTGCGCAACATAGGGATTAATCAATAGTAGAATTCCGAAAACGGGCGAAATGACCCGCAATCCTGAATTCTGACCTCCGTCTATTACTAGTAGAAATGTTTTAATGCTATAATTTGGGCGCTCTTGTAAAATACAATAAATTTATACCAACTGTGGTATTTTTAATAGTTTCTAATCATTTTCATCTAAAAAGGATTTTGAACATATTACATAAAAATGTCAACGGAAAAAATGACGTGTCTTTGCACATATATGTGTAAATTACAAGTAACCTTACCAGGCTCAGCTTAAACTACCTTTGTTTATTAATGTCTTAGAGAAATGCTAGATTAGAGATGCTTTAATGACCTACTATTTTGCATAAAGTTTATAAGACAGATTTGAAAAGATTTTGAAAACTTGTGTTTATATTGTCCCTTTCAGAGATCGCTGCCTAATGAAAGAAAAAAAATAAAAAAAAATGATATTCCCGTTTGGACGGCCACACGTTCACAAAGGCTTTTCCATCTCCTGAATTTGTGTTATCAATTTTTGGAGACAATACACATTGATGAAGTTCAAAAGAGTGGCAGGCAAAACGAGACCATTATTTTTTCTTAATTTTTCCTCTTCCATTAGGCACCGATCTCTGAAAAGGGAAATTTTTTATTTTACATTGTTGTGTGTTGTATCGAAAAAAAATTTTGGGAGCTAGTTATCTTTATTTCAAAGTTGTAACGTGATTAAAACGTGATTTATTTTCACAAAATCGATGTTTTCAGGTGGCGTTTCATTGTATTTTTTTATCAAGAAAAAATATTAATATCAATTCACTTAATATAATACTGTTGTTTAGCTTAAATCTATTCCGAAACCTCTTTATGTATCCCTTAGATAGATTTGATCATTCTAATTGCATTACACTACTAATGATATTAGGCGACCATATCTTTAAACTGTCAGGCAATGTAATTAGTACCATAGTTTGTTTTCAGTGCTTTGAATAGTGCACAAAGTCTCAAATACTCTGGTAGACCCTATGATAGATTTATCGTGTAAAAATCCATCATAAAGAGTTTTTGGTTATAGTGCATAAAATATTTAGAAATGAAGCAATAAACTGTTTTGGGTAGATTTAATTAACATATGAGTCAACCAAACCTTTCTGTTTCTATGAAAATTTATACGTTTTACAATCAAGTGTACGTCTGAATAAAATGCCATTTAACATTTAGCGTTTACCCAATTTTTATTGTAGCAAATTAAAAAGAATATAATGTTATTATAGCTAACGTTACTTTCCATTATTTTGAGAAAAACTGTAATTGCTAGATTAAACCTTAACCACATTTATAAACTATTTTTTATTTTTTATTTAGACATTTAAACTAAAAAATAGAGTTTTTATCTTCATCAATTATACTTCATAAAATTATTACATCATACCTAAATCGAAACAAAATTGCAGTTTGATAATGGTAAGGACTTAAAGTACGAGAATGTGATCGACGATGAGAACATCACGCAAATAATCGCCGATCAAGCGCCCAGTTTAGCCGAAGTAAGTAAATAAACAAACAATTATGTCATCATCATCCAACAAAATGCATAATTAGATTAAATCCAAGACAATCGTTTGTGTTCGTCTTCCCATTGAAAAAGCCGATCCGTTTTTTCGTACAGCCGAGCTTGTTTCATTCAGCGGAGCTCCTCCGAAATATGTGGTATTTTGATTGTTTTTATGTTCGTTGTTCGTCACTCGAATTTTTTGGTTTTAGGTGCGAGTAATTAGTGCCGAGTTCAATAGCATTGTCTCACGAGCCAATTTGCGTTTATTACGCCCACCTTGGTTCGAAGAGCTGGTGCAAATGAAGAGCCAACTGCACTCACCGCGCAGCAGCGAGCCAAGGTTTTAAACGAGTCCTGTTGTGGATTTAAAATTGTTACATTGAAGCACATCAATGGCACAGCAAGCTCCACCCCCTATTATCGTATCACCACTGATTCCAAATGGAGCCGGTTTGCCTGCGCAACAACATCATACGCCAACAATGGATAGCCTCCTAATGATGGCTCTTCAGCAGCAGCAGCAACAACAAGAGCAAAAGTTGAAGCAAATGCAACATCATTTGTCTCAAAATAGCCTGAAGATCAATCAACAGCCGACAACAAGTGTATCCGGGTACGATTTTTTAATTAGTTTAATATAGTAATTGAGAAAAACATGCATAATGTGGGCTTAGAACAAAATTAACAAATAATTATAGAATAAACCAGGATGTTTATGAGATATATAATAGTGCAATCTTTCAGAACGTGCGAGAAGAAGTCGTCGGTTAGTGTGGAATCCGATGATGAGCAATTAGATACAAATCAGGTATGTTGGTTAATCTCATTCTTTTTAATGGAAATAAGAGAACATCAATTTTGAAATTTTTTATGGAAAAAACCTAAAAATTTTTAGACACTCTTAATAATCGGAAAATAGTTATTTCCAGTTGGCGTGCATTTGTGTTCATGTTTCCAGATCCCTTAGGAGCCACTGACTGTACTTACGAATTCTGTTGGTGTGCTATGGGTTACTTTTCCTTAATTTCTTGGATTTTAATGATATTTATATTTTTTTAAGAATTCGATTGTACGCGTCCCGGGATTATAAAGTAACTCCCTCTTTTTATCATTTAAATCCACGTTGTCCGTAGAGTTTAATATATGGATTGTGTTACTTAAAATAGCCAAAATTTCTGATTTATTTTGGCTATTTGTCTGATTAATATATTCCTTGCCAGGGGAAATATTCGAATAATGTTTCCGTTATTTCTAAAATTGAGATAAATATTATAAATAGAAAAGAAAACATTTGCTACCTCGCCACGCAAGTCTAAAGGAGATTATCTTTTTTCTCATTTTCATCTCAACACGTAAAATGGATTGGTAAAAACTTGAGCTCATAAAAGTCATTTAAACCTAACATATCGCGAAGGTTAAGAGATATTTTAAAAGAAGCCTCTAATATTGCTGTAAAAATTAATTTGCAACTTTCACGTGGAATTAATAAATAAAAAAAACTCGTTTAAAATTTGCAACGTCGTCATTTTCGTGTGGCGTGTCTCTCTCTATTTTTTCCAGAAAAGCACAAACGAATTTCGTTAGTAGTTTCTTCTAAAAAAATTTACATGAACACGTTTTTGATTTATAATTAGACTCTATATATCAGCAGTTTTGAGCTTAATAAATAATAAGTATATGTTATTGTCCTCTTCAGAGATTGGTGCCTAATGGAAGAGGAAAAAAATTAGGATGGAATGAGGTTCTCGTTTGGACGGCCTCTCTCTCGATCTTATGGAGTTTGATCACGTATTACTAATTTCAGTGTGCAGTGTTCAGAAACATTTTAATACTATTTTTACTATTTTAATTCAAACAATCCATATATCATCATATTTACGGGGAAAATAGAGATCTAATGAGTTAAACAATCAACATATTTTCATAGAGCGGGCGCCGTGTTGTAGTAATAACAAATAGCTGAGGACATACTTTTCTGAAAATTGTTTTTTATCAAACAAAGCATGGGCATCAGTGTTATTCAAACAGCTACAACAGAAAATAATGATTATATTATAGTATTCAGGCAAGTCCTCTAAGTAATTTTATGGCAAAATCTAACTTTCGGTAATTGTTTGAAAACTAGTTATCTATCAAGTATGCCATCTCTCCTAATTTTCTAGAAATATTTTCATATTTTTACACATCAACAAAATTATAAATTAAAGATTTTGCTACATATTTTTTATAACGATTGATTTTGTTTGGAATAGAACAATTAAATTCATCAGTAATGTGAAAAAAGTTAAATCGGGTGCCGTGTGAAACTGTATCTCTTTCCAAGATTTAGTTAAACATTGGAAAGTTTTTCTATTAAATTACTAACGTACAAATTTAAAAAATGGGATATTTATTTATTTATTTAAAATACGTGCACGCCAAATCGAAACGAATATTTTTCAATATTTAAACGTGTATTACTAATTAACACATATTATTTTCATATAAATTAACACGTCATTTTTACTAGACCGCCTAAAACTATCTGAAAACATGAACTTCTTGCCGAAATTTGCAAAATGAGCATCTTTTCTGTGCACCCAACTTAACAATTCAATTTGGTGTGTACGTGTACTAGACACGCGAAGAAAAGTAATGTAAAATACAAGTTAAATTAAATAGTTCACAGAAGGGAAAACTGATGAGAATAATAAAGGGGATAGGGAAATATTTAAAACAATCAATTACCAGATTAAGTGGGAACCTAAGGAAGTTATAATAAATATGGATACTCCACACTTTATTTGATAGTTTTTTACTGTTTCCTACAGAGAATTGTAAGTTTAAAACATTTAACATTTTTAACCCATTTAAATCCTCCAAATTTTTTGTTTACTAATAAAATGTCCTCTGCCACCGTGCAAAGTTTCAACCCGAAAACGTTTGAATCGAATGACACCTCTGGTTAGGTAAAAATTACGAATAATAAGTTATTGGCACTTAAAAATACAATTTTTGCTCTTTCTATTTTTTAATAAATTCAAGAATGTTTTGAAGTTATTGTCATCGTCATATTGTTGTATAATATTTAACTTTTACAAAGAGACAGATTCCTAAACTTTATGCTGCACATCATTTAATTTTATTTAAAAAAAAACATACCGAAGGGAATTTCTCATCCAACAATTTGAAAAAAAAATTTTAAGGTTTTGATACATAATAATCAGCAAGAACTTTTGAACTACTAATATACCCACAAGAACCACTCTCTTTCTTATAAAAATCGTAGCTTTAAATTCCTCACGGGACGCCAAATGGAAATAATGTTTTAATGATTTTTAGACGCATAATACAATTTTTACACCTTCTTTAAAAAATTTAGTTTACGCCTTGTGGAAAGCTATTTCTTAAACTCTCTAAAAATTAAAAATCTTCATAAAATATTAGATTTTAGCACATTTCCTGAGCTATTATTCTTAGCATTCCTGTTCGCGTAATAAAAAGTAAGATACAAAATTTAATGTTATCGTATGGTATTAGTACTAGCGATCTTTTACTGGTTTTATTAAATTCAACTGGGGATTGAAGTTTATTAAAATCTAATTGAATACAGAACGCCCCCTTTTATTAAAGTAACCCTTTAAAAATTAATTCTATAATGTTATTCTTCACAATTCAATTCCATCTACTTTTCTAGTTTTCCCTTCTCGGTAAGATTAACGTCATCTTGTTGACTCCTTTAGATTTTACTATTGTTTTAAATTATCACATGAAAAAAACAATAAAAAAACAGAAAAATTTGGTGTAAAGTCACATTATGCACAAAAAGGTATTAAGAGCTAAGCTCATTGTGCTCAACAATTGAACATACGGTAATCCGTGTAACAAGTAGTTAAATTGCTATTTTCGCCAAAATAAATAATAACAAATAATTATATTTACTTAAGAGCGATCAAAACAACAGCGAGCAGTCATCGACAACGCCGACCGCTTCGTCATCGGCTCAATCATCAGCGAATCGGTCGTCGATATTTGCGAATCCATCGAATCAGTCCGATTCGAGCGCGTTTGAGGACGTTGATCCGACGCCGACGAGCTCGACAATGTTCAACTCATTGACAATGCCCATTTGTTCTACAAAGTCTTTGCTCGATCAGGTAAATCGGTAGGGTTTATTTATAACCAAGTAGCATATTTTGCAGCAGCGATACAAGAAGGGGGAAATTGTGACAACTCAATGCGGAATTCGAAAAAAGTTCAATGGGAAGCAATGGAGACGACTTTGCTCGAAGGATGGTTGTAATAAGGTTTTTTGTAAAGTTTTGTTAGGTATTTCCAAAGTTGGTCGAAATTCACGTGACCCTAGGCAGTTTCTACTTGTTTGTTGATATCACAAGATAATCATTTAGTTTTTGGTTTCAGTGTAGTTAATAAATTGTTTGATTTTGAAGGAATCGCAACGACGAGGATATTGTTCACGGCACTTGTCAATGAAGAATAAACCACATAATAATATTGAGCGAGCATCGCCGAGCACAAATACAGGTAATTGATCAAATCAATCCTTGCAGCGCGATTTATAAACACTCCAATTCGGTGCTGAAATGATAAACAAAATTATCGAGAAATTAGCTTGAAAAGATATTACACATGATAAGAAAATTATGCACAGAAAGAACTAATTATATTAAAAATTAAATTAAAATTTTTGGTATTTATAGAACAAAGATGAATTTGACCATTATTTTGTTTTCAAAAAAAAAGATATTGTCTTATGACTTTGCATTTTAACATCATGTGAAAGATATTAAATATATCAATGATATATTAGGGATATATTATCACAATTTATTTAAATGACAGATAGTACGGAATAGTCATTTTTGATTGGGATAGTTTTGAAAATATGATAAGTTGTTTGGCAAAATATTTTTTCATCATTTACGTCATTTAAAAAAAATAATTTTACAACAATGATTGTCTCAAGCTACCTACATATTATATTATCTTTCTCAAAAGTTAGATTTTAGAACGTTACTGTGTCCATTCCAATAACCTTACCAGTTTCTTCAGAAAAATATTACAGTTTTGAACATAAAGCTAGGATAATAAATGCAGTTTTTCCCAGATTATCATATTCTGCACTTGTATTTGATATATGTGATATTTTTATTCTCTTCTTCACGTGTCTTGTGCACGTATTTTTTATAAATAAACTTTCCTTTGGGAGTTTCTTCTATTTATATGGAGCAAATCAATAATCTTTAAAAATTGTCAACCAAAAAGGTGATATCTTCTAAATGTTTGCAAGTCTCAGTTGAGGCTCGCATTCTAGGGGATTCCCTAGTACTCATTTACTGACGATTCACTCAAACATTGATTTTGAAGTGAATTTTCCGTATTTTAAGACAAAGCATTCATTAAACTGTTCAATTCTATGACTAATTGAAAATATAAACAGAGAGTTAGTTATTGTTGTGACTGGTATCGAGAAGCTATTTTTGACATTTGAGGTGTTTGTATATGAATGTTTTAAAAATGGATTTATATTACTTTTTTTGTATTTATTGATCAATACAGATCTCACAGGGATAAGAAATAAAGTCTATGATTGGTGCAAATCCTGTGTAAGGGTACGATAATATAAATTAGGATAAGGTAACAAATAAAAAATCGTTTCTTACATATTACCGTAATGACATTGCTCTTAACAATAAATCCATGTATCAAAAACTATCATGACACTTCTAATTTTATTTAATTCACGCTCAGAGTAGCTCAACTACCGTATCATAGACTACACTCGATTAAATTTCTGTGATTAATCGTAGAATAATCTTAATCACAGATTTATACTAAAGTATGCCGTACTCTCAGTATGGATATTCGATAATAAGTCCGGTGATTATTATTGTATACTTGCTATATCGTAGTAACACGATTTATTCAGTTGTAAGACTGAGAATAATTATTTGTACTACTGTATACCTTAACGGCAACATTTAAATTTACCAATAAGTATAGTATTACCTACCGTATCCTTAATTATACCGTACTAACGAGACATCAAAAAAACTATAAAATATTATGCATACTGTCACATTTTCAACTACCCCGTACTAATACAAATTGAATCCAATAAGAAGCGTTGAAATAATTTTGCTTGATTGTACCGTACTAACTTGACTTCAATTCAATAAACAATCTAAAATTATTATTATCTAAACTGTAATATTTTCGACTATCCCGTACTAACATAATTTAAATTAAATGAGAAGCGTTGAAATAATATTATTTACTACCATATCCTTGATTATTTCGTACTGGCAAGACTTCAATTCAATACAAAACCTAGTAATGATAATTTGAACTACAGTATCCTAGACGATACCGTAACAAAACGATAACAAAAACAAATCAAATAAAAGAGTGAGTGACATTTAATGATTCTTTAATGAATCATTTAATGAACATAAGATAAACAATCGAAACATAGTGAACTATTCAATCATTTGTCAATTTAATAATTTAATTAATATTCATAGTCAATTGCTAATGAATCATACTCTTATCTTTCACCTACTTTCTTAATTATTCCTTTGTTACGATAACTTACAACTGTCGGTGGCGTTCTTTCATCAAATGTCAATCGGAACGGGAAGCCATTTAGATGGTTATTTAACGTGGCCAACAATGTGACCTTTGCTCATTATCGGCTCCTGCTTCAATTTTTTGCACTTAATTACAGCCAATTTTGATTTTACTGCTTCTGGCGCTGCTAAAACGTTTTCATTGACGTTGGCGCAAAATCAGTTTTTATGAGATCAAAGTTCTTGCTTTTTATTTCGGAAATTGTGCTTTGCTTCATTATTTTTGGAATTACACCTGCTCTGCAAACATCTAGTTTTTGACGATATTTTAAATAGCTGAAATTTTAAATATCCTGCAGCACCTTTTTTGTTTATTTCACCATTTTAACAGCTGTTGGCTTTTTTCCTTAACTATTTTTTGGTATTATTATCAAGAAATAAATAAAGGAATTATTAAATATATTAATGATTGTTATCAAAAAAGCATAACAACAAAATAAAAAAGAATGCGTTATTGTAATTTCATATTGTAAACGACAGAATTTCGGAAAGAAAACTTTTTTCACGAAATTCCTTTTTACTAGATTTTAGTATTAACGTGTACACAAATGAATTACGAATCTATTCAATATTTGAGATAGAGAATTAGTCATTCTTAATAATATAGAAGAAAACTCTTTCTTTTTCGTGGCATTAAATGAATATAAAATAATATGAAACAATGGAAACGGATAGGAGGAAATTTGTTTTAAAGACGATGGCACGTTTCAATAGAACGTGATTGTATCCATTTTGTAATATTTTTTCGCCTTTCCTATAAATAATATTGCAAAATGTAGTATTTTATTATTATTATTGAATCTTGAAATTGTTGGATTAAACCGTTTTACTTTCAGACAATCCTTTCATTCGGAGTGAAAGCGCAGCATTTACAACAAATCCATCGGCCACGAGGATATCGTCCACCGTCAATCCGGCTTCTGTGTTTCAAACCAAGATTAATTCACTGACAACGTCGCAAGCATCTCGATCAGACGATCATCTGTTGAATTCGCCTTTTACAGTAAGTTATAAACCTGTTGCGAGTACTTAAATTGGGCCCGAAATCGAATCATACAGCAGTATTTTCTGGTTTTAGGCCCTTTAAGCCCCGCAGATAAAATTTAGTCCTACAAGTTTGATAGAAAATATTTTAATTGACTTATATTGAGTTTTGAATAATCAATTTAGTAATAATCCGAAAAAGCTTTCTGTGCCGTTATTTTTTATAAAATATTAAAAATCGTAATTTGGTTTTCATATTTTATTTGTACCTAAAAATCAATTAATTAGATAAAACCATTTTTGGTAACACAGAATTTACCGTAAATTAGGAAGACCTCAATTGAACTGTGCTGATTCTTGAGAAGAATATAAAAATCTAGTCATGTTTGTTATTCAAATAATAAACAATAAGGTTCCTTAGAGAAAATAAATTGCTAAAGCTGATGCACGAAACCTTTAAATTCTGTTCTTGGAAATGATGCTCAGATATAGTTTTTCGATCAGAAGCAATTCTTGTATTTCTCCATCAAATTTACGAGAAAGTTTTTCTGATATTAACACCGAACAACTTGTAAGAGTCATTCAAATGTTAGGAAATTTTCAATCCCAATTGTAATATAACTGAACGTCAAATGAAATAGTCGAATTTCAAATTCATTGTTTAAACGTGAACGTGTAAATTAACAAAAAGACTTTCACGTTATCTTAATCGTCTTCGGATTTTATATTCAGCCTTGACTTTGGCTGAAAGAAGCCGAACAGCCGAACAAGGTAAAAACGATGGTTCGCAATTTCACACCAAATGTAATAGCCAATTTTCAATATATACTATAAGGGTCCACGTATATTGTTCATGTGTACCAGGGTTGCACGGAATTCCATCTTCCATTTCCGTTTTCCGCTTTCCGTTTGAAACAAAATCGATTTCCGTGCAACCGTGATGTGCACTCTTCGCATAATGTCAAGCTCTCATTATACTATGGAATAAACTATGTTTTAAGTGAATTACGAATCAATTCAAGTCAACAAATATAGTGAATATAAAATTAGTTGTGTAAATTAGCATTTAAAACATCAAATTAGGCTATCAATGGCGAGCGGATCACGAATCAGTCAATATCAAACCTCATCTACTAGATGCTATAGCCCCATACAAAAAAGCTTTTGAATAATGCCAAGCTGTAATTTTTTAATACAGGGGGAAAACATATTTTTATCAACGGGACACAACACATCTTCGAGACCGCGCAAATAGTGAGAATTCGAGAAGCAGAATACGAGAGACGCGAAATTTTATCTTTTAAATTATGACCAAAAATTGCACTACGAGAATAAATTTAGAATATTAGTCTAAAAGTATCAATAAACCATATTTTCTAGTGGGTATTTTTTATGATAATAGCATAACTGAGCTCTAATTTGCTCTTATACACTTGGTATACAATTTCAATTGGCGTTTAATGGAATATTTAAGATATATAGTTTAGTTGAAATTTGCAAGACATACAGACAAAAATCATAAACGATAAAGAGAATGTTGTATATATTTTGACATTTGGTTCATGCGAGACGAACCATACTATCCAATCAGATTGAATATCAATGAAATTTACAAAATTCTAAGTAATCTTTTTAAATCTACAAAATTACCTTTAAAAATATAGATTAAAATTTTTTTAAATATAGATTAGAATCGGATTTTTACAATGTTTGTATATATATATATATAATAGCAAATAAAACAAAAAAATATAATACATATTCAAGAAATTTGAGAATCGCGAGATGCTCACTCTCAAAGCGTTCGCACAAATTTGCAAGCCACATCCATTGTTGTTATTCAAAACCATTTTATTACGATTTTATTGGCAAAACAATTTTAGGTTGATCGGAATCAGCAGTTTCCGAATATATTCCAATTGGCTCATCCTCGATTCGACAACAATTTTTCTCAGGTTCAATACCTTTTACAAAAACAAAATTTCACGTGATTTCACTCGTTTAGATACAACACCTACTTCCAAACCTGATGCAGATTCCACCTGGCAGACGGCTCAACGAGGTTCCACCGATCACTTCATCGAGCGGTAGCGTTTTTTGTCCGCCGATTCCCATTCCGAATCAGAACCTTTTCCTCAATTCTGCTTTCTTCCAACAATTAACCGCTCCGCTTTTGCAGAAACAAGTATTTGGCAATGTCATTCAAAGAATTTTAATAACAATAATAATCTATTAAGGCGCAAACGCTGCTGCACAGCCAAATTGCGGCGCAGAGCCAGCCAACAAACAATAGCGGTGGTGAAGAAAAGAAGGACGAGATGGATGAAGACATCGAGAGCGAAGATCAAGAAGAAGACGAGGACGAGAATGTTTCAGAAGGTAATTGGAGCATTTAATTCGGCGATGTTTGCTCGTTTAGATGTGAGCGTGTGCCAAAGAAATGAGGATCCATCCGATGACGATGATGATAACGCGAACGGTGGTGGAACGACTGGAGGAACGTCGAATCCCAACGGATCTAGTTCAAGTATGCTTTTGGGTCCTTTTGGAGACTATTGTGGCGGATTTTCCAGATTTTCCAATTAATGACTCGCAGCAAACACGAGAAGAGAATTCACCAAATGATGATAAGAATAATAACAATAGCAATGATAATGAGGTGGATAAACAAGGTAAACTTTGTGTTTTTTCACATGTTTGTTTATTTTAAACATGACGTTGTTTTTTGTTCTCTTCGAAGTTAGGAAGTTTGCTCAAATAGGTGTAAAATCAGCAACTAATTAGTGATATTCATTGTAGTTGGATACGTCAATGACTCGATTCTATAAATATTAAACAATTTCGAATAATTGTAATAAATGTATCAGCAAATATTAATCTCGATTCATTCAATCTACGTGAATTTTAATAGAAAATGCATTTTTCTCCAAACGAGTAACAAGTGCGTTTAATGATTATTCAAAGTTTAACATTCAAAAGATGAATTGTTTCAATGAGTATTAATAATCTCTATTTATTCCATTTATATATTCGCTTTTTTGGTACAGATATAAAAGTAATGCAAGAATTGACAATTGAAACTACGCGGCTTATCAATTCATCCGAGGCGCAAACGGAGGTTGATAATTTTATTCTTGTTGGATTTATTCATTAATCCAATTTCAGCTATCAAATATGCCATCCATTGCTAGCGTCAATTCTGCCTTCCGTTCACCAATTGCACAAGGTAATTCAATCCAATTGTATAACTGAATTCCGCTATTTATAGCACAGAATGAGCAAATGGATGACATTTTTATGAATCGATTCAAGAATATTGTTAGCAATTCGCGTTCGAATGATGACAACCACAGTGTTTCCTCATCATTATCATCTTCATCGAGTTCATCCTCTACAAGCTCAAAAGATAGGAAACGGTCAAAACCAATGGTAATCTATGAAAACATTCACCTCGAAAAAAACCATTCTTTAGAACCCAGATCACGTACGTCGGCCAATGAACGCTTTCATGATATTCTCTAAACGCCATCGTCCGCTAGTTCACAGCAAGTTTCCCAACTGCGACAATCGTACGGTGTCGAAGATCCTCGGCGAATGGTGGTACTCATTGCCCGCCGAGAACAAGGCCGAATACCATATGATGGCGTCTCAGGTGAAAGAAGCTCACATAAAAGCGCATCCCGACTGGAAGTGGTGCAATCAGACGAAGAAGCCTAAGGTTGATTCCTTGACGCCCACATCGACGCCAAATAAAGAATCCGTAAGTGAATAGATAATCAATCTTTATGGGGTTTGGTTACAGGTTTTCAATTTCGATTTCCGCAAATCGGACGGTTTCGAAGACTCGTGTATCCTTAGTCCGCCATCGCCAGTGACACCAAATGTACGCTTTTTTTGTAAATCACAAAATAATAATATGGTTATGTTAGTGTACCCGCAGTATGTCGCTTGATTCAAGCTTATCCACGCAAGTTAATCTTCCCAACTACTCAATGCCATTTATCCATTCTAAAGACGCTTCCATAACAGCCAGTCAAACGGTATATGGTGTGCAAATTAATTCTCCAACGAGAACGTTTATCTGTACTAATCTTGTCGTGCTTTATAGCTAACATCATCGCTACTCAATTTGCTCATGACCACTAACATGTTTTCGTCAAATAATCATTTGTTAAATGTGGATCAGTCATTGTTTTCTCGAATGGTTTGCATGTTCTGTAATAAATTGAAGAAATTTATTGTTTTCTATTTCAGCCAACGGATTGTACAACGTATGATGGAAAACGATTGAATGATGGATTAATGCTCTTTATGGTAATATTATTTTTAAGATTTTTTGAAGGCGAATAAAAGCCTGATTTGATCTTGTTTTTGGCTAATAGATTACTTTAGTATTTTCAATTGTTAAGATACAAATTTCCTAAAGTAACGTGACATGTGGCTGCGTTGGTCTCGCTGGGTCAAAAAGACAGCGGCTTCGCTTTAGTTAGAGGCTAACATTATTTAAATTATTATTAATTTAATAACAACTGCACTGCCAAGAAACCGCGCCGCAATGCAAAAGGATTCGCACCAATTGCAAACTCAACCTTTTAATTTATTATTTTTATTTTCAATATTTTATTTATCACTTAACGTTTCATTCTGCAGAAATTCTGATGAATTAATGAAAAGAAATTTTTAGTATTATTCTTTTCAGAGATCGATGAAAGAGCAAAAAATTAGGGGCGAAGAAAAGGTCTTGTTTAGGCCGCCACACGGCCACTAAGGCCATCGAATCTCTTCCTCTTTTGTTTGTCATCAATTTTTTTATTTCATCCATTTTCATTTTTAAATTAAACTTTTCATTTCTTTTCATCAAATAATAAACAAAAAATAGATAACAAAAATTGATGAGAAACAAAAGAGGAAGAGATTCGATGGCCTTAATGGCCGTGTGGCTATGTAAACAAGACCTTTTCTCTGCCCCTAATTTTTTGCTCTTCCATTAGGCATCGATCTCTGAAAAAGACAATACCTCAATTAATGGACCAGAAGAGTCTTCATAGTCAATATAAGTGACTTTAAAATATTGAAAATAAAAATAATAAATTAAAAGGTTGAGTTTGCAATTGGTGCGAAGTCATTTGCAATGCCGCACGGTCAAGAAATGATGAGAAAAACACTAAAAAAAATATTATAAATAGAACCGCTGTATTTTTGACTCAAAAAAGACAAAAACGGCTTAAATTAGCATGTTAGTAAATTAATAAGAATTCAAGACACCAAAAGCTTGAAATTTTAAATTTTAAACAATTTTCTACGAGAGTCAGTTTTTATACCGTCTTAACAGACGACGTTACTTTTTTATATAAAGGAAAATGATTATTATATATATATATATATATATATATATATAATTTACTTATTTTCTAAGAAAAAAACGCTACATCGACAGGAACCTTTTTGAAAAGTGTGTCAAATTAGGGGTACCTCCAAATATAGCATAACAAATTTATTATTTTAGGTATTCTTAATAAAATGTAATATTATTTACATTTTAATCTAAAATTTTCACGCGAAAATAAATAAAACGTGATTTATTTTTAAGAATTGAGATTCGTGTATGGTTTAGGGATATAAACCAGATTTTCGATGAAGCGTATTTTGTTAGCTAAATTTAACAGATAATATCCGTAATTTTAAACATCGAACCGTTTTAAAATCCACAATAAATTTGGTGTCAATTATCAGTCAAAACCTCTTTCTATTTTCTTATTTGAAAATCTGATCTTCAAAACAATTGTGGATTAATATAATAGCTTCAAATAGTTTATTAATCTCTAATAAACTTTGATAAAGTAGAATAGCTTAAACAATATATTTTTGTTGCTTTGGAATGTTTAATCTTTCCGGTGTAAGTGGGGGTTTTTTTTGAAAATTTGATGAAGGGTATATTAATTAATGAGAAGATTGTAATAAAGGAAAGTTATAATGGAAAACTTTAAATAATATTTCTTTAAATAATCTAAATATGTTTGAAAAGTTAAGAATATTCTTCTTTTTTGTATAGTGTAGTTCATTTGTAATCATAATTTCAAGGTATTTAATAGATTTTTTAGAATTTATGTTAAAATATTGAGCCTACTTTTAAATAGTTTGGATAACTATCCACAGAAATTTTTAGAAACGTTTTTTCTTCAATTGAAGCTCCTATTGTAAAACTCTCAAGCCTTAAACACATTCAAATAAGAAATTATCGCGCCAGTTATTTTGTAAAAATGTGGGTTAGGCTCTTCAATTTAAAATTCTAGCCATAAATTCACAAATTTCAAGGAAAGGACCCCTGAATAACTGAGATTTATAGTTTACACATAAAAAGTTTACCAAGGAAGATTAAAAATGGAGAAATCGTCATTGGCAAATTACGTGCGCCTCGTTTCAAATTTATATAATTAATCCTTTTCAAATAAGACGAGCTTAACTTTTAAATTTTTTTTCTTACAACAAATAGTCCGATTTCTACGAAAATCAAAACTAGAAAAATCAAAATCTCTCAGTCAAAGATTTCTTCCCTCTAATCACAATCCCAGAAGTGTGTCCCGATCTTCGATCAGTATCCTATTCCCAAACAATATCAAATTGATTTTAGAACAATCAAAATTTGAACGAGACCGCTCACAGAATTCAACAAACATCATTCTACGATAAGACTATCAAGTGAGATCGATTAGCATAGTCGTTTGATCTTTTTTGTTTTCAATTTCAGCGAGCCAAAACAATTCCAACCATTTGGCGCGTTTTCATCAATTTCTGATCATCAGTTCGTGCTCCAGCCCACACCGGCTCAAAAAGGATTGACTAAAGGTTTTTATTGAATTATTTTTAGAAAATATATTGTTTGTAGGTTCTCTAAAGAGAGATTTCGATAGTAACGGTCTTTTTAAGAATTCCAACTCGCCGCAATTGCCTGAGCTCACCACTGGAAATGTATTTTATGTGCGGACATCAATTGAATAATCTATTTTGCAGCTAATTGGAGTTTTGCCCCAAAGCTTTCTATTTCCCGATGATGGCTCCTCGCCAAACCTTCCATCGCCGTTTAAGACCCCAACTCCGTCCAAATCAACACTGTTTTTCAATAACTCGTCTGAGCTTTTCTTGCCACTACAAGTTGGATCCGAACACTTTCTCTAATAGTTTGTTCTCCTAGAAATCAGCTTCCACTCCAACCATGACGACCCCCGAACTAACGCCAATTACCACCCCAAACACGCCATGCACACCAACGCGCACCTCGTCCAACAAGTCAGCATGGGCTCCCGAGAAATCGACGGGGAAGCGTTTGCTCGAAAAGAGGCGCGGACTCGTCTCGCAATTCCTCACTGACGTTGGCCTATTCCCGACAAGTTTGCACATAGTGTTGTGTTTATGAAACAAGTGAAACATTGCAGCAGCGCAAACGAACAAGTTTCAAGAGCTCAATCAGGACGTGTTCCCCACCAGGTCCTCCTTAGTGCTAAAGATACGTGAAGTGCGTCAAAGGCTCATGTCTAATGCGGAAGGCAGCATGATGGACAAAACGACACCATCTGGTAACTTTTTATGGCATTAATAGTGAAAGATTTGAATAGTTTCAGTGGGTAACAAATCCATGGACTTTGTGTATTCCAGCGAATATGAAGATGCAGAGAGACGAGCTCTTGAGGCGGACTGCTCCAAAGTGTGCGTATGAATTATGAGACGATAAATGAATTTTTCCAATAATTATCTGTTTGAAATGTTGCTTCAATTTGATTTTTTTAACAGAGCTTTAAGTGTAATCTGCGTTCATTATTGTGGTTCTTTGCAATGGTTAGCGCTCGTATTGTTTAGGTATACCAATATGGCCCCGTCAATTGATCTGATATGCATTTTTCCCATTGTTTGTTATATATTTTGAAATAATTTCTAGAAATGATACGCGTAGTTTTATTTATTTAGCTATAATACTAATTTAATATAAAAATTAATAATAATGATAATAATGATAATAATAATAATAATTACGCCTTAAAGGTGATCATTTGCAATTTCTTACCAAAATTTTGTTTTCGTTTTTTTGTGATTAAATCTTAATAATAATTGTCTTCAAATTATTTTGTGATGTTCCTAGAAATGTTTGACAATGTTTGTGTGAAAACAAAAGTTATTAAAAACATCTCGTAGTGATTCAATTTAAAATGCACCTAGTGACAATTAACGCTGTGATCTAGATTATTATTTTATACGGCAACCGTCATTTATTGTTTAGCGATTCCACGTTTATTATTTTGTTTTCCAATTGTTTAGTATTCAATTCATACAATTTTAATAATCACTTTTCATTGTTAGCCCATATAAATTGTCACAAATGTTTTCTATCACCATAATTGAGTGTTGTTGTTATGTGTTAAGGAAACAATCTAAATTAATTATTTAATTGCATGCCATAATTTCAACAATATTTATCATTTTTATTCAATTAGCTAGAGCTTTTAATTACATGTTTATACATTTTCTTATAATAATATTTACTATAATATTTTTATATTATTTAGAAATGGTTGTAGCGGGAACTTTCTAGTATTTAATTACGATTAATTAGTATAATATAAAATGGACCAATTAATTCCTTTTTTCAAAATTTTTCATTTAAATTGTTTATATATTATCATTAATCGTATATTCTGTTAAACTATATAATTTTCAATGTTATTTATGATTCTGCTTTTATAAACTACCTATCGTATTTGATTCGAATAAATAAATACCACGCGCAGTGTGCTTGCGATGAAATTTCGTTCATTCGACAACAACTTTTGCTTAATTGGTAAATTAGCAAAATCAAGTGGTCAAACTCAATCAATGGGTTATAATTAGAGATAACTACTGTATTTCAAAAGGTGGCGTCTCGAGAGATTATAGATTAATAAACAACGTCATAATTGGTATAAATAAACAAGTAAATGGATTAAAGTACGCTTTTCGATTGGGATGTTTGGATAGAATTTAGGGGGAATGATTTATTATTTTTTAATTTTGTTTCAAATTTTCAAGAAAAGTTGAATTTTTAGATAATGAACAATTACTTTCCTCTTCGCAGGTACTCCGTGATTATATAATATAACCGAGGGAAAATTTATACAAAGGAACGAATCAGATCTGTTTAAATTAAGACTTTATCCACAGACCAAATCACAATACAAAAAATCCAAAGACAATGTCTACAAGCGGAAACAGAGAAGAAGAAGAGCAGCGAGATCGAGAGACTCACAATAAAATTGATTTTAATATAATTGAGTTAAAGTATTTTATAGAAGTGTTCCGGGAAAATGCGCTTCTACTCATTTACTGTGGTCTTATTCACGCCAATTGATAGGACTGTAATCCTATATGTCCTCAATCCGAAAACATTAACATAATATTTTAATAAATTTTTTATTTTAATTGTTATAAGCCTATGGGTACATCAACCGTAACAGTCTGCTAGATTAATTATACCGGCGATATTGCTAACGTATTTTTATTATAAATGTATATTTACTTAGACCGCACGCCAACTGTAAATTACGATTTTCACATTTTAAGCGTGTATGAAAAGTATTACGTCTTTTCAATAAAACAGTGTTCGTGAGAATTTAACTAGATATGTAATAACTTTTCAAACAGTTATATTTAAGCATGTTTACTTTATTAGAATACCAGTTGGCGTGTGTAGAGCGAAAAAAACTTAAAATTCAATCATTTTTTCTAGTTTAAAATAAATAGAACTAAACTTTTACATTAAATAAATAATTGCGCGTTAAATAGAAATTCTACACATGGATTATGGCTTATTTGAATGTATAAGAATACGGATAATTATCATTTTCTATTGTTTAGATCCCTTTAACTGGATTTTAAGCCTTTCTGTTGATTAAACTTATTTCTTAGATAAGACATCCTACACGCCAAACCGAAATCAATACTTAGACGTGTTTTACTAATTTACACGTATGATATTCATATTATTTGATACGTCATATTTTCTAGCCCGTATTAAACTATCTAAAAATACGCACTTCTTGCGGATATTTGCGAAATGAGCATCTTTCCTGGGTCCACAAAAGAACCATTCAATTTGGGGTGCATCCTATCTATGCTCGTTTTCTGTACTCTCAATTTAAACAAATTGCAATTATTACGAAGAGGAAAGGCATAATTTTAAAAACAACGTCATTATTAAATAACCTTCGTGTTCATGTAGAATTCGAAAAAATAAAACTCAACCCAAGCCTTCTGTAACTTTAAATCTTGCGGAAAATGCATTTTCCACCGCAACTCTCAATTATTACAAAAATATTATACACAACGTGACAAACTAGCAACCAACATAAGTTCAATGAAAAAGTGAAAGCTTGATCAAAAGTTTTTTTGTGGAAGTTCCTTCTCCGAATGTTTCGTACTCATTAATGATTAAACTACACTGTTTAAAGTCTGAATAATTTGAAATTAAAGCGACTACCAAAAAACGAGAACCCTTTTACTATCATACAAAGATAATTGACAAAAACGATTTGTTTATTAGCATCCAAAGAAGACGCTGGTTATTTATAGTGCTCTCTGGAGTCACGGCTACACATTCGAATAGAAAAGATTGTATAAGAGATATGCTATTGTTATCTTATCATATAAGTGCTCCATGAACCGATACAAATCGCACCAGAACTCAATTACACCGGTCATTATTCTTTAGTAGTATTTTTTGTGGATACTCATTTTTATAATCATTAATGTTACGATTTGTTTCATTGAATTTCGTTGAGGTGTATTACTTTTTTGTTAAAAATATTAAGTAAAGGGTCACAGTCGATTTATCAGTGTTGACCAGCATGTTATCATCATTTTTAATATAAAACGTTTTCAATTCATATGATTTTCACGTCCATTATACTTTCGTTGTTTTATATGAAGCCAGACAAGTTGATTTTCTACATATTGCTTCAGCAAGTATCTGCTGTAAAGCGAAGTCATTATAGAGTACAATGTTCTTGGTACAATTTTGTAGAATTGATATGCGCGAAAATTGATATATAAATATTAGATATATCAATGAACAACATTGGTGAAACCGGATTGTTTTACAAAATCGTCTTACGTTCATTTTGATATTATTCATAGTCATTGTCCTCATTAAATCTCCTCGCATTTTTAACTCAATTCGATATTCAGAAAAATGCTGCGAGCAACACGCTGCTTCGCCACGAGTCTGCGTAGATCACATTCAAAGATTTTGAGACCATCACAGGTTTGATTCAGTGGCACCAACTATTCTACTTGTGGTTTACAGGTGGAATTAATGAAAAGTAGGGGCACTGCAATTGCACCATATCAGAAAGTGAGCCCTATTCCATCAGTTGGAGCAGTTCCTGTCGGCGATGCCAATGGAAACTTTTGGTAAATAGTTTCTATCAAAATTGAGATTCATTTAATCGTTTAAGTACAAAAACTAGGCAGAAGCATCCTTTGATAAACACACGAAATGATTTGAAGAAGGCACAGCGAGTGGTCGTCAAACTTGGCAGCGCTGTAATTACCAGAGAGGACGAATGCGGTCTAGCTCTCGGACGGCTCGCCTCTATTGTTGAGCAGGTAATCGTGATTCGCTGTTAACAACATCAAATTTTTAATGTACAGGTCTCCGAGCTTCAACAATCGGGCAGGCAAATGCTCATGGTTTCTTCTGGAGCCGTCGCATTTGGCCGTCAGAAACTGCGTCAAGAGCTTGTTATGAGCATGAGCATGCGTCAAACATTACGGTATGTTTTTATTGTTTTTAGCCTAAGATTTTACCAACAGCTTGTAGTTGAAATAATTAGTTTTCTTTTAAAAGTTTGCTTGAATATCCTCGCCTTTTGTGAAATGATGAATCTCAAATTGCCTCATTTCAGGGAGATTGATATATTAAATTCGGCCATATTAAATCCAACTGTGTTTGTTATTAATTTGACTTGTTTAGGTTTATTTAATAATAAACGTTTAATTGAATTGCAGGGGGCCGTCTGGAATGACAGCGGATAAGAGAGCTTGTGCCGCGTCGGGCATGCCTGGTCTTATGTCTCTTTATGAGCAGCTGTTTCAGCAGTATGGGATTACTGTAGCACAGGTAAGAAGGATTAAGCTAACTAAAGCCTAATCAAACTATATTTTTCTGAAAATTGGTTATGCAAAATCAATGTTAAATTATATTTTATATGTTTTGAATTTAATTATTATTTTTCGTATGGATTTATTTATATTTCCCTAAAATCTTTATTCACCTATAGTTTTTCATTACCATTTAACCGATAAATACGTTCTTTCACACAGGCTCCGAAATATTTTTCAGATCTACGGATCTGCTCTATAGATATATTGTTTTAAATTCTTCAAATCTTGTGTAAATAATAAAATACCTTATTTATGCTCATCCCAAATGAGAAAAGCTCAAACAAGTCTATATAATTATATATTTTTTTAATATAGAATTTTTAATATACGGGCTCAAAATTAGTAGATAAAGCTATTCAAGTCTCGTTTAAATTTTAAATTAATTTGTATATGCTAATAAACGTTTCGATTAAGGTTCTTCTTACAAAACCTGACATTGACGACTATCAAAGACGGAAGAACTTAATTTCCACCATCGAAAGCTTACTCTCATTGAACATTATTCCAATTGTCAATGCAAATGACGCGGTTGCTCCAGACCCTAAACTCAACATGGTTTTACATATTCAGCTCTTTTTCCTTATTAAAACATCTTCAGCACATTTCTGACAATGACTCGCTGGCAGCACGGCTCTCTGCTGAAATCGAGGCCGAACTTCTTATCATCCTGTCTAACGTGAACGGCGTTTATACAGGACCACCAGATCTTGAGGGCTCTCGTTTATTGCACACTTATGTGCCATCTGAGAATGGTGGTGTCACATTTGGGGCCAACAGCAAATTCGGAACCGGTGGAATGGAGAGCAAGGTTAACGGCGATTCTTTTCAACAACAATAATAACAACAAATGCAGGTGAATGCTTGCGTGACGGCTTTAGAGAACGGCGTCACCACGGTTATTACAAATGGGCTCGATCAGAATGCGATAACCGATGCCGTGGCTGGAAAGAAGATTGGGACGATGTTCTGTAGGACGCAGAGATATGAGGGACCACCAATCGAGGAAGTCGCCGAGAAATGTTGGCAAAGATGAATCAACTTTCTCAATTAAATGCATATTTAGGTAGAGAAGCTGGCCGCCAACTTTCTGCTCTTACCAACAAAGAAAGATCGGCAATGGTGCGCCACTTGGCTGGTCTATTGATGGCTCGCGAAAATGATATAATGGAAGCGAACCGACTTGATATGAATAACGCCATCAACTCGGGTCTTGAGCCACAGTTGCTCAATCGTCTGAAGATGACCAAAGCCAAATTACAAGACTTGAATAACGGCCTGAACATGATTGCCGACTCAGCGGAAACTCTTGTAGGAAGATGCTTGAAGAAGGTAAAGGTGTCGGACAAGCTCTACTTGGAGCAAGTCACAGTACCAATTGGAAGTCTTATGGTTATCTTCGAATCGCGACCCGATTGCCTACCACAGGTTGACAGAATCATAATAATTAGCTAATTTCTGCTTCTCAGGTCGCGTCACTAGCCATGGCTTCAGGAAACTCGTTGCTGCTTAAAGGCGGCAAGGAAGCGGACGAAAGCAACAAGATGCTGCATAGCATCGTTCAAGAAGCGTTGGGTACTCATGGCTTCGATATGCGAGACGCGATAACTCTGGTAAAGAGCCGTGAAGATGTGGCCGACTTGCTCCAATTAAAGGTATTATTGATTTTCATGATAAGTGAGGTTTTATGTGTGACTATTAGGACTTGATCGATTTGGTCATTCCACGTGGATCATCGGAGCTTGTGCGAACAATGCAAGAAAAGAGCAAGGGCATTCCAGTGCTCGGGCATGCCGAAGGAGTTTGTCACGTTTATATTGATAAGGAATGTGATGAACAGGTTGGCTTAGTTACTTACCAAACCAGATGAATTTTTCCCTTCAGATGGCTTTGAAAATAGTTCGAGACTCCAAATGCGACTATCCATCTGCCTGCAATGCAGCCGAGACAATTCTAATTCATAAGGATTTAGCAACCACAGCTTTCTTTGATTCATTGTGCTCAATGTTCAAACAAGAAGGCGTCAAACTGCACGCCGGTCCTAAAATGACTTCACTTCTCAAGTTTGCGCCGCCACCGGCAGAGAGCTTGTCATTCGAATACGGGTCGTTGGAATGCACAATTGAGGTGGTGGATAATGTTGAAGAAGCGGTGGCACACATTATTCGATATGGATCAGGCCACACGGAGACTATTGTAACAGAGAATAGTATGAGATTTTGTTGTTCTGTAAAAAAGTTGAATATGCTTGTTTAGATGAGGTAGCAGAGCATTTCTTGAAGCATGTAGACAGCGCTTGCGCATTCCACAATGCGTCGACGAGATTCGCCGATGGTTATAGATTCGGATTAGGTATCAATTTTTTAATGCATTTTTATGATTTCAACTTGGCATAGGTGCTGAGGTTGGAATATCAACGGGAAGGATCCACGCAAGAGGACCAGTCGGAGTTGAAGGCTTATTGACAACGAAGTGGATCATGCGCGGGGAAGGTCATGCCGTCCAAGATTTTAAGGAGGTTTGTGGTTCACAGGAAAGCTGACTATTTCTATTTTTAAAGAATGGTCAATATCAATACATTCACGAATTGATGAATCCAAATGAGGTCTACCGAGCAATTGACGAGAATATTCACGCGAAGGCCGATTCATCCTAAATTATTATCCATTAATTTATTATTATTATTCGTTTTATCCTGTTTGTATATTATAACTGATTATTGGGAATTATTTACGGTTTTAATGTGTCATTCAATGACATTCAATAAATAAAAATGGTTTTGTATAGAGATTTAATTCCTATATTTTTCCTAGAGGAAAATAGTTTGTTGAAAATATTTATTAAACTGTCCAGAAAGTGAAAAATCAAACAAAAATATACTTATTTCACGTAAATATAAAACCAAATAAAGTCTGAAAATAGAACAGCTTAAAATGCGATAAAATTAGCGGTAATTCTAATTTTAAGGTTAGGTAGTTTAGTCTCAAAATAAATCAAAATAACAGGATACATATTTTAAATCTTTACATTTTATAAATTTTTTTGAATTCTACTCTGAGTTTTTTCTTGTCTCCTGTTGTGAATTTCTTTCAAAAAAAACTGATGTTGTAATACAATAAAATCACTAAACCTGATCTTACTTTCTGGGAAGGTGTTAATATTTTAGGAAGAACTTAGTTAAATTGTTTTTAAAAAAATTTTTCTTAAGGAAGCGTAAAAATTTTCAGAAACTCTCAAAAATCGGAAAACCGTTATCTCCATATGGACAGTAAATGAGCAAAAGCGCAGTTTCCTAGAATATTTTAATAACAAAACTTTAATTTCATATCACTCTAAGTCTTTTAATCATCAGTTCCACGATTCAGTAACTGTTTGGATTTTCCTCGAGCCTCTTAATGATCTTCTTCAAACCTTGCCATCAAACTACATACGATTATCAAAAGGATTATGAATAATCGCTACTAACTTATTATCAGTTTCAATTTTATTTGTGTATCACCACTTGAGTTTTGAAATCATTTTTTCCCATACATTGGCATTGAACAAATAAAAATTGGTTTTGTTGAAAACTTTCAAATGATTATCGTTAATGTCAACAATAATTAAGAGCAATACTATATAAACTATTATTAATAGTTTATATGAAAAAGTTCACAATGAATATCCATTTGTCTATTATTTCGCTTATATTTGCCATCTTATTACTTATCAAAACTTCGAAATCGGACGTTTGTATAACTCGAGGTAGTGAATGGGGTCAGTTTGGGAACATCTTCTTAAACCCAGTTTGCGACGTTTGGTGTAGGATGAGGGTAATAATATTTTCTTGTGAGATATTTCGAAATATGTTGGGAATTTGTTGAAATAGCAATAGTTTTGATCAAGACGGATTTTGTAAATATAGGCTATAGCTATGAGAGTTTATGTTTTTTTCATACAATTAAGGAATTTTGTTATTAAGTTTATTAAAATTAACCTTTAATAAGTATTCAAGTAATTTTTTTGTATCTTCTATCAAAATCTATTTATAAAAATTCTATAAAATCTATAGCTAATATTAACGCCGTTTATCCAATTATTAGAATACCTTTTAGCCAAACAATCCACAAAACAATAAAAGAAACAAGGCTTAACACTTAATATTAGACATTTCTCTACAGTGTAAAACTACACAAAAACATTTATCTAGCGCAATTTATAATCTATTCTATAAAAAAAAAACACATCACCTTCCTATCTTTTATCAATCAATAGTTCACGTTAATTTCGATAGTTTTCTCTTGACGTATTCTCATGGACTACTAATATTAATACTTATTCAAATTTATTTCAAGATTCCACGTTACTTTTTTCGCGATTATGGTATAACTCCTTCAAAATGTTGAAGTGGAATTGTGATTAATTTATAGTTAATATAAACAAAAGATTTCTAGATATCGTAATAAACTTATTTTCAGGTTTTACATAGTTTAGTTGTGAAAATGTTATGTTTTATCTTTTCTCCGCAAAATTAAAATTTATAGTTTTTAAGGTAATGAAAATTAATTATAACTTTTCATATATTTTCCAAACTCTCCAATCATCTTTCACCTATTATCTTATTTAATTTATTTTAAAAATACGAGTACCAGACACGAGAAAAAAGTATTCTAAACGCGTCTGGAGCAACTCAACCCTAAATATGATTACTCAAAATATTGTTCCTTCTGCACGTCGACTGGTATGGTACTAAAATGAGCTCTGTAAGCGTTCTCAAATCTAATTTTTAGAGAATTCAAGAAATGCTTAAGTATTTTAGGTCTCCATCTCAGATTTTAATAAAAAATTTGTAGATAGATTCCTTTATGATCCAAATAGTATACTGACAAAAAATTAGGACCCACAAAATGGTTTAAGTGGGTAAAAAAATGGGTCTAAAACCCAAAAAATCGCGATTTTCAAACCCAAATTTTATATAGTTAACGATAAGCAATCCCGTTCATATTTTAAGGGATATATTATCTTATTAAAAACTATCGTTTTATCATATTTTTTTCAACTTTCACGTGGTTTACGTGAAACTGCTTTCAATAAATAATGATTTAAAAAAGCCGAAAGCATCGGTTCTTTTTGTGGGTCCTAATTTTTTGTCAGTATACTAATAAAGCCATGACGAATCTACCTGCAAATTTTTATCAAAATCTGAGATGGAGACATAAAACAGTTCCCTTGTTAGTTAAGTTTTCTTGGAAAATGTGTTATTGAAAAGACATAAACATTTTCAGACGCGCTTAAAAATAGGGATATCGCTAATTCCATTTTGCGTGAATAAGAGCACAGTAAATGGGTAAAAGTGCATTATCCCAGGAACACGTGTTTAAAAAATTTTAGCTCAATTCTACACCAATTTTATGCTCAGTCTTTTATTCATTAGTTCCAGGATTCAGTAACTGTTTGGATTTCTGTCCACACTCTTATTGATCTTCTTCAAACTTTAAATAGCAATCAAACATACGGTAATTAAAATAATTATTAATAATCTCTACAAACTTATCAGTTTCCATTTCATTTATGTATCACCATCATTCGATATTTAAAACTAATATAGGTAGACGGAAATACACTCTAAAATCTCTCACAATCATTTCGAAATTTCTCACAAATTCCACGTTACAACTTATTTTACATAACTATTATAGAGATGTGGAAAAGGCCGATGCATTCAGAATCCTCGAATCAACGATTCCCAATGCCAGTGCGAAAAATGCTTCAAAGACGATGACGGCAATTTCCATTTACTAGACAATAAGGACGAAGAGTTTATGAGCCGCTATTACAGTGACGATTCTTCTAGAGACAACCAAGAACTGTATCGAAGTCAGACAAATTACAAATAAATAACTAAAACAAATAATCATTTGCGAAATAAAATAAAATAATATATCAAGGTTTTGTGTACACAATGACAAAGTTTCGGTAATAATGATTGGCAAACAGTTGATTGTTTGGCAGATTAAACAGTGAGCTCCTTAAAAGGTCCTAACAAATGCTACTGTTCACTTTTCAACAGCTGTGTCCCCTCCAGATAATATGAAGGCATCAATTCTGCTCTTTGTTCTCAATTCACTGCAAATTGTTTCAAGTGCATCGATATGCTCGACCAACTCGATCTTGTCGATCTTCACAGATCCGGCATGCAGCGCATGGTGTAAAGTCAAGGTAAATATATTGCTTTACTCTTTTCCCGAATGATTTTGTTTAAAGTTGTGCTCTTATGGTGAGTGTCGGACCCAAGTAACAAACAAGGTCGAATGCTTCTGTGATGCGTGTACCTTTGACTGGTTCAGTAGCTCGTCTTCTTCTTCTTCTTCTTCAAATTACAATACCGGCAATAATTATGCGCCGGGCTCAGCTGGCGAACATCAGGCAGTTGGATTCAACGAAGGGCTCAATTATAACCAACAGGGTTTTAATAATGCCCATCCACAGTATAATCCTCAAATGAGCTATGGTAGCGCAGGAGAAGTTAATCAGAATCCGAACGTGTATCGAACTAATCAATACGATCCGAATGTGCCTCAAGGATATGGCAATCAAGTTCAAACGATGTACCCAAGGGGTTATAGAAGGAAATAAGTGAAATTCTTTGGTCTTATTTTGTAAATAAACTTTTTATTTTTTATCATATGGGAGAAACGTCACGTTGCACCTGCGTTTGAAATCATTTTTGAAATAAACTTCAATTGAATAATTGTTGAAGAAAAGGATCGTTTCTAGTACGTTTGTATGAATTGAAAACAATGTCAGCTGAAATTGATGAACGAACTACAATGTTTCAGAAAATGATCAGCTAGATTTCCCCTCAGATCGATCACCACCCACAATGGATTGTTTTTAATTAATTCCATATGAAACTCAATTTCCGGCTTACAGTTTTCCGATACGCCCTTGTTTTACTTAATAAAGTTGTAATTACTGTTTAACAGGGAAGTGGAAATGTTGTTTGTTTTTGTCATTTATATTACTTTTAATTATAATAAATTTAAATTATTCGAACAAATAACCCATCTTATTATTGTTTACTATTGGAATAATTGAATTTAATAATAAAAAATAATAATTGTGGTTCTCGTTCATTTTCTTATTTCCCAAATCAACATCATCTTACTAAATTATAATTAATCCGAATGATTCTAATTAATTGTTATTGTGTGTGCGACTTTTTGACGCATGTTAGACAAATTATTATTCAAGATTAACTCGTTCTTTCTCAGTCAAAATAAAAACTCTAAACAGTATTGTTTAATAAGGATGTCAACTTTTAAATATTGTTTACTATTCACCTTTATTTTACGTCAGAGCGAAATGATTTAATAATATACAATAATTGGTAGCTTCTTGTGCTCAAAATAAATTATTAATTGTTTTCTTTCTGACGTTGACTTTTTTATATTTAGCGACAATCAGACTTGCTCCGGGTGCAATTGAACTCGTAATTATTTACGAAGGGATATTGTTGAATAAAACTGCCATCATACTTATTAATATTATTGCATTTATTATTTGAAATTATTCCAGTTCGAATCAAGAAGTGCATGGGTGGATGAACCCAAAATTCGATCTATTTGAAAGTACAGTAGAATTCATATACCTTTATAAGGCAAGGTCACAATCTTAAGCTCTATTTTGAGCTTAATTATTTTGTGATTCAATACGAGCATTTTTGTTTATTTGGTTGTTTTCTAGTGTGATAATCCATATTTCACAAATTTTAATTTTCACGCATACATTTCCAATTTCTATAAAATTTGTCAAATATTCGTCTAATTTTATTTTGTTTTATTTATTACAGTATACTCATGGTTTACAATGTAGGGTAATAGTTGAATTCTAACACATTTAAAACCAAAAAACCATTTTTCACCGGTACGTATATTTAAATTAGTCGGGCGTTCCAAAGAGCTCAATTATTTAGCTTAACACCTGCCGTCTTTTGTAAATTTAGGAACGGAAATTATATTTTTAACTAAAGGAGATACATTATAGTCAATAATTAATGGGAAACTTTGACTTAGATATTTAATCAGTATTTAATCAAGTTCTAAATCATTTCAAAACATATCAAAAAAGGTTTATCTTCCTTTTTTGAAAAAATAATTCCTAAGGTTTTGGTATACTTTTTGCCATATTTATGAATGTTTTTGCCATATTTAGGAATGTTTTTGCCATATTTAGGAAAAAAAAGAAAAAAAAGAGGCTTTTCCCAGACATGCATTTTTGCCTATTAACGATAATTTTTAAGTGTAAAGAAAGCCTATCGATAAAATCTTAAAGTAAGAACACAATTGCACACCAAATTGAATGGTTAAGTTGGGGGCTCACAAATGATGCACATTTTGCAAATTTCGGTAAGAAGCACATGTTTTTAGATAGTTTAAGACGAGCTTGAAAAGATTGCGTATTAAGTTATACGAAAATAATACGTGTAAAATAGTAATACACGTTTAAATATTGAAAAATATTAATTTCGATTTGGCGTGCAATTGAAGATGGGGTAAATAGAAAGGATAAGTTATAATTTTCAAGTACCCAATTAAATAATTACCGTAATGCAAAGTTTTAGTTTTATAGCCAAATTCATTTTTATCATAAACATCATTAATTATCAAAATTAATTATATCGACTTTTTATAGATTACTGTAATTGTATTTCACCCCATCTGATATTTTATTTCTTCGATTTATTTCCTCAATCCAAAGTATAACAAAAACAAGAAATTATTATATAAATAATATATTTTTCACTGTTTTTTAGTAGAACACTATCGTATTTCATTCCTCCATTCGTCTGGCTCACGAAGGATCACTTTTTGAATTCAGCTGCTGATTATTTTCATTATAAATTTTGAAAATTAAAATGTACATGCTCATTTTTAGAATCTGCTTTATTCTTAACAATAACCAATAACGATTCGTTGCAGCGTAAATATGAAAAATTCATTGTTTTCATTTGGTGGATGTACTGTAATATTAAAGTTATAACACAGTTTAAGACAATTATTTTCAATCTTGGTAAAAAGAATACCACACGCAATTAAAAAACGTGTAAAAGGTATTAATTTCAATAGAATAAAATAATAGAATATAAGAAATGCGAGTTTAAATTTGAAAATTTAAATGTTTTTAGGACAGTCCTTTATTTCGGTTTCTGAAACCGCAAATAGAGTTGGAAGACAGGTAAACCAACACTACACACTTCGCTCCATTTCTGTTTAAACTCCCGTTTTTATTGCAATAATGTTTCATGAAAGTAGATTTTCCACAGTATTTCATTTTAAAAATGATATATTTTATGGTTTAAGTCAATTCAAAAACAATTCCTTTTTTTCAAACGATTCAAGGAATTTCGTTAAAATTAACTAACCCTTAACATGAACTGAGCATGAGAAAAAATAAATTGATGGTTATTGTCTTGATTAGCATTTCTCCAAAGGTTCTCATCTGTGCATTATTGTGCAAGAATATCACAAAGTTCGACCGCTCATTTGACCTGACAAGAAGCACTAATTACCCTATTTTACCGTTTCATTGGATTCCTCGACGCAGACGGTTTTGTTTTCATCATTTCGATCAAAAGAGAAAATATAAGAGAAGTTGTTATGCACAAAAGTAGTGAAGAATTTATCCTCCTCCGATGGGAGAAGGGGGAATGGTTGTTTGTTGTTGGTTGCTCTTATGTTTATCATTATACAAGGAATATAAGAATTAAAAAATGAATATATGGCTACATTTAAAGATAAATTTTGAACTAATGAAATGGTAATGAACATGTAACACTCTTGATAGTATAGTAGATAAAATAAACAACCTGAGGGATGAATAAAGATGAGATATCTTATTAAAACTTTATAGGGAGATTTACGATCAGTGAGGATCAGTGACAAAACCAATATAGGCACATGAAAAGTGCCGGTCCCATAAAATCTGTTGTGAAAACGGAAGGATGACAAATATGGAGCATGCTTATCTGACACCACTCTACTTTGCCTAAGGGATTGGATCGATAACGTTTGGAGACCAATTTTTTCTAAAAATACTGACCCCGACAGTACTAGAGGAGCTTAATCAGCTGTGCACATTAGCAGTTATACCGGGTGGATTGACTAAGTATCTTCAACCATTGGACGTTGCTGTGAACAAACCATTTAAGGATAGATTAAGGAGCTGCTGGGAATCTTGGATGGCCGATTTGAGCCGAGCAACTTTCACTAGAAATGTACAGAAAGATACCGTCGTACGCAACAGTGACATATTGGGTATCCAACAGTTTTTATAGCATTTTGGATGATGTTATTTTTAAGGGATTTAGAAGATCTTTAAGCCAAGATTTGGATAGTGTTATTGAAGTTTTATGTGATAGATTCAAATGTCTTTAATGTGCTAACCTTGTTAGATATAGATGCTTTTATTGTTATAGATTTTGATTGTTTTGTTAGTTAATGTATCCAAAAATTTGTTATCGATTAGGCAATAAACAATTCCAACTTTTATTTTGAGTAGAACTGTTTTCATTAAATATTCTGATGACAGACGAGTGTGTGGAGACATTAGACACGAAATGAGAGAAACCTATCTCTCCTCCCACCACCCCCCACCACCTTCGAAATAGTGTACGAACGAAATCCAATAAAACGGTAAAATAGGGTAAGATGACCTTTGTGAGACATCGGTGTTCTCTTTGATGAAATAGTGTTTGGTTTCTTTGAATGTGTATATACATTGTGCAAAGAAACGCAAAGAAATTAAAATAGGCAAGTGAGCCAATTTTTAAAGTAGATATTATCTACGGTATTTCTACCGGTGATTTAATTTTCATTGAAGATTCTGCGGCAAATTTTTGTATAATATTTTAGTTTCTAAATAAGCTTTAAGCAATCCGAGAAATTTGATTTTCGAACTTTAATCACGTATTAATGATTTCTTCGTAAACTCATCTGAATAAATTTTAGTTAGTCGTAGATGTTTTAATTCAGATAATCCATATAACATCAATTGCGTGATGTGACTAAACGTAGATCTAAAGTCTTAAATGAGCACGTCATTTTATTATTGTCGATTACGTGTGGCTTAAAATGTCGTTAGACAGATAAAGAGCTAAATGCTTTTAGAAGTTCATCTCCTTTACTTTAAAGTGGGTTCCAGCAGTGGGTGCTGAAACATGTGAGAATACAGATGTCCAGTGAAGTTCACACATCATTTATAAAATTTTATAAACGGCGAATATATTGTATCTAGTATGATCAGTCAAGCATTGTTTTATATTAAATTAAATATATTTGCATTAAAATTATTTAAAATTTCTAAACGGGAAAATAATTTTCTAGTAGAAGAATGGGTAAACTAAAATAATCTTGCACACCAAATGAAAATGACAATTTCGAAACGTTTATTTAGCAAGGGAAAGTTAAATTTATCAGGCTTCTCTTAAAATATAATTTTCGCTTTAAATTTTGTTGTATTTAAAAATTAATTTGGCGTGATTTTGTAAGCTATATAACGTAAGCACGCCACTTTTAAATGTCGATTTGACAATAATATGCACTCGCCCTATGAAAATAAACGTTTCCTAATATTTAAATGAGTATCATACACATGCACATATTGATAAGAGAATACTTTGCAGGTAGATTTGTCAGTCACATTTAAACTGTATAGGACATCACATCTGTTACCTCAATACTATATTTGAGTTTGTTTACTGAGCTTAAACTCTTCATTTGGCGTTTATAGGTATGCAAATTTATAGATAGACAATCCAAATTTCACAAGGAACATTAGAATTGAGGTGACGTGAAGGACCATATTAAATCACGATAGAAAACAACTAAACAGTGTTATGTTAGTTAGAGAGCTCGCATAATGACACATGGGTCTATTTTAAAGCTATAATGACCTTGAACAATTTCACCTAGAAATTTTTTAACTAAAAATGTTGAGAATGAGAAAATAAATAGAAAATGTATTCAAGTCAAATGCAAATGACGATTTTAGGATTTTAAATAGAATATTCTCCAAAAAATGTTTTACAAATATAAGATACTGGAGAGAATCTCAATTTGTTTGGTTCTTTTAAGGATTCAATTTACATGCACGCCAATTTTAAGACATATAAAACGAGCATGTGTGCTCAAATCTTATATTGTTTAAAGGTTTTAGTATTTATAGAGGGTTTAAGAAAACTCTGACAAAAGGGAGTAGACAACATCTGTGTAAAATACTCGTGAAAGTTGTAAGACAAGCGTAATCATTATTTCCATTTGACGTGTATTTGAAAAGTTAATTATTACTTATTACCAAAGTTCGATGCCTAATGGAGGAGGAAAAATAGGAAAAATGATGGTCTGGTTTGGACGACTACACGGCCACGAAGGACGTTTCCACCTCAGACTCTTTAATGTGTATTATCGATTATTTGAGATAACACACATGGATGAGATATAAAAGAGTCAGAGATTAAGACGTCCTTCCAAACGAGACCATCATTTTTTTCCTCTTTGTCCGTCAAAAGCAAATGACGATTTTGGGGTTTTTAATTCTAATTTTGACATGAGTACCGAAGAGTTCCTCTATACGTCTGTTAGTTTCAAGGAAAAGTATTCAAAAGGCTAATTATTAATTAGTCACACAATTCATGCAAAAAAATTTGAAGATTGATTTATAATTTGGTCACATTGTTTATTTTTCCAATTGACAATGAGAACCGTATTATGAAAAACGAATTCCGTTAATTGTTTCCAAATGTTTCATTTTTGTCCTTGAAGCTCCATTTATGCATGATATTTTTGATAGGTTCCTTCACGAATAGTTTTTTTGGTAAATTAGTTAATTTCTGTTTATTATATGGATTAAAAAGTTGTTTAGCTTTGTGAACAGTTTAAAAACGATATTTTTAATTTGATCTTAAGATAAGCGAATTTTTATAAAGATAAGCAAAGTCAGGCGCAGACTAAATGACGGTTTTCCCATTTTTAAGAATGTCATGGGATCTTCCCGTAACAATTTAATTATAATTTTAACGTGTATGGATCAGACTTGAATGCAATCCATTCTTCTATAGTTTCAATATTATATGAGCTTCTATTCGGATTATTTTAATTGACGTGTACAGGGAAATCATATTTCTTAATTAAATAAAAAAATTTCACTTTATTTGAAAAGCATTGGAGCATTCCAGGGTTTAATGAGCTAGTGAACTTCAGGGGAGAATAACTATTTTAATTCTCACGTTAATAATACTACACTGATTTTCAAGTCAATTTCGATTAATTTTCCAAGTGATAGTGTTGAGTACTTAAAATGAGCTACTGGTTTCCTCACTATTTTTTTAATGATGAATATCTGAAGACCGGATCTCGTTGTTCTAATTCTTAGCTTCTTAAGTTTTCTCTAACATCCTACCTAACATAAACTTACAAACGCCGTATATTTCAACAGGGTTATTTTCAATTTCAAATAATTTGATTGTAAAAATCAATCGTTTACCCGTTTACCTAAGCACGCCAACTGGTACAGTAATCAAATGAGCTCAGTAAATGGGCTTAAATCTAACTTTTGAGAAAGTTATTAAAATTACTAGATATTTTAAGGCACGCATAATAAAATTATAATAAAACCGTTTTTGTTAAAAAGACAAAAAAATTTTTAGACACGCTGAAAAATCCGAAAATCGTTATTTCCAGTTGGCGTGCCTAAGATAGGATTCAAGGAATTACCTCCGTTTCCATAGTTCATTTTCTACATAATATTTCCTTTTTTATAATGCTAATACTAGATGAATAAATTCTTAAATCAGCAATCCAAATTTCCAAATACTAGTACTATAATATTCTCACAAACGTGAGCACAATTACCTAATAGTTATAATAATTACGACTCTTCAATCGTTGACTTTTATTCTTTCTTTCTTGACGCTTTATTTTTCCCTACACACTACCGTAATCTATTTATACATATTCATTCCCATTTTGATTCATTTTCATTCTAATTATAACCCATTCTTGCAAAATTCTCGTTGAGCTGAAATAACCAATTTGCGAATCAAATAACATATTCGTGGAATACAATTCGACGAATATCTTGACGTCGCCAGACAGCATGTTTAATTTTAACCGTGAGCAATTGTTTTTACCTGTGAACGTGTTGGGAATGTACTTTGGATTGTTTTTATACGGCCGTATTTTTATTCTCATCGCCGATCTGGGACTTTGTTTTAAGACACGGAAGGGTGTTTATAAATATTTTGGAAAAAGATTAGTGGATTATATGTCATTTAGATTCTTATGATTGTGCATTACTTACTTATCATTCATGCTCATTGATTTTTCATTCGTGAACGCTTTATTTTTATTAGTTTTTATCTTTGATTATTGTTTCTTATTAATTACTATTCTTTCTTGTTGAACTTAGAAACTCTATTCATATTATAATTAATTTATATTACAAACTACGACGAGTTAATCTGTTATCTCTTAATCTGTTTAATTGAATTAACCGGAGATTACCATTGTTCGCAACGAATTGGGGAGGAGAGATTTATGCGAATCTCAACATAGTGGGCGGGGCTTATACAAGCTACTGTAAACAAGCTTGTCAAATCTTGCATAAAACAGCCTTGTTCTGGTCACTTTTTCTTTTCTGTAAACAAATATAGACGATTATAGGCTGCGCAACAATGACGAAACTCAATTTATTCATTTTTATCCTATTCGGTATTTCTCTCTGCGATGGTAGAAACAAGTAAGTGTGGGACCATTGAAATCAGCAATTCTGTTTTCTTTCAGCCCGATTCGATCGAAACGTCATATAACTGAAATGAAGGAAGTCAACTTTTATGACGACGAATCGTCGGAGGAATGCTACGAAGAAAACGATTCGCGAAATCATTTGAGCACATTTGAGAGCTACCTAAAGAGCAACAAAACTTTGTACCCGTTTGGACATCAGTTTCAAAGATCGTATAAAAGGATTAGGGTATATTATAAGACGAAGAGCTCTGTGAAAGATAATTTTAATGTTTACAGACCAAACATCTACAGAATGGTGAACTGATGCGAAGAGCACATTTTCATTGTGATAACAGATTGAAGATCATTACATCATCGACGCCGCTGAAATCTCGCGCCTTGTGCCCGTTTGAGTATGTGGTTAACTATAATTCAAAGGTAAGGGGATATATAATTATGATATTGTAATTTATTCTTTCCCAGCGGTTACCAGCAACCATAATCGAATCGAAATGCGTTTGCAAGAAGCCGAATTCGAGCCTACTGCGGGAGAAGAATGTGCTCTGTGAGCCGGTGAAGTTCAAAATGCTCGTTCTGGTGTTTGATGAGGAATGCAACACGTACCGCGAGTCATACGAGCATTTCACACTAGGATGTGTGGCGGCGCAGCAAGTATGTCCCAATAATCGCTAGATTGCGAATAATGTTTCTTAAATTTCAGAAGAACAATGAGAATGACGATATCAGCGACGATTTCATAATTGAAGTTGACGTGGATGCGCCTACTAGAAAATGAACGTAGCAATTATATAGCTGTTAATTAATAGATTTACTATCTTCTTATGTTGTTTGAAATCCTTGACGCTATTTTTATGGTAATTTTTTCATAGAACTGTTTCTAGCACACGGGTTCGCTGATGATCTCTAATTTCCAAAAGAAGATCCTATTTTAATAAGACATTTAATGTGCTTTAACATAGATCGCTTTCAGTCTTGTTTCGAAATGTTTCTTTTGTTCGCAGAGATCTCCTAACAACATTCTATTCTTTCTTTTATTACTTTATCTTGTTTTTTGATCTTCTTAATAAAGACTTTAAGAAAATGCGAATACTTAATTGAAACAATAATAAGCGATCAGTTAATCCATCGTGGGTTGACCGTGGATTTAATCCGAAACCAAAATATATACAACAAGAAGAAAGAGTTAATCTTATTATAACTAGAATTTAATTGATAAATACATAGTAAATTGTAAAAAAAAATTTGCTACGTAAATACTACGTAGTGGATTAATCAACGAGTCACCGATTAAAATATATATATAATCATAGCGTTCGTCGTCATCGTCTATATTTATGAAAACAAGATAACAATATCATTGTTATCAAATGTTTTATGTGTAAACAAATTAATTATACGTATTAAAGAAACGATTAATCCCCTTCTGTTCTATTACTTTTTTGTTCCGTGCCTAATCACGCTTACAATATATATAATTGTTTTGTAAGTTGAGGTACTCAAAACAGACATTTGAGGGGAATCTAAAATTAGAATAATTGTTTAAAAAAAGATGTGCAGTAACGTTTAAGAAAGCGTTAAATATGATA
This sequence comes from Caenorhabditis plicata, assembly GCA_963931815.1. Classification (NCBI taxonomy): domain Eukaryota; kingdom Metazoa; phylum Nematoda; class Chromadorea; order Rhabditida; family Rhabditidae; genus Caenorhabditis; species Caenorhabditis plicata. The sequence goes on along the minus strand of OZ007493.1, from coordinate 4,637,123 downwards.
AAATTGGTGATTGTGATATGATAATGATTATGGTTTACTCAAGCGTCTTAAATTAGTACTATCTAGCTCTTTTCGAAACAGCGTAAAATTATATATATATATATATATATATATAATGGGTGAGAGCTACCGTAATCCTTGCCCTACTGTAGCATGGGTACGGTAGCTTAAAGAATGTATTGGAAATATCATTAATTAAACTGTTGTAGAAGCTGGAGATGTTCTTTCTCGAAATTAAACGTGCTAGGTGAATTTTAAACACAATAGGGCTGCATCCTTAATATTGTTTAAAAATTAACTCAATATGATATTCCACTTTCAAAAAGTGAGTAGAACATTCTCCTATTAATAGTTGTTTGAATGTTTAAGTGTTATGATGAAGTGCCTTGTTCTGAGCAACAAAGTGAATGGTTTTCTCCATGCGCGATATTTTTATGATTGAACCAAAATAAAGACTTGCTCGAAATAGTTTTAAGCGTCTTCCATTTCACCGCACTTTGATTTAATTTCTTATTTCGGTAAATAGTTCAGTGATGTAAAAGTGGCGTATTACTAAAATTCAAATCCACAATCTTGCCAATGAAATCAGAAACATGAATCTTTCGAATCACAGGTTACAGACAAATATTAGCCATTACGTATAGCCAACATTACCATAATCAGGGCGCTCTTTAGATATAATAGCAGCTCAACGCACTTGATTGATCATTGTGTAATGAATTTTAAGGTCATTTCATATGATATTTACTTACCATACTGTTTTCACATACTTCATTTCAATTATTTACGCTCGTTACTACGGTGATGCTCTTTGATTGAAAGACTAAACATCTCATGATGTTTTAAAACGTTTATAGTAGTAGAATTTGTACATTAAGCAAATAAACAGCATTTAAATTAAGAAAAATGATAAAATTTATTAAAGAATAAGTATGTCTTCTTGATAATTACCCAATTCGATATGTTCACTAACCGACCTTTCAAGCTAAAAATTACGATATTAACGGAGCTCGAGCAATTAAATACCTCTCTAGGAAATAGTCACAATTCTTTCTTGGTGGTACGTGGTCCGAGCACGAATATGTAAATGTTGAGGAACTCGCAGAATTGCCGGCAAACGACCGTGCAATATACAAATAGTGAGATATAGCAGTAAATCTGCGCCGAAATATTAAGGAAATATGATGGCTATCTTACAGTGGTGATCCATAGCAAGGTGTATTCGCTAATGGGATAATTGTAGTATTGATTGAGCATCATTGACAGTGGTCCCACATAGATCCAGTCCCATAATCGCAGCTCGCTCTTAGCCATGTGAGCAATAACCAGCCGATTTGTCGCCTTGGCTCCTTGAAAACAATTTGACGAATCAAGTTGAGTTGCTCTTACCGACGGCACCAAAGCACAAGCAAAACAGGGTGATGTGCTCATCAAAGATGTTCGAGTTGGTCCGGCTGTAAATCATCGTGAATGGCACAATTACCATCAACAAAGGAAACAGTGGAAAAATGACAGATGTACCCTAGAACAATTTTTGATGCGAGTGACTCGATTTGACCTACCGCTATAGTTGATCCGTTTTTGCCAACGCCACCGCTGAACACAATATTCATGTAACCGTAAATCTGATATAATGACACCAGTAATGATGAGCCGATGACGATATATTTGAGTGAGTAGTCAAACAACTGCAAAACGTTCATCTTTGTGAGAATTTAATCTAATCCAATACGATTTTTGTCTCCCAGACTTGATTTCCAAATAGGGCTGTCGTTATAAGCACTGATATCACTGACATTTGAGCTTCTGTTACGTCAAACCTAAGAATATTTTATGAATAAAATCATAAATAGAATATTTATTTCAATTACTTTGAGAAACGAAGTTGGCCAGTACAGTAAGTCGACCAATGAGCACAGTAAAACAAGACAACTGATAGTATTGACACCAATAGAACGCCATTGGTGACAGTTCCCAATGACATGGCATAGCAAATGTTAAGTGTGACAAAAACTGCAAATAGTATGAAATCCATAGAATTTTACTGTTAATGACAAACCTTGTGTCATACTATCACACCCATGATCAAACAGCTCTCCTAATGGCGAGCTGGAACCCGTTCGGCGAGCCTGCTTACCATCAATGGCGTCCAATGTTTGGTAAAAGAACAAGCCAAGAGCTGCTTGGAGATAAGCCCATGATGGTGCCTTTAAATAAAATTTTTAAATGATTTTTCAATAGAACTGTTAAGTTTACCGGCTCTGTGGCTGAATATGAGAATGAAGAGAGGATTAAAACGGTGATCAGATTGATAATGAGCCCGATTAGTGTGATAAGATTTGGCGCGATCCACATTGGACATAGCGTTATGACATATTCCCACCATCTGAAAATTGACTATTTTTTTTCTTAGTTTAGTGAAAAATAATTGTTTGCTAATTTTGATAGAGGCCATATGTAGCATTTAAACAGAGACCCAGAAAAAGTGCTCGAATATATATCTTCGGTAAGAATTCTTACAAGAAAAAAGTTTAAGAATCTGACCAATTTTTTGTGAATTCATTAGAATATTATTATCAAAATCTAAGAAATTGACAATTCCAATTTTATTCTCATAAAAATAAAAGTAATAAATCTGATATGATCTAGAAATTTTGAAGAAATATAATGAAAAACAGAGAAATTATTAACATAAATTGAATATTTGTTTCATGATCTCTTTGAGACCATTGGAAATAATTCAAAAATATTGAAATTTAATTTTCAATTTCTTATATTTTGACTATAGAAACATTATAATTAGAAATTCTTTGATATAATTCTTTCAATAAATAAATTTAAAACAAAAGTGAAATTTTATGACCAGAGATGCACAGAATATCAGTTTTCGAATTTCGGATTCTAGAATTCCTCCAGTTAACATTTAAATGAAAAGTGCATTTTTGAAATGTGGAATTAAAATATAAAATTGATTGAAATTTTTTACGGCTTTTAATCATAAAAATTAAAGTAAATTTTTCTTAAGCCATCTAAAATTATTAATATCTTTGCCATAAAGTTACATTTGACCACGTTTACTGACCTAATATTATCATACCAGTTTGGCGCACAACAGTTTTTCATGAAACTTTGGCGTTTTAAGTTTTAGAATACGTTTAATCCGTCAGGATGCTTTCCAAAATTGCATTAACTTCTTTCAATTGCTGCCGATAGCTACCCAAATGAAAAAATCCCAATTTCCACAAGGTCGCCTCAAACCTTTTAATACCAATGTATCAATAAAAAACGGAAAAGTTGGATAACCAAATGAAAATTTCGATTGAATATTTTAACATTTATATAAGAAATCTATCTTTATTAAAACAGCCTTCCATACTGTATAGACTTCTCACTAAAACGACCCTAATATAATAAACAAATTAAATATTAAATCGAAAACGGTGTCTTTATACTCAAAGCGAGGCTAAAGCTTTCTCATCTGTGTTTTTTTAAGCATTTTTTCTAACAAATTTTCATTTTAACAACAATAAACACCTAGATATATACTACGAAATAAATTTTCGTTTAATTGAACAATAATACAGAATCCTGTACAAACAGTAACTTGTAGGTCCTGAAACCTAATTCCGTAATAATTAAGACACTGTATATATAAACTAAAAATGCTAATTTTCCAAACTGTCTTGTGGATTTCTACCACTTTACACGTAAAATTTCAATTAACATCCTAATATATGTATAAATATAGTTTCTTGACAATAATTTTGATGATCCTGTGATTTCAATTTTACATAGTGGAAGAGTTTTTTTTTGGAATTACAAGCAATTAAAAATTAAACTTAAGATATTTAGGAGGAGGAAATATATGAAATTGGAGCGCGTTTACACACATAAGTGTATAATATTATTATAGTTAAGAAAGAAAGTAGAGACTGAGAAGACAACAACAATATTCATAAATTTTTGATTAATTATTGTTGTCTAAACCTAGCAAATAAATACGCGAATGTTTTATTGTTAAAATATAAGAAATTGAAAATTCAATTTCAACATTTTTGAATTATTTTCAATGGTCTCAAAGAGATCATGAAACAAATATTCAATTTATGTTAATAATTTCTCTGTTTTTCATTATATTTCTTCAACATTTCTAGATCAAATCAGATTGATTACTTTTAGTTTTTATGATAATAAAATTGGAATTTTCAATTTCTTAGATTTTGATAATATTTTGATAATAATAATAAATAATTCTAAAATTTTATCATAAAAATATCATTTCAATATAATTTATTTTTCTAAAAAATTAAATATAAACTTTTATAGAAGAACTTTTCTATAATATAAGTTGAACTTCTTACATCAATTGGCATATTTCACTTTCTTAAACAGTACAATTAATTTTTAGAAACTAACAAATTATTGGAAAGACGATATATACATACCTTTTCATGCACAACTCATCGAGCCAACTATTATCAACTGCTGAATATTTATGCTCCTTTAACCTCTTCAATTCTTGTGGGGTTAATAACGAATCGCTCTAAAATTTAAAAAAAGCATTTAAATGTGGAATCGTTCGACTATCTTACCTCAATATAATTCTTGACAAGATTACATGCTTTCGACGATATGCAACAGCTCATAATATCTGGAATAATAAAACATCAAAGAGGACAAAAAAACAAACTTGATTGTACGAGAAAAAGTGCAGAAAGGCTGGGAGGCAAAAATGATAAATTCGGCGATGAAGAGTACAATCGCCTCGCAATGGTGTGATGATAGATGAAATTTTCCTACAGAATGATAACGCAATTGATGGACACCACGTGTAGTGTGGTGATAAGTTCTATACGTTTATTGTTTTCAGTTGCTCACGTTGCCGTAAAAACAAAATTGAAAAATAAAACAGAACAATAGCTACTTTAATATTATTTTTTTAAATAAGAATCATGTGTCGATCGATTTTTAGCTCAAAACTGACAATAACTCAAATAAAAAGCAAGCAATAACAATTTAATAAAATAAATAACAATGAAATGTTATTCTTAACAAGTCCACTGTTTCATACATGGTTGTAATCATCATTGACTATACTCAATTGAACCCACTGCAATAAAAAAATATCTCCTCTGTCTGACTTATCTGATCAAGGTTTGGTCTTTCATACTTTCTGCGATTGTGTTTCATTGAGGTCACGCCATATAATCATTAATATCTTTTTTTTCTACAATAGTTGATATCTTGAGATATATTGGATAAGAGAATTTAATATCAAATTTTAGATGGTCTAGTTTCAGTTTTAAGGGTACAAAGGTTAACTCAACACAACTGGTTGAAGAATTCTATCATTTTTCATGTATATTTTTTGATAAAATATTTCAATTGGGTTTTTTTCGGGTCTGATAAAGATGATTTTGACGAGACGACAACTTGTAGCCAGATATGTTTATAAATATAAATGGTGATGTAGAAGTACTCTAATTGCAAATGGTGATTTTGGAATATTTAAACGTAGATAATAATGCGACACGTGAATATTCCTGATTTACGTTGACTCGAAATGACCAGATTTTTCTAAAATTCGTTCTATATTATAAAAACTTCCTGAAAATTAAGCTCATTGCATCATAACTAATCATCCTTGAGTGCAGAAGCAGATGAAGAGGAGTAAGAAGAACCCCAAAGAAGATGAAGAAGAATAAGCAATGAATTAGCAAACATTGAAAAAATAGAAACATCTCTTATAAACATAAACATTAATATTTTAGATGATTTTTAAGCACAATAATCCTAATCCTGAATTATTTTGAAATCGTAATAATTTACTAAAATATTCGATTTAACCTCTTCACCTAGTTCGAATCAGAGACATCGTTAAATCTGTTAATTTAAAAATTTTTGTCCAACTTTCGAGCCTTACAATAAATCTGTTTTAATCTCTCTTCAATCTATCGCTCTAATTGATGACCTGATCAAAAGAGCTCAAATTGTTTGATTTATTAAGTTTTGTTTATATATCATTTGCAAAATTTAGTAGTCATTTGAATTGAATTCCTGCACACAAAATGAAAACTACATTTTCGCATATTTAAGCTTGATATTTGAATATTCATTCATTAATAAAAAATTAGTTTTCACGCAAGTTTAATGCACATGTCTTAAAATGTTTAAAACCCTTAAAATGAAACTAGAAATTTTCTTAGAAATCCGCAAACGAGCTTGAATTTCTAAGAGAGCAGTTGGCGTGTCCCTGTCACTAATCACTTAAACTAGAATAGACTTCAAATCTACACTCTTGGTTTTTATATGAACTTTGCTTATAAATTTTCAAATAAGTTATTAAATTAATTGAAATATAATAATTCCAATTTCAATAAATGTGCTTAAATCGAATTATTGTTAAAGATATTTTTTGATTTTTAGGTAGCTGGTGACGTGAACATTATTCCTCGGGGTAAACGTAACATTTTTCAGATATAAAATCGTAAAAAAGGATGTAAATTAAAGATTATATAAATTCTAGAGCTCTTGTTTTTGAAAATTCAGTTTGAATGATGACGGGTATATTGTAATAATTCGAAGAGGCAACGTTGTCAATTTAATTTTCAATTTTTTATTATTTCCCTTTTCCGTTTTAGGTGGTTGTGTTTTGGTTATTACTTCATTAAAATTTATAATAAAAGATTTTTCGATGAATTTTACTGTTATTAGATTCAATAATGTAAAAAGAAAACAGAAATGCAAAATAAGCAATCCATTGAAAATAAATCCGACACCGCAGTCGTTTTGCACAAACCATACCAAAAATGTCTCTTACCGGTGCCTTAAATAAATCTTGAAGACTGTTAAGATTACCTCTAGCGAGGTTATTTTTCAGTTTATAGGTTCTATCCTCTTTGGTTTCTTCAAACGTTACCTTAAGAGATACGATTTTATTTAATCTATTGTGTATTATCTTACTTAATTACATATTCTAACCTTTAAACATCTTATCAGGGTATCAGTGAAGTTCACATATATGATTATGGATCAATGGAATATTCTAGAATAGGCGAAAATCATATTCCATAGCTCGCGCAGGAAATATTACTATTTTATAATTTTAAACGACGATTGTCAATATACACGTATTTTTTTCTAATTTTCACGTAATGGTGGAGAGTTTGTCTTAAACTTACATAAACAACCTTTACAACCGTTTGGAATGTAATATTTATATCTCTACTGGGTTATTAGTTGCTGGACTATAATTGGCGTTCCAAAAATCATTGAGCTCTCTAAAAACTACTCTATAAATCGCATCTTATTTTACCGTTCACGGCTTTGGATAAGAGCAATAATAAAAACGTTCAGATTTTTTCCTCGCACTTACCAGAAATATATATTTTCTTAAAAATTACTTCTCGCCCCATTCTCGCCCCATTGACAAACGACAGGGTTATTGCAGTAGACCGTATATATGGTAAAAAGATAGAATCAGAAGATCTAAATGAAATTGAAAGGAAGAATAATCTTTTAATTAGTAAAAGTCGTTAAGATGAATGTTGTAGTTTAATAAACAATTACCGAAACGTGTCTATGAAAGTGTCAATAAGCGAAGAATGATTTTCGATTGATGGATGACTGTGATATTTTAATAGATAGGTAATATTCTCTGTTTCTTGCAAAAAAAATTGCATTTCTTGATGCTTCTAGTGCATCTAGTTTACTTCATCTTTATGTAATTTTTTTTCAAATCCCAGATGCATATTTACCCGATCAGGCATATTAATATTCTTACTATCAACTGGTGTGGACAATTACCATAGATACCCAAGCCTCTCATCCATATAAGACCAAAATTGTGTGTGATCTCGTCAAATCATTGAATCGACTATATGCGGATAATAAATACTTTTTTCTACAATAAATCCCCTTTGCAATGACATTTCAATTTGATTAAATGAAAAAATTCCGAATTACGGTAATCGTTACTTCATTGCTATTTAATTTTAATTCCTTAAATTTACATAACATGAATATAACATATGCATTATTGGATTAGAAAGATTTTCATATTCAAAAAAAAACACGTAAATTGACATGAAATCTCTTAAATATTAGGAATAGACGTCTAAATTAGAGATAATCCGAGTTATGGTTTTAGCAGATTTGATAAGTTATTTGAATGATTTTTTTTGTATTTGAAATTTGTTTTTAGATTAAGGGAACGGTTATAAGAAGAGTCTGTTGTTTTTCTTGCAAGAAACAGAGAAATTAAATACCGAATATTTCTTGATTAAAATGTTACTTGAAAATATATGCATAGTATCTAGAACCTACTAGATACCTCGGAAAATTCCTATTTTGGGGGAATATCAGATTAGAAAACTACTTCTTTCACGCCAAATTGAAATAGAGATTTTCGTATTTTTCAGAGTGCTTTAAAGTATTTTACGTTCTTTCTAGAAAACACTTCTCATGAAGATTTAAATAATTTAATCTTAAACTACCCAAAATTATTAATATCTAGCCACAAACTTTGATTTGAGCATGTTTACCAAGCTCATTTTATAATCATACAATTTGGCGTGCTTCTTTGTTATTGAAATAGTCCAGAATTTAACCATCTAGCAAGGAATTCTAAATTTTATATTTACAATTGTAAATATTATTTAGTAAGGTTTGTTTTAACTTCTAAAATTTATTTTAGAAATTATTTTAACTAAATTATGGCTATTTTCGATCTCACGTCAGCTAACTAATATCAATTATGATGTAAAACGTTAAATTAATCACATCTTATAATAAAACATTTTATAATATTTATAAAAGTCCTTTAAAGTATCTTAACGGTTTTCTTCGGAAATGACGAAAAGTTCTCATAAGCTAATCATTGCATTAAAGGATTTTTACTTAATCTCAAAGCCCAGGTGATTCAAATAATCTCAATAAATTTAAACGTTGCAACATCAATAAAACCAACATTATATTATCTGTCGGCTGTGAAAAAAGCAATGTGGATTGATTGTACGAGGATATCAAAACGAGTCCAGAAAACGTGCTCAAATGTACTATTTCGTGAAGATTTTAGAATTTTTAGAGAGTTTAAGGAAAATCTGACAAACTGGACTAGACATTATTTGTGCAAAGCAAACGTGTAAATTGTAAGATAAGCGTATAAATAAGAAAATCAGTATTTCCATTTAGGTGTACAACTGAATGTCAAATACGCTAGAAGAGCAAATCAAATGGCAGCTTTCTGATTTCAGAAAAATTAATTGTAATCGATGTTTTATATATTTTATATTTTTTGGGTTTTCTTGTCAATTTTTCGTGCGGGAAATAATGCGTCTTGTATGTCAACATTAGTTTGACGAATTATTGAACATCCACCCCTTTTAAAAAGTTAAAATAGGCAAGTTAATTAAAGTTTCGAAAAAATTCAATCACTAAGAAATTCAATATTGCTCAAATAATTATGCTCCAAATGTATTTATTTTGTAGTCTTGTAACTAGAAGAATAAAAAATAAGATTGAAATAAAAGTTCAGAACAACTCAACTTTAGAACATAGACTAAAAAATAAACAATCACAAAATAATGCGAATGAGCAATTATTATTTAATAAATATAATTTTCATCTGCAAATATTCAATAATTCATAAACAGATTAACAATAAATAAATAAATAATTAGTAATCGAACACTAAGGAATAGTTTAAAATGGCAAATATCATTGTGATGTTACAAGCATTTCCAAAATGTATATTTGATATCAAAAAACAAACATGAAAACCAGTGCTGAATATCAATAAATCGATTGAAATAAAGACCGGCAGATTTTTGTTAGTGAAACGTTGAGCGGGGGAGACTAACAATGTGGGAATAAAACCATAATATTATTTATTGTAAATTTTTTTTAGTGGGAGTCTTGTTATTGATACTAAATTAATTGTTAAAATTGTAGAAAAAGGGCAATGTGTTAAGTTCGGAAACTATTATTTTGTTTTCTTCTTATTTATCAGTTGTCTTTTATACTTTAATGCGTCTATTTTCAATTGCAATCGTTATCAAAAAATTTTGTTCGGTCTCAGGTAGAATAAGGTAACAATTAACGTTGTTATATAGGTAGATGGATTCATGGTATTTTTTAATCCAACATTTTATGAATCAGATGTAACCAAAAAACACTCAGACACAACATAAAATCAACAATAAATCATAGTGGCTTTATCAACAATTTTAGAAATTTTTCAAGACTCTAAATCCAATGGATGTGTTAGATATTTAATAGCTGCACGTGAAATTATCAAAATAATGTTTAGTATATACAATTTGAATATTAAAATGTTATTTTTTCAATGCGACGATCTCGCTTTAAACTGAGTCCAAAAGAGCATTCCGTAATGTTAAGGAACAAAAATTTATGTTTTATTCCTGACCCCGTTTTTTTATCCCGCATTGTGTTTTGAAAATTTCCAATTGACGAAAAATTAATATCTGAAGTTGGATGACTTTGAAATGCCAGAGATGGCCAGAATTCCGGAATCGCAATTTTCAAACGTGGTTCCGCATGTCGTCATTTATATTTTAATTCATAATTCTGAATGGATTCTGGATTCCACAATTCCAATATTTATTCCAAACTCCGGATTCCAAGATTGCAAAACTCATTTCGCCAATATCTACAATTCGTTATGTAGACTAAAAGTGTACTAGACCTAACCTGACTAAGCATTACTTAAATCCTATTCAATAACACTTACATTTATCGTTGGTTTAGTTTACAATCATAGAAGTTTTCAAGAACTATGAGGAAAATCAAGTGAAATTTCAACTTTTAATTATTCAATTTTCGACGAGCGCTCAGATAGATTAGCGCGCGAGTTGATCCAGAGACAGTCTTAATTTCCTACGCAGTTGATATAAACCACAAACATGTTCTCCCATTTATAAGTACAACATACACCGCCTCCCACAATCTCTCTCTCCACATGAATTGTTTATTTTCCATCATTAAAACGTTGAATGGGGGAGAATGTCATAAAACAGATGGTTGAATGACGGTAGCTACGGCGGTAGTTTTATAGTAACTTGAAGTTACTGAGACGGAAAAATTATAGAATGTTAGAGAACTCTGAGCATTCAAATATTGAATTCTACATAATGTTCCGCCGAAATTGAGTTAAACTAGAATTGAAGGGAAGAAGACACTGACTATTTATTTTCATTTTATTATTCAAATTATACCCAATTCTGATATTTATACATCTCTGAAATATCATCATCCAACAGATTTTCTTGAACAATACGTGAACATCAATGCATGTGGTCTCTCATTAATCTTTAATCTATGTTGTGTTGTGCTCAACATATGTTGCTCGACACTGCACCCTCTCCGTGAGCAATCTTTGTGCATCACTTCCTTGTTATCTTTTTTTTTTAATCCCTGCACTTTTAATTGTATCAATTTTCAATTTGTATAATAACTGAAACCGACAGCTTTTGGTTGGTCAAATCTGCTTCATTGGTTCGTCGTAGATTTTGATCTATTATGGATCGGAAGACTCAGCAATCTCAGAATCTGGCGCTAAAGTGGCTTGCGATACAAGCAGTAGATCATATTATGAAATGAAACGGTTAACTTTTAGATATTCAGTGTATCTTCTTTCTGAAACAAGTTGAACGGTGCCTTCTCCCTCTATTAGTTGTCGAATGATCAGCAGCTTCACATACCTCAACTCATATACTTTCTTTATCTTATTGCAGCATAACAATTCAAGCGAACTGTGTCGAGTTCCACTTGAATTTATCCTAATTTTCCCAATTATCTGAAATCATCTGAAATTTAAAATTCGATGACGAATTAATCATTTTAATAAATCCTAAAATAAAACGTTAAAAAAACTCACAGAATAACGTCTAAGAAATATATCTAACTATGTGAACTTTATTCAGCACCTGAAATGGATATTTAAAATCGCAATAAAGCTCGTTTTTAGATAATTTACTAAGCTTTAATTCAATTCTAAAGTCTTAGGAAAATATCTAAAACGAGCATTTTGCTCAGGAATTAAAACGTAGTATTTTAATTCATAAAAGGGAATGATTTGCTCAGTTGCCCCATTATAATGCTAAACTTACTATAAATGAAGAAACTTTAGCATTATACTGGTGCAAGGAGCAAACCATCAAAGAATACTGAGAATATTAGGTTAGGAATAATGAAAAATAGGGAATAATGAAAAATTTTAGGAATAATGAAAAAATATCAATGAATTTCGAATATTCGAGAACGTCTTCTTTCGCGGTGAGACCGATAACCATTACGTATTGCGCGTGAAATTGTCCGATCAATTGCGGTTAATCCATCAAACTTCCCGAAAATTGGTGCGATAATACAATATTGGGAATACAATATGAAATTGAATATCGTATTGCGATTAAACAAAGCAAATTGAGATAATAGAATGAATCTGAACATGAATTTCCAAATAACAGTATCTTAATGATAACAATATGATGTAACAAAATTATACTATTAATTTAATATAACATTTCTTAGTTATTAATTAATAGATTTGGTTTGTTGCCAGATGGTTCTATATATATCGTATTGCAAATAAAAAAAAGCAAAAGGAGATAATAGAAATTTTTCGAATAGAAATTTTCAGGTTTCCAAACGTCTCCCTTCTGTAATGAGTATTAATACTGACTTAGTATATTATAAATTATATTATAGTAATTTTAAGGGGCAGCTGGTTTTATGTTAAGAATTTGTGACTCATCATACAAATAACTTTGCATGTATGGTTTTGGAAATAAGTTTATATATATATATATCAGTGATGGGAGGGTATTTTTCTAAAAAAAAGGGGTCCCGGTCCCGTGTCTCGGGTAGGGAAAAGGGAAAGTCCTGGGTATTGAAAAAGGGAAGTCCCGGTCCCGAGTCCCGAGTAGGGAAAAGAAAAGTCCCGGACCCCGGGTTTTGAAATTTTCAATTTTTTAAGGCCGCCCGTCCGGAATTCCTATCACTGATATGCATATATAAAGTATACTTGTATTTTTCTGTAAATCCAAATGGTTAGGGCTTGAAGAAAATGTGATTGTCTAAGGAAAACTATAATTATTTTGATAAGTAGATCCGAATTAATATCAATATGCTTCTGACCTTATTAAGCGTATATATAAGATTTGAAGGTTAAAATAGATATGGAAATATGCTTGAAAATATTTTTTGATTTTTCATTTTTACCGTAGATAATAAGTTTTTTAGCAAAATATTCATTTGGCTTCATTTGAATTTCTGTAATATTTGTACAGCATTTAGTTCATGTCGGATGGATTATTTTTTAAATGAAATTAATAATTATATATATATATATATATAATAAGAAAAATATAAGAAATTGAAAATTCAATTTCAACATTTTTCAATGGTCTCAAAGAGATCATGAAACAAATATTCAATTTATGTTAATAACTTCTCTGTTTTCATTATATTTCTTCAAAATTTCAAGATCAAATCAGATTTATTACTTTCATTTTTTATGAAATAAAATTGGAATTGTCAATTTCTCATAAATTGATAATATCATATATTAGTTATAGTCATAGAAGAGAGTAATCGGGGTTATTTTGAAAAAAACCATCTGGCACCAAACCAAATCTATTAATTAATAGCTAATAAATGTTATATTAAATTAATAGTATAATTTTGTTACATCATATTGTTATCATTAACAAAAATAGATACTGTTATTTGGAAATTTATATTCAGATTCATTCTATTATCTCAATTTGCCTTGTTTAATCGCAATACGATATTCAATTTCACATTGTATTCCCAATATTGTATTATCGCACCAATTTTCGGGAAGTTTGATGGATTAACCGCAATTGATCGGACAATTTCACGCGCAATACGTAATGGTTATCACGGTCTCACCGCGAAAGAAGACATTCTCGAATATTCGAAATTCATTGATATTTTTCATTATTCCTAAAATTTTTCATTATTCCCTATTTTTCATTATTCCTAACCTAATATTCTCAGTATTCTTTGATGGTTTGCTCCTTGCACCAGTATAATGCTAAAGTTTCTTCATTTATAGTAAGTTTAGCATTATAATGGGGCAACTGAGCAAATCATTCCCTTTTATGAATTAAAATACTACGTTTTAATTCCTGAGCAAAATGCTCGTTTTAGATATTTTCCTAAGACTTTAGAATTGAATTAAAGCTTAGTAAATTATCTAAAAACGAGCTTTATTGCGATTTTAAATATCCATTTCAGGTGCTGAATAAAGTTCACATAGTTAGATATATTTCTTAGACGTTATTCTGTGAGTTTTTTTAACGTTTTATTTGAGGATTTATTAAAATGATTAATTCGTCATCGAATATTAAATTTCAGATGATTTCAGATAATTGTGAAAATTAGGATAAATTCAAGTGGAACTCGACACAGTTCGCTTGAATTTATCTGTTATGCTGCAATAAGATAAAGAAAGTATATGAGTTGAGGTATTTGAAGCTGCTGATCATTCGAACAACTAATAGAGGGAGAAGGCACCATTCAACTTGTTTCAGAAAGAAGATACACTGAATATCTAAAAGTTAACCGTTTCATTTCATAATATGATCTACTTCTTGTATCGCAAGCCACTTTAGCGGCAGATTCTGAGTTTGCTGAGTCTTCCGATCCATAGTAGATCAAAATCTACGACGAACCAATGAAGCAGATTTGACCAACCAAAAGCTGACGGTTTCAGTTATTATACAAATTGAAAATTGATACAATTAAAAGTGCAGGGATTTAAAAAAAAAGATAACAAGGAAGTGATGCACAAAGGTTGCTCACGGAGAGGGTGGAGTGTCGAGCAACTATGTTGAGCACAACACAACATAGATTAAAGATTAATGAGAGACCACATGCATTGATGTTCACGTATTGTTCAAGAAAATCTGTTGGATGATGATATTTCAGAGATCAGAATTGGGCATAATTTGAATAATAAAATGAAAATAAATAGTCAGTGTCTTCTTCCCTTCAATTCTAGTTTAACTCAATTTCGGCGGAACAATAGTGTAGAATTCAATATTTGAATGCGCAGAGTTCTCTAACATTCTATAATTTTTCCGTCTCAGTAACTTCAAGTTACTATAAAACTACCGCGGTAGCTACCGTCATTCAAACATTATCTGTTTTATGACATTCTCCCCCCATTCAACGTTTTAATGATGGAAAATAAACAATTCATGTGGAGAGAGAGATTGTGGGAGGCGGTGTATGTTGTACTTATAAATGGGAGAACATGTTTGTGGTTTATATCAACTGCGTAGGAAATTAAGACTGTCTCTGGATCAACTGCGATTTTCGCGACAGCATTGCAATATAAGGGTCGATCGACGGCTTCCGAATAATTTCCATTCCCCGTTTTCTCATGTAACGAATTTTTTCGTAATAAAAATTTATCCATTAAAAACAAGTATCACAAATTATTAAAGTTTAATTAGTATTATTTACTGACAAATTTAAGGCATTAGTGAATAAATCCGTAATGTTGAATATCAAACATAACTATACACATTCAGTTGGATAAGCCATAGAAGAGCGATTGCTTTTTCAACTCGTCTTGGAAATTTTGCTCAAGATCCTAAACAATTACTATCGTTTTACGTATTCATAATGTTCAAACTTACAGCTTTTCGTGTCGTTAAATTTTCTTGCCATAATAACCGCATTTCATGATACTTCATTTCATGCTCATTCATCGTATTTCGCTCCTTTTCTAGTAGTTGTTTTCTTTTTTCATTCTGAATTTCTTCTAATTCCATTATCTGTACACAAATAAAATCATTATTTAATCCATAATTCCCATTCTTACCGCTTCTCGTTGTTTCTCTTTTAATAAATTCAACTTCTTCTGTAATTTAACTTCGTGCTCTTCTAATGCTGCCTTGACTCTCGAGTTTTCAAGCTCTTCAAACTTTTTAATTTTTTCTTGCATCTCCGTAGGAGACATATTCTAAAATGACAAACATAATACAACCCTACACTCTTAAAAATACTCACAGCCATACTAATCCGAAGACTTTCCTTAAACATTATGCTTCTGGTCTTCATTTCAGATCGCAACATCTTTGGCAATTTCTTGCGATCTGATAATAAAGCTCGAATAAGATTTTCCTCTTCTTCTTGATGTATTTTTTCTAGCTGAGCAATTTCTCTCTGGTGCCTCGCTAGCATTTGTGTTCGAAGAAGGTAATATTCGTCTTTGAAAAGTTTCCGATGTAAAATAAACCTTTACCAATATATTAGAGATGTTAATATTATAAAATTAATACTTTTCCCTCATTTGTTTATCCTCAAGCTCCCAAATATTATTTTCCTTGTTCCTAAGAAGGTTATGCTTCTGCAAAAGGAATTGCCTTTCCAATTGGACCATCATTTCCTTGTGTTTTTCAGAAAGTTTTAAAATGGCAGATTCGCCATTCTGTTGCAATGTATTTAAAAAGTCTTTTTCCTAAACTTCCAAAATCAAAATTATCAACCCAAAAAACGCCTACCTTTAACTGATGATCCATTTCGATTAACTCTCTTTTTTGCTTCAAAACATCTTTTCTTTGCACTTTCGAAAGAATCGTCAATTCTTGTTTGAAAGCTTTCATTTCGAGTTTTAATCGTTCACGGAAAGCTTTTAGTTCCTTTTCCTGCGAATGAAACTCTTCTTCCTTAGTTTAACTGCCCATTTACCTGATCGATTTTAATTCGCTTCTGAGTTATTCTCAATTCATTTTCCTGATGGTATTCAGCTTCTTCAATTTCTTTTCTTTGTCTTTTCTCTAACGATTCCATTTCGATTTCAGAAGCTCTCGATAAATTCTGAAATAAACCTTTTTTGTTATGTTTCACGAATATCAGCGATTATTTTTTAAACAGTAAACTAAAATAATTAAAAATTAAAAAAATCATACCTGTTGTTCTGCCAAAAATTTTTTCGTTTGTTCTTCTACCAACCTTAATCCTTCTGTTTGCAATTCTTGCTTTTGCCTCGATTCATCTCTTTGGAGACGTCGTAGATCATGGAGCTGTTGTTTTCTGTTAAAAAATAAATAAAAATACTACTGTCCGGAAAAATTCCGCAAATATTTTTCTCATTAAACAAGAAAAATCAACAAACCTTTGAACTTTATCATCTCGCACTCCAAGCACGTGAACAGTTGTTGATGTTACTTGTACTCCATCTATCATATAAGTTCTTGTTTTCTTTGTAACAGTTTGTCTTGAAAAATCCTTTCGCATTCCAAATTTTGATGTCGGAATATTTTCTTTGCTGGTTTCTTTTTGAACGTCTTCATCCTTCTTATATGCTGCTAGAAATAAATATATAAAATAATATAAGTAATATCTTACTGAAAGCGTCATAATCCACTGGCGGTTCTGGAGGAGGAACTGATACATTATTTTCTTTGTTGACCATTTCATTCGACTCGGAAATGACATCACGAATTTTATTTTTGATATCCACGGATGCTTCATATTTTTCTGAGGAGTTTTTGAAAACATGGTCGGTTTCTAATGAAGTTTCTTTCTTGTTGATTTGCTCATAAACCGTTACTGAGTTATCAGGTAAAGTTTCTGAAACAGTGTACTGTTAGAAATGTCTCTTTTTATCATTCATTTCGCATGAAATTTTTACTAATAATCAAGGCTTAACTAACTATTTTTCAAAAATTATTGAGCTCCATTGCACGAAATGAATCTAAAATAGACAAAAGGACCATACCTTCATTATTCTCATTTCCATCTCTATCATTTCGTTCCACATCACCCTTGTCCTTCCCCATATCATCGTCGTGGTCCAATGTAACATTCAGATCGTCCAGAATGTGCAGGGCAGCACATCGCGGGCTCGTAGTCGCGTCGTCAATCTATAAACAAAAAGCAAATAAAAATATAAACAAGAAAAACATTACATTTTCACTTTGTATTCCTGAACGCGGTGATGCAGGAAACGGTTTAAGCTGTAAATATAAAAATTATATTCGAAATTCAAGGAAAATATACAAACATGGTCATGATCAGTCATATTCGTCACATCAATACTGAGATATGATTTCTTATGTGATGGTGTGTCGTTGTTCTCCTTTGATTCATTCGTATCTACTATTCCCTCATTGGTTTTAATATCGGTTGGTAAGTCTGTAGCACTATCACATTTTGAATTTATGCTCTCGGCTCTGCTATCTGAGAATAAAAATTTTAATATAAAATAATGCAAGAGAAACAGTACTTGTTCGAATTGATACATCACCAGATCCGACATTAGAATCATCATAATCGTCAATGATAACTTCTTCTTTAATATCTGCTTTCAATTCAGCTAATAGCCGTAATATCTGACTTCGACCACTTTCGGCGTTGTTCATCCATTTGTGCTAAATAAAATAAATTTAATACACTCTCAACAAAAATTACAATTACTTTTAATAATTCAGGAGCTGTATCGCGACCGCCTGGATTTTTAACAAGACATTTGCTCAGAAACTCATGGAATTGTTCGGACCAGCCACCGTTGCGACTCAATGTCGGCGGATCCGACTTTTGGACTTTTATTAATACACGCATCGGGGAAACTTCGGAGTGTGGTGGCTCCATTTCACCCATTTCGATTAATGTTATACCAAAAGACCAGATATCCGATTTTGAGTCATATGGCTGATCCTTAAATGTTTCACAAATCATAACTTCTGGTGCCATCCTAGAATCCAAAAACTTAAAAATTAACATAAATTAAAGTATAACCAATAAGGAGTTCCAATAAAAGTACTTCGCTTCTCTCGTTCATTTTTGAGTATAGCCGACACACCAAAATCAGCTAAACGCACGGAGCCATCATTTGTGAGGAGAATATTTCCCGCTTTCAAATCACGGTGAATAATATTGTGTGAATGAATCCACGATAGGGCATTACACACATAATATGAAATATACTTGATCTGAATTTCAGTCAAAGGTTTTTCCAACTCCATCATAATGTTATCGACCGCTCCTCCGCCGCAAAATTCAAGCATCATCTTAATTGTTAAAAAACTAACTATTTTAGACCTCATCCAAACTTACAGTTAGCTTGTTATTAAAATAATAACATGAATACAATCCTAAAACATTCGGATGTCCATTACACTGATTTAATATTTCTATTTCGACTAAAAAATCTTCCAGCTCTTCGCCCTCTTGAATCTCAATGGCCTAATAAAGCATAAAAATTTGAAAAACAAATGATTACGCGCAAACCTTTGATGCCGCATATTTATTCGGCTCCTTCTTGGATTCGACCTTCTCAACTTTACCGAAAGCACCATCTCCTAGTTGTCCTATAACATTCCAGTGGTCATTTGGATCGATGTTGTCCTGTATATGAAAATATTTTAAATTGGGCCTATTTGGGAATACCTGAATATAGTCGGGAATCTTTTTCTCTATGTTATACGTTCGAAATAAATTTTTAAATTTATTTAAAAATGCCATAAGTGGGAGAAAGAATACTTGTCAGCCCTGAAAATGATATTAGAGATATATTGGTGGTATGTGCTCACTTATCCGAGTTATATAATAGAATAATATAAATTTGTAATGTAGCTCATAAAATATAAAACGTTGATTTTAATAGTTCAACAACGTTTCGATAACATTTATATTTTTATTTGCATTTGTGTGTCCGTAGTTACTCAACCTTACGACACGACTAACTAAAGGAGTGTTTTTATTTTTATTTCTTAATTTTACTCTCTTTATTAGCACTGTGAATGTTTCCAAGTCATAAGACGTTTTTAAATAGTACATTTTTAATTTAGAATTTACACACATAGATGATTAAGAAAATATTGTTATTTATTTTTTTTTTATTTGTTGTTCGCTTTTTTATTTAAGATTTCTTGCTTAACAAGAAAAATAGAAACTGTTAAATTTTTATTAGAAGTTACCAAAAGTTAGCAGTATCATTTTTAACGAAGTTGTTTACCTTACAAGTATTAATATTTGTTTCATTCAATCCTTAACCTTTAAGTTAAAGTTAATACCATGACCCTCCACTAACAAACCTAATCAGAAAGTTTTAAGATTATCAATAACAAAATTATTGTCATTTACAGGTGCACATGTTTATTATCTAAAATCACGAAGATAGAATAGCAGAATTGTAAAAGATCTAATACTCTATTTATTAACTTAACTAAAATAGCAGTACAATTGATGTGATTTGTACTAGGAAATTCTTAGAATCTAAAACACAAACACAGAACACTTTGGTTTAATATAGTTCTTATTAAATAAACGTGCATGTGCCTAGCATTGTTATGAAAAATTGTGACTATAATAAATATAGATAATTAGTCGTATTTCTATTGACTTATACTTCCATTTTTAATAATATACGAATTTTTATTTATAGATGGATAAGGCTAACCATCGGAGAACGGGGAAACGACATAATAAACCTCGACAAGAAATATCTCCATTCTTAAAATGGTTGATTTTCGCAATATGCACGATAAATTTTGTAAGTGTAATGAATTTAATTCAAACTTGATTAGCTTGAAAATTTTCAGATTATTTCGTTTGTCATTACTTTAGTTTGCATTTATATGACAATAAAGGACAGCCACGAATTCAAGTTCATCGACTTTATTTTCAATCCGTTCGTTGTTTTTTCAGTATTCGGTTGGTTTTTTATTGACATTATCATAAATTGTGCTTCAAACGCATGCTGACTTATGAGTCATTTTCTTAACATTTTCTTGAAAAGGAAATTAATACAATTCATATTTCGTATCAAACTTAGAAGCGTTTGAAACCGAAATTTAAAGCAACAATAAAATAGGTGTCTATATTTTCAGGTATTACAACATGTTTCACATCTATTCTAGGTGTAATGGGTTCATTGCGAGAGAATGTCTATCTTCTAAAAATTGTAAAACGAAATATAATTTTTTGCATATAATATTAGTTTAGTTTGGTTGCATAATTTTTCTGGGATATTTTCTTCTATTAACTTTAACCTTGCTAGTTTTTTCACTATTTTACTTTGATAGTGGCAACGTAAGTTTAAAATATTTGATATTATGATCATAAAATTGATTTTAGGTAATACTGGCTCGCAGTATCCTGTCAATTGCTATTAAAAACTATCACAAGAGTAATAATTTAGCTGAATTGGTTGACTCAATGCAGACAAATGTAACACTTATTCAAATGTTCTCTATTAAGTTTCAAATTCAGTTGCATTGCTGTGGTGTCTCATCTATGACTCGTGGCTATCGCGATTGGAATACGAGCCATCTGTTTCAATGTTCTGATGGAAATCCATTGCCCGAAAAATGCGGCGTTCCATTTTCATGTTGTAAAGAATCAATTCTTCAAAATTCCGTAATAAAACACATTTTGTTCAATAATGTCTACTCAATTTCAGCTTTTATCTTCAACCTCCGGGAGAACAAAATCATCATTGGAATGTTGGAGAAATGCTCTATCAAGACACGCGTCAGATGTAGAAGATAACATTTATACCCAAGGATGTTTAAGTCCTTTTAAAACAATTGTGTCCTCGTATGCAACACATGTTGTGGTTATAGTATCTTTATTAATTATACCAGTGGTATTTTGTTGATTGTTAATAATATTTGTTTATCAAAAATTTTCAGAGCGTATTTATTTGTTTAACAAATATTTTGGCCAAACAAGTCGATCACCAAAAAATGCTGCTTGAACGTGAAGCACGACGGGCTGAACGACGAAGGAAACGAGAGCTGAAGATGATTTTGAATTCTAATAAACAGCTCAAAGCTGAAGATGCTCATGCTCAAGGAAATTCCACCGAACTCAGGTAATTGTACATTTTTATTATTGGTATCACACACTGATGGGCGTAATGGAAAAATTTTTTAAATCCAGTACCTGGAATCAATATTCTCGATTAATTTTATATCAAGAATGCTGATAGAAAATTACTCATTTAAAATCACCACATTTAATCGATTTCCTGTATTTTTAAGATATTAAATTCTATAAGAGTTTTTATTTGAAAAATGAATTTAAAAATAATAAATAAATCTTTAAATCATTTTCAGGAACGTCACCGAACTAGAGGAGACAACTAATAACAGCAAATAACTGATTGAATAGATTTTTATATTAATTCATTAATGTGATGGGTATCTATTATAATTTCCATAATATTATTCTTACTGTGGTGCTTTTTATATATATATATATACTATTTTATAATAAGTGGTACGAAATTAATAATTTTCATTTTAAAAATTAAAATCGATTTATAAATTTTACTTATAAGATATATTCGTTATACGTTTTTCAAGTTATTATAAGTTTAATATTTTTAATGTAAGAATTTTAGGTAAACCTAATTTTTCCATTTTTTAAAAATTGTTTACGTTGTTTTTTGGAATTATATATTAGTCACGTGTCATTTGTGCATAAGTTAAACTATATTAATTACATATAAGTAGTTATATTTATATGAAAATTTTTCTATTTATTCTAAAAATTTAAAGTAAGACTGGAATATACATTTTGGGTTTAAATATGCGGATTCTCAAATGTGGTACGTAATAAAACAACCATATTCCTTATTCTAATTTACATATCTAAACTGAAGTTGCACTTTGTAATGTGAGTAGTAAGAAATAAAATGTTGATCAGTTTCTTTCACTAACGGGTAGTTAGTTGATCAGCCAGTTTGTGATTCTTTCACCCCAATTTATTTTTTTGAGCATTTAAATTGCATTTGAGTTTTAAATAGTGCATTGTGCCAATATATTTTTCCTGATTTTATATTATTTTAAAGTGTACAGTCAATATTTTAAGATATTAAACATGTGCTTCGACTGTTTAATAATGATTAATAATAATTGATAAATTTTTCTAGGGGGGGGGGATATTAAAACGATTTTAATTTTAAGATGAAAACTGCATTTAAGTACCATTTATGAAAACGGTTCAATGTGTGTATCTCTATATATGTAATAAACTTAATATTTATATAACATATTTGTATGATATTGTACTTTCATCCCAGTTGACCATCTTTTTTCCACATCATTAAATGGTTTTTTGCACTCAAATAAAGTTAGTATTAAAACAGAGTTCAATTTACGATATAGCGTTTTTAAATCGCAATGTATTATTTAAAATCTTCGAAAACAAATCAGAAAAAGCTTGTCTTTTGAAAATCTTGAATGTGTATTTATGTAAACTTAGTAAAATTTTTGGTAATGAGTTGTGAACTACGGTATGTTTCCACTAGTGTGCACACGTATTCAGTTTTCATTGCGGAACACAGTTTGAAATAACTTAATTAAGGAACCAATAGTTGTCAACATTGTGGAATTAATAATTTTACTGTGTAGCAAAATAATACGCATAAGAAGAACTATTTATTTTCTTTATGTTGACAACAGCTCATTTTAAATAATTTCGGAAATTTTCTTTGTTATGTTTGTATAAAATGTTAGATTATTCATTTCTATGTTCCCTTTAACACTACTCTCCATCTTTATTAATAATTATTGATTACTTCACTTCATATTATCACTTGCATGATAAATCTGTTTTCGTTTTAATTACTTTACTAATTCTAGCAATATTTACTATTTTTAATGATAATCCCAATATGATATAGAGATGCTGTTGAATTCGATTATCATCACAGCTACGGTTCTTGCTTATTTATTTTCTTTGAAATATTATTATCGGTATGGTCCAGCTAATGAAACGGAGCCTTTGAATGTCATTAATTAGGCATAAAAATTCTAAAGGGTAATAGATATAGAGTGGTTTTATATTTAAAACAAAGATTTAGATATAATTGTACACTTTTTTTTTAAATAATATTGCTAGAAATAAAATTTTTGATGGATGCATTAGTTGCAGTGGCATTTTTCATATAAATTAAAAATATAAAAGAAAATTAGAATACCGACAGAAATAACAGCGAATAGAAGAATCCAATTTATCCGAGGAATGCAAAAAAAAAAACAATGACTTGTCATAAATTTTCTACATTCTCGTTTATTCGTCACTATTTATTTTTAATGTGATATTGATCAACATTTTTATTTTGTGAAAATATTCACCAAAGATGTATATTATTAAGAATTAAAGATCTAATGATATTTAAAAATAAATTTGTTGAATAATACATTTTTATTGACCATTCAACTATCGCATTATCTCTAAATTTTATTGTATAAACGTTTACACGAAAATGTTAAGGCAATGACAACTTTAAACAAATTTTAAATGTCAATTAATCATTCATGATATAAAATTTGGTAATTTTTGAATTCAGTATTTTTTCTATTACTGAAACATAACCATTCTATTACTGAAACATAACCATACAAGTATTTATCGTAGTTTAAGATCAATGCTCTTTCAAACTCCTACTACCGTTATTTAATTGCTGAATTCTCACATTTATATATATATATATATATATATATACTTAATATTAAAATTTTCTCTAACTATAATAATAATAATTTCACAGCAAGAATAAATAAGTGACAATATTTGACAATCCCTTAATTAACTATCATTTCTGGAATTGGAATAACAAGTCAAGCTCGATGTTATAACGAATGTTAGATGTCTCAATATACATGGTATTTCTTTAAATTTTATGTATATGAATTTAATTAAAATATATATTTAGTTAAAATTATGTTTCAACAACATAATATCTGTCATACCAATGATGAAAGCTCATCATTATTGGACTCGCCATTAGCATATACTTTTTTGGCAAATAATTTCCTACAATTGAGTAATGTTTTGGCTGGGCAGAATACGTCGTATCCACAGTGGCGAGATGGATTGTTGATATCGGACGCTGTGCTAAATAGCCTTATGCTTGTAATAGAAAATTATGAATAGCAACCATTTTATATTTGAAATTTTAGGATTCTTCTGCTATTCATATATCTCAAGTTGGAACTTCTAATAATATATGTTGGTTAATAAGTAATTTTAAATTTTAAATAAATATAATTTATTTAGCTGCCTCAAATTCTGTATATTATAAGGATAAATTCCAAATTGTACCACCATCATCATCATCATTTTCTAACATTGTAGATCAGGTATTACAATAAATATATTTATAATTACGATCATTATTTCAAGTTCATTTAATTCTCGCGAACTGCTAATATTTTTCATTTCAAAGTCGGATTAGATATTTATTGCCGTGGTGTAGGTTGATGAAAAATTAGGGGTAAAGGAGTATACCCCAAAAAAAGATGGTCTCGCTTGGGCTGGTGTAGATTTAATTTGCAGTTTGTTTATTATTTAGCTTTTTTTCATCACAATTTTGTTTTCTCTTACTAAATTGGTTGTTAAATCAACATAATAATTATTATAATAAAAATTTTAGGTATAATTTATTATATTTAGGGTCGAAATAATAAACAAATTGCAAATTAAATCTACACCAGCCCAAGCGAGACCATCTTTTTATGGGGTATGCTCCTTTACCACTAATTTTTCATCAACCTACACCACGACAATATTTGTTTTTAAATCAATACAAAATTTAGTCTTTTGGCTGTTAAATTCTAATTTAAATATTAAAACTTTATTAGAAAATAGAAAGTACGCACATGAATGAACGTGATATATTTAAAAGAATAGTATTTTTCAGAATGTAACTAATAAAAATAACATATCAACCTTATACGGGAACACTAATAAACCATATTGCTTAACATTAAATTACGACAAATCTAACATAAATAATAAAAAAATTATACCAAACTCCTACAAACATGGGAAGGATAAGAATATAACCGCCGAGACATATGTAAGCATGCATAGACCTCAACCAGCATTTGCCGTGCAAACTGGTAAACTGTCAATGTATTCTCATTGGCAACAGGTATCGTTTAAAGACATTTCGAATGACTAATATTTTGGTATCTTAGGTGTCTGTAAATGATAATGAATCCCGAATGAATTTGAAGTTCATGTCGATGTGTGCAACGAGGCCTCGAATTGGAGTCAAATCGTATTGGAGATATACAACAGCAAGCAGGGAGAGCGGCCATTTTCGTATGACACACTCGTCATATTGGAATTCACGGGCAAGGCGAAGAAGAGAGAGTCAAATTGAATGTCAGCCACAGATCAAGAATTCTCCAGACATACTTTTTCTTCAACCTTCTGTAAATGACAGTAATAAGGTATTTATTTAATCGAAATTTCATGATGTTGAATAAAAATGTGTAGTTAAAAATAAAGGATATGATAGAAGTTTTCTTTGCGATTTAATGAAAAATGGTTTTTTTGTGAATGCTTAATTTTGCACATAGTATAAATGAAAAGTATGCAGTAGATTGCCGACATTAGACCCTGGTACAGAAATTTTAGTGACGCTGTATCTTTGTCATAAACTTAGCGAACCCCAAATGGAGCCTCATATTATTTTTGATGGAGGTAATAACAATAACACACGATTACGGTAACTGATAATTTCCCAGATAGGAGTCCTTAAAATAGTTTATTTATTATCTACTAATCTATAGTCACTGTCTAGTTATTTTAAGTGTTCTCACAGGAGCGATCGCGTATCATAAACCGTATATCGACTATTATTTCGAATGAATAATTAAATTGGAATCTGTAATGTCCTACTACCAATTCAATTTTCCTCAATAAATCCTTATGTAACCGTTGTACACATCCACACTAGAAATTTTATCCCATCTTCCTTTCAAAAATTTCCTTTTTATAGAAATTTTATAGAAACTATTAGTTAGAGGAGATCTGCGAGTGTTCATGACTTATTATAGCTCTAAACGAGATTTGAAGCTATTTCATACTAATAAATCATTACATTTGAACACTTTAGGACAATTGTGTAACCGAAAGCGATTCTTCGAATAAACCAATTATTACAAACGTGGAGAAGTATGTATCTATAGACAGTTTTAAATTAATTTCATTACCTAGGTCGGATAGCACCGAAGAGGAGGTAATTGAGAAAAAGAGGAAGAAAATCGAGAACAAAATCTTCTCAACTGATTCACTAACTGGACATCGAACTGACGAAGTTTACGTTTATGTTAGAGGAAGAGGACGAGGACGGTATGTTTGCGATCGATGCGGGATAAGATGCAAAAAGCCGAGCATGCTGAAAAAACATTTAAAGTCTCATACCGATATCCGACCGTTTAAATGCACAGACTGCAATTTTTCCTTTAAAACTAAGGGAAATTTGACGAAACATTTGAGCTCAAAGACGCATTTAAGACGAGTCAATTATGAAAATGAGGGAGACTCTTCATTTTCAGTCGATACTAAGGATAAGAATGCAATCGAATTTGATGATATTGATATGGGGTGAGAAAATATTTGGTACTTTGTTTCTTTCAATAGATAATTAAGATCATCGGATGAAGAAGGAGAAGAACTGAACACTCCAACACACGCATATAAATTTGGACAAGAAAATATCTTGCTAGAGCGATCAGTTCACACCCCACCAACCAAATGGATGCTGTTTGAAGAAAAGAATAAAGCAAATTCTCTGTGGCCAGTATCGGACGTTTTTGAACGCAACTGTAGCACGGCACCACCAGCTTCAATGCAGCGGGAAAATGATGAAAAGAGTTAATTTAGCATGTGGGAGTTTTACCGAAATTGCGGTTTTAAGGTGCGGTGACGAACACTCACCATCTTAACGAGCATGGGAGCGGTCGTTTACTTGTTGATCAATGTTTAACGCAACCTATACATTCATTATGTTACTTAAATAATGAGGTGAGGTTTGATAGTCTGTGAAAACATATTTGCTTGTATTTTCAGGAAAATTATATATGCAATCAATGCAGTCGGCCTTTCAGAAAGGCGTCGGATCTCACTCTACATCAGCATACACATAATATTGAGAAAAAAATCAATCGGAACAAGTTATTTCACGTAAGAAATTTTCCTTTTTAACATTTAATTGGTTTTTACATAGTGCACCAACTGTGGTATTTCGTACAGACGAAAAATTTCATTAAAAAAACATATGGAGACTACACACATGATGGGCACCAGCTTTTTGTCAAATTCCTTAGATACGATGGAAGAAACAGGAGATAGTAGTGATGATAAAAACAATTTAAAGAATAATTCAAGAACGTTCATTTGTTCCGATTGCAATATTGGATTTAGAAAACATGGAATTCTTGCTAAGCATCTTCGGTATGTTTCGATTTATTCGCCATGTTGAAGTATAATTATAACGGACGGGGGAGAGGGGGGGGGCTGTGGCATGCGTATCAATTCAGTTCTCTGATCGGGAACAATGTTCTTGAGTGATAAACAAATATTTTCATTTTATGATATGTATGATTTATGAAAAAAAAACATTCGCAACCCTTATCGTCGACATAAATAATGGTTAGGTGGAACAAAATTTAATTATGACGAATCTTTGGAGTCTGCATAGAACAGTAGTTTTCTTCAAAAACACGCTATAATTACAGCAGAAAGATTACAGAAGATAGAGGGTAGATTATTTTTCACAATAATTAAAATGGAAGCTTCCATGGAAGCTCATACAAAGTGTAGCAGTTATAAAATAAATTAAAGTAATTTTCGTTTACCAAAAAAATAAACCGTCTAGATCGCTCCATAAGCATATCCAACCATTTGGTATATGATTTGAGTCTGTTTTATCATAATTCATCCCGTTTTTCCAATTCTAAATGAAAATAATCATTGTAAAATATTCCGTACGTAATTGTTCGACGCCATTCCCGCGACGCAAAAATACAGTGAGGTAAAATGAAAATCCGGCATTAAATACCCTGAAGGGATTATGTCGTATATTAACATACCTCAGACGCAAAAAACGCGACGTACTTCTCATATTTAACTTTTGAATAATTCAAAGAAACTGTTGGCCTAAAAAACCAAATTTCGGGATAAAAGCTGGGGAATATAGATAATTTCTTTCAAATTTCAATTTAGATAAATTGAAGTCTCAATTTTTCAGATCTAAAACGCATATCATGAAGTTGGAAACATTGAAACGACTACCGTGTGATACATTATCATTAATCATTAAGAACAATCATGGAGCCTGTTTGAATGATGTTGATACTACCGATTGTGATAAAGCTCGAATGTCTTTATTATGTATGCGGTTTGAACATAGGTTTAAGTTATGGGATCGTGTTTCAGCTATCGTGGAGAGCTTAAAAGAAGAAGGTTTGGCCAAAGGCTTATCAGAGTTGCCGAAAATAGCGCACTCATCGTCCGGTAACCAGAGGTCCGTTAGTGTTATTATACCGAAAGTTATCGTTCCTGTGGCCACTCGAACCGGATATGAGGAATTTAATAATGAACCATCAAATAATAATGGAAACAGAGTGAAAATAATGAATGAACGAGTAAGTTTCATATAAATAAATGGTTTCATTATTCTATTTTTAGAAGGAAACGTCAACGACTTTGCCACGAATTTCAAAAAATGCGTGTAGCATCTGCCAGCAACAGTTTGAGACTGCTGTCATGCTTAAAGTTCACTTGCAAATTGATCATTTCACAATGATGGATGGAAATGAATACAGATGTCCACGTAGATATTGTGATAAGTTGTTTTCTTGTAAAATGACTTTAAAAAACCACATAATTATGCATTATCAAAATGGTAATTGTATTATTTTTTTAATAAATACACGATTTATTATTAAGATGACTCTACTTCAATGCGTGAAATGGCTGGCGTTGCGAATTCTCAGGAATAATTATCGATTTGACACCTCCGCTTCTTTTTATTAGTTATTTGTATATATATATATATACACTGAAGTATTGTGCAACCTAATTCCATTTTAATATTTAGTAGTTCGAAGTAGTTGTAAAAAATTGTATTCCATTCGGCGAAAAATTCGCAAGCAACTAATATTCACCGTTCTTTCGTTTATTTCTATAATATGAAACAATAATCATTGTCACACTTGCTCAATTTTGATTCTAGTATATGTTTTTTCCCTGAATAATAAATTTAGATTTCCTTTTTTTGAAAATGTTTCTGCACAATTTCCAATTCTCATGGTATTATTTGATGATTATAATTTTGGGTTATAAACACTTTAAATGTTGTTAATTTGTTATTTTTTTTAATAAATGTTAATTTTGCACACAAGGTAAAGGGAGAGAAACTATCTGACAAGCAAAAATATAAGCTAAAATTGCAATAGGTAGTAAAAAATAAAGTTAAAGTAAAAACTAATAATTGAGAAAATATGAACATTTCCTGAAGATGTTATTTATTTTGTGGAAACTAGTGACTGTTTATGATTCATGTGATATTCGCTTAAGGAATTGAATATATTTGTTTTAGAAAATTAAAAATTCTCTATGCATGCAAATTGAAAAATAAAATGTTATTATTTTGGAACGCGTTCCACTACATTTCACGTAGAAATTGTTTATGGCGAAAATTTTAAATATAGATATCAGCTACTAGCTACAAGGACAAAATTTCATTATGTATTGATAATATGTTCCTCAGGCGTCACTATGAATATTTTGTTTAAGAACATAGGATTCAATCTATTTGTGCTTCATGAAACCGGTTGGCACATATTATAGGGATCTCTGCACGTATGGCTATACATTTGCAATTTTATTGTAACTGATCAGCCAAAAGTCCTACTAACCAAGAAAAAATAAGTGGACACAAGAATATATTTATTCAATAAACCGCGTTGAATTATTTTTGCCCTGCATCCATTGTTAACGATTTTCCGAATCTTGAGATTTTACGTGGCAGTCCGATTGAACGAACGCCTGATAAACTGATTTTGCGTACGCCGCTAGTGTTATCATTTCGTTTTGCCTATAAAGTTGCATTTAATTATGAAAATGTACGTATAATATTATGGTAGTGTAAACAAACTAGTTATCGATTTGTTTTTAGTGCTTGAAATGGCGTGAATTTGTGCATGGTGATGAGCATGCGTTGAAATGTTCTCCTTCTTGATATTAAATCTATTGATTTGAAAAAAAAACGCTTCCGATTTACACCTCTGCTCCTTTTAAAGGAAATTATAGTGCATAAAAGTGTGGAAACGAAAAAGTGCATAAAACCTGCTCTCAAAATCTCATCTTTCTAAAACTTTTATCAACAACGATATGTAATTGTAACTAAAAAAAAAAAAAACAAAAATGACATCACAGATAAAAAATATCAAGGGTTAGAATGTACAGGTGATTACAAATAGATTGTGCCGAAGATTAATCTCCAATGTGCTTATATTTCATGCGATCCCTATCTGCTTCCAATTGAGCTAGATATGAACTAACTTTGTCCAATGTGTTTTGTATTGCATCCCTTCGATTTTCCAGTACAAATCTGCCCATATTCTTCCACTTTGATTGCGTTTTCCACACGTTTTCATCGGGGCACAATATTCGTACTACGGTTTTTGGTGAGCAATTTTTTGATCCACCTAAATAATTATGGTTTGTATTTTTTAAATGAAGCAAATTATAACTCACTTGGATTATTGCATACTTTCGACTCGTCAATAGTCTCTTCAATCAACACATATTGCGAATGATCCATATGTGGCCTTCGAGCTTTCACAAATACCTGAAAAGCGGTTCATCTCTCGAATCGTGCACAACATTCGCAACCTGTCGTATAATATCAGTTGTGGTGCAGTTAATATTTGCTCTTAATATAGCGTATGGCTGGTCTTCGCTGACATTATGAACACACACTAGAAACGTGTCGCCCATCGATTTGGCTCTTGGGTTTAAGCCTGAAAATTCTCATTCAAATTTGATTCAACTTGATGGTGCACCTTCAGTCACATCGAGCTGGTCATTAACAGCTTCGGTATCCAACGATCTTCCATGAAGTTGGTTGCTAGAAACACTCTTTTTTTGAATGTCTCTTGTCAGCGAGGGTGATATTGATGTGTTGGCATTGGTTCCCGTTTTAATTATTGAAGATATCCAAGCCCGTGATGATGGATCCTACAATAACTCTCATGTTTATGATAGAATTTCTCGTTTATGAGAATGGGAATTCTTTTCCAAATATACGACCCAAAATAAGTTGAGTTAAAGAACTTTACACTTTATCTGAATTGGAATACCAACAATGATCATAAAATTCGTCTTGCGGCTAGTGTGAATAAGAAATAATAAATCTCTGGGTTGGTCCCTTATTAGTAAGAATACAGTATTGTACCACGTTAATTGCACACTTAGCACTAAAGGCTCGAAAATTTTCTAGTTCAGTTTAAAGGTTATTAGACATGTTAAGGGAAGTTTATTAAACTTGCATAAATACTTGTTCGTTATAATTATGTGTAAATTCAAAAATCGCGCTTAAAATTGCGAAATATTTAGTTTTCATTTGGCGTGCTCTACCAACTCTGTATCAACCCCTACAACGGATTAGTTTTCTAATAACACATGAGCTACTGAGCATTTTATAATAATTTAGTTAATTTTAA
Organism: Caenorhabditis plicata; assembly: GCA_963931815.1. Classification (NCBI taxonomy): domain Eukaryota; kingdom Metazoa; phylum Nematoda; class Chromadorea; order Rhabditida; family Rhabditidae; genus Caenorhabditis; species Caenorhabditis plicata. The sequence continues at coordinate 4,604,589 of OZ007493.1, read as the reverse complement.
ACTTTTACAATGTGTTAATTTCCGCCTACTTTCTACATAATGTTGACGGTATTGTATTTGTTTGATATTCAGCATGTTCGTTTATCATGCATCGGGTTTAGAACCTCAGTTAGCTGCACCAATGGTTTGGTGCAGGAGGTTAAGCACAAGTCCCTTCGCAAATTACGTGAACCGTGTTCGTGATTAAACGCGGGGAGGTGTTGTGTGCAGACAAATACAGTTAACGGCGACGACCAGCGAACACGCAGTCTATTCGCCTGGTCGCTTTCGAATTGAATTACATTGTCCCCAGATTATACTTATATCGTAATTATAATAGTTGTGTTATTATTTTATTATATTATTTACGTGACATACTAAATTTAATTATGCTAAAATATTATATCTGACACTTGTGTATTTTACATTGGATCCAGTCTAAATAAAAGTGTTCCCTAAATAACTCCCTGGCAATAACATTTTAGTAATAGACTAAAAAATAATTTCTTTTGTTACAAAAAAAAACTTTTTCTGAGATCCTTAATTTAAACGTTACCTTTGGCGTGCTAAATGGATTTGACTAAAATTTGTGAGACTATGAAATTAACATTTACATCGTAATTCGTTTTTTGTTTTTAAACATTAGAAAATCTGTGAAATATGTTCCATGGATAGTCGGGCCCAAAAATTGAATTAATTCAACTTACGCTGCCTTTCTTCTTCAGAACGAATCTTCTTATAACCCCATTCCAACATGCAACCGCATCCATTATTGGCTCATTTAATGGAAGTATCTAAATAAACAATTTATATTCAATTATTGCGTTTAATTCATTGACCTTCTGATCAATCGCATCATCATTATGAGATGCTGTCACCGATTCTTCAATCAACACGTATTCATCAACCTGGTCTGCATTTTTGCCCGAATTGATTAATGCTTGTTGCATCACGTTCTTCACGGTACTACCCGATTCACTATGCACAGTAATTGATGTCTCATCGTTAAAAACGCCGGTAATTTTGATCACAAATATTTGCTTTTTTAAAATTGGTGGCGATGGGGAATTCGGAGCCTGAAAAGAAATTTTCATTTTTTTTTGACGAGCATAATTTTAATTTTTTGGATTATTTGAATAGTAGAAATTGGTATAATAGTCTAAAAACCTCACTTCAATGATTTACTGTAATTATTCGAAGAATTATCATAGTAAATTATTCGAAATTATGAAACTTTAATATTTGATACTAGAAAAATGAATAAATTAGTCATAGAACTTGAACAAACCAAAGAAAAAATTCCTTAAATCAGCAAGACAAATGGAAATTGAAATTTTGAAATATTTAAACACTTTTTATTAATTCACGTGTAAACTAATATATCTTTATCGTAAATCTTGCTTTCCAGGCTCTTAAAAGTCTCTATTCTCGCGCTTTAAAATTATAGAAAATATTAGATTTAAGTGGTTTATCTGATGTCTTGCTTTTACGAATTCGAGAAATAATATTATCGAAAAAAAATTTGTAGATAATTCACGTCAAAAACTGTCTTTATTCGATCATAAGATTCTCGCAGATCACAGAGAAATTGTTGTCAATATTCTATATTCTATAATATATTCTAAAAAGAAAAACTTTTGCTAACAAAATAATCCGATTTGGTCTAATATTATCTTTAAATTGGAAGCAAAATGTTCCAAAGGTTAAGCTAAAGTAAGAAGGATCGAAATCTATAAGAAATCAACTAAACGATTTAAAAAGTTCATATAAAGAGAGTATTGTCCTTTTCGGAGATCGGTGCTTAATGGAAGAGGAAACAATTAGAATGGAATTAGGTTCTCGTTTGGACGGCCACTCTTTATTACGAAATAATGGACAGCACAAATTGAAGAGGAATTGACGAAAAAGTTGTTTGTGGCCGTGTGGCCGCCCATAATTTTTTATTCTTTTTTTGCTCTTCCATTAGGCACCGATCTCTGAAAAGGACAATATATAATTGAGTGGTTTCCTAGTCAAACACTATTTCTCTTTTTCTTTCCTATATTGATAATAAATCCAATTTAGACAGTTATGAATAATAGTTCCAAAGTGCTCTTTATGTTTGAGAATTGCACATATCTAGCTAACGCCCAAAAGAAAAGTAAATGATTATCTAACCATGTCCGGCTTATAGCAGAGTTTATGTTCAAGATTGGGATAATTCATCATATCATCATCATGTAAATAAATGTGCTCTTCTTGCTCGAAACGCGTCCTGAATGAATAATAATAAAACCTTCTCATAAACCAAAAAAAACCTAATAAATATCATCGCATTATCTAATGGTAAATTTGTGGATGTTCTCAATGGAAGATGACGAAAGCCTGGCTTTAAGCACTTCACGGGGACCACTCGATGTGCAATGGTCCTTCCATTCTGGCCACTATCACAAATAGCAATTCGCAAAAATGCCAGATCAACACATGATATCCTTATAACCGACGTGTGGTTCCAAATCGGGTTCACTGAGTTTCGTTGAACCACTTTTGATTTCTCTCGAAAACAATCTATCGGAAGTCCAATGAGCTCTATCTCCACGTATAAACTAGCGTAGTAGGTGTTCGGGTAAACATGTTGTCCCGATATGATCTAATAAAAGATTCAATAAGATGTTTATTCGTTTGCTAAACAACTCACCGTCAAATTCATGAGCAATGCGGAGTGATTTGCCAAGTCCTTTGATAGCGGATGGAACTTGTTATAAAGTGGATGCTTCTCGTCCCACAAACAATTTGGCTTTAATTGATAACCACAGTTACCCGATTGTTCGAACATCGCCTGATTAACGGCCATTATAACATCAGGCGTTTGAAAATTAAGTGCCACCATCTTGAAACAGTTTTAAGAAAGGGAATATGCAATTAAAAGAAACCTGCATTCCGTGAGCCCAACAGTTGATGGGATTGAAATTTGATGAATCATAATGTTTTGCACTTGGGTAAGTTCTTATTAACTAAAAATTGTTTAGAATATTAATGTATATGATAACATGAGTAACATGAGTAGAACATGACAATTTATGAGAATTCATATTTTTTTAATAAAATTGACTTATTATAAATAAATATATCAGAGATGGGCGGAATGACAGCTTTTAAATTTCGGAATCCGGAATTCGGTATGAAAACTGGAATTTCGGAATGTGGAATCACATTTGAAAAAACGGAAACCGGAATAAGTAATGGAAAAACGAGAGAATACGGATTCCGGAATGCGGAATCCAGAATTACGCCCATCTCTACAATAGACACTTGCTGACAAAAGTTTTGTCACAAATGTTTTTTCGGGTTTAACTTTTTTGTGACTTGACCAAATTGGCTGATTTTTTGATATGATAGATTCATATGGTTGTAGATTATTTTACAAATTTCCGCTTGTGATTACGATGATTCGTTTTACAGTGACAAGCGTTTATCGTAAAACGCGTAGCTCAAAGATATTACGCACTTTTCTTGCACTGCATTTTTTAATAATTTTTAAAGTTCAATTATATATTTTTCATAATTTATTGGAAATAGCAGTAATTGGCAACATTTTAGAGATGACTCCACGTAAAGAAACTCCAATTGCCACCAGGCAAGCTGTTATCAATATGAGGGAAAACCGAATGCGTGGTACTGAAATTTCCATGGTAATTTAAACCAAATTTTGCTACTATAACACTTTAAACACCCATTCACATAAAATATCAAAAAATCAGAAAATTTGGTCAAGTCACAAAAAAGTTAAACCCGAAAAAACATTTGTGACAAAACTTTTGTCAGCTAGTGTATATCAATTCAATTGATTTGTCATGCTCGCTCACCACCTTATGTTTTAAACTGTACATGATTTCTCGTGTAGCAAATACATTTCAATGCGTGACGCTTCATTAACTTCTTCGCTGCGTTTTCATTAAGTGATGTTACTTGATAACACGTGGCGTAAGAATTCGGTCGCGAATTTTGTATGTTATCATTCTGAAAGTAACGTTTTAGCACAAGTATTTGAGCATCGAACAAAATTAATTGTAAGTTTATCACGGAGCTCAAAATTTACAATTACCACATGCCCGTATTCAAATGAAAATCTCGTTTCCAACCTGACTAAGTTGAGTGTTACTACGTTGCCGACGTGGGGGTGCTGCATTCACAAGCTGCGTCGTTGATGTCTTATTCCTTGACTGAATATTCGAATTCGACGAATTGCTCATATCATCAACTTGTTTCGATGTTACCACCTCATCCGATGTTGGGAATCCCTGTAACCTCAACAATAATTCATTTTAAAAACAAATCATAACTCACCTTGAACTTTGTTGCTTGCATATATATCACAATATCCGACAGTTCTGGAGCTATTTGAACGCCAGTTGGCTTTCGATTCACATTTCTATGCTCATTATTGTACCGGTAAGAAAATAAGGCCTCGTCATCAGATTTACCAGCAAATATCTTTAAAATTAATTTCGGTTTTCAATTGTTTAATTGTTAGACTTACAGCCGGCTTCTGTGTCGATGCTTCCCTATCATCATTCGGCGACGTTTCTGTGATTTTGTTGAAATTTTTATGGTCGCTTTGTTTTTCTTTTTTCTCAAAATCGCCACAAGTTCGCTGCTCCAAATTGCTATCAGCGACCTGTTCTTCGTCTTCATTATCTTCTTCATCGAGGAAATCGTCCAAGTCGTCGTCTTCCACGTCATCGGCTGTGCTACTAAAAATGTTATAAGTAAGGAAAAGGGAAATTAACAGGTTACAAATGTTGTTACAAATGTTGTTACAAATGTTGTTACAAATATTTTTCTTTGTTAATTTATTTAAATAAGGAAACAAAAATGTTTTGCTTATTTTTTTTAGTTATATGTTTAAATAAGTCTTTAATCTTCTTCCTTGGCAGGAGATGCGTTAAACTGTAATGGTATCCGTTATGGAAAATCATTAATAAATTATAATTTTCAGAAAATTAAAAATATTTTTCAATCAACTTTGCAGCTTAAATATTATTTCTTGGATGTTTTACCGGATAAATTCGTTCTTACATACGGCCTCAGGACATAGATACAACTATTTTTCGAAACATAAGGATTGTTTTTATGCCACTTATAACGGGAGAAGCGCATCCGATCTAGTAAACCTTTAGGTTCACCGAGATTTTTATGATCTACTGATCTTCTCTTCTCTTAAAAAAATAAATTAAAATTAAAATTTAGTTAAGGTCAGTAATTGAATTTCGTATAATCTACAATTTCGGGTGGCGTGTGGGGGTAGGTTTTTCCAGGGTAGTTCCAGATTTTTCTTAAAGATGTAAACATTTAGCAGTTGAATTAAAAAATAAAACACCATTTGTCAATTCTAGATAGCCTTGGATATTCGTAAAATAATGCATTTTCCATTATTTGGTTTGTAAGGACTTACTAGCTCAGGTCAATATAACTATTTGGCTTGATTAGCCAATTGTCCTTACCCAAGGGAAATTTTAATGGAATTTTTTTGCGTTAACATACCTGCTCTCATAAGAATGCTTGCTTTGCTTTCTCACCAGCTTTATATGCTCGGTCCTCTGTGCAGTTGATTTATCCGTCGGCATGGTCAGATGATAATGCGGCTCGACTACCATTTTCTTATTCTTTATCAATATTTTATTCTTCAATTGCAATGGTGTTGGCAATCGAGGATTATCCGAAAAATCGGCATCGAATAGGAAATTGGTGACTAGTAGGTCACCCAGAATGGTTTTAAACATTTGAGCCATTGTCGCTTGTTGTTGAAGCGAGCAATGGTTTTCAATCGATAAAATCACCGGAAGATCAGATGAGACAAAGGCAGACTTTTTAATAATCTCCACCACTTGACGGAATCCGATTTTGCTGACTAACGTATGACCATGGTAAATCAAGGGCAGACCATCATCGCCATCCCAGCAATCCAGCTCGACACATCTACAACCCGCAGACAGAACCTATAACGAACAATAATACAACGACCATCGCTTCAGCCATACCTGACGGTACATTTCAGAGCTACTCGGTCCTTTTAACTGATGTCCAGTCAAGTATGTATTATGACTCGAGTTGATGTAATAATAAGATAGTGGGTATTTGAAGCTCTCAACATCCGGCTCAATATTTTCCGGAACAAACGCAAAGTTTATGGGATCGCAGAGAAATCGGGTAAACCCCTCAAACGACATTTGATTCTTTTGTCGGTTAACCGGATCTGGTTCATGGTCCTAATGCAAAATGCTTTAAAAATGCATGTTCTCGATGAGTACCTGAATTAATTTGATGGCATCCGAATCATCAATGCTCTCCATTTGATGTGTGTTGACAAACGTTCGCAACATTGTTGGACTGATCATAGAGCATCGTGAAGTGTCCATCAATCCGCCCATGCTTCAAGACAACGTTTCAGATGTATAGACAATATAAAAAACACAAAACCTATTTACACTAGCCAAAGCAAGTGCATTATAAATCTTGCTCTGCTTCTCACTAATATAGCTAACCGATATGCCTGTATTTCTCGTTAAAAAGTCTAAAAACGATATTAACTAATTTTTTAGAGTAAACAAACCATTTGGTAGAAAATCAGAGTTCCACGAGTTGGAGACACTGGTCAATCGAGATTGTTGCCGTGGACTGTGTCTCTCGCGATCCCGCTTGTTTGTATGAGACGTCGATGAAAAGTTCGACAATACGTCATTGAACAAATCTCTTAATAGGATCACATAAAACATAGCGGGTCTTTTTGAATCACCTTAAATCCTTTCTCATACGTGTTGTGAATAACCGAAATAATTCTACAAATTCTAGTAAGGTTAGCGGTTTTTCCTGAAACTCTTTTCCCGAAGCGCCACTTAATCCGGACACTTGGATCGACATCTGCAATTCAGGAATTTTGCGAATGAACTATTTGTGATTATGACCTGTCCGGAACTGCTAATAGATCCAGAGTTGGGCGTTTCCCCTCCACGAGATCTCCAAGATTTTGTTGATCTTCCGCCAACACTTCTTCCTAAGAAATAAATTAGATAAGTTGGATTATTATGTTATTTTTTAATAATGAATTATTTTTAAAATAACGATTTTATTATTTATTTTACATGGCTTAAACTAGGTGGAGTTTCAATCGTAAGAGAGTAATATTTAGAATTTGCTCTATATTTTTAAAACAGGTTAAGTTAAAATAGGTAATTTTGTTTCCAAAATTCTCGTAAACTGAAATTTTTGAAAACAAAACATTGGGCTGAATACATGAATACAGTAAGCTAGATATAATGTTCGATTTTGGAATTTTTTAAAATGATGCAGGTGGTTTCTATATTAAATAAATAAAAACCCGCCAAATGAAAATGACCACGTTCTAATATTTAAGTGAGTGTTATAAGCTTTCACATGGAAACTCCAGAATATTTTTAGCTTTAATGTTTCAGACACATCCCCAACTATATTGAACACCGTTCACCTTAACTTACTCATTTTAACTTTTAATTTTTTGTACATAAAAAGCTGAGAAATATCTTAATGCCTTAAACCTCTTCTGGTGGTTTATAGACCAGGATGGCATTAAGCATAGTCATTTTAAATTGCCGCCAATTCCAACTGAACATCTATATTAGCTTTAGGTTGCTCAAAGTATTTTTCAGACAGTCTATTGTTTCTCATCATTTCTCATCAGTATTGTTCCTTATTCTTTGTCAGTTAAATCTCTTACCGTGATCTCCCTTCACAATTATATTATATTTTTAAAATTTGTTATTATTAATAAAAATTATTATAACAAAAATATAACAAAATCTTCTTTTTCTAAAATTTTGTTCAACGATCCAATTACCTTCAGATTTCCTATACTGTAATTTAACTAACAAGATTGTCAATTTTTGTAAGATTGCCAATTTAGAGATATTTTTACAGATATGATTTTACAGATATTGATTTTTTACTGATTTTACATTGATTTTTACAGATATTGAGTGTAGCTTAAAGTTAGTAAAAAGTTTAATACTTTCTAACTTTAAGCTTTTCTCAACTCTTCCGCGTTTTCGATTCACAATAAATTTCCAGAGCGGTCTACGTAAAATACCTCCATAAGAACTGCTTGTCGGAGTTCTTGATCGTGGCGTATATATACTGTCTATATCTCCAGCATCACTACTTGCTGGCTCTCCGCGAGGCTTCAGTAAATATCCAGGCGAGTTCGGACCTGGTGGGCCCGATTGAGAAGAAATCTGTGATTTAATAGAAGGTGGGCGGACCTGAAATTTACTTCCTCTCATTAACTTTTTGATTGTAACTTACTAATGGCGACTGTGGCTGTGGGCTCTGCGATCTACTACCTTCACGTGAAGCCCCACGCAGCTTTTTCTGCATTGCATTTTTGAAATTTTTTAGCCTACATGTTATAAAAAACTTAAACAATAGGCATGTTAAAAAAAAACCTGCTTTTAGTACCACACGGCTCATTGGTAAAGGACGCATCATTGGGCCTTGTTGAATTGGAGCTCGTTTGAGTTATGCCTAAGAAATTAAGAATTATGGTAATTTAATGACAATGTATTTGTTACAGAATCCTTTCCATCTTTCAACACGTCCACCGAACGCCTGTAGGGCTTCAAACGGCCTGGGTCCACAGTTTTCCGGTGATATTTCGAACAATTGCAAATAAACATTTTTGAGCCAAATCATGCGTCTGTCTGGATAGTTCTGCTGACGTTGCAAACATCGTACAACCTTAAAAAGGTGTTTTATAAAACATGCAGGATTAATAGAAAGCAAATACCGCTGTTAGACCAACAGTCCAATATTGTGCGATTTGCTGTGGTGCAAGAAAGTATATAAATTCATTATCAGAGAGCAGTTGACCATAACTCAGCTTCCAACAGAAAACCGGAACCGACATTTCTTCCATAGAATGTCGACGATATATAGCCTTCAAAACAAAAGAGCAAATTAGGATTTAAACACAAACATACCTCTATATCAATGTCGTAGCTATCAACCGATTCTACTTCTTTCACCAGGCTTAATCGAAGCTCGCCTTCTTCTACACCCATATTCGATAGAGCTGCCAACCGGGTAGTGGACGCTTGTGACACGTTCACTTTAGTCACTTCGGTATTTTGAATAGTGGTCACGGACGATTTGAAAGTGTTGTCTTTTTCTTTTAGATCCTTGCACACTCCGTAAGGGATTTTGTGCCATTTGATAAAGCTGCAGCTTGAGTCCAATCGTAGTAGGCATAATGTACTTCGTCCTGAGTCTGGCTCATAGTGGATCACCTAAGCAAGGGAGCTTATATTGATACATAAAATATGTAAATTAGTCTATTTATGTGAAAAATGACAACAAAATGTTTTTCGAATGTCGCCTTAATTATATCTTACAATTAACAAACTAACTAATTGCAATTAATTCTGATTTATTTTCATCAAAATAAGACTTACCGTAGTGCCATGCTGCAAACGTTGAATACTATCCAGATCGAAAGACGCATCCAAGGGAATCAACGAGACTCCGTGCGAGCTTCCCTTAATATGCTGTATCGGCTCAAACGGTTTCGCATCTTTATCCTTGATCTCATTCTCCGTCTTCACCTTCATATTATTACAATTTTCAAGCAACTTTATCATATTTCGGCTATGCTTGTGAAACAGTTCCAGATTATCCAGCACAATTGCGACCAAGTTAATCTTATCGGCATTCAAAAGACCTCCAACTCCAATTCGAGATGAAAAGTGATCTTCAGCATTTGCGTCATTCAAGAATTCCAACTTTTTCGCGTCGCCTTCGTGCCCGATGACAACAATATTCGGCAAGTCGTTGACGATAGCATATAAATCACGAAGGAAGACGCCAAAGAATGGTATGACTCGAGATTGCGGCATACGCAGGGCTCTTTGCACCGCATTAATGTACGATTGTGACGGTAAGGCTTGTGTGCTCGGTAGTAAAGTATCGCAAAACTAAAACCGATTTTAAATGAATCAAATCTCTCAGACACCAACCATCTCGAATTGGGTTTTCTCTTCACTTCGAAGTGACAGCCAAAACGGCCGGAGTTTCTCATTCTTAAGGCCCATCAGCACTTCAACAGCTCCATTAAAATTTCCAATATTCCAGCAAGTCTCAACAATTCGCAAAATTGACGTCAAAGCGACTTTTCTATCTTCATGTGTCGGCTGGCTTACAATAACATGTGTTATCCAAGACGATACCTGTAATAACAGCCATTTCCATTCGAAACCCATTAATACAACTTCGCTAAGCCTTTTCACCAGGTTTTTCACAGGACTCGAGTTCTCCGTAACTGACACGTTCGTTAAATCGCAACTCACGTAACGCACATAATCCATTGGTTGAATTGAATAAAATAATTGATATTCAGTTGAGGAAAGCTAGTAATATTCAAAATAAACATCTTGCTAAAATTGCTAAAAAAAGTTACTTGAAAGGCTACTTCTTCCGGAAAGTGTAGGATATATTGGAGTCTTTCGAGTTCTAACCGGAATAATGTTATTGGTTCCTCATCCATGATGAAACCGGAAGTGACCGAGTTGCTAGAAGCCGATGAGCCACTTCGATGTGTCGCTGAAAGAAAATTATATATATTTTAATATGGTAAATATATTTTATATTAATTTATATAAAACTCACGCATTTTAAAATGCGCTCAACGCGCCAAATGAATTCTTTAAAACAGACCTTTAAGACAAATTTGCGTAAAAATTTATAGCGTCAGAGATGCTGAAAAAAGACTAAAAAATTGACGTTAAATCATTTTTTTAAATTTGGAACGCGTCCAAATCGTTAAAAATCGTTATCTTCATTTGGCGTACGCTCTGTTAGTTAGTCAAAATCTTATTCATTAATAATCTCCATCAAATAAATTAAAAAGAGCTTAAAATATTCAAAATACAAATAAAATAATTCTGACACCGTATGCAAAAAATTTATCTATTAAATTATGAGGGAGAATTATAGTTAAACTGCCTTTAGAAGAATATTTAATAAGTGTATGTAAGAAATAATATCTTAATACAGAATAAATTGCAAAACATTTATAATTTACTGTAAAGAGCAATTAATCAATGATTTTCCATCAACGTTTGATGGATAAATACGTTCTTGCATACCGCCTCTGGAATAAAAATTTCCCTGGGTGTTAAAAACATTGATTTTTAGTTTTTTTCTATCAGCTTGAACTTTTTATTTTCTAAAATGTTTTTCCTAAAACACCTCGATTCCATAATACCAACTATTGAATTACTTATTTATAATTTTGGGACTAAATATGAGAAATTAATTTCTCAAAACAAAACCATAATAAATAAATTAAATAAACAATTTACTTGAACTGCTCGGTGATGTGCCATTATTATCCCTTTTAATTGATTTAAGAATATTTGAAATACTCGAAGTCATTCTCAGATAAAAGAAAATAAAAATTGGCTATGTTTTTGTTGGGGCGAATGTTTAGCTCAAAAAAATAGAGATACACAATGAAAAGAATAGAATAGATGGTGTCCCTTGGGTCCGCTTTATAATCAGTTCGCACTGATTGCTCTTTTAAAATTGGATAACGAAAAAATAGGGCTGAAATATTTTTTATATTTTCCAACACATTATTAGATTGTTCTGAAATTGAAATAATAACAATATGTGGGTTTAATTAAGATTCTAGGGCTCACTAAATCTAGTTTTTGAACTAATTTAAACAATTTTATTAAATTTACAATTTTCTTCTCTTCTTCTTCTTCGTCTACTTGTTAGTCTTATAACGTCCAGAAAAGATTTGGACTGAAGCAATTGCAATTTACACAAGATACAAATCATAATAAGACAAAGTAAACAAACAAATTTCACAAAAAAACTATTGTTAAAACTACAACTTACACGTAATCAAAGTCTTTTTTCGAATCTGTAGGATTTCTAATACAGTTTTCCACTTCATTCCGTTTTACAATAGTGAGTAATAAATTTTTAACCAGTTTTAAAAATATTTAAATCAATATAGTTTATAAAATCAACATACGTATTGTAACATTAGTCTGTGAGCGATGTAGAGTATGATTTAGACTTTTCTGTATCGAATTGCTGGCCGAGTTTTGCATAATTTCCCATAGTGACATTGATATTGATTTCAGAACACTATATGATGGCGCTTAATAGTTAACAAACAAATAAACACGTCATAAATGTTTTTCAATTCGAATACCAATAAGTTGCCATTTGGCTCCTCGAAACTCGAGTAATATTTGATGTTTGCTAACTCCTCCACCAACTCGCCATTGTTGCAAAGTCGACGAATGCTGTCTTTTAAGAACCAATTTCGTATTTCCTTCTAAAAGGCATAATTGAAATGAAGATAAGCACAAAAGTCGCAATGTCTTAAATGCGTTTTTAAATTAGGAAAGGCTTAATGCCCACGACAAACCTTTCGCAGCGTTCTACCGTGTAGAAGCTCCTTCACCTGGAACACTTTGCTTCCAAATGCTGCCAATTTCTTCGCTGTCTGTATTCAAAATTGGAATAAAATTCTCGTTAAGGTCGAACCTGAATGTAGAGCCTCTTCATCCCGAGCTCACTTTCGTACACTTGGCTATGGAATAATTTCCTTTTCTTTTCCTAAATTATATTCATACTCTCACATATTATCATTATAATGTTACATAATCCTTACATACTATACCAAAAAGTGGAGAAGTATTCTAGTAATAAATATTAAGATTTATATTTTTGGTAACATTCATTTAAATTTAATATATAGTTTGAGTGTGATACTTACACGTGTCGTTTATAAATTGAGCATTTTTTACGCTATCATTTTTTCTTTATTATTCTCTTAACGCCCTGAAGCCTAAAAGGTGTGGTTTCTTTCAAAATATTGGTTCAGGAACGTAAAAAAATAAATTTTTAGAATTAACTAAAGGTGTTAAATAATTTAATACTAGTTTATTACATTTACTTAAGAATTCATCCTTAATAACGCACACGTGAATTTCACGCCATCCACAGTAGAAAAATTAATGTATATTACACGCTAAATGGAAACATTGATTTTCTAATTACAACTTTTACTTACAAAAATTTATCTACACCAATTAGTCAGTTTTTTCTTAAACTTTTTAAAATTAAAAATCTTCATTAAATAATATATTTAAGAAAGTTTTCTGAGCTCGTTTTATTAGTCGTCCAGTTGGCGTGCGTTTAAAATATTAATTTACAGATAAAAATATATTTTAATTTACAGATTAAAAAAAAATATTAATTTACTTAATAAATTTAATATTTTTTTGAAAAGTCTATATGGAACTTAGTAAAACGTCATTTTCGGGTGCAAAACAGATGGAAAAAATGATTTTATGATTTTTAAGCAGTTTTAAGGTTTTATTTTTGTTTTTAATAATACATTATTTAATTCATTTTTGCAAATTTTAACCTATTTAAAAATATCAATACCTTGTCATATATATATATATATATATATATATTATTTGAGCATGTTTTCTGAACCTATTCTCTTACCATACGTGTTGGGTAATGGTGGAGTGATAGTTAATAGCATGCCAATTGAAATGCTAAAAATTAAGTTCAAAAACCTGCTTAAATCTCATATTTTGAGAATATAACGATATTTTTTGATTGTTTAAGATAAAGCTGACCAATTGGTATAGAGTACGTTTTTGTAGAGTACACGTAAAATTGTAGAACATGTGTAATAATGACAAAATCATTAACCTCACTTTTTTCTAAAGTTCATTTTTCTGGCTGGGAGCTTCTGTGAGCTCATTTTCTAATCTCCTAAACGTTTTGGTCTCGAAGTTTCTTAACATTTTACAAAACAAACTGTGACTTGACAAGAATTTGTCAAAATGTAATTGATTGATAATTTTCGCTTAAAGGTACTGTACGTTTGAGTTAAGAAATAGCGACGTCGATTCAACGTTATTATTTGTTTTTTTTTAAATTAGAAACTATAAAATCAGAATTATTATGAAACAAAGAAGAAATATATTATTAAGGAAAACCAAGGGAAGGATCTGGTATCAAGGTATTCTAACTGGAAGTCCCTTTAAGACAAAAGTAGCAAAATTTTGTCCATACTATTCTTAATGTGCATTACCCGTATCTCAATTCTACAATTTTTTTGCATTTTACAACCAAACCTTAATTAGCTTAATTGTCCTTCTATCTCCACGCAGATCAATTGGAAGACATTGAGCTTGTAGCTAAATCAACTAGGAACCATTCAAAAAGTGAGCATCTATCTCATACTTCTTCCGACATTAAACCGTCAGCCTTTGTAATGCATCGCAAAATGTTCTTCGTTTTCGGCCTCTGTGGTGCTTCCGGAAACAATGTGAACATTTTCTCCGGCTTCGGCTCGCTCGAGTTGCGAGGCGGTGTACAATATAACGTCTGATCCACTTCCCATGGTGTTACCATTATTTTCTGCGCAAGGTCTCTTATTCGCCCTAAACTTGTCGCGTTATAATAAGAAAGTTGATTTGGTTTTACCAAATTGTCCCTTTAATAAATGCCTGCGAATAGTTTGAGTTCGTTTGTTGCTCGGCCATTGTTCTTCCACGCATAATTGGATACTTGCCAAGTAAGCGGCATCTTCTTTTGGACATGGCAGAGAACCGGTTATTACTTGGTCTTGCAGCTGTAAAATATCGGATCGTTAAGTAAAAACTGTTTTATTTTTTTACTTCCAAGTACTCGTCATTTACGTGCTCTGTGTTTTCCGAAAGATTTGGCTCAATATTCTCCTAAATATTTATTTTAAAACGTTTTTTTGATAATTATATTTCTAACATATTCACTTAAAACTTGTAGTATTTCAGCGCACCAGTTTTTAACCGACGGATGCTGTGGCGAATTCAATATGTGCCGAAGAACATCAGCACATTCTTGAATAGTCGACGATACACATTCATTTCTATTTTAAAACTGATTAAAGATAGTCAGAAGATAAAACCTTTTAGTATACACGTTGAGCATATTAAGAATCAATTGGCGTACACATTGAAAGTCTGGATTCATTTCCGTCATGCTCACTAGATGAAATGGACTTTCCCTGTCGGGTACCCTGAGACTGTCGCCGGAAGATCTCGAGACAGCCCGTCGCGGTATTGGGATGCGTGTTCCAATAGTTGATGCTCTTTTCCGCAGGACAAAGCTAAACAGAAAGGGTCCCGAGTTATCAGAAGCGATGCTAGTGCCTGACGATTAACATTTGTCAAAAGTTACATTAGGGGTTGGTACCTCCGGAAAAAGTTGATAATCGCAAACCCACACTCGACCGCGATGATCTTTGGCTCATCACTGATGAAGCTCTACTAGACCATCCACCTAATGATGTTTCTGCAATAAAATCTACTTTTTGAATAATAATAATTTTGAAAGCTTCTCTATTATAAATCAATGTTCCGTGAAATCCTTTATCATTTACTAGTGAAACCTAGCTTCATAAAGAAATAGAAGATGCCCTAACTCAAATTGTAATTTTTCTAAGAGCCTATAAACACTGGTTATGCTTATAGCAACTGGTACGGTAATAAAATGAGCTCAGTAAACGTGCTCAGATCTAACTTTTGTGGAAGACATTATTATTTTTATACGGATACGCATGGCTTAGCGAACTTGTCGCAAAAATGTTTTGTTAAAAAAACTAGAAATTTTTCAGAAACGCATAAAAATGTGTTATTTCCATTTGACGTGCATGTGCTATGCGACAGTTGAATGTTTTTATTTTAAAGAAAATACCCTATATTTTCATGCCAAGTGCAACAATACAAATAGAAGCTCGAAAACCCGCCGTAAGGATATATTTAATAAAGATATTAACGTTCTGGGATAATTTAAAGAAAATCTGACAAATTACGTAAAATTGTCTTCTAATTTAGACGTTAAATATAATAAGACACGGCTGAAATGTTCATTTCCATTTGGTATGCATTTCTAGCTGTACAACAGTAACAAATTTCAACAAACTTACCATCCGAACTCTTCCGACTTCCACCAATTTGACCGCTTAACAGAAGTGGAGCACAATCCGATACTTCGCTTCCAGTTAGCTCTGGCGAGTTGACAAAGTATCCAAACTCAAACTGTGACAAGGCAGAAGGCCTTCTGATCTCAATTTGCGGCAGTCCTGGAATGGCTTGCGGACTACTAGGCCTCCTCGAATCCAATAACATTGACCCTTCATCTAACGAATCGCGAGCAATTGGTCCTGGTGGCGATCGAGGCGGACTGGCTCCGTGGATTTCGAATTCCGGCAAGTACACATATCCAATTTGTTTTGGTGAAAACTTGGACTCGTTGGATTCTTGTTGTCCAGCAGCACGATACGTTAATCGTTGCGCTTCACGTCGAGTTAATGGATAGTTTTGGAGTTTTTTCGTAAACTCAAGAACCGTTTCCGATCCACTGGTGATGCTTTCATTAGAATCTCCTAAATTGCAGCAAGGTATTAGTTAGTTGATTAGAGAAGATTTGAAACTTCGCGAGCTTCTCTTGCAAGGATCTGTGCCCATTCTTGTTCGGAATAATGATTGGATATATTTTGGGAGATGTTTTTGCACAGAAGATGTCGATGAATTTGTCTTTTTCGATCTGTTTGACCCGCTACTCGTATCGGTTCCGAGTCTGTAATGTTATATTTTTAAAGGGAAACAACATATTATATTTGTAAGCAAACTATCAAAATATTAATTATTTAATTATAAAATTAACATTACGTTAAACGTTTTACGCGCGGTACGTGAATGATTATTCCAAAATATATCCCCATAATATCTAACTAAGCTCTCACTTCTAGTGGGCGTTAAAATGAGTTAAAATGAGTCCTTAAAAAGGAGCCCAGAAGAGCCCTTTAAATCTAATATTTAGTAAATATTTAAAAGAGCAATAGGCGTTTTACCTGAAGCCTGGACTATTGAGCTAAAATTTAGTTTTTACCTTGCACGTGAATTTTAATAAAATTAGTTTAATAATTGCAAAATCGTCATTTTATTTGTGACGTGCCGTTACCTTTTTCTCCGCTCTCTGTTTTTAATGTCTCTTGCACCTGAGCTCAATCTCTTGGGTCGAATTATCTCAACCGAGCTGAATTGATTATATAAAGAACAAAATGCTCTCAATGACAATACCTGGAGCGTCTAATATGCACCCTCTTTGACGAGCGCGACATCTGATCAACTCTCAAATAATTGGTGTCGTTTTTTGATTCTTCTCGCCTGTCAAATGATTTGCTCTTGCCAAAATTTCTATAAAAGAACCATTGTTATGGTTTGTATAAAGAACTTATTGACAATTAAATTCATTTTGAATTTATATTATTCTCAATCACGGAACGTTTCTTTCTTTTTAATAATAATAAAACTTGTCTAGAGGCATACATATTTCATGTTTTACAGTATACCTCTGATTTCCTAAACTGCAGCTTGAATGGGCTCTCGGATCGGTGATTGGTTTGTATATATGATCCATCAAAGCAACTCGTTTCTTTGTAACCAGACCTTAACAAATAAATACATTTAAATGCTCATAACTAGTATCCCAACTTAGATCCCATGATAGTTTATGCAGCAATAGTCTTAATAACAGGATTGAATCCAATACTAGTCCAAGCTTGTTCAAATGAGCTTCTAAATGCTCCAACGAAATAAGAAGATGTTTGCCAAGATTATTAAAATTTTCCAAAGGCCGTTTCGTGTCTTGCTTTTCAGTTTCGGGTTGTAGTATTGGCGGTGATCCCGAGCCTGGCGATTCTTCGGTTATTGGCTCGCTCGCCGACAGATGTTGGCTCTGTTTGATAAGATCCGCTACTTCTTTGATCAGGTTTATCAGGATGCCTTCTACTGATACAGCAGATTTTGAAAATGAGCTCATTGCAGATGGCGTTGCGCATGTTTCGCAGATGTAATCGTCTTCATTTTTCTTGCCGGATTGCTCTTTCAGCGAGTTTTGAAAATCTAAAATTGTAACATTATTGTGGGTTTTTTCGATTATTAGTTATCTAACCAATTGTGGAAAATAAGTTCACTCGACTTCCAACTCGATCTCCCATTCCAACATAAACCAATATTCTAGCCGCATGATATTTAACAAATAAGCCATACTTTGTGCTATGATTCGTGTAATACCAATCATCCGCTGGCAGAAGCATTTGTATTAACACGTCATCTATTTGAACATCAATAAAAGTCGAATGAGTTGTAGGATCTAATGCAACGATCGCCAAACTTTGCAGCAATATACATAATAATTGTGGCTCAAGCGTTGGCTCGAGCAGGGCCACCAATGACCTTAAGTGATGCCTATCAGACAGACTTAAGCGGAAACTTCTGCAAATTGTATTTTCTAATATATCTTCTCTTTAGTTGATTAAAACTTGATATGAGTTAGAAAAAGGAGAAGGCGTGCAACTAATATTTGCGCACAATGAGCACAGCACTGCCGCCACCGATGAGCTGGACTGCAAACTGAACGGGATCCAGCTTCTCTATTCTTTATAGTTATTGCATTATGTAGAGTGATGATAACTAAGATTTAACATCTATTCGCATAAATGTCCTGTTTTACCTTGACTTGGCTCAATGTCATAAAAACATGACAACAAATCGGATCTGTGGCGAATCGGCGAGTTCGACGCGGATGCTGTCAAGGAGTGCTCTTTGTAAGCGGTGCCGTAGATGAATACATGATCAACTGTGGAATTCTGATCAGCTTCAGAGTTGAAAGAATCATCCGCTGTTTATATCAAAATTATTTCATAAAGAAAGATGAAAGTACATGGAGTTTGGACTTCTTCCGAATCGAATACATGCGATCGATTGAGCAACTTTGACGAATGGAAAACCACATCATTTGTTGAAAACAGATCGTAAACTAATCCAGCGTCGATAATCTCCAAAATAACAATTTCCCTCGTGTTATATAACAATAAATACCTTATTTATTGTGCTCAAAGCCGAAAATTGACGAAGAGATCCGCTATTCTTAAGAAATGAGAAGCAAAATGAGGACACTTGGCTTAATAACCACGTGAGTTGCAGTTTCTTTTGCTTCTTATATGTCGGCGTAGAGTTCTCGTATTGTGATATGGCAGTCTAATAGATATTCTAATAATTAATATATATCAATATAAAATACGATACCGATATCATTGTCTGTAAGAGACCACCCATGTGAGCATCAAACTGATCTCGGTCCACGGATAAGGAGAGATTTTCCATTTTTGTTGAAAATTTTGTTAAAGAATTCTGTAATTTATACGAATTTTTGCGAAAAGATGTCTAGTTCTGCTCGGTCTTTATATAGTTCGTAGAGTTTTTATATTATCTTTTGTTTCATAACAATTTTCTTGTTGTTTGGCAAAGTGTATATATTTATCTGATAGCGCTTTTTCTCCTACAAAACTGTGTTTTAGTTTCTTCTGAAATTATAACATTTCATTATTTTTCAGGCTTAGAAATGAACTATCCAGGAGGCAAAAATCAGCATTTTCTTGGTACAATTATTGTTTTTTTTCAAATAAATCTTTGTTAAAGAACTCTACGAACTTATTCGTCAACGCAATAATACTAATTTACTGTGAACTTGTTCGAAAGTGAATTCATTTCCAAACAGAGAAAAAACAGATTATATTTGACTATTCTACCTTTAAGACCCGAATAATAACAAATAAATTCTTACGGATATATTGTCTAAACATTCCGGATTACTTGCCATTTTCTTCAACAGCTCCCAAGCTTGCTCCCAATTTACACAATCGATCATTGGGTCTGAAACGAAAAATTATCCAAACATTTCAATGATTCAAAATATACAGTCTTTCACGTTTTTGGATTTACGGTAGAGCTGAAGAGAAACCAGCGATTTTCTTCTGGCCGAGTCTTTTGCCGACGAGGTGTCTAATGCACTGCAAGTTGACACACTAGCAGCAGCGGATGGCTTTGGACTCAGCGGCACTTTTGACAGCGAACGTTCCCCTTGAGACACTGAAATTATCATTATTACCAATGTAATGCAATTATATTCTACCATTGTCTACTTGGAGCCTGTTCCATTGTTTTGAAGATGGTCCGGGCGTGCTTCTCGATGATGGCTCGCTTTCCCCAGAACATGCACTTTTAAATAGTTCGTCAACACATGTTTGCTGAAGCTTTTTTAGTTCCGGAGCCAAGTCGAGAGGGCAAATTCCCCTCATATTTTTCTGCTCAATTCTAAAACTTAAATTAGCCGTTGATAAATATGAGGAGTCCTACTGAGCTCCAAAGAATATCAGCGTGTGCAGGCACGACCATGACAAAGGTGACTCACGGACAGCGAGCATTAGTGGCGTGTTTCCATCCTCATCTCCTAATGCACTTATATTTGAATTATCACTATAGTTGAATGCAAACCTAAATTCACATCGGCGCCATATGCAATGAGTAAGGCGATAATGTCGCTAGATTGAGATCTTACGGCAACACCTAACGG
The DNA here is from genome assembly GCA_963931815.1 of Caenorhabditis plicata. NCBI lineage: Eukaryota > Metazoa > Nematoda > Chromadorea > Rhabditida > Rhabditidae > Caenorhabditis > Caenorhabditis plicata. Next base: position 4,584,099 of record OZ007493.1, on the reverse strand, counting down.
TGTCTGCTCGACTATTGAAATCACCCTTAACTGAGCGCAAGTTGAGCAAAGCTCTGGAGTCATGGAATGCGTTCTTGAACTGACTGGTTATTTAATCACGTTGTGCAATCTACCTGGGAATTATCGAAGAAAGGGGAATGTTGCCAGTGGCGGTGCAGTTTCCTTTACAATGACAGCTTGCGGGAGCGTTTGGGTCATAACCATTTTTCAACAACAGCTCGACGATATCTCTTTGCTTGTGTGCAATGGCCATGTGTAAGGTGTTCATCATAGCACAAGTTGATCTTCCACCGGAATGCGTTGAAACTGTACTACTAGCATTGGACCTGCGATGTGTTTGAGCTCCATGTCTTCTTTGAGCCAATTCAGTTAATGTGTTCGTGCTGCCTAAGATTTATAAACATTTAAAAAATAATAATAGTTTCAACCAATTGAAGGTGAGTTAGACATGGGCTGCTTGGAATTATGTGCGGCTAGCAATCTGTCCACTAGATTTAAATCCTCATAATGAATTGCCTGCGAGTTAGAAAAGTATTAATATTCCCATTAAAAGGAACTCAAAACCTCCAGCATTATTTCTGATAAGTTTTGCGTTACCGATGTCTTACGGTCATCCCTGCAAAAGGGAGAATTATATTACACGAATAACATTAAGTCAACCTTTCTCGCATTACCCGTTGCGCCGCGCCAAAGGTAAACGATCTGCCAGTGTCTGTGGGGGTTCCAACGAGAGATGAGCATTCACTGCTTTCTCCGGTGTAACGCCTTCCTGATAATCCTAAACCAAATGCGGCTTATTTTAGATTAGGCTTGTATTGTAGAACCTGATTGTCCACTTTGTTGTCTTTGTAATCGCTGTCGCAGCCGTTTTGCCGTGGAAGCAGTGGGGTCTGTTAATGTTAGTTCTGTCGAGTATCCAAATGTATATCTAAAAACGAAGTGAAATATTGGGGTATTTTATTTTTAGTTTATTTAAAAATTAGTTTTTCTAGTCAACAGTTTTTTAAATTTATTATTATTCATTTCAGAGATCGATGCCTAATGGAAGAGCAAAAAATTAGGGGCGGAGAAAAGGTCTTGTTTAGACATCCACACGGCCACTAAGGCCATCGAATCTCTTCTTCTTTTGTTTGTCATCAATATTTTTATTTCGTCCATTCTCATTTTTAAATTAAACTTTTCATTTCTTTTAATCAAATAATTAACAAAAAATAGATAACAAAAATTGATGAGAAACAAAAGAGGAAGAGATTCGATGGCCTTAATGGCCGTGTGGATGTCTAAACAAGGCCTTTTTTTCAAGGCCAACTAATTTTTTACTCTTCCATTAGGCATCGATCTCTGAAAGGGACAATAATAAGTTCCAATTTATTTGCATTTTCATAAATAAACGCTATAATTTTATCAAAGGGCTAACGATAGTCGATTACCCCGGCATGCCAAACTAAAATAACGATTTTACAATGATTAGTCATGTTCTATAAATTTTCACGTGTAAATTCTTCATTACATTTTAATATAACTTTAACCAGTTACCCTTGGAATATTTCCAAAATTTCAAATTAGAGAAGTTACAAGAATACTGTAGGCGTGATCTTGGAATTGAATTCTTGTTTTGCGAAAAGTTAAAAAATCCCTTTACTATCAATAATAAATCGCATATTACATTTCTTTACAAAACCTCTCTAGTTAGATTAAATTTGCTGTTAAAACAAAAGCATACACAGAGATTAATATTGCTTTTTGAAAATAAAAATTAATATTCTAACTATTACTAGAATCCTTATAATTCTGATTTTGTAGTGATCTATAATTATTTCTAAAACAAGCTGTTAATACTAAAAGTTTAATTCAAATTAAGAGAGAATTTTACAAGTTTTCATATAATATTACAGTACTCCACGTGAATAAATAGATAGGATTTTTTGTCCAAGTTAAGAGTATATTAGATACTAGCCCATTTAGTAAAAAAAATCGCTGGTTTAATTCATATGGGTGGTCTAAAATGAATCAAGGTTTATACTGCTACAGTTTGCGTGATTTTAAATATCATATGGCTGAGTGAGATTACATTAAGTTTATTATATTACAGTAGTACATTCAAGAAACACATTCAGGAATCAACACCAAATTATTTTGTTTCCAATGAATAGTTTATTTAAAAAAAACAATCGTGAATAAAACCTAATTTACGGTATAACATTGGACTAGAAAATCATGAATGAATTTCTTCAGAACTTTCATCATATTAATAGTTTCCAAAATAAGAAAATAATAATTAAGCGTCGTTAAAATAGTGGTGGCGTAATATTGCTACTAAAAAACCTAATTAGAAATAATTTCTTATTGTTTTTCAGTCATTTCCCCTTGTTTTTCATGAAATGTGGTTTTGAAACAAGACAAAATTCCCTTCAATCCATGGCTAAGAAGTCTTAAATAAAACATTCTATTAATATCTTGGTGATGCAATTCCAAGTGACGAACATAAATTTGAATCATGTGATTATTTGATATTCGATTTATTAATAAAAATGAGGAGTTTATTTCAAAATAAAAGTCTAAAAAACAGTTTTTCTCTATAAAGAACTTCCAATTTTAAGTAGTATTACAATAGTGGTTTATTTTTTAAGACTTGTTAATCCATAGTGACACAAGCTATCATAAATGTCACCTTTCGAATGGAACAAATTGAAAAGTTAACGTAATGTATTTAAAACAGCATAATTAATACCGTATCAGAACCAACTACATGACGAAGATATTCGTCTGAGTCATTATATTGCTCATATTTGTTTTATAAATGGGATTATAAAAAATCTCTTTAAAAAAGATTATGAAATATTCCCATTAGTGTGTTTCTAGGTTTCAAAATGTTGGTAAAAGCTCAATTGGAGGTAATTTGATTAAATATTAGGAATAAATTTATTTTTGTTGTTTTATATCTCAAAAATTGAACAATCCATTCAGAACTCAATAAAAAGCGACAGACGCGCATTTAATTTTTTTTAGTTTATCTAACACGTATTTAAGAATCTTTAATGAAAAATGCATAGCAGATCTTACAAATAAACTATAAAAAATATTTAAAAAAAACTAAACTAAAGTAACTAGGTTTTTCTTCAACTACCCAAAAATGTTAATATATTTCCTAAAAGTTAGATTTGAGCCTATTCACTGGTCTGATTTTGTTATTATAACAGTTGGTGTGCCTTCAGTATGTCAAGATTTTTTGTTATGTATCAGCTCACAATTCGTGAATCTTGTCTGCGCCATATTCCTCTTTAAATCATTTTTATCCTTTATGGTTACGGTACCTTAGAGTATTCTCATCTTTTGCTAGTCTCAGAAATTGCATATTTTCCACAAAGACACAGCGAAAACAATGATATTAATGAGAAACAGAGAAGCGAAAGCACGAAACGTGCCAAAACTTGATTGTTCAAACGAACTAAAGAACTGTATTTCTGAAAATTTTGAAATATATACACTCCACTGTCACGAAATACGAGAAAAATGGAAAAGTCCGCGCAATAATGCACAAAACCCGCATTATCAATTATATATAAAAAACTTTTATTTGTTAATTATTTTTAACAGAAACATTATTTTAAATGTTTTTAGAGTTCCCCCGCATTCTGCAAAGAAAGAAGACTACGGGAAGTGAACAAAACCCGAAGATTTCGAAAGAAAATATAAATACGATGGTTCCTCGAAAAAATTATTTCTTTATTGTTACGAAACAGATATCAATCATCAATCAATTCCTCACTATCTGTTCTATCTATTGGCATTACTTAAAATAGTGCAAATAATATTTTGAAAAATCTATAATGATTTTTTTAATATTTGATGAAGACATGTAGTTGGTGCGCGATCGTTTGCAACTTGCGCATACTTTGTGGCAGTGGAGTGTGTATGTATTTTTGTATTTCCAACGTTTGATAGCGAAAAGGAGCTTTAATTAAGGTTTTAATATCGTAAAGACACTTCCATTTCAATTTCATTTGTTTATGTTTTCGCTCTTCTTTTCACGTTTTTCTGAGTAATCCGATTGTTTTTTTAGTGATAATAAAATAAAAGGAAGTTAATAAAAAATTTTTTGTCACATTGTCCCGACGAATGCCTCAATGTATTCTCCAATAAGCCTTTCCTCATTAATCACACATTTACAATAGAACTTTGTGTGCATTAAGAGGATTAATTAAATCTTATTATTACAGTTTTCCAAAAAAAATAAAAAATATAATCTGAATATATTAAAATAATAAGAAGTATGTACTAGCAGTATGATTAAAATTAATGTGAAGCTTGTTTTTAAAGGCAGACTCTTACAAAATATAGTTAATCTCAAAAAATGGGAAAAATATTTTAGGTAGGTTTTTTTAATACGAAAAAACGTATTATAAAATAATTGTCAACCATTGTCATTGTCCTTCATTTAAAGATTGCCATTCTCACCGTAACCCACTACTACTTAAAACAAACAAATATGATAAATTTTGCAATAACTTATTTATAGCTAACTTTCCCCTGTGGAATCGTCTCTACATCTATTTTCTGAACGTAAATATTCCTATGCATAACATTGTAAATATTGTTTATGATATTACGAATTCGTTACTGTACTAATATGCATTTTTTTACACCTATGTATGCATTTCCTAATTTATTGATTTGAACTTGGATCTCTTGCGGGATCAGTTGTTCATCTTAATTATTTGTTTTTTTTTTGTATTATACATATATGTTGAATGAATAAAGTATTATAAAAGAAAAATCATTCATTCGACAGAGAATTTATAATGAGAAACAAGCGCCCGCCAACTGGAAACATGTCTTGTGTTATTTTTACGCTTGTTTTACACCTTTCACGTGTACTTTAGACAAATACCCAATTTGTCAGCTTTTCCTTAAACTCTCTAAAAATATTAAAACCTACACAAAAATTTATATTTCAGCTCTTTTTTTATTAGTCTCCCAGTTGGCGTGCAGGCCAATATAAGGCCACAAGAGGCGCTAAATTTGAGTTTATAAACCACTAAAAGTTTAAAAAAAAGAAAAATTACAAAAAAATGTATGATAGTCTCATGAATTAACAGAAAATTTACTGAGATGATGTTTTATCAACGACTGGATCATGAAAAGCAGTTCAAAAAAAGAAATTTTTATTTTAATAGGATCGATTTGTAATATTATTCTACATTTTAGAAAGCAATTCTATTTTTAATAATATAATTATTACAAATTTTAAATATCTCCTTAAAATTTTATTTCCAAACCAATCTAAAATAATTCATCAACAATTTAGTAGACAATCTCAATCTCTCACCTGTCATGAGCTTCCATCGACGAGTCTCTTGAATTCGGCATCGATAATTTCTTTTAAAAAATGCACCTGATATGAAATAATAAAATATCTATTAAATAAATGCGTGCAACTGAAAGTTTCTATTAAATTAATAAGCTAATTTATCAAAAGATATTAGACGGCATGAAAGGAAGACTTTAAAAGAACTTCACATTATAACGTGTTATATAAATACATATATATATGTAAAATTTATTAGATATGTATCATGTGGTTAATCCAATAACTCAAGTCTAATTGAAACCATGTAAAGGAAAAAATATAAGTTAGATGTAAAATAACGAAAAATGTATTGATATATATATATATATAAAATATATATATAAGGATTATTTAATTTACTAGCATATATCAAAAGGATTAGGACTATATATGGGATTAAGAACGATTGCCATTGCAATTAACTAATCTTATATTGATTATACACTTTGTCATCAAATCAAAACCACATAGATACTAATGAGTGATGAAATGAGCAAAAATTAAATAGTAGAACGATTCTTAGTTCAAAAAAACTATTAATGACTTTGTTGTGAATTTGAGAATCACACATATTATCGAATATCATGATTGAATTAATATTTTGTTTTTAAAGGGCAAGGTGAATGTTTTTACGTTTCTTGGAATTATAAGAACTGTTTTTTACTAAACCGATATTTAAGATTTAATATAAGAAATGCGCTTTTTGATTGCAGAGCAATAGTTACATCTTGACTTGGTTCGATGGATCAAATATACAATCCAATTAGCATTGATAATTAAGAATGCAAGAGAAAGGAGCGAAGGAGCTTAGTTTTACTAAAAAAAATAAGCAAAATCGTATAATTTGATACCGAAAAAATCATTGTTTGTTAATTCAAATTATATCTCACATTGAAATATTCGGATAAAACGCGCTGCTCACCACCAACAAGATGATTAATGGTGAAAATTAGTAAAAGAAGACAAATATTATTTGCTTAAAGGGATTTCACATGCATGAACATATTAATTACACTTGTTAGAACATTTATTCAAACGGTTGCGTTAAATTTAGAATATTAAATACCGAAATTAGAGGAAGATAAGCTTATCTTTACTACTTTAAACCTGATAATGTTTGATCAAATTATATAGCTGATATTTAATGTTTTCCTGGTTAAATCCGAAATTTCTTTAAATAAAATATTTCTGTCAAATCTATTAATTGGTATGGTTTTAAAATGAAAATGAACCTTTAGTATTGCGAAACACTATGGTCAGCAATCTTGTAAAAAAAATATCTCAAATAAATCTTTGCGAAAAAACGAGCTTATTCACCAACCCAATGCAGTACGGCGCTAATAGGAAATTAAAATGATTTGATTCAATTTGATTCAAAATATTTAATTCACAGCAAATGTAGATATTTGCATAAACAGATGAAAATGGTATTATAGAAATTGACGTAAAATTTTCTTATTGTTTTTTAATCAAATAGTCATTTAACAGTTGGCTTAATCGCAAAATACATCTCATTTATAAATCAATTTTCTAAATATTTTTTAACTTTATTTTATTTAAAGATAGAAAAAATGGACATTTATCCTATATTGTTTAATAATATTTTTTAAATTATGTTTTTAATTAATACATTAATACGCTTCTAGAAACCATAGTTCTATTATTATTCATTTCAGAGATCGATGCCTAATGGAAGAGCAAAAAATTAGGGGCGGAGAAAAGGTCTTGTTTAGACAGCCACACGGCCACTAAGGCCATGACGTCTCTTCCTCTTTTGTTTGTCATCAATATTTTCATTTCATCCATTTTCATTTTTAAATTAAACTTTTAATTTCTTTTCATCAAATAATAAACAAAAAATAGATAACAAAAATTGATGAGAAACAAAAGAGGAAGAGATTCGATGGCCTTAGTGGCCGTGAAGATGTCTAAACAAGACATTTTCTCCGCCCCTAATTTTTTGCTCTTCCATTAGGCATCGATCTCTGAAAAGGACAATAAAATAATATTAATATTTCTAAAATTAAACGGAAAATGTATTTATTGGCGATATTTTCAGTTTTATTTAGATATACCAATAGTTTATACAGTGGTGTCCAAAAGTTTGCGACACCCCCATTAATAAGCTGTTTCGCATATTACTGTAGGACAACAGTTGAAACGAGTGGTACCAGTGGATTCCCCGTCATGAAAAACCTATTTCCAGAAAATTTAATTAAAATCGGTTTTATTACCGCTACGCTACAGTACATTTTCCACAAACAGTGGTGGTCACAGTGATGAGACATCATTTTTAAACTAGGAAATAACACTAAAATTAGCGACATTTAATGATTAATTTCATTATTTAATACTTTGTGGCTGATCCATTGATCCGAATAACCTAATTAATTCGGTTAGGCATGCTTGCAATCAGGCTGCCAATCAGATTTGTATCGATCAGCGACCATTGACGAAGAATTGCGGCTTTCAGATTCACTACAGTGTTAAATTGACGTTTCTGAGGGTAAAATCTTCTAGCAAGGACGGACCAGAGATTCTCGATCAAATTGAGATCGGGAGAACATGCTGGTCAGTCCATAACAGTGATATTCTTTGACCTGAAGAACGTCGTCGTTGAAGCATTAGCATGAATGGCGGCGTTGTCTTGTTGAAATGTGAAGGAAATATGCCAGAAATGGAACTAAACGTTTCTCCAGGACATCTTGATAGTCCGCAGATTTCATTCGAGGTGAAATGAATTCCAAATCAAGAGTTACAGGCTCCCCGAACCATGCACGTTCCACCTCCAAAGTTTCTCTTGGAAAATGTCAATGGATCCTTCCTCATATCACGCAAATAAGAATTCCAGCCGTCCGGTCCGTGAAGATGAAACTTCATTTCGTCAGAAAAAATTATCTGAGCATGTTTGAATTGGCAATTAAATCCGTAAATGGACTCACTGTTTTCCAATGTGTGACCAAGTTTCGGCGAGCAAAGTCAACACGTCTCAAATCGTGATCAGGGGTCAGACGTGGATTATTCTTTAGTTTTTGACAAACAATAAATCTGCTCCGACGTAGAAATCGATAAATTGTTTGTCTCGAGGTCGAAACTCCAGCTTCACGGCCAATTTGTCTAGCCGACTTCATCGAATTTTAAGCTCTCCGCGCAATTGTTCGATCATATCTGCTCGATAGAATCCTTGGACGTCCCGGAATTGGTGTCTTTCTGTAGCCAAAAGGGTCCTTCAATTAATTACTCACAACGCAACGTGATCGGTTCAGATGCGCAGCGATTTTCACGTTAGATAATCCGAGGCTTCAATTTTTGCACATTCCTGAGGAGGAAAACGACATCGGCTGCCCATTTCGTGATATCATGTTCAAGACATGTTTTCAGACCTGTTATACTCTTATTATTTGAAAGAACTTTCATTTTGTGCGCCAAATGAAGATTTAATGATCAGAAATAGAAGGATCACTCATCACTGTGACCACCACTGTTTGTGGAAAATGTACTGTAGCGCAGCGGTAATAAAACAGATTTTAATGAAATTTTCTGGAAATAAGTTTTTCATGACGGGGAATCCACTGGTCCCACTCATTTCAACTGTAGTCCTGTAGTAGTATACGAAACAGCTAGTTAGTGGGGGTGTCGCAAACTTTTGGACACCACTGTATAATAAATATAGTCAGTTTACAGGTGTAACGGTTGTAGGAAGACGTTAACCATGAAATGTCCGACACAACCATTCATCATGTTATTTATACGGCGGTAGTTGTAACTACAACGTAGATTTCTTTTCTATTTTCTTTTGTATAATTTCGCGCTCTGCACTTTGCGCGTGACGGTGGCGTGACTGTGTTTTGCACGAAAAGGGCTCCGTGTAGGACGCGAGGTGCTTTTTGCATGAAAACAGACTCATCCTATTATATAGCTTAAACATATCATCAATCTTTGTTAAAATTTGATGTTGTTTTTTGGAGTGAGGACGATTCGTGTAATTTTAATGAAACTTTGGTTACTTTTTCGGTTTGAATTGAATGTACTGGCGGACGTTTTGCACGTGTTTTGATAACAATTTCGTGCAAAACACAGTCAAGCCACCGCCTAGCACAAAGTGCAGAGTCTCAAATTCCTTAGAGTCATTAAACGGAATATGTCGTGAATAATCTAAAGGTCAAGAGACATTTAAAGAGAAGCCTGTATTTTTGCTCCATAAATGAGTTTGTAACTTTCACGTGGATTTTAATAAAAAAGAGTTTAAAATTTGCTAAGTCATATAAGAATTTTACAATTCATCTTCAACATTTAAAAAATTATTCTCAAATAATCTTAAAGAGAACATGAAACAAATATTCAATTTATTTTATTTCGATGAACCAAAATTTTTTTCCGATTTTTTATTAAAAATTTAAACATAATTTTACAACACATGAAAAACAATTAGGTTTCAAAGTAAAGACCATTTGACTCTATGGCTTGAACCCATCTATCGGCAAGTTGTTCGATCCCGCTGCGGTACCACTCCTTGCTCTTAGAGGCGAAAAACTCGCGGCACCCGTTGTCGACATCGGCCAGGTCATTGAAGCTACGACAACGAAGAATGTGTGCCATGGATCGGAAAAGGTGATAATCAGATGACGCAAGGTCCGGACTATAAGCTGGATGTGGAAGAAGTTCAATGGCGTCGAGATTTTTGATCTTTTCCTTCGTTTGTCTGGCGGTGTGCGGTTTTGCATTCTCTTGTTGAAGGAGTATCCGCTTCCGATTGATCAATGCTGGATATTTCTCGCCAAGTGCCGCATACATTCGATCAAGTTGGGCTCAATAAAGGTCTGCGAGTACTTACTGATGGATTGGTCTCCACAGCTTCACGAACTGCTTCAGATTCCACTGTCGTAGGTCGGTCTGAGTGTGTCTTGTCCTCGAGATCAGTGTCGCCGTCGCTAAATCTTTTGAATAAATTTCGCGCAGTACGATCCGAGACCATATTGTCGCCTTCAACTTCGAATATCTTTTTAGCTTCTCCAGCTGCGTTGAAGCTTTGTTTCCAGTAATGGCGTAAAATAACACGATTTTCGGAATAAAATTATTAAGCTCTGCTTTTCTCATCGTTCATGCAATAGGAAAAACTGGAAATATATAAGAAAATTTTCTAATCGTAGAACTGAATTTTAGCACAGTATCCGTGCTCAGGTACTAAACTCATCTTTTAGCGCATTTTCCCGAAAAGTGTTTGCACGTCTAATATGTAATCTAATATTTTAAAAGTATGATAAGATTTTTATATAGGTTAGGACGAACGTGACAAGTCGACGTGATAATGAATATAATCTACCTAAAAATTGTTTAAATACGTTTAGATCGTCATTTTCAATTGATGTGAGTATGTTAACAACTATATAGGCTCGATGATAAAATTGTAGAGAGGTTTGAACTTTGTCGTTAAAGCTATATTATAATTCAACAATTAGAATTATGTAAAATTATCAAAAATCTCAGACTGTTTTTTTTACTTAAATTGTTTTCCTTCCGCAAAACCTTTTTTAGATCCTTGGTCTTGTATTTAATAAATTATTTAGTTAATAAAGCTATTCAAATAAGAACCTTAAAAATAACTATGCGAGACAAACCATTTCGCGCAGCTTTATTTCAGAAGTACAATGGCGGCCGCTCTAGTTAGGTCAGCATGGCAATTAGTCATTCTACACTTCCTTTGAACTAACATTGTTATTTCAAGGTCGTTTCCCGAGAATCGCAATTTTCTCGTCTTCTGACGTTACCTACCTTAATTATTCTTCATCCTTTAATAACGCATTTATTACTAGACTTGTTTATTTTATTAGAATGTTTATTAAAATTTTGAAAATACTTGCATTCACATTTTTGTTAACTATTTTTCGTAAAATTGGTAAATCGTTTTACTCAATGTATTATGTTTATCAAAATTCTGATAGCGTAGCTATTGAAACAATGGTAAGTTTTAGTTTTTGAAACTGTCATTAAGTTTGATTCTGAAGATATATGATGAGCATTTCATTGACTCTGTTAATCGAATGAACAATTCTTCCGCGTATATATTAATTTTAAATCAATATGCATCAAATATGACGTTAAACTGGTTATGCAACACGCAAGATATTAAAGGTATTTCGCTTCAATTTAAATAATGATTTGAATATTATTCCTTCAACAAATCTTAATAAGAGCCCTTGATTTCAGCAGAAAGACAGTAAGAATAAAATGGAAACGGTGGATTTAAAAAAAAAAAAAAAATTTTAAAGAAATTGTGGGAAACAAAAATATCCTTCAAGCTAGTGTCCCTCTAACCCATTTCTGTCGAAAACATTTCTCCTGAAACCAGCCAAAATTACAGCCACTTTATTGAATATAATATCATCTTTAGGTGTCCATGAGAATACGTTCATTGTCACTCTTGACAAACAAAGTAATTCATACATTGGCAAGTATTGGCCAAAGGTATCACGGATATTAATTGAAATCAACGCGTTACAGGTATTTTAACATTAATTGTTTTCTAATAGAACGAAATTTATTCAAAATTTTCTTTCGAATACATTCTTAATGATATATTTTGAAGAATAGAGCTTTTTCAATATTTTCGTGGGAAGTACACCATCGTGTATAAGATTACTGTAATCTATTTATATCTATTAGTAGATTATAATATTATAGATTTAAGTTGGAAAGTATCATAATAGTAAACATTGAAATAAGAAGGACGTGAGTAAATTATAAACTGAAAAAAATAATATTTAAATGTGTTTTTATATTAAATATTCTACTGATTTGTCTTAAAAATGATGGGAACAGATAATCAGAACTCTTGGGTCAAAAATAAGCTTAACAACTGCAAATATTACGCGAACTAACTTTATAGAAAAGAAATCAAATATTCATCGTTATATATTACAATCCGCTAGCTAATTGATGCGGCCGTTAATTTTCGAAATTATTGTAGAAAGATGTTATTGAAAAAAATAATTAAAAAACAAAAAATTTCAAAATTTCAAATGCAGAGCGCTCCTGCTCATAATAACGGCCACACGGTCCTCAACTTTCTGGGAAGAGGGATATATAATGTTGAATATTTGATTTATTTTCTATACAAGACACAATTTTCGCATCCTACTGTGAACCCGAGATTCCTGATTAGTTGTTACTCCAGGTGGCCAGTTTTTACGCATCTTGAATTTGTAAACACTCGAATTTTTTGCAAAAACTCAAAGCAAACAATTGCTAGAAATCTCATATTAAAAAGCAGGTTTAAATAATATTTTTGTTCAAATAATTTCTAATTTAATCACGTCTTATATATTTCGCATTTCATAAAAATATAAATAATCCTTATAAACAACAGGAACCTTTCAATTATGGAGACGGACAATACCAATTATTTTACCTATTTCGCGCAAATCTAGTTCAATCTTTATTACACTTTAACAAATCATTTTGGATGATCCAACAAGACACATATTGGGATACAAATCTAATGGAGGAATCTTTAAATTATATCAACAACGACTTAGCTCATATAATATTCGATAAGGCGTCGGATTCAAGTCCACTAATAGCTGGTAAACGATAAAATCTCAAAAAATATATGATTACATTTGTTTAGGTGGCTACTTTTACGTGAAATCAACTAGTCAATCAAAGGCGTATTTTCAAAAATTATCCAATGATATTTCATGGTGGTATGTGCCTGATAACGCTTATATGACAGCACTATGTGAAACTTCTAATTTGGCAACATGTGGATATCTTCCTTTCAAGTTTAAAGAAGTCATTAATTGATGTTTATTGAACAAATGTTACAGTCTTATAACCAATTGGCAATGGATTACGGGTTCATCATCAGGAGTGACGCCTAGATTTATTCAATTTGATGGAGAAACTAAGTTGGGTGGTAAATTAGAAAAGGTAAAAATTCTAATATTTAAATAATAAGATTTCATATTCTTGCTCATTTTTTTCTAATTTTTGTTCAGTTTTATATTATTTAGCCATTGATTCCAACTGAAATCGGGAAACTGTGAGTGCATAAAAAAGTAAATTACTCTAATAGTTCTGAAATAGTAATTAAACAGTTTCTGAATACCCCACTAGATTGAAATCACAAATTTATTGGTATCAAAGTTGAAATATTCGTAAAGCACACCAAATGGAAATAAGGATTTTCCGATTTTTAAGCGTCTCTAAAAATTGTTACGTCTTTCTTTTTTATTCACTACAATTTAACGTGTCTTAAACTATTTACGTGTGCTCTAAAAAAAAAGAATTGCAACATTTTTAAAATAACATTTAAAGTTTCTAGAAAATAAAAAAAGTGAATCGTAATTTTTAATTAATTCAGTCATATCAGTTTTAATTTCATAAATGATGTATAAGTTGATCTGGAACGCTAATAAAACGTGTTCAAATCTAATATTTTATGAAGATTTATTATCAAAATCTAAGAATATGAAAGGTTTGATTTGATCATTTTTGAATTATTTCCAGTGGTCTCAAAGAGATCATGAAACAAATATGCAATTTATTTTAATAATTTCTCTGTTTTACATTATATTCCTTCAAAATTTCTTGATCAAATCAGATTTATTACTTTTATTTTTTATGAAAAGAAAATTGGAATTGTCAATTTCTCAGATTTTGATAATAAATATTTTTGGCGAGTTTCAGAAAAAAACTGACAAACTGGGGTCAAAAAGTTTTGTAAGGTACACGTGAAAGCTATAAGATAAGCGTAACTATAGGAAAATCATTATATCGATTTGTGTAAGAAAGATAGTGGGTTTTTTTTGTAAATAAACCTTACCATAATAATTGATAGTGATTCTGATTAGACTGTATTTAAAAAAATGTAAATTCTCTATAGGGTTCATAGAACACTATTATAGCATTTGTTTAATATTTGAAACAAACATTTGTGAAAACCATCAATTACGGGGGAAGTGATTTATTTAGAATTATAATAATTTTGAGGAAATGTTAATACATTAAAACATTCGTAAAAAGGCTTTACTCTTACAAATTAAAAAAAACTATTCTTATTAGAAAACTTTTTGTGTTAAAAATGGGCTTAAACACCAAATTATTTTGAACTATGTATTGGTCTTGTAAATTTTAGTAAAAAAAAAAATTAAAAAATTTTTAAAATTAAATTTATGGACTAACTTCTTATGCTAAAAAGCTTAAGGAGAAGATATAGAAGATATTTGTGTAAATAGAAGATATTGTCCTTTTCAGAGATCGATGCCTAATGGAAGAGCAAAAAATTATGGGCGAAGAAAAGGTCTTGTTTAGGCGGCCACACGGCCACTAAGGCCATCTAATCTCTTCCTCTGTTGTTTGTCATCAATTTTTGTTAACTTTTTTTGATGACAAGGAATGAAAAATTTAATTTAAAAATGAAAATAGATGAAATAAAAATATTGATGACAAACAAAAGAGGAAGAGATTAGATGACCTTAGTGGCCGTGTGGCTGTCTAAACAAGACCTTTTCTTCGCCCATAATTTTTTGCTCTTCCATTAGGCATCGATATCTGAAATTAATAATATTTAATATTAATTTAAAATCCTTCTGTATATTATTTTCTAATATTTAAATGATATTTGCAAGCTTACACGAAGTAATCATAGCAAATCATTTTACTTAAATTAACAGATACACTCGAAAATATATAAAAAGACCCTTTTTTTTAAATAAAAACTAATTATCTTATCTGAAATTACTGGTATTATATTTTTTGATGTGCATTTGGTGTGCTTTTTCATTTTTCTGGCTTAAGAAATCAATTAAATCAAACCAAAATTTTATTGTGATGGAATTTGATCAGATTAGATATATTTGTTAGATTCAAGTTCTTCAATACATAGAACAATTGTGCCTTGAGTCCTTGCGTGCATAATCAGAAAATAAATAAATTAAACGTTCTTTGAGTTTGTTATCACTGCCATCTCATTTATAATATCACAGATGAAGCGAATGGGTTTCTACTTTCTCAAGGAGGATGGTGTTACTTGTAACAAGGAAGCAATCATTGTAAGAAATTCTCATTTAATCGAAATATTTTGATTATTTTAGTACGCCAATTCAATTGTTAAGAATGAAGTTCACACAAAGGGAATAACGTCCTATAGTCAACGCCAATTCCAAATTTATCAAAACATTGTTGATTACTTATATAATACTTCGATTGGTTCATTCTTAATGAATCGATTCTTTCTTCCATACGCTCATTTTTGCATGTTATCGGTGTGATAAACAATTTAATTATAGTACGGGTTATTCATTATTCTTTAAAGCTTATTTTTATTGTGGTCTAGGGTGAAGATTAATTTTTCCAATTACGATTTGATCATAAATATGGTTTCAATGAAATTTCCAGCGAGGTGGCACGATTAAATCAGAAAACAAAAAATTTCACAAACAGTCGCAAGTTTATTTTTAAATTATTATTATTTCAATGAAAACCGGCGACAACTTTTGCAAAAATCAGTTCTACATGTTGCTTATCACTCGGTTAACCAACAACCTATTGATTATACCGAGAGAATGATATTATTTACGACTAAACTTTAAATATGTTTGTTGAACAAGTCTTTCGATCTCTACGTTTTTGACAGCCTCTACACACTACTTCGTTTTCTTTTATCTGCCAGCCAGACGAGTAAATTTTCTTTATGCTTTTGCTATTGGCGCTTCAATTGTGAATCGATATATATATATATATATTAAGCCATGCCAGCCGAGGAAGTTAAATCAAACAGGATTGGAAGATGGTATTTTGGCGGAGTTGCCGGAGCAATGGCAGCCATGTGCACACATCCGTTGGATCTAATTAAGGTTCTCAATGATTTTCCAGTATAAATCAATTGGTTTCTTGTCGATTCTCTAAAGGTCCAACTGCAAACTCAGCAATCTGGAAAAATGAGCATTGGACAATTATCGTTAAAGTTGTATAAATCAGATGGAATTCTTGCCTTCTATAATGGTGTTTCTGCTTCGGTTTTGAGACAATTGACATACTCGACAACTAGATTTGGAATTTATGAAACCGTCAAAAAACAATTTCCAACAGGTTTTTGTCAAATAGAATTCATACTCGCTATGATTTTGTTTAGATCAGCCTCTTCCCTTCTATCAAAAAGCTCTGTTAGCCGGCTTTTCAGGAGCTTGTGGAGGTTTGGTCGGCACTCCGGCTGATTTGGTAAACGTGAGGATGCAGAACGATAGCAAGGTGTGATTTGTTTGTTCAGAAATATTAATATTGAATTAAAGCTCCCATTAGAACAGCGTCGTAATTATAAACATGCATTGGACGGTTTGATACAAATCTCAAGGAAGGAAGGCATCTCTAAAATTTTCAATGGTTTGTAATTTATTTATTGAATGCCAAATACAAATATACAAATATTAAAAAACGCGTTTTTATCCTAACATTTAGAGAATATAGAGCAATTTAGATATATTTTAAGAAAAATTGCAATATTAAGTGAAAGATAGTTTTTTTTATTTTCACGTAAAAATTAGAAAAGAAGTTAAAAAATTTGAGAATGTGCTATTGTCATTTGGCGTGTATATCGGTTACCATTGTCGCGGTGATTCTGAAGTTGCAAGTGTAAAAGAGCGGCAATCGTGAATGTAAGATTTAAAAACAGGAAATTGTCATTATATGTTGAGTTAGTCAATTAAAACTCTCAAAATTTAGGTATATTTAATAAATTTAACTGAATTGACTTTACCCATCCTTACTTGATCGAGTTTAGAATATAATTAATGGAATTTAATAAAAGATATTACAGGACGTGAGCCTTGTGAATTATATCAAAAGTAATATATATATATATATATAGAAAAAAGCTCTACGTAGTACGTGCTCTTAGAGCCGAAAAAATTATAAAAAACTGAAATGATTAGGTTTTAATTGTTGGTGCATTTTTATGCTCATTTTAAGCTAAAGGAAAACGTTGAGAAAATTTACGTGAACCATATATCAAAATCACAACGTAGTACGCGCTCTTAAAGCCGAGAAAATTACCAAAAACCGCACTAATTAGTTATTAATTATTTTTGATGCTCATGTTAAGCTCAATGAGCTCATCGTGTACAATCTTTTTTTAACTGTGAAACCTAATTATGTTTTTTCTAGTAAATTGTTGTAGAATGGATAATTTTTCAAGTGTAAACTGAAATGAGAATTATTTCAATTGTTTTAAATTCTAGGATACGGTAATAATTGATTTGGGTAATTAAAAAGAGTTTTCCAGGTTTTTTAAATGCAAAATGACACTGGTTCCATAATGAAAACACAAGTTTATAGTTTATTAATTATAAAAATGACTTTACATCGCTTTAAAGTAAACGATTTTAGACTCTTTTTGACAAAAAATTAAATTTATTTACTATTTAGCTTATTGTCTTAGTAAAGTGATTGTTTCATTGATAATTATTTTGATATATTGTCCTTTTCTGAGGTCGGTGCCTAATGGAAGAGCAATAGAAGAAGAAAAAATGATGGACGGCCACACGGACACAAATGCCTTTTTCGTCTATTCCTCTTCAATGTGGTCTGCCCATTTTTTTGAAAAAAAGAGTGACCGTCCAAGCGAGAACCTCATCCAACCCTAATTTTTTTCCTTTTTCATTAGGCACCGATCTCTGAAAAGGCCTATATTAATTTATTAATTATATATATATATATAAATTTCTGAGTAATTTTATTATTTTAATGCGCGATGTTGAAAAGGGAAAAGCGAAATTATATAGTCGTCGCCAAATACGATTACCACCGCAAAATGTAGCGCACTTTTTCTAAAAATATTATTTTTTCATTTAATTTTTATGATTTGTATTATTCTCCACATTTATTCCACGATTGAAACAACATCTAAAGCATATTCTTCAATTTATTTAAGCAAAAACGGTGTAGAACGAGCATAAACAAGAAAATAATCATAAAAATTAAATGAAAAAATAATATTTAAAAAGTGCGCCACATTTTGCTGTGGTAATCGCATTTGGCGACGACTATAAATAAATTTAAATCTCCACCACTGTCTCTCTGTTGCATGCGAGACCACATAACTTGTACCAAATTTTGTACCAAATTATGTGGTTTACCATAAAGTCATTCGATAAAAACGTTTTTAAAGAATTTCATTTTTCAAAGATTCTAATTGGAATAGGAGAAAATAGGGAAACATTATGGTCTCGTTTGACAAGCCACTCTTTTGTATCTCAAAAAATAGGCAGCACACATCGAAGAGAACGAGATGGAAACATCCTTTGTGGTCCGTCCAAACGAGACCAAGTTTTTTTCTCTTCCATTACGCATCGATATTTGAAAATTACAATAATCATAACAAACATTAAAAGTCGTAATTAAATTCAGGTGCCACAATGGCAACCTCACGTGCGGTATTAATGACAATTGGACAATTATCGTTTTATGATCAAATCAAACAAATGCTAATTGAAATGAAGGTAGCTGAAGATAATCTAACGACGCATTTTGTTAGTTCCATCAGTGCGGTATGTTAATTCTTTATTATCGCCATTAATTGGCTATATTTAAAATTTAGTTCACTGAGTCTCTGATTCTATTATCATCTCTATATTTGAATTGTTAATATTACCTAACGTTGTAGGCTAGTGCGGCTACAGTGCTCACACAGCCACTGGATGTCATGAAAACAAGAATGATGAATGCGCCACCAGGGCAGTTTAAGGGAATTCTCGATTGCTTCTTCTTCACCGCCAAACTTGGACCATCTGCCTTTTATAAAGGCTTCATCCCGGCCTGGGCTCGACTTGCTCCACATACAGTACTAACATTTATTTTCTTTGAACAACTGCGAATGAACTTTGGTTACTTGGAGCCAAAGAAATAAGCTATTTCGCATTATTTATATGTATTTTTAAATGAACATAACTATAGTCGATGAAGAACATTTTGATTTCTAATTATAGTTGTTTTATAAAATATGTTGTATTCTTGTATTTGTAACAAAAATACGAAGAAATAAGAAAGACAAAACAAAACATTAATCATCGTATGGGAATAAAAGCCTTAAAGTTGCCATCATTTTTCAGTTGTTTAATATTATAATTATGCTCAACCCCATATTTTTATTAACTGTTTCTATTGCGGCGGCTCTTGCTTATGAACAGGTAGTCGTTGTTAAGGGAATTGTGAACTGTCGCGGACAAAGACAAGCGGGCACGTTTGTGCAGCTGTATGAAGAGGATACGCGTAACATTTCGTCATTGATACGGTAGTTATTTGACTGTTTCAGTGCCATTTTTTGATGACGATGATCTCATGGGAGCCGAAGTAGCGGATAATCGGGGAGTTTTTTGTATAAAGGGGCATGCCGACGAAGTAAATGGCAAGAGTGGAAAATAAATTGTAAAGTTTTGTAGATCACATTAATTGAGCCATATATTTATATTGAGCATAACTGTGGTTATGAAGGATTGCACAAAAAAGTTTGTTGGCTGCATATCACGCTCGATTTCATTTTAAATTATTTTCTATTTTGGGATACGGTGTAGAATGGTTATACGTCATTGAGTTTCAAAAAAAAAAATATACAACGGACGTTTTTTGGTATTTTAAATATTTCTCCAAAAATTATAGAATGGACCTTTGTTACTGTAGAGTATATATTGTACTTTTCAGAGATCGGCGCCTAACGAAAAAGGAAAAATAAGAAAAAACGTTATGGTCTTGTTTGGACGGCCACAAATGACGTTTCCATCTCTTCCTCTTCAATGTGCTTTGACCATTTTTTTGAGAGACAGCACATATTGATGAGATACAAAAGAGTGGCCGGCAAAACGAGACCATTATATTTTTCTTATTTTTTCCTCTTCCATGAGGCACCGATCTCTGAAAACGACAATATTAATACTAAAAAAAGACAGTATCCATTTAATTGATCGACAATTTAAAAAATGGGAACGAGTAATTTTCAATCGATACTGTAGAATTGTTTTGTAAGTATACAGTAATGAATAATAATGTATCACACCAAATGACAATGATGATTTGGCAATTTATATTGTCGAAGTGCAATAAATTGATACATAATTTTAAACATTTTTTGCCTCGTGTATCAAATAATCAAAACTCGACAATAAAACTTTTCCATTTGTAATTTTAAAACTAATATAAATTTATCTTAAAATATCACTAACACATAAAATTTTGAGGATGTAAATGGTTTCAATGACTTTTATAAGCTCAAGTTTTTACAAATTCATTTGAAGCTTTAAAATTTCAATAATATAGAGTTTAGTTTAATTCTACACATTTATACTATCGCTTTATGAGCCCATAACCGTTTCTCTTAAAAATTTACCGACTTCTGATTATGGCTCTACCGTTTTAAAAAATACAATAAACATAGTGTTTTGTAAAATACTTTTATTAAAAGCTTATTTGCTTAGCAAAGATAGTCGGAATGACAGTTTTTGAATTTCGGTATCCGGAATTCCAGCAGTACCTGCTGTTAAAGTAAATAAGAAAAGTTAACTTTTGAAATTCAGAATTAAAATACAAAATAGTGAATTCGGAATTGAAAAATGACCGGAATATTGAATCCGGAATTTCGCCCGTCTCTGACATTTGGCTTAGGAACGTCTTTCAATCCAGAAGAGAGCCTAATTCATAGTTATTTTTATAGTTTTCTTTTTTTCATAACTATTTTTCGTTATAGTTTTCCACGTATAAGTAGCCATGCTAACAAATAACTGTGAATTCACATTTAATTTTCAATCAACTCCATTTAGTATTTTGTTTTACATTAGAAAAATAGGTTTAGGGGTTGATATAATTTCAATTAATGTATCAAAAAATTAAAATTGGAGTTGATACTGTATGTCGATTTATCTATAAGTATTTTCTCTTCTATATTAGGTAATTTAATGATAAAATAAAGAAAATGAAATTGAGTCAATTTCATAATTAAATTCTTTTATTACAAAAATTAATTTTAGGTTTTCTATAAACACGTTGTTCCGGTGACGTTTGTAACCAGTGGAAGTAAAGGCAAGAAAATATACCACATGGGCGATATTGAACTACTAGATAAAGGTATATGCTAATGGAAATCTTAATTTTGTGTTGTTTTAATATTTTACTACAAAAGAATATAGGGATAATTTAAATCCCAATACGTCATTGTAACATTTTGTTACACATGGAAACACCAACTATTATGACAATAAAATGATCTCAGTAAATGTACGCAAATCTAAATTTTTTGAAAAATATTGATACTTTTAAATAGTTTAAGATAAGCCTAGTTAAATTCATGTGAAACATTTTTAGTTCAAAAGACGCAAAAATTTTCAGACACGTTTAAAAATCGGACAATCTTTATTTCAAGTTCGCGTGCAGAGGATACTGTAGAATTAATTATTTCTTATTTGAAATAGTTCGAATAAAATGAAAAATGTTTAATTATTGCCCTTTTCGGAGATTGGTGCCTAATGGAAGAGGAAAAAATTAGAATGAAATGAGTTTGAGTTGGACGGCCGCTCTGTTTCTCTCATCAATGTGTGTTGTCTCAAAAATGAGCAGCACATATTGAAGAGGAACAGACGAAAAAATTATTTGTGGCCGTCCAAACTAGTATTGCATTTTTCTTCCTTTTTTGCTCTTCCATTAGGCACCGATCTCTGAAAAGGACAATATTTAAATGCGATTTATCATTTATTAATGTCCACTTGTAAGTTAAAAACTAATTTTTACGTAAAATTCTTAAAAATATTTCTGTGTTCTAGCTTTAAGTGACTTTTCTGAGCGCCTATTACGAATTCATTTGGGTTAAAAATTAGCGTAAATTAGACTAAAAAAAGAATAATAATTAATAACAATTTAATTGAAACTTTCTGGTAGAATTACTAGGCGAAATTTATTTTTGATAACTTAAAATACATTTCCAGATGCACCGATCCAAAAGTTCACAAAACGTCCATACAGTGTCAAATCGAGCGAGGATATGATGCGCCAATGTATTCCACTTTATGCCCAATACAAACTTTATTACGAAAAGCAAATTTTCGACTCGGACCGCACAGCTTCCGTCATATTACCGTCACAGGTGAATGAAGCTGAACGCGTCGAGTTAAACGTTCGCGACAATGTGATGGAGCGCACTTCTCATCAAAGCGAATATTCCTTAAATACAACTGGTTTGAATGCTGAGTTGATGGATTATGTTGGACAATTTGTAGATTCTCGCACACATTTGACTATTGTTCATGATAATGTGTCGAGGAAAACCGAAGAGGAGGTTAATCAGAGGCATAGTGTAGTAGAAAGTGAGCAGCAGAATTTGGAGCGCAGCAATGTTCAACAAACAAGAATTAGCACGGAAGTCATTGATGAAGGTAGTTTTTGGAAATTAAAATTTTAAGTAACGCTACTTGAGGGAATAATGAGTTTTTTCTTGTTAATTTTGCAAAATTTAAATTGCATCTAAATTTAAAGTTAATGATTAAACTTTTAGAAAGACAAAAAGAAGAAAAGAGAAGGCAAGAAGTTATTCAAAAAATGATGGAGCAACGACGCATACAAGAAGAAGAACACCGCAGAAGGTAAGTTACTTTGTGAATATTGCAAACTTTTTGATCCTATTTACGGTTTCAATAAGCTAGTTAATATCTTTAAAAATATGATTTTCTAAATACAGTAACAATCGTAGTTTTTTTCAATAAAAAAGTAAATTACACTTAGTTTGCTATGTTATATCATGTTCCCTTTCAGATTGGAAGAATACTATGAGCAGGAAAAGAAACGTCAGGAACTAATTGCTAAAAGAAAAGAAGCGGAACTGAGTGTTGAAGAAAGCAAAAAGAATGAAGAAATCGAGGTACAAAAGAAGAATCCTTGCCGACAATATCCAGTATTCAAGAAGGTAAATCTTTCACGCAAGTTCTTTTGTTATGTCATCAGATAATAAAAGAATATTAAAAGAAAATCTAAGAACATTTATTTCACGTCAATGTAAGTTTTGGAAGTTTCCATAAAGCTTATGCAGTCAGGAGTGGACCAATTTTAGCTTATATTTAAGAATTCGTTGAAGTACTACTAAATTTTAAGAAATAAAGAATCCTAAAATTCAGAATATTTATAACCGCTTTTTGTTATTATTAAAACTAAATTAAATACGCTATACTATTCATTTAACGACAGATAGACGTTGCTTGTAAAATTAGGTACCGAAGTTTATCAAAAAATTTACCAGCCGAACGCGATATTTAATATAACGGAAATTAAATCAAGCAAATATAATTTAGGCAGACTAAAGGGAGATAACGATTTTCCGATATTCAAAAGTGTCTGAAAATCTGCTCGTCTTTTGAACAAAAAATTTCTTACATCAGTTTGGCCAAACTTTTCTTAAGCCATATTAAATGTTCGATTCGTACACGATTCACGAGCTCATTTTATTTGCAAACCAATTGGCGTGTTTAGGTATAGACTGTATAATTATTTTATAAATATTATTAATATCATCAAGAGGGAAAAATTCGATGAATCAGTGAATATTTTTTAAGAAAATTGTTCGGAAGTGCAATTAAACTGACCGATTTTGTCATGTTTGTCTTGAATTTCTACCTAAGAATGTTTAATTGTTTTCCAAACCAAGTAACGAAGTTTTTCAAAAACCTACTTTAAATATATAATATAATGTAACGCTTCAAGAGACCATAATAAGGTTAGCGGTCGATCAGTCAACCTTTCTAGCAGATGGTATTATTAACATGGATGGTCTTAAATTGGCCGAACTGATACGTGCGTTATTGTAATCTATGCCAATACCATAAAATATTAAATAAGATAAATTTATTCAACTCCTGTTTTGCTTTTTATTTATTAATTTACAGTATGTGTGAGAGCCATGAGAATATAATACACAATTGAACCATAAATTTAAAAAGTTCGAAAAAGCGGTATAGGAGAAGAATAAAGTAGATATCGTTGAAAATAAATGATGAAATAAAAATTACGGTAATGGAGCAAGGTAAAAGAACAACAAAAAGATTAAGAGCTAATTTCCATTCCCACTAAGCAGGGAATCTGTGGAGGTCGTTTGAGGCTTGCAAGGTCGTTTGAGGGTTTCAAAAAACTTTCCTAGTCAAATAAGGTTTTTAGATAGTAAGACGCGTTTATTAATTTGGGCGTAAAAACTTACTTTTGATTACTACGTAGAAATTCAAAAATGACGCTTAAAAACGCGAAAAATTTAGTTTTCATTTGGCGTGTAGCAGTTTTTATATCGATAGAATAACAATATAATAAATCAATTAGGCTTATAGTTATGTTAATTTCTTATTGTCCTTTTCAGAGATCGGTGCTTAATGGAAGAGCAATAAATAAAGGAAAATGATGGACGGAAGAATGGCCGTCTAAACGAGAACCTCATTCCATCCTAATTTTTTCCTCTTCCATTAGGTACCGATCTCTGAAAAGGACAATACTTATAGTTAATTTCTTAATTAGACATCATTTAATACTTCTAGAATCGAAGTTTCATTAATTTTAACTGAACTACTCTTTCTTTTATGGTAACACACGGGACAACATATTCTGTATGTTACATAATGACAATATTTTAATTAGTATCTCTCAGACAATTTATATTTTCTCAATTTTTCAGAGTAATACGAACGCTGAAAACGGTGCTCTTGTGTACATCGACGATCCTTGTTACAGATAAACATGCAACATTGGCTATTTTTTTCACTGAATTTCTATAAATAAATTATCGACTAATGTATGTGAATAACGCTTGTTTAGAATTATTATCATTATTATTGATATAAATTGTTATTTATCTTTATTATTTTGTTTCTTTTTTCTTGTTACTCATTTTTATGGATAATAAGCAGAAAATGATTCTTAAGATAAATCTATTTTGAGTTTTCCAATATTTATTGATTATTTTAAAATTTCATCAACCCCCGACCTTCCTGAATAGAATAATCTTTGAAACACTAAAAATATTAATCGATTTCCAAGTTTCTCACCAATTAGGAGTACAACAAAACCAATTCACTTTACCATTTAAAATTTAACAATAAAAATTGTAAAAATTAACGAAATTTACGTCAATGAGAAAAAAACTACTTCAGAACAATTGAACAATGATTACCTCAATGGACAGCTTCGGGAGCGTGCCAAGTTGCATAAAACCTGTCCGGTATTTCGGCCAGCCCACTCTTCTTGAACTGGCCGTTTATAATAATAATAATTGAATTTCGAAATCGCCAACTGTTCTCCAACTAAAGTCACTAAAGCCAACTATGTTGAGAAGAAATCATCTCATTATTCTCATAACTTTCCTAATTATTATTAATGAAGCCCGCCGGACAATAATGCCCAAAATTGAGATAAGCATGTTACTAGAGGGCCTCAACTCGGAAGAAGTGGAAACATATCTAAAACTCAGGAGGAAATCGAAGCACGAAAATTCCAATGCGACCGATATATCCGAAGTCAACAATTCCACAGAATTGCAAAACTCCACAACCGAACTTATTAAACACATAAAACAGGAGGAAGATTATGAGGAAACGCCGGGTACCACATTGATAAGTGATGATTATACCGAAGAGATTACCACACCGTTTCCCATGAGCTCGGCGGAGCCCTTGACACAAAAGCCATTACTTTTGTCTGAGTTTGCGGCACATTTGGCTGATAACATTCAGGCTACTACAATTCCTCCATTGCCTCTATTTCCAACACCGAGGCCTACTGTGTTCACGTCAACTCCAGATGAAACGTTTCCGTTTATGATGTCAGCTGCAAAGGTAAATTTTTATGGGTTCTTTCTTTAGATACATTAGGAAATGTTTGGAATTTTTTTCGGGAAATACGAAAACTCTTCTTCTTGCTTTATTTGTGTAAAAGCCTTTGACGAATTGTAGAATCTTCATGTTGAATTCGATTTTTCGTATAATTTGATAGTATATTTGTTGTTTGTAAAAACAATTTTCATCATTTAAAAAGAGTTTATCTCAATTATTAAAAAAACCTTGAAAAATTGAAAAAAAATTGAAAAAAAAAATTGAAAAAAAAATTGAAAAAATGTAAGACTTTAAATCTTCATTAAGAAGCACATATTTATATTATAAGGTACTTTTTTTAAACTAAATTGTAATACTTGATTACATTTCGCAAAATTGGTTTTTTCGGGTGGTGTCTTATAATTATTAAAATAGTAGCGCGATTGTAGAGTTACGGTACGTATTCCGGATCCCGCTTATTTTTAGAATTTGAATTCCGGATTCCGAAAATTTATTTTTTAATTCCTTATTCAGAAAATTCACTTTTCACGTAAACGAATTCCGAAATTGAAAAACTCCCAGTCTGCTCATCTCGATATTAGAAAGTTAACGTTTTTAAATTTTCTTTAAAATGTAGTCTACTTTTATTTTTTTGAGCTATCACAGCTTCCCTTATAGTTCATATATTGTAATTTGAGTTATTCTGTAAAATAATTAAACTTTTAAAAAATGTTTCTTCTAAAACCAAAATATTAAGGAATTCATTCGCCGCTACCTTTCTCCTGAACAATGGAAGAAGCTTCGAATCTTGTTGAAAACAATCAAAGAAGTTGGTGGAAGCCGTGCAGACATTCATAGAGCTGCCACTTCATTCATATCCCGGGTTAGTTATGATACGAATTTGCCATCAACCACAAATTCAGGTAATATCAAAAAGCGAGATGGAAGAAATCACCAAACGAAAACAAGAGCTTTTCCAAACATTCAGTCGCCGATACTTGGAACGAACAAAGAAACACTAAATATTTTCTCTCATGAATAAATAAAGAGTTTTATTGTAGACTAGTAAGTAATAAATTAGTGAGTTTAAAGCCACAAATCATATAATGTACATGTAAACTTAGTTGATTTTCTTGCAACCGGGAGGATTCTCAATCTTTTTCAATAGAGTCAACGGCGCTATCAATAATAGTGCTCCGAACAAGTAACAAGCTGTTGACCCCATGAGCCAGAAAACTGAAACAAAGTCAAATCAATTATTATTTTTATAAGGGCTCACTTACACGTCGATGCGACGATAGGTCCGGACGCTCTTGCCAAACACCCCAAGCTTCTGAATATTCCAGCAAGCATTCCTTTCTCGCTTTCCGGGTGCACAGCATGCACCAGCGATGTCAGGCAACTAACCACCGTTGCCGAAGCGATGGCATAGAAGAACAGTCCCAAGTAGAGAACGATGGTAGATTTTGCAATGGCGATCAATAAAAACGCCGGGATAGCGCATCCAATTCCGAACATTGCCACATTCTTTTGCCTGCAAAATTTGATTTATTCTCCAAAAACGATTGATCGCACTTTTCAAGTGGCGTCTTCCGCACAATTCTTCCTTGAATTGGCAGCATTAGAAGACCAGTGAATAGATATAATTTGCCTTGTTCCATGCTGCCAAAATCAAAACGTAAATGCGTCAAGAATGGCAATGTAAACTCGAGTCCAGAATACAAGAACAAAAATATAAAGTAAACAATTCCAATTTGTTGCATTTTAAGTTTCTCTTAAATTAAAATCAATCGATGAATCATTTA
The DNA here is from genome assembly GCA_963931815.1 of Caenorhabditis plicata. Lineage (NCBI taxonomy): Eukaryota > Metazoa > Nematoda > Chromadorea > Rhabditida > Rhabditidae > Caenorhabditis > Caenorhabditis plicata. The sequence continues at coordinate 4,556,128 of OZ007493.1, read as the reverse complement.
TCCGTGGACTTACGTCTTGGTGGAGCATTGACGGCTGAAAATTGAAACAAATTCCTCGGCATTATGAGCTGCTTTCGTGTTTCTTGAATGCTCTCAATTGTCTTCTGCTCTTTATAATCAAGAGTCTCTGGTAGGAAGAAAATAAACATGAACTCAATCACCGAAAGAGCTATTGAGAATTTGGCTGGCAGCTCAAACGGCGCATCCTACAGTAATCGAATCAATTGAAAGACAAAATTTCGCGCAACCAACCGCCGTGGCAATATTCGAAAAATATGCGCCAATCATGGGTCCAATTAGAAAACCAAGCGAATACGATACGCCGATCATGGCCATTCCCTTCGGATGGTCTTCCGGCGTATAAACGTCGGACACGATTGACACCGCCACATTCACGTTGCCCTTGCTCAAACCGCCGAGAATCCTAGAGAGCACGAATAGAGCAAATGTGTCGGCTTTCATCCAGTTCTATAAGAAGCTAAATATTTTTTAGAGATTTGTTTATACCCACAATGTATGACATTACTGTCAATATACAGCAAAGGCTAATTATTGCTCGTCTTCCATAAATGTCAGACAGTGATCCCAGAGTTGGTGAAGAAATGAATTGAAGGGCGCTGAACATGGATCCAAGAAGACCTTTAACTTGTATTTAAAATCCCTTTCTATGTTGGTGAATTTAAAACCTCCAAAAAACACTTTATCGTAGCGCTCATTGTGGGGCACTCCAATGGCTGTTTGGAAGGATTTTAATCCATTTACACTAAAGTCGTAAAGCCAATCCTTAAAGAATATAATAATTATTTCAAAACTGCTCTCAAATCATACCCGATGACCGTCCTTGGAATAATAATTCAGAATAGTTGGAAACAAGGGTAATATTGATGTAAATGCCAACATATTACAAATCAATGATGGTATCAGGAGCATCATTACCCTTTTCCGGTTAACGGGACCTATTGCGCTCATTGTTAGAGCTGTAAAAACCTGTATATTATGGTCAAACAATGCAAATATTGTAATATAATACACGTGAGAGTCACAAAATTCGTTTCATTTTTCAAATACTGATCACTCACTTTATAAACAATTTTATCTACTTTTTTCCTATTTCTTGCTCGAACAAAATAAGAAATAACGCTAATGTGTTTTGGAATCGAATATAAAACGAAGGAAAGAAGGACAAATTGTGAAATCGATGGACAGATGAGAAACGATTAAAGAAAGGCAAAGCGATCTTTTTGAAAAAAGACCGGTTGTTTCAGCTTTTATTGATCCATGAAATGATTGATAGTACGATTTTATTATAATATACATATACTTTTTATGTTAATCATATGCAGAAAATAGTTGATTTATTCCAACAAGTACACCATATTTTATTTAAAAGTGTTTTTATGGTAAATATAATCAATTAGTACTATTGAAGGTTAGCATATTTAGAAAATGAAAAAAGAATAAAAAACAACTGATTGTTTGTTAATGGTAACGGATGAGTGTGATAGAATTAGATGTAATTTAGATACCAATATGAATACGACCTTGACCAGTCTATTTCCATTCCTTTATAATTTGCTTCAATCCTAAAACAATTTAATAGTAGAGTTGAACTTTTTTAAGACTGTCTATATAACTTCAAACATCTATCAAATTAATATTAAATTATTTTATACACGATTGTTCGAAAGTTGCAGAAATTAATTTAATTAAATTCAATTTACTCCAAAATCGATACAAGTTTACTAAATTTAATGAAAGATTGATAGAGAAATAAAGAGTTTATGATAATTGTTTGCAAGTACACTGAATAAAAATAAATATAATTGACTATAAGAATAGAAATTAAATTATGAGGTCAATGAGCATCAAAATAAAATCATTTATCAGCCGAAATTACGGTAAGCAAAAGATTAAAAATTCGAATGTTTTTATGTGTCATCATAAATAATATTTGTCGCGAAATAAATATCGGTTGATAGACGGGTAGATAAGCGGGAACATGACATCATAGAGCGTAATTGATTATGTGCATATGCACACCAACCACAATAAAAATTACTGCGTCATTTATCTTAATCTAGCCATAGGAATTTAATGATACATTGATTTTCTATCTTAAAATGTTAATAATTTAGTTTTATTTTATTTTTAATGTACACGTAAATCATTTTAATAAAATTCACTATTTTGTAAAGAAATACATGTAAACATGTAAACCTCTTGTAAACATTTTGATTCCTTCCGTCATATTCATTTGATTAAATCTTTTGGAAACTCTCATATGTAGGTGTTTAATACCGTTGCATGCCAGTCCCCCGCAACCCGGGTATTTTTCTAAAAAAAAAGAGGATCCCGGTCCCGGTCCCGTGACCCGGGTAGGGAAAAATTGAAGTCCCGAGACCCGGGTTTTGAAATTTTCATTTTTTTAAGGTCCCGCCAGCCCGGAATTCCAAAATCCCATCACTGTTTTGCGCCAACTCGTATGGTAATGAAATGAGCTCCGTAAACGTGCCTAGATATAATTTCAAAAGTTTAAGAAAAGAATATCAAGAGCAAAAAACTTTAAAACCTTAAAAATCGGAAAATCGTTATTTCCATTTGCGAGCTTGGTGGGAGCTTGACTTAATCTCCTTAGCACCAAAATATTTCAAAAATGTAATTTTTCATCGGATTTTTCCCTCTAACAATTTTGGAATAAAATGTTCTCTAACACCAATGAACATATTCTTTATTTATTATTCAGCAATATAACATTTAAACAATATACATTGTAAAATGTACGATATATCATTTTCCTATTGGAAGAGGAAAATTTAGAATAACATGAGGTTTAGTTGGAGAATCTTTATTATCCACTAACAATTTGTTAACATTTCAAGGTGTAATATTGAAGATTCACACATAGTGGCACTATAAATCTATACTACTTATCCCTTGCTCCAAATGCGTCAAACTTTTCAAACATATTTCAATATTTACTACTGACTTCGAATCTCGGAATTGCAACTGCTAAATTTATTAATATAATTTCGAAGCTGGTTTTCAATTTAACCTTCCTAAACTTCCTAAATTTTAACTTTGATTATAGTATTTAAACCAGAGATGAGAGTGATTTTTCCTAAAAATGGGGTTCCGGCTCTCCGTTTTTTAAAAAGTAAAGTCACTGACCTGGCCAAGGATCTGTGGTTTTGAAATTTTCATATATACGGTCCCACCCGCCCGGAACAAAAAACGCTGATCACTGGTTTATACCATCATTAAACTCAATATCAAGTTTCCACTCAAATCAGTTTGCAATAGCAATATCGATTTAAACAAAACTATTTTCCAGAAAATTTTCAGACATAGGGTATAAGGAGAGTGGAGATTTTTAAGTAAATCAATATTACAAATATTTCTAAAAAAATAATAGTTTATTAGAAAATAAAAACAACAAAATGAATTATTAAAAGAACATCGAATCATATATAGGAAAGAAGAAAGAAGAATACATATGAACAAGTTGTTTGTTTAAAATTATTACATAATTAAAATAAATCAAATATTCAAAAAACACAAAACAACTGCTAAAACAATTATAAACGGAGTTATCGTTCTATCGGCTGTGGCATTCGTTGACAACGCTTCAGAACTCGTTTTTATCATGTCTGAAAAAATACAAAAACATGGATTGTCCATTAAATTGTTGTTATATAGATAGATGGATACATATTAATTCAATAAACAACAACAAAAACAAATTGAAACTTTTAAACAAGCATTATAAAGAGCATGCACTCACGAACCATTTTCACCATTGGCTACCCTGTTAGAAGACCTGGAATTAAGATATCATTGAAGATTTGTTTTTGTTGATTATTTAAAACAAGCTTAATAGCATAAAAATAGGCAAATATAATATTTTCTTGTGAATATCTTGCGAATATTTAAAACAATTTATTATTATTATTATTTAAATTATTAATCTCATTTTCTGTCCTCAAATTATTGACAGTTCGAGGTAACTAATAAAACAATAGTAAAGAGTAATGCAAGCAGAAAAAGAGATTACAAGTAAGCAACATTTCTTTTAATAAAAATTTCCAAATCTCATCATTATTAACATGCACAATAAAACATAATTCGGAAAAATTTCATGCAGGATTCTTTCTAATTATTCAAACATCCCAAAAAAAATCATATTAAAACAAAAAATAATCAAAAAAATTCTCACAGCGCATGCGCTTTTTCTAACAATGGCTTCAGTTCTCCCTTATCATCGATCGCTTTTGTTTCATCGTGACCACCAATGAAATGACCGCTGATAAACAATTGAGGAACCGTCGTTCGACCCGATAAGCCTTTCAGAATGTCCTGCAAACAGCTAAAGTTCATGTGAACTCAGCAATATTCTACCTGCATTTCCTTGGGCTTTTGTGATAAATCAACCTCGATGATCTTTAGATCATCAATCTTGTAAACTGATAACAATTTTTTCAACTTTCTGCTGTATGGACAATATGTTTTACTGTAAACAACCACCTGTAAACATCTTTTTTATAATATTTTTAAAATAATTTAATTGTGCACACCCCTAATGTTTTACATATTTTTTTACATACAGACTAGTAAAAATGGCATGTCAACTTATATGAAAATGACTTATATATTGTCGTGGTGTAGGTTGATGAAAAATTAGGGGTAAAGGAGCATACCGAAAAAAAAGATGGTCTCGCTTGGGCTGGTGTAGATTTAATTTGCAATTTGTTTATTATTTCGCTTTTTTTCATCACAATTTTGTTTTCTCTTACTAAATTGGTTGTTAAATCAACATAATAATTATTATAATAAAAATTTTAGGTATAATTTATTATATTTAGGATCGAAATAATAAACAAATTGCAAATTAAATCTACACCAGTCCAAGCGAGACCATTTTTTTTTCGGTATGCTCCTTTACCCCTAATTTTTCATTAACCTACACCACGACAATACCTTTTCTTATTTACCCTAGCTTCATTACTAGTTTAAAAATGTAATTTCAAGAAAATTACAATTTTTACGCTTAACGCATTTTTACAATCTAGATTATTTTAAATCAATATTCAAAATGTTTTATTAATTGTACTGTCCTTTTCAGAGATCGGTGCCTAATGGAAGAGGAAAAAATAAGAATAAAATGAGGTTGTCGTTTGGATGGCTTGGGGCCGTGTGTCCGGAGTGAGATTAAACTCACACGAATGACGAGGATCGAACTGCACGCCAACTGGAAATAGCGATTTTTCGACGCTAATTTAACTAGGCTTGTCTTAAACTATCTAAAAATATTAACATCTTGTTGTAAAGTTAGCTTTGAGCAAGTTTACTGAGCTCACTTTTTCCAATTGGCGTGCGAACTGTGGCGTAGACGTGACTGTGTTTACGTATTAAATGCTAACTTGTTTTGTACTGTTTCGAACTATTTTTCTTATTTCGAATTTCTAGTGATTAATTGTCCAGTTGATCATCAAATAAATTAATTTTATCAATATTTCATTTTACGATAATAAGTAAACACAATCACGTCTACGCCACTGTTCGATCCTCGTCATTCGTGTGGATTTAATCTCACACGGGTGTCCCTGGAACTGAGACTATATTTTTTACTTATTTCTTTGCTCTTCCATTAGGCACCGATCTTTGAAATGTACATTATTAAAAATAAAATCGAACTATAAAATAACGTGACACTGTCGTCAAATAAAATGTCTACTACCTACATTTATATTTATTTTACAGATCCATTTTGTCTCATTTTGTCGGTTTAATGAATTATTAACGTGGCCGTTGAGACCACATTTTTAGCTCTATTTTATGAGTGAGATAGTGACCAACCCAAATCACCAGAATAGTGAATAATGTGATGATGATCGCGTACTGTCGTCAAATAAAATGTTAACTTCCATATTTCTCGTAAAATGTTTATTTGTCTTTTCTTGCTTATTATTCTGCGCCTTGTGAAATGCCATTTTATTTCACAAAAGTACGTAAACATTGTTAAAATTTTCACACTTATATCACGATACTTTGTGCCGGTTTAATAGCATTCTTATTTTATGAAATTTACATATGCACTTCGGTCAAAACGAAATTCCACCCTCAGTGTTTGTATTTTTCTCTGCGCGTTGCCTTTTGTGATGTGTTGCGTTTTTCTATATTCCTCTTCTACAATAGACGATCATTTATTTCAACAAATATAATTTAAAATAATTTAACGCGCAGACAACGATACATAAAATGAAGAGAGATATCGTTTTTCGTGGTTTTTTGACCGGAGTGCATATGTTTGCCCCTATGCTTAAAGTTATACATTAAAAAGAGTTTAAAACAAGAATATGGCCTTGTATTAATTGTTTAATTTTTTTTGTCTAAATGGTCGAAATATCAGAAGAAATCGAACGAAATAAACAATTTGTCTAGAAGAATCATACCTAACAACAATTCTTGAAACATAGTTTAAAGTTTTTTCAGATGACTTTTTAGATTTTTACATGAACGAATTTAAATATTTCTGCCCACATAATTGTGTAAACCTTATGGGAATGAATATCATCCATCATCTCCTTCTTCAGTTCCTTCATATCCTTATCTGTTTCTTTAACGTTCTTCTGAGGGACTTCAGCCTTACAGATCTAAATATATTACTAATCCACATTTTCGACTTTCGTTCAAACTTACATAAACTGATAAAAGTACCACTATTAAAATACGAACGGACATTATTCTGAAAAAAAAAACATATAAAATTATAAATAATATTGACAGTTAAAAAAAAACAATAAATATGCGTAATTAATATTATAAACTGAAGCAATTTTACTACATATAATTTTTGAGGCCAAGGACATTTATAGAGAACGTTAATGAACGAACGATTCAATTAATGCCGATATATCTCTTAACTTATTAAAGTGATAATTAATAGTTAAACGAAAGAAAACCGATTTTACCAAATTCCGTAACCATCTAACAACGACGATTTAAAACAATGAATGCCTTATTTTTGATATTTGCTGTTATTGTACGGCAACAATAGAATTGACCATAATTGATTTCATCTCCTAATCAGTTATGATTAAACATTGTGTGTAGTAGTATATCAAGTTCAAAAGAATGCTGATTGATGTTATTCGAATGATATCAATTATGCCAGTAGAAGAACCATCACCATAATAACACAATATTTGGAATAAAAATTGAGGACAGTGGTTATATGGGATTTATAAGTGAATCATAGAATAAAATCACGTTAGGCTCAAATAAATAGTACTTCAAAATTTAAGAATACGTGTTATTTGAAAAGAAGAGACGTCTCCAATTACTCGTATATTTTGTTTATTAGACTGTTTCTGAAATGATTAACATCACTTGATTTTTCCTTAAATAACACAATTCACCAACCTTTCGTAAAAATACTTTTGTAGAAAAAATCGAAAAATATATAATAGAAATATCAATAATCACAAGGAAAAAACTACAAATTGTGACAGTTCTATTCAATTTCAACAAAGGAAATGTTTCCTCAAATTAAATACGTTTTGTTTTTTCTTAATTTCTGTTTTTTGAATCATGTAAAATTTAAATCATCTGATTTGATAACTTTCTTTGAATCACATGCGACATAATTGATCTATAATGTTAAAGCGATTCTCTTCAGTTTATCAAATTTCAGTTGATCGTTTCTTAAAAATACAAAACCAACACAATCCATTTAAAATGATTTATTGAAATTTCAATAATTTTATATATCATATATAAATAATCTACATAATATGTTAGTCACAAGTATCGCTAGATAATATAATAATGGTAAGAATAATACAAAACAGAAACAAATTATATACCGGCAGAATACGTCGCATTTTGACAATGAATATTAATATTTGAACATTGTAATCATCCAAAAGAACTATTTAACATTGCTTTCCATAAACCCACAAGATTCAATTTTGTCTAATAATCATGGGATGCAAATAAAACATTCAATATATAACAATAAACATGATAACACTAAATCAATTCCAAGAAATTTACAATTATGTCTAGATTGGTTTTCAGACTACTATGATTTGAAAAACTTTATGACATCCTTGATCGTTCCACGACAAAGTGGGCAATTCTGGCTATTTTCTTTCAACTGAGTGGCACACACAAAACACATACACATATGGCCACACGTATATAACACACTGTTCACCTTTTCTTCCATGCAAATCTGAAAATACTCCATTAATCGCCGTCCTAGAAATCTATCTAATCCTACCAGACACTCGTTCTCATCACTATCTTCTTGCTGGCCATTTGATGAGGACGACGACGATGCTACCGTTGCTGGAGCAGATTCCATTTTCGGAGGTTCTCGTGAAGACGTCGTCGAAGCCAGAACTGACGCGGATGCTGTAGCGATGGGCGGTCTTGGCGCAGGGAAAGACGGTGGTCTACTAATTGGAGGTGTGCTCGTATCCAAACGAACAACATATGGATTTGACGGTCTCGACGGCGGTACTGCCGGTTTCTAAAAAAAACTTCATAAAAAGGACTATAAAAGTAGACTACCGGTCTAAGAGAAACTGGTGGTGGTGTTGGAACAATATCATCTCCCAACAAGTCGTCAATGAGCAAGTTTGACAAGTTTGCCCGAGTACTCGACTCCAGACTATCAGTTGATGATGATCCAACTAAACAATAAAACAATCAATCTTTTGTCTAGCATAAACCTATTCTTACTATTTACACGAAGTCCTGCACTTGGGCTGTTCGTCATACGGGGAGGTCGTGAACTTGGCACAGGTGGTGCTTCTCTAAAGTTGTAAAACAAAATAATATTTAATGTTTATTCTCCAATCACCTGACAGATCTCATTGGAATCGTTGAGGGCATTCTGGACACCGATGCACTTGTAGTCGACGGAGATGCTGTTCGATTCGCCGGCTCACATCCTAGCATTCGAATTGACAATGTTGATCCATATACATCAAAATAGAAATATAACTGGAGAGTGTTGTCGCAATGCAGGACTGTTCGTGCCGTTCCGTCATCCATCGCAAATTTAACTTCGCCATTGTCGGTTATCCAAAAGCTTAGCTTTGTACCCGCCTTCGGTTTGAGCGCAATATCCTTGATTCCGACCCAATAGTCCGGCATTTCGATCAAATCGGCCGAATCATCCGGTAGATTCGAATCGCGTAGTGTCATTGGATCGCAACACGTTAATCCAAATGCCAAGCCACCAGTGTACCGTTTTTCGGTAGCTTTAACCTTTAATCATTTGTATTCACTATTACGAACAATCATATTTTAATCACTCACCATAATTGTAATCTTCTCGTTATTTTTGATTGGTCGTTCTGTAAAAACGTAACCCTGTGTGTATTCGCGTTCGTCTCGTGTCGCTTCATTGCACATAGCATTAAGGGTTATGTGCCGACCGGTAACCCTATGGAACTTCATTGGTCCCGTGCTTGAAGCTGTAAAATATATTTAATTAAATTATCACGTGTTATAGTAGAAGAAAAACCTTCCACAGATGGTGCCAACCGAGATGTAGACGAATGCTCATCAAAAACGTTGTTGGATGGTGTCAGCACAACACGACTCGGTGGAGGTGGTGGTGGTGGTAATGGATCACGTCGGCTTGGGCGGAATTCACTAGCGTCTGAAAGATAACAAAAACTATGTTCAATGGTTCAAAATGCGCAGAATACTATAACTGACTCTTACTGGTTTTCAAATCAATCAAAAACGGAATGTCCATAATGAACTTGCAATAAAATAAAAACAGAAATCGCAATAATATCAAAAAGCCTAATTTTGCAGAGAAGAAATAATATTTGGCACTCCAAGAATGTTTCTGCCTAGTTTAATTCAACGTTCTTTTTTGGATTGTTTTTCTTACAATTCATTCATAGTATCTTCTTTATTTGTGGTTGTTTTTTCACTATCTCCTCATCGCATAGCGTTGGCCATCATAAAGAAGAGAGCGCAACAACGTTTTGTGACTCATGAACAAACAATATTCAATATATAGAAATGACAACTTTCCTTAGTGACCGGTTTCCCTTAATCAATTGGTCAGATTCCAGACATTGGCATGAATTCAGAATTAATTATAACTGTAATCTACTACTAAATGTTTAAAAATCGATAGGAAATCAAGAAAAATAATATAAGCGAAATATAATATTGGAAACGAGAATGAAACTTGCACACAAATGAATATATGCTCCCGTTCTTTCTTCTATCGACAAAACCATCGCAATTAACACTACGCACACTGTCGCCGAAACAACAAAAACTATGTTGAACAAACAATCCATAACCTTTAGATGGATATTTTATTTAAATATGTTAATAGAAAATCAGTCTCAAACAAAAATCGAAAATAAAATCGTTCAATTGTTCGCTTCGAAATGATTATTTAATTCTTCACTTATAGAAAAAAAAACGTCATAAGGTGATAAAATATAATTATTCGCAAAGTGCAAACTCCTGTTTCTAATATTTAACAGTCCAAATTGCACATTTCATTGATTAACAATTTTGATTAAGAGTCGACGTTAAACTACGTGGAAAAAATGGAAATAAATACAAACCTATAAATTCTAAAGCCACAGAGTTTCCGTAAATATCAACGATAAGCCACATCGGCAGACTTGTGTTGATTCCAGTTAAAAATAATCCCTTAAAATACTATATATAAACATGACCTTCTATTTTCAATACCTTTTGCATTCCATTTAATCCATAATAGAGCTCACCAGCTTGATTAACATAAAAATGTAACAAATTGCCTTCAACTGAATAACGCTCTGGCAACGCTTTCGCCCAGTAACCATCCTTTGCCGTAAGATCAGGGCACGCAAATCTATATATCAATTTACATTTCAAAATATTGTTTCAGTACTCACTTTGGGACAGGCATATTTCGAAATGTTTCAGGATCATGATTGGTGACGCCGAAACGGAGCACGCCCGACCAATTAATTGCAACTTCTTTTAATTGCAGGCATACGTTCTCATCTACCGCTACTGGCCTATATTAAATTGTCAAAAATTATATCGACAAATTATAATCAAGCCAACCTATTCGAAAATGCTAAACCTTTGCAAAAACTCTCCTTTCTCCTTGCAACTTTTCCTTTGTTCAATAAAACAACATTTGTACCATGTATTTTGTGAAATGCCAACGGCGGCTTATCATGCGTCGATGCTGAATACCATTAAAATGTATTCAAATTATTTGAATTAATAAAATATACAATGATTCATAATCCATTGAGTGGCGTCGTCTATTTGAAGGCCTTCAAAATTGTTTATAATATCTGAAAAACCAACAATCGCATAAGTTTTAAAAAAATGATTATTTCTTAATCATTCCAACGTGTTATTAATCAATAATAGAGGGGACCTTTGCAAAATTCAAATAGAACACACACTCACAAAAGATTTCACAATGTTGACGGAAATTCATCTCCCACTCATCTAGCATCATTAAAATTGAGATAGGAGTGAGCAAGAATATCAAGCATTATGAACGGCAGGGAGCCGCCAAATGATTATTACAGCATCTATTGCACATTATGAAAAATCAACAACCTCGAACTCGACTTTGGTAACGACTGAATCGATTTACAAGATCATCAATCGAACTGCAGTTAGAATATGGCCCGTCAATTAGTGATAATCGTGATGACGATCCAGCAAAAGACAGTGGTCGTTCGGAATTCCTCATCCGTACCCTATTTCGTGAAGCTCGTTCTTCCGGCAGATAACCAGATTCGCTATAATCCGTCACCATCGTTCGATGAATACTGCAGATATCCAACTAATGATTTCGTAATAACAATAATAAATGAAATTTATAATAAAAACCAGAAGATCCAAATAAAATTACCAGATGTGGTTGCAATATTCAAATAAACAATTCAAATTGATATGTTTTTAATTGATATGAGGCTAAAGCTCTTCGAGCAAACATGGGTCACACGATGAAACTGCTGATCGTCAAAACAATCCGTATAGCCACTGGATCATATGATCGCAGAGGTGACGTGTTGTTCTTCAAAAGATGTTCGGTCCGTAAATAGTCGCCTGATAGGCGTATCAGGAGCTTGATTTTGTGTTTGCTCACAACAAAAAAAAATTATTGTTATTATCTTCAGACAATAATAAACAAAACAATTTTAAAACAAGTGCTTTGTTTATCAAAATAACCGTAATATAATGACAGAAAGATCTCACTTAGAAAAATTTATGGATACTAAATGGAATAAATGTATAGTCGTTTTCAGGGAAATATGCCTAATGGAAGAAGAAAACCTTGTTCCAGCATTTATTTTAGAAAATCATTAGAAACAATAATCCAGTGAAAAGATATGAAGATAATGGTTATGATAAGTCAAACGTTTCTCAATTTTTCCTAAATACTTTAAACTAGTAAATAAACCTCTTTGATTTTTTGAAACAAAGATAATGGGGGATAACATTGGAATAATTAAGAAAAATGCTACTTATTAACAACGAAGATTAACATACCTTTGATTTCCCGAGAATTGTCGTTACCCATAACAAGTGCACAAGTGTAATTATACAAATAAAATTAAAATTAAAATACAACGAATGTGAGCCTGAAAAATGTAATATTTAAGGTTAGATTTTAACATTATAATAAATTGATAATATATTTTATTGTTTAAAGTACTGAATACAAATGAAAATAACAACAACAGCAATAATCAATAGCGTATTAAAATGATTGAAAGTTGAATTATTTTAATCATATATCGATTATGTTGGAAATCAAAAGTTTACTACAATAGATGGCAGAAATACGAATTTATTATTATTATTTTTTGTCTCGATTTTATCTTGCCCTGTTTTTGTTTGGCTGATTCATTCAGTTTCTCATCCTCGCCAATTGGTTTCAATGAGAATACGGCTAGAGTCGCCTATGCAAGATGCAAAAAGAAAGATACGTGAACATAGAAAGAGAAGATAGTCGGCTAAATCGCGTTAGAGTGTTCTGTCAATTTTCTACGCTATTTTATCAAATGTTACCTATCAATTTCAATAGGTTATATTTTTAATTTGAATAAAAATGATAAATTATTTGAAAAAAAAGACAAAAAATAATATAAAAATAACGATACTGTAGATAGTAACTTCTTCATTATTTTCTTGCAATAATACGTATTTTTAATGTTTTTGCACACCAAATGAATTCGTAAAAACAGTACCTCACTTAAATCTAAAATTTTGTAAAAAATTAAAGCGCAAAATATATTTTAAGAGGGATGTAAAATGATGCAATAATTAATTTTAAATTTTACGCGGAAATTAATAAAATGTGACTAAATATTAAAAAAATGGTAATTTTCAATTGCCGTGTTTTTGTTAAATAGCAAATATAGTAAATAACATCTTTTAAAGTAACTTATTTTCCCAATTGATTTAAAACTGGATTTTGTATTACAAAAGGAACAATTCAAATTCAATTCAAATTTGGGCTAATTTCTTCATTTTAAAACATTCATATCGATATGTATATATATGCATATCTTAAAAGAAAGAACTCGGATATATTTTCCAAGAGTAAACTCTACCTGGTATGCTACACATCCATATAATTAATCCATTAAAGTTTGTGGAATTCATTTTTATTGAAATGTTCCATTTTTTCCCAGAATTAATAACCCTAGGCATATGTTTTCTTACCGCAATAATTAAAATGTCTTTACATCCTCCTACTTATTGAGGATACTAATAATATATAAATGATAATTCTCCTAGAATATGTTTTTTTTTATAATCGTTCTAATCAAATAGAGAAAAATAAACTTTTCCACGGTGATTTATTTGACAAATATTACGTGACGCACACCAAATTAAATTTGTTTTTACCGTCGTGTTGTTAGTCCCTAAATTTAAGGCCACGCGTTTATTTACAGCTTTTTCTAATGTATTTTTGTTCGGTAAATAGTGGCGAGCATTCTAATAACATCATTAAATCGAAAAAAAAGTTAAAAAAAATGTAGACTGAAATATACCAGGGCATGACATAATTGGTGTGCATGATGCACAAGAAATGAACGATGAAGAACTATTAACATCTTCATGTTCGTCCATTAGACTTTTTAAAAATTAGGCCAACAAATTGAAGGAATTCGAAATACTATATCAAACTTTCTGCACCATAAATCGGAATTGTTGGACACGTTGCACATAAAAATTTTTTGAGTTAATTGGCGTGCCCGCTCAGCGATATTATCTAAATGTTGTTCTAGTATCTTAAATGAAATGCCGCCTAAACTATTCAATGTGTTTATTTTAAATTCACGTGTTCACCTTCAAATATTCTAGCACACGAATAAATAAATAAATGAATAATAGTCAATTGTAAGGACTCTGATTGTATTTTAAAGCGGTTTTTATGGATAATGTTTATGGAAAAATTAAGGTATAACTATCAAGACAGGATATATTATGCATGTTTTTTCTCGTTGCACTTAGGGGGCACCTTTAAAAAACCACGTTAAAGTTTCTTATAAATTTATGTGCGTAATGATTTATAGCTCAATTGTGTTAATTTAATATTTAGGCACGCCAACTGGTATCGTAATTAAATGAGCTCAGTAAACATGCTCAAGTTGAACTTGTTAGGAAGCTAATGCTATTTTTAGATAGCTTAAGGAAACCCTATTTAAACTGCCGTAATAAATGTTTTATTGAAAAGACGTCAAAAATTTTCAGACACGCTTAAAAATCGGAAAATCGTAATTTCCAGTTGGCGTGTTTAGGTAATAGTAATAAACAATATAATTGAAGATATGTCATAAAACACAAATTAATGTATTCATAGCAAAAAAAAAACAAAATAATTCCAGAAATAATGCAATGAGCTCGTTTTATGTAACAAAACTTTAAATCTACTTTAAATATGTATGTTTTCATAACATCAATGATTCATATTGACCTTTGTCCAATCAATATTGTTTGAATAATACACTGTTGACTGAGCATAGGAAGTATTAATATCGCAAATTCAAGAAAATTCATTAATAAACTTTTATTATATCAAATACCGTTTCACATAAACTTTCTAAGGCTAAATTAATGGAAATTGTAATTTTTTAAAATTTTTATTTTAACGCTTTCTCTTGTGACACCAACAAAGGTCATTCTTTTAGCAAATAAAAAAAGCATAAAAGAATTGTAACATTTAATTTATTACAAAACAAACTTCAAACATTTTATTGAAGAAAGTGAATAGGAAATTAAATACTATAGAAAAATATTTTTTCTTCTTAAATCAAAATTTTCTTATTAACTAACCGCCTTAAAAACAAATGAAAACCATCGCGAAGAATTTTCTAACTGATTAACGAGAAACCAAACGAGGACAAAATGGAAGAAAATAGTTTGAAGAAGAACCTTAAGATTGTAAGTATCATTGATGAATGTGTCCTCTACAGACTAAATAGCCGACGTACACAAGGAAAATTGTTATTAACGGATCTACAAAAAATGAATTATCATTTGGCAATTGTTTGTATTTAATTTTTGCTAAAGCCATCGTTGGATTTTAATATTTCAACCGGGTAAATTCTTACATTCTTATCATTCATGAATTAAATGTAAAAATTAACAGGTCAAACCCGCCAATGTGAAAATTAACTTTTAATGTAGACATTTTTATTTATTTACCCTTCTGACGCATAAATAAAAAAAAAGAAACCAAAAACAACACAAGAAACTAAGTAACGGATAGTAATAAAATTAGTAATAATATAACAAAAATAGGAAAATAGGTATAAAATACAAACAAAAACAAAGTGCTGCGATCTGACAGCAGCATACCCCTAAACTATGAAATTCTCCGACAAACTTTTAAATTATTCATTTAATACAGAACGTGCCAGAAAAACTTTCTAAGAATGGATTTCAACGGAGGAAAAATCTTTAAATTAATACCACTTTGATTTGTAGAAGTATTAATCGAAAATATTTTTCTTCATTTAACTTGATCCTTACTCTATAGGATTTATGAAAGAAACTTGTAATCCAAATGACATAAAGATTATTAAAAAATTATAAAATCGTCATTTCCATTTAACGTATTTCTATAGTTCATTCATAGATTGTCAATTTCAGAATTGAATCATTTGAAATTAGTTTATTTCCATTTTTAAATTTAAGAAATCAAAATTTTAAATGGCATCTTTAAGAAATAGATTTGTAATAGTGAACTGTTCTAATTTACAAGTAACTATCAGGCTAAATGAAATTGATAAAAAGATGACCTAAGAAGTGCCATTTAAAAATAATATTTTTAGAAATTTAATGATCCTGAGGTTTGTAAAAAAAGTTTAAAGGAACGTTTGTAAAAACGACGTAAAAATTAGCTTTTAACTTGTATGTGCACCTCAAATAATGTTTTTATATATTGCAAAAACGTCTTAATTTAAATTACTCTATTAATTGCTGAAATATCTATTGTTTTAATAAACTATAACACACTTTGTTTTAAACACCAAAAATTGAAAGGTGTTCAAAATTAGATATTAGCGATTCATGTAGAAACTTTCATCAGAACGCAGTAAGTTCTAACAACTAAAAAAAAAACAAACAAAAATGTCAGAATACATCAGCACGACTATCTCTGTAATAAAGTTATTGTCTAATTCTTCAATCTTTATCTGCGGTATTAGTAACTAGAAATATCGAAAATTCACTTAAAATTTTCCTGAAAAGCCCACGTGAAATTTTGAAAAACGCGATTAAAATGCGTTAACTCGATGTTTGCGGGTGTCGTGCATCTGTTATGTTTCCGAAAATTGTTTACGAATTTTAGGCTCCTCTAATTGTGATGTATGTATCCGAAGTATGAGTTCAAAGCTAACTCACTACTCACCTTGGAGATTATTTTTTAGTCGGTGCACGTCAATTTAAATGATGAAAATGTATGCACATTTCAGATACTTCTTTTTTCTAATGTTGAGAAAATTTTAGTTAGTCAAATCTAGTCACTTTGCCTCAATAGAAATCAAAATTATTCACGTGAAACTTCTTTATATACGTTTAAATTTTAAAAAATCATAATTTTCAATAGAAAGAAAACTTACTTCTATAGTTATATTAATTTGAAATTGTTTAAATGAAATAAACAGTTAGTCCAATAATATTACAACTTTACTCTACAGTAAATTATAAATTTAGGCAGTACAATATCTCGTAAAAGACAGCAATTGCACGTAGACATGGCGTGTGCATAACGCAATACCCCTCCAAATGTGGAATTACGCAATTTGTTCTATTTCATATCACTCCAATGCCAATAATTAGTATCTGCACTTTCCATTCTCCTTAACAAACCAATAATTCATAAATTTTTGCATAATTGACTTATTAGCCAAATCTCGAGCTAATTAAACTTTAATTCCATTCTTTGTACCGTAGTCGTCCCAAATATATTTTCGATTATTTTGCACCTTTGTTTACAATCAAATATTGACTTCGATGCACTTGATGAATTCATTGAGATGGACTCTTATTATATTGGTCAAGCAAGGACTAATTAAACGCGTAATAAATATTATTGCTCACCTGTATTATTCGAATTAACTTATAGCTAAATTATATATTTTTTTTACTTCCTTTTTGTTTTATTTTTCTTAATATGGAATTCTATTTTTTTTGCTTTGTTTTTTTTTACATCCAGTTTGAGATTGGAATAATAGTTAGGAAATGATATCACTTTTAAACTATATGGTAATTGACATTTTTTGAATGCTAAACAAAATTATGTAGATTTTTCTAAAACAATTCTAAATATCCCAAGATTTCCACGTTCTCGTTGAATATCTCTTTCTAGTTAAATAGTTGTTATGATGTTCTTTGTAGAACAATGAAATGTTTTTTAATGTATCATCGAGAAGCCGATGAGATTTGCTGTTCTTAATTTTCGTATTTTTCACCGAACCTAATTTAATTTTACTAAATAAACTACACTATAATCGTTTTCTGATATTTTTATTGCATGGAATGTTATACGCCAATGGTAAAATATGATCCGTCAATTTATACGGTCCGGTTCAATCTTTCAACTACAATTCTAATTAAATGAAGAAATCCATACCCCATTGAGAGAATCATGTAAAATATATATACGTAAATATGAAAAATGGCGTGAAACAGTTGAAGGGTGCCTTTTAATACGAAAGACCAGGGCAAAATCGAATATTTCAACTTGCAGAATGGTAATGTTACTCGAACAGTGATGTCCGAAATTCAGTTTAACATTCAGTATTGACCCCATTTTTTAATTTTCAAATCCAGTGTTTTAAATCATTTCTTAAAAAAAAGAAATTATAATAGTTTATTTACCACGTAATAACAGTAAAACAAATATAACGAAGAAAATAAATGTTAAGATGAATATATGACCCCGCAAGAGAAAATAAATTAATAATTTAAGAATAAATAAATAATGATTAGTACAATAAATTGTTAGGAATAGATTCAATAATATAATTAATATAATGCACATTACAATCAACAAAATATTAAATTCTTTCTGTGCGAATATCTAATATTGCGTTTCTTTTCGGTTAAATTCAGATTATTATAGTTTATTCCGGATTCTATTTCTGAAAATGTTCTATTCAGCCCATCACAGTTAGACAATGTGAAACGTTTAACCTGGGAGCTGAGAAAAGGTGCTCAAACAGTGTATATCAGTAACAAAAATATTATAAAGCTTATATCAAAATTTCGTGGCAAAAATTTAATTGTTTACGCTTTGTATGATTCCTTTAAAATTTGGAAATATCTAATTTTCATATAGTCTGCGTAAACATTTTCATTTATTATAATTGACAATAGAAAATATAAAAACTGGACCACTGTCTTATTTTTGAAATCATTAGGGTCTGAAAATTTTCTAAATTCACTTCTAATGCAAACTTACTGTGCAAGACAATTTTTGTGTGCACTAATAGAATGTCATCAGCTATCATCATGAAAAGTTTCAGCCTGAAACCGTTTGGATCAAAAATGTCCTCAGTAGTTAGATTTTCCATAATTTAAATTATCCTTATAAATCAAAATGGGAAAATGGGTGGAATTTCAAACAACTTGTAGTGTCATTATGAAAAATTGTTCTTGAAGGATAAAAATATTATTAGTCACGTTATTTGAATATATAATGCTTCCAGCGTATTTTACATTTTAATATATCATTACGTTGGTTTTAAGAAAACATAAACAATTTATCTCCGAAGTTTTGCGTGCAGTTAATGCAAATATCCAATTGTTTCTTTTCAGAGCCAATTTGGTCGGGAGTAAAACCATTATTTAATCAATATTTTCCATACGGCATATTTTTGAGCACCCAGTTTGAACATTCCATTTTAGTGTCTTTCAGGAACTCCAAAATTATATTATAAGATACAGCAAAGGAGCAATATTAAGCCCACTATTTGAAATTGTTCATCTCGTTGCAATCAAAAACATTTTCTTCATTTTTAGTTGTCATTTTTGAAGTTCCACGTAGAAATAACCAACATTTGTTACGAAAGTTTAATAAACTTTTCTTAAAATATTTACAAACCGTACAATTTAGCTAGATACCTTAGAAAGAGCTCGCATTTCTAATAGCGATTTTATAAGAACACTGTAAAAAATAAATATTTTAAAACTGTCATTTGAATTTGATATATTTTCTATATTAATATTAAAAAAAGTAGGTTCACTCAACCATTTTTACGAGCTTCTTGGCATCACTTCAAGCCTCTCATTTACATTTATTTTTCGGCCTCCAGACGATCTCTCAAATTTCAGCAAAAAAACAATATTTCAGTTATCTCCAAAATTGTCTGAACTCTTGCAGTGTGGCAACCCTTCTTTATAATCAAATTAACTCACCAAATTAGTATTCCATTGCATTTTAGGTGTGCATGAAAAGTTTCTAAAATCCAGCTGCAATTAATTCAATTCCTAATAATTTTAAAGTTTAAATCCATTACTGAATCCGGAAATGATCAAATTTCCGTCTTCGTTACATCTTCTTCTTTTAACGTAATGTTTATACATAAAACCAAAATGATCTTTCTTATTATAAATTAAGCTCAAATTCGCTTCTGAATTTAATTTTCCTTGCCAATAACAAAACAAAAAAAAACGTTCTTGTTATCTCATTGAAGTGTACTCGCCTACATCTGTTACTAAATAATATAATTTTGAATAGAGTCAATTTTATCTGCTAATTCTGCCTGATCAATGACATTCATTCATTTATCGTTTTGTTTTCATCATTCAACCGATTAAACGCATGACAACTTTGAATATCGCCCTTGTGAATGGTGCTGCTCATATTCATCATTTTATTCAACTATAAACATATTTTTGTTTATTCAATAAAGTCCAACGTTATTTTTTATTCGCTTTCTGCAAAATTAATTATTTTCGTTAAGGATCGTCCGACTAAATTATAAATGAACTGAAATAAATTATTTAAATATTCTATAAGTTCATATCTTTTTTGGTTTAAATTTTATCGCATCGCTTGCAAAAATATTAGGTAAAAGATGAATGTTTCGGGATTGTGGGTGGAGTAATAGCGGGGGCGGATTAATTTTATTCAAATATCTTTTTAAAAAAATTGGATCTTTTCCACTACAGCATACTTATTATTATTATTAACTTTTAATTTAATATTAAATATATTTTTTTGGGAAGAATGAGCATGAAAATAATTGAATTTTCCAAGATTATTCCACCAACATCTTTTGTCTTGTTGTTTGGCTGCAAATTTTGTACGACTAATTATATACTCAACTTGTATATATGCTCCTCAGGTATATCACTTTGCTGTGCAATTGAAAGTTTTAAGACAGATGTTAAACAAAGCAGCAAAAACCAGGCCAAATTTGGACTGGATAGTGTGTCACACTTTGCAAAAATAAAATCACATCATTTCTAATTCTTGCTCATTTCTATTTTATTTATCATAATCTCATTTAGTAAATGCCGATACAGCTCATTTCTCAATTTGTACCGAATAGACTTACGTCGCATATTTTATAATCATAATAAGATATTTCGAACTTTAATGAGTTCAAAATCATAGTTCTCTTGATTTCATTTTATTATTATTATTATTTAAATAATAGGTATTTTTGACTATTTCTAACTAAATGAATAATGTACCGCCTTTGTCAGTTTTTCACTGTTTTTCAAGGAAATCCATAACGTGGATTATTTTCCAATGTACAATGTTTTATCCAAAAAATTATCTTCAGCTATTTTTTCTCATAATCTTCGATAATCGGTTTTGGTGAGCTTCAGTCGTTCATCTACCGCAGGAAGATCCAAATTTGATTCAATTCGACTTATTCTATTTCACTTATTTATTTATTCAATTTTGCTTGTGTAATTATAATCAAATAAAAACAAAATTGAAGTGTAATATCAAGTGTTTACCAAAAATAAAAACAAAATAATAAATACTATAAGTTGATAGTATTCCAATTTCATCAACCATCATTATTATTCGTCATTTTTATTTTATTTATTCTTTGCTATTTTAACGAAAAAAAACTAATTATTCTTAATTATGTGTTTTAGCTACTTAAAAGACTATAATTTAAGTATTTTCGCATATTTTTTGATTCCAAAATTTAGACCAAATATGCTTGCAGTTGAATTTTTTCACCAAAAAATCTCCACCCCTGATATTCTAGGCCCAGAAAAAATAACAATAACAAATACAATTTATTATTGTCATCACAAAATCGCTTTTCCTTTGTTTCCAACGTTTTTTAATAATTCAGACCAGTTTTCAGACATATTCACGGTTCATATTTTTCGCATTTTCAAGCTGGTGCCGTCATTTTGTTGTTTATCACAATGAGCTGTGCACATTTCTGGATCACAATAATTTCCTTTCTTCTTCTCCTTTTAGTACAAGATGTTGACGCGATGCTTTTTTTGAACAAGTCTTCAATAGATGAGGATTATATTCACCGGGTGAGTGAGCTCGTCAACAATCTTAATTCCCTGCCATTAATGTTTCAATAATCACATGCTCTGGCATTAATTATACAATAACGATAAATCACGTAACAATGATTATATAACAAATGATCCTGATGTTTGATTCATTTTTCCAAATTATATCATCCGACTAATATTTCATTCGATTAACCAATTATGAATGCATTTTTTCTTTCAGAGAGCTATCGATGTCTGGCCCAAATACGATATATACAAAAGATTACGCCGGGATCAAGCAGAATCTATGGTTTGTGCTTTCTCTAATCACATTAACATGCATGAGCACCAAAAATAAAGAACATTTATCAATAACGTGCTGTTGTTGTTATTTTTGTTATTTATATTACTCATCATCTGATAACGCTTCCTGCCAATTTGTAGACTTGCAAATTCTCCGATATGGAATTAGTTCATGTTATCATGGATCGCATATGCCTTCTATGCCACGAGCTACAATCACATTATGCTCCAAACACTCGAGCCGAATGCAGGTAAGCCATCACGCATTGTCGTCCAACTGAAATGCATTTTCTCAGACAAAACTGCTTTAAAAATCCAACATTCAACGCGTGCATCAAGATCTTCTCCAACTCGCCATCAGAATCTTCACACTCCTCGTCATTAACAGGAGCATCTCCTCCTTTCTATTCAAATCAAAATGTATTATTTAGGAAGTAATCTGTGTATTATAATTCAGGCCATTATATTCGCCACTTTTTTTTAGAATGGGTTGAGATTCCAATCCTGATCTTTTTTAGTTCAAGTCACTAATCAAGACCCTTTTGTCAGTCAAACTATGATCTCGTTTCCCATTTCTTTGTTGTACGTTATAATGTGTAATCCATTTTTTGTTGTATTTATATATATATATATATCATTATTTTTCGATTTTCTGTGGTTTGCATCGCTACAAATACACTAATCCTTATTTACCTATTAACATTTTCTAAAAGAAAAAAACACACTGGATAAAAATAAATGTGCAAAATTAATGAAAAATAAATGAATCACTCACATTAAAATAACACACGTCTCTACAAAATCGTTGCCTTTTCCCAATAAATCTTATTTACGAGCACCTAACAGAATAAACAGTTTTTTCTACTGACCCCAATTTAATGTTTGATCTTGTGTTATCAGTTGAATAAACTTAAACTTTTTTGCTGGTAAAAATAACCAAATAAGCTAAATTTCCTTATCAGGAAGAATTGAGGACGGCGCGAGGAGCCAACCATCTTTTCCTCAAATGTTATTATTATTTTTTTTTCAAAATTCCTACCCCGACTACGGATTATTGATAAATAGGCGATTAGTTTTCAACACCATAAAGATCAAAAATAATTGATTTGTGTGCATGTAGCGATTAAGTTCAATCAGCTACATTTAACATCATATTAGTATTAAAGGGTGCAAAACAAAAAAGGCATGTGAAAATAAGTCGGATTAAATAACGTGATAATAATGGAAGGATTGATAATAAAGAAAATTAGTGAATTGATATAATTCGCTAATATCAAATTAATCTGCAAATAGTGCAACATTCTTGTACTCAGAATAAATAAATGTTTTTTGTTGTTTGTAGTCAATGTCTAGTTACAGTAATCCCGCGAAAAAATCATATAATTATTTATATTGTCGTAGTTCAATTATTATCAAAATCTAAGAAATTGACAATTCCAATTTTATTTTCATAAAACCTAAAAGTAATAAATCTGATTTGATCTAGAAATTTTGAAGAAATATAATGAAGAACAGAGAAATTATTAACCCAAATTGAACATTTGTTTCATAATCTCTTTGAGACCATTGAAAATAATTCAAAAATGATCAAATAGACCTTTCAATTTCTTAGATTTTGATAATACTTTATGTTTCGTTTGAAAGATACAATTTCGCGCCTCTGGTGACCATGCTGTTCTGCTTCTCTGATTCTCATTATTAGCGTTGTTTAGTAAAATAATTTTTGCCTCGTATGAAAAATCGACAATAAATAAATTTAAAAGTTAAAAATATTTTGGGAAAATGTGTGATAAGGTATTTAATATCTTTCACTTTCAAATGGAAATTATTTTGTTAAATAACTTATGATTGATTGAAGTTTTAACGATAAGAAAAACATTTTTTTAGAAAAAAATTTTTTAAATAAAAATTAAGCATAATTCTTTCAGTTTATGTATGTAAAATATGATATTGGCAAACAAATGATTTAATATTAAACAGTTATTTTTACAGTATTTTCTTAAAAGGAGATAAATTTCGTCATTTTATGGTATAGATTCTATTTGATGACAGCTATAAGTGATTTAAAAATGCTAATAAACACTTTACAAAGGACTTCTGGACTTTTAGGCTTGTTTCTCTTTTTCTGCAATTAAAAATTTAAGTATTATAATAATTCTAGAGCATATATACATAATAAGAATTGTCTTACTGAAATAGACAATTATTTCAATTCCAATTGGAGTAATAAAAATGTGTGCTCAAAAAGTACTTCTAACCTAACACTGCAATGTTTCAAAGCTATCTAAATAGTTTAAGCAAAAATTCCAATTTTACATGAAAATTTGATTTTAATTTTTTTGTGGAAAAAAATGTGGCGCAGTTTTTTAAATCTTATTTTTTCATTTAATTTTTATGATTATTATTATTATTTTCCACATTAATTCTACGATTGAAACGACATCTAAAACATATTCTTCAATTTATTTAAGCAAAAACAGTATATAACGAGCATAAACAAGAAAATAATCGTAAAAATTAAATGAAAAAAAAATATGTAAAAAGTGTGGTGGTAATCGCATTTGTGCGACGACTATATAAAATAATAGTAATTTCAATTTGGATTTTAAATATGCTTAATGAAATAATTCAGCATTTAATAATTTGGATTGCGAACGACATTTCGACATTTTTATTCTAAAATTATATTTAATCGTTGGGTTTAGGAAAATACGCCTTAAAAAGTTTATTTAAATCTAGTAACGACCTTCAAGTTAAATAAAAGTGATATCTATTTCATTTAGAAAATGATGGCGAAATATTAGTAATTTTCTTAAACAAAATTTGAAACTTTCTAAAAAAAATTACTGATTTCCGGTGACAAAATTTCAATCATAAAACCCATTTTGAAAATATAATAAAAGGATTCTGAATTATTCCAACAAAACTTTTGAAAAAAGTGCAGAAGTTGATTAAATTGATATTAATTGTAATTTATGTATTAAATGGAAAAACACGCCAATTGAAATGGCAAAAATGAAAAATGGCTGCACAAGTAGAATATTAGGAGCATTAATTTCCGAAGCTTCAAATTTATTCAAAAATTATCATTTTCAGTTAAAAGCATTTATTTTGATTTCAAGAAAAATTAGGTTTATATAAGAGATGATTTATAAATTTTCATTATTTTGTAATAAGAGTAAAAAAACCGCCTTTTCATAATGCAAATAAAATATTTATTGAAGGATGTTACTAAATACAGGAAAAAACATTTTTTCTCCAGTCGAAAAATTAAAGTATCCTTTAGCTAATTAAAATCTCCTTTATATATTACACCGCCTAACTTAAAACTCTTCCTCGATCTTTAAATGATTAATTAATTAGGAAAAGGGAATGGGTAGCAACCGGTTAAGCTTTTGTTTTTCGAAGAAATCGATCATGTTCGATTATTTCATTTTATTGTCCTTTTCAGGGAGGTGCCTAATGGAAGAGCAAAAAAAGAAGAGAAAATGATGGACGGCCACACGGCCACAAACAAGTTTTTCGTCAATTCCTCTTCAATATGTGCTGCCCATAGTTTCGTAAAAAAGAATGGCCGTCCAAAAAGAGTGGCCGTCCAAACGAGAACCTCATTCCGTCTTAATTTTTCCTCTTCCATTAGGCACCGATCTCTGAAAAGGTCAATAATTAAAATCAAAAGATCTCTAAAGAATCAAACCGGCATAGATTTTTGGTAAATAAAATTCTGTACTAGGCATGCTACGCATCAAAGTAATCTGTTGAATTTTATTGACGAATTTTAATTTAGATGGTGTAATTTTTTCCGGTAATGTATTTTATTATTCCGACGGAAGCAATCTATTTTCCTGTATTTGATTTTTCGTATTTTTATTTGATAATACACCAATTAAAGTTTTAAATAAAGACACAATCCAGGACCACGATGTACGCGCAAGATGATTAAAAAAATTCAAAATTCGTGTTTTTCGGAATTGTTGCGCAGTCTATTGTAATTTCCGCGTACTTCGTAACAGTGGACACAGTAGATCCTTTCAAGTATATCATATTTAACATAGCTAATAAGATTTTTACTTAGATCAATACAAAACCGAATAAGATAAATTAAAATATTTTATAATTAAATCGTTAGAATTTATAAGAGATAGTTTTTTAATAGCAAAGTCAACATTTTCATTTACAGTTCTAATTAGGCTTATTTTATTCTCAACAGGCCTAAAAATAATGTGTTTTATTGAAAAACAAGCTTCTTTTTCTAAAAAACTTCCCTCTCAAGAATCGACGTTCATCATCAAGAATACCATCTCACGAAGAAAAATAAAAGCACTCACAATACACCGTTCGGTGCATTTTGTTATGGTAAACGATATACTTAACATATCAAAACATTAAAACGTCTGGAAAGCTCGTAAAATAAAACGAACGGTCGATGATAAAGCATTTGACAGAATTTCAGATAGTGCTATCAAGCCAATCATTCAAAAGAAAAAACGCAAACGATGTGTTCATAAATGTACAAAGCTACACAATGAGCAAAAGTTAATCTAAAGTTGCATCATATCAAGTCATATTTCATCAAAACTCATTCTACAAAATCGCTTATTTTTGTTATTGTAGCTCAGTGATAACTCGTTTTTGAGAGTTCATAGCCCAAAGCACCATTGAAAAAAACCGCTCATAAAATGAACGTTTGGTCTTGTGGTTATACATTTCCAGTGTTTCTCTACTTAGGTGCAATAATTCTTTTGATAAGGGCGGTAAAATTAGCTGCTTCGGTGATAAAATTTTCATAAGCAAGTTTATCAAGCCTCAATGGTCAGTGTTTGTATGGAAACAAATCAAAGACACCTTCTTTGCTCTTTCTAGTATTTTTTAATCAAACATTTCTTTTTGGGTGTATTCAATTTAACACTTGATAAGTGATATTGTTTTTATAGCCGGGTCCTGTCGCTTTTATTAACTGAAATATATGTTGTTAATGTTGCATTTTTGTGCCTGATAGTGTCAATTTGGAGTATCAACGCATTTGAGTGTTATTATTTGCCGACAATTAGCTGCATTCTTTTCAGAGTTTCTATTAGCTAGTCAGCCCTATCACCCCTTCTAATAATTTTATGAGCTTGATGCAAGATAAGAGCTTTGCAAACATTTAGTACATTGTGAGAACATTAGTCTTTACTCGTCTTCTATTTTCTCATTTGGTTAACTGTCCTTGTTCATGTCAAATTAGTTACAGTCAATGGCCGATCCGAATTGTCTGAATAATATTACATGTCAAATAGTGGAACTTCAAAATGAAATCTCGCAGATGAGGAACGACTTCACTGAGAATGAGAACTCATTCTTCTTGTGCTCAATGGCTCTCATCATTTTCTGTAAGTCTTAAGGACTCTATCAATAAAACTCATTCTTACAGTAATGCAGTGTGGTTTCGCTTTTCTTGAAGCAGGAGCAGTTAGGAGTAAAAACACAACAAACATTCTCATCAAGAACCTGCTCGATTCATGTATCGCAATTGTCGGCTATTGGGCTCTTGGTTGGGCCTTTGCCTACGGTGACTGCGACAACGACGTTATCGGTCTCTTCATCGGATATTCGCAATTCTTCCTCGCCAACTTTTCCAATTATCCAAAGTAGGCAGTCAAAAACCGACAGGCAGTCGTAAATAAAACTGATTAGGTTCTTTTTCCAATACGTGTTCGCTGCCACATCAGCTACAATCGTATCAGGTGCCGTCGCCGAACGCTGCGAATTTGCCAACTACATCACCTACTGTACCGTCATATCAAGTAATGTTATTTTGCTCTCATCAACGCTGTTACAAGTTAACTTTAAAAAAAGAAAATAGAATAGAAAAACAGCAAGTTCTGTGTAAATTAGTCGTATTGATAAGGCTTCTTATCGTATCGGGTTCATTCTTAGAACTTGATTGGCATTAGTAAAAGTGATTTTTAAAATTATTATGGACTTGGTTAGGCGAAACATTACTATACTTTATTAATTATAAGTTTTTTTTGTAGCATATAACACATAAAATTGCTCTCGCAGGCTGAAATTGCTGAAATTATCGATTTCTGTAATTCATAAATCATATTACATCACTCCACATGACTAGAAAGATTTTATAAGTCTGTTCTTCTCAAAAACCATTCCGAATCACAGAAGAATGAATCGCCGATGAAACTGTTCGTTATTCGGGATAAAATAATTTTTCATTTAAAATCTTAATAACTTCAAATGAACATAAATTTGAAAATTAAAAATACCGTTATTTTAAGAAAAGTGATAACTTATTAATATTTTAATTGAGTCTTACTTATTTAATTAACAAAGACAGTAATTTAAAGATTCATACTTTTGCTAGAAATATTGGTGTGTTTATATGATCATTCAAAATGCGATTTTTATGTATTGGCTTGGTATAGTCTGGAAAGTTTAGAATAAAGTAAATTTGTTAGATAATTCTTAAACTAAAGGAATCAAAACTAATCACGGACATTTGGAGTAGCAATCTTAAAATAATGTTATAAAAATGTAAGGAAAAATGCAAATTATTTATAGTTTTAAAAATTATCTTATATCCCGTGATTGTAAATATTATATTTCTTATGCTTATCGTTTCAAACTAAATGAAAATGAAAAATTATATATATATATATATATAATTTATTTAGAAATACATTACATATCTGATAATATCTTGCAATAAAAACAACTGCGATATCAATTAATATATGACAAAGTATTTAAATATCACTTGGATTTTTTATCTTCTTGAAATTCAAGGGATGTCGGAATGAACAGCAATTTAAAATATCAATGTTATCAGGTTTAATAAGGTCTTTCTAATATCCAAACAAATAATCTAAATTGATTTTCAATCCAAATTCCTATATATTCAAAATTATCTTTTGAATATTTCTAAAATAATGTTAATCACTTCGTTTATCACCTCTTTTCTAAGTTGAGCTCCTCTTCAATTGGCGCCCGGACTCATTTCTATTAAAAAGCTATTTTTATTATTGCTTTAACTGTATAAACATTCGGTTAAAGTCAAAGTTTCCTTGGTTGAATTTAAATAGGCGCACGCCAAAATAAAATAACTGTTTTCTGATTTTTACTCGCGTCATACAATATATTCTTTACAAAAACATTGTTAACGCTATTAAACTCTTTAAAAAAATAGTAATATTTTCCCAAAACATTAATTCAGAAGGTATTTACACTTCTTTAAAAAATCGTATAATTTAATTTAACATTTTGAATATTAAATTTAAATGAAAGGGAATAACCATTTATTAAATTTCGTATAATTTTGCGATCATTCATAATTTTGAGTAACTTAAAATTTCACTCTCTGTAGGGGCATAGAACACATCAGTACTTACCATCTTATTCCTTACTTGGTCCAAAAAACATATTGCAAGATTATTATTCATTTTAACCCATTTATTTTCTTATAACAAAAGTGTAGTGATAATATCAACTTACAATCCATCAACAAAAAAACGTGAATAATTTGCAGCGTTCGTCTACCCGATCCTTACCCATTGGGGATGGCATGAAAAGGGATGGATGGCTAAGGGTATCACCACCGACACCATCAACACAACATATTTGGTAAACTTGATCCAATCAACACCAAAAAACAACAATTTAATTACAGGATTTTGCCGGCTCCGGGGTTGTGCACCTCTGCGGCGGCTCTATTTCATTCTTGGCTGCCTATATGATGGGTCCACGTATCGGCCGATTCAGCGATAACGAGGAAGACGAATCAGAAGAGATTCTTGGTCATTCTGTGCCTGTTCGTTGTTTATAATCTTTGTGCCGCGTTTCACCCAATCAGCGCTGACAATTTCCATTATCGGAAAATGTTTAAAAAATATCATTATTGATAAGCTCTTGATAGATAAGATGCTGGAATGTGGTTGATTAAGATATTTTTCGAAGATCAAGTCTATTTGGGAAAAAATCGATGGATTAATGAAAAAAGTTAAATCAAAATTTATTTCAGTTCGCTGCCCTGGGTGGTTTCATCCTCATGTTCGGTTTCCTAGCCTTCAATGGTGGATCTATGGCGGATATCGTGAAGCCAGGAGAAGGAGAAATTGTCGCTCTCGCTATGGTCAACACGATTCTCAGTGGTGCATTTGCCGCGCTCTCCTACCTGATTGCTCACTACATCTATCATGGAAAATGGACATTGTTGCTCACTATTAACGCCTGCCTCGCTGGAATGGTCGCTTCATGCGCTGGATGTGATAAGATGGAGCCATGGGCTTGCATCTGGACTGGTGTTGGTTCCGGTCTTCTCTACTTGACATTGAGTAGAATGATGGTCAGGTGAGTTTTCATTAAATCAAGCCAAAATCTATCCTTTTGATAGATTGAAAATCGACGATCCTCTTGATGCATTCGCCGTGCATGCTGGTGGTGGATTCTGGGGTCTTATTTCCGTCTGTGTGATTGCACATAAGGGAATCGTCTTTGCTATTGCCAACACTATTGGAGGTGCAGAAGATGGGGCCAATCAAGTGGCACAGGCTTTCGCTGTTAGTTTCTATAACGCTTATTGGAATAAAAATGTAATTTTACAGCAACTCGGATGGCAATTGATTTGTGCATTGGCTATTGTCACATGGTCCATCTTGTGGATGTGGCCAATCTTTGCATTCTTGAAGAGAATTGGCAAGCTGCGCGTTTCCGAAGAAGTCGAGATCAATGGTCTTGACATTTACAAGCACGGTGAATCTGCGTACCCACTCCACGCTTATGGTCACGGATGGCAGGACTTCGAAAAGGCTCCACCAAGCGGACACCATAGCAAGCATTTGCCAATGGGACGTCAGAATCGAATCTACAGTGTTCATCCAGAAAGTACTTGAAAGCGGTGTTGCACTCGAGTGAGTTAATATTTTCAGTGTCGCTGGAGCAACTTGCGTCGGTTTACAATCGCAGTGGAAGTGTAGGACAGCAAGATCAACCGAAGCGCCTATTCATGAATCAATACGAGCGAAGAAAGTCGAGAATGATGGAAGCAAATGCTCTCAATGAATTGTACTTGGATGACAACGAAGTGCCGCCAAGAAAGACAACCAACCCAAAGTCGGTGAGTTTACAAGTTCCGACGATAACTGAAGAGCCCGAGCCGGAAACAAGCGCCAATGAGGACGCGAGAAGCAGGCACAGTGACGCAGAAGAAAACAAAGATAACTGGTCATAATCAAATAGGGAATACTTTAAAATAAACTCAACTTAAATATCACTTCGATAGAAATTGATTTATTACCATTTCATCCCAATCAAGTTGATGAATCTAGTGTACTAAATTCTCATACAATTGTACATATTATAAATTTCAATTGACGATTTTACTGTTTTACCTGTATTTTCCCAATTTTCCCTGCCTATTATTATACATAAATATACATATTTTTATTGCTCCATTGTTCAAACGCCTGCCATGTCATCATCGCCTTTATTGTATATCACATTTTTTCTATATCATATAATCATTTTTTACGAAGAATTATTATGATTCCATTTCAAGGCCCCAAACAAATGTCTAGGATATTCAAATAAATGTAATTTCTGCCGTATACGATTGTTGATAAAGATGCAATATTCATTTATTAATAAGGAACATTTATTAAACATGTAGCCTTTTTTGCTGGAACAGAGTTGTGAATGAGGTGCCAGGAATGTCTTCGAAAATTGGTTATTTTTATTCGTTTTATGGGAGCATTGAGACCAACTAGTTTTCTAATAATCAGCTCATTTTGATAATGCGAACACTACAAACAAACTTGGTCATGTTTTATTGATAAAATTTGAATAATTTCTTC
Source organism: Caenorhabditis plicata (assembly GCA_963931815.1). Classification (NCBI taxonomy): domain Eukaryota; kingdom Metazoa; phylum Nematoda; class Chromadorea; order Rhabditida; family Rhabditidae; genus Caenorhabditis; species Caenorhabditis plicata. Next base: position 4,523,975 of record OZ007493.1, on the reverse strand, counting down.
ATATAATTTACGGGTTTGACAAATATATTATTTTTAACGAACTATTTTTGCAATGTGCTACAATATAAAAAAATCTTTTAGCACTAACAGCTACAATAAAATAGTGATCGCTAATTGCTAATTTTAAAACGTGCCAAATCAGACAAAAGTAATGAGACTATTATTAAACTTAATTAATATCGATAGATTATTTTCTAAGAATTGCTAGCACAGTATCGGTTGTTGAAAAAATATATGACCAAAAATTATAACCTTACAAAATACCGTATATCCAATGAACAACAATCTTACATTAAAGATTACAAAAGACCTAAAGAACTCTTTAAACTGATGTTAAATAATAATTATCTCAAAACAAGAATCAGTTTTATATTTTAATAGTCAATATAATTTATAAAAGAACGAAATTATCTGTTATCAAAATATAAGAAATTGAAAATTCCAATTTTGTTTTCATAAAAAATAAAAGTTTTGAAATTTTGAAGAAATATAATGCAAAACAGAGAAAGTATTAAAATAAATTGAATATTTGTTTCATTATATCTTTGAGACCATTGAAAATAATTCAAAAATGTTGAAATTGAATTTTCAATTTCTTATATTCTGATAATATTTTAGATAGCAGACGCCCGAAATATCATTTTTCAAACAAAATATTAAATAATTTATTCCCATAATAGTTCATAAATAAATCCATACTGTCAAATTAATATTGATCCTCGAAAAAATAATTATTTAATAATAGCATATAAAAATTTTATAATTCATGGGAGGAAATAAATAAACCTCGAAAATAAACCTTAATATAAATTAACAGGATTTGTATAATAAAAACGTTAACGCCTTAATCCATCACTAAAACACCTAATAAACATAAATATTGTTAAAGTGGTTAGTATATGAACTATGTACCCACACTAGAGTATAACAATTAGTCATATATATATCTAGTCCTTTTCAGAGATCGGTGCCTAATGGAAGAGCAAAAAAAGATGGATGGCCACACGGCCACAAACGACTTTATCGTCAATTCCTCTTCAATGTGTGTTGCCCATTATTTCGAAAAAAAGAGTGGCCGTCCAAACGAGAACCTCATTCCATCCTAACTCTTCTATTAGGCACATCTGAAAAGGACAATATATCAGTTTTAAAGAATACCATAAATATTTAATAGAAAACGAGCGCAGTTGTCACTTGGAAATAATGATTTTTACCTAATAAGTTGATCAAATAAAGTTATTCTATAAGTAAGCGGTTAAAAAAATATTTGGAAATATGACTCTCGTCATTATTTGAAAATAATTCTTGGAATTAATACGCGTAAACGTTTACTATTCACATTAATATTAGAGAAAAGTTCCATTTTCATTTAACGTATAGAGAGATAAAGATTTCCATGGAAAACAAATATTCTATACGATTCTATACGAGAGAAAAACTATTTTTCTTTATACTGTTTGTTGTGAAACACTTCTTTAGTATACTTCATAATAATAGCGCAATAAGATCACGGGTGCGATAATTAACATTGTTTTTAAGAGCAATTAATAAAATAACATATATATATATATATAGATATATATATAATAATTTAACAATACAAATGAACCAAAATTATATACACGTCTATTAAAATACAAATCGTATTAAACCATTCTATTGTTGACGATTCTTAGGACCATAGAAGAAATGACCTTGTTCGGTTTTTTGCAGTTTGAAATTATCTGTCTCTTGCTGATGGTTTTTGACAGATCTGAGCAGTTCCCCAGCAATACATCGAATCGGTCGATACTTATACTCCTACACAAAAGAAGATCAGCAATCTAATGTTTTTACAGTGACATACAATTTCATAATCTGTTTGAGCCAACTCATTGTTATACAGGTTAAGACAAGATGATGTTAGGTTATTATCATGTAATTGTTGAGCCATGTTGAGTGACGAGTCTTCTGAAAGTCATTTGGATATTTTTTGCAAAAAACGGAGGAATACCACTCATAATAAGAGATGCATTGTCTTCATAGAATGATATATTTACTACTTCCTAAAAATAATAATTATTAAGCACTATAAATCATTCACTGAAACCTTTGGATTCTTTTTGAAATCATGACCGCTTGTAGAAAATTGAGAAACAACAGATGGTTTAGCAACTAAAATTCTTAAATTTGTGTAAGAAGTAGCTATATTGAATATAACCTCGAGATTCATAAGACGTTCTCTTTGCGGATGATCCAGACGGAATTTGAGATCTGGTGGTTCTAGTTAATGGAGACACAAAATTATATTCGCGGATCAGAATTTCATGGTCTTCAGGCTTCTTGATTCCATAGCGCTCTCCACGGACATTCTGGTAGTCTTCTTGATTCTGAGTCCTCGCGTAAAACGAAGTGCCATCAGATTGGATTATCTGGTTGTCGCTTGGCTTCTTGATATCGAACCTCTCGCCTCTGACATTCTGGTAATCCTCATGAGTCTGCGTCCTATTAATGACGGTGCCATCCGAATGAATGACTTGATGATCTTCAGGCTTCTTGATTCCATAGCGCTCTCCACGGACATTCTGGTAGTCTTCTTGATTCTGAGTCCTCGCGTCAAACGAAGTGCCATCAGATTGGATTATCTGGTTGTCGCTTGGCTTCTTGATATCGAACCTCTCGCCTCTGACATTCTGGTAATCCTCATGAGTCTGCGTCCTATTGATGACGGTGCCATCCGAATGAATGACTTGATGATCTTCAGGCTTCTTGATTCCATAGCGCTCTCCACGGACATTCTGGTAGTCTTCTTGATTCTGAGTCCTCGCGTAAAACGAAGTGCCATCAGATTGGATTATCTGGTTGTCGCTTGGCTTCTTGATATCGAACCTCTCGCCTCTGACATTCTGGTAATCCTCATGAGTCTGCGTCCTATTAATGACGGTGCCATCCGAATGAATGACTTGATGATCTTCAGGCTTCTTGATTCCATAGCGCTCTCCACGGACATTCTGGTAGTCTTCTTGATTCTGAGTCCTCGCGTCAAACGAAGTGCCATCAGATTGGATTATCTGGTTGTCGCTTGGCTTCTTGATATCGAACCTCTCGCCTCTGACATTCTGGTAATCCTCATGAGTCTGCGTCCTATTGATGACGGTGCCATCCGAATGAATGACTTGATGATCTTCAGGCTTCTTGATTCCATAGCGCTCTCCACGGACATTCTGGTAGTCTTCTTGATTCTGAGTCCTCGCGTCAAACGAAGTGCCATCAGATTGGATTATCTGGTTGTCGCTTGGCTTCTTGATATCGAACCTCTCGCCCCTGACATTCTGGTAATCCTCATGAGTCTGCGTCCTATTAATGACGGTGCCATCCGAATGAATGACTTGATGATCTTCTGGCTTCTTGATTCCATAGCGCTCTCCACGGACATTCTGGTAGTCTTCTTGATTCTGAGTCCTCGCGTCAAACGAAGTGCCATCAGATTGGATTATCTGGTTGTCGCTTGGCTTCTTGATATCGAACCTCTCGCCCCTGACATTCTGGTAATCCTCATGAGTCTGCGTCCTATTAATGACGGTGCCATCCGAATAAATGACTTGATGATCTTCTGGCTTCTTGATTCCATAGCGCTCTCCACGGACATTCTGGTAGTCTTCTTGATTCTGAGTCCTCGCGTCAAACGAAGTGCCATCAGATTGGATTATCTGGTTGTCGCTTGGCTTCTTGATATCGAACCTCTCGCCCCTGACATTCTGGTAATCCTCATGAGTCTGCGTCCTATTAATGACGGTGCCATCCGAATGAATGACTTGATGATCTTCTGGCTTCTTGATTCCATAGCGCTCTCCACGGACATTCTGGTAGTCTTCTTGATTCTGAGTCCTCGCGTAAAACGAAGTGCCATCAGATTGGATTATCTGGTTGTCGCTTGGCTTCTTGATATCGAACCTCTCGCCCCTGACATTCTGGTAATCCTCATGAGTCTGCGTCCTATTAATGACGGTGCCATCCGAATAAATGACTTGATGATCTTCTGGCTTCTTGATTCCATAGCGCTCTCCACGGACATTCTGGTAGTCTTCTTGATTCTGAGTCCTCGCGTCAAACGAAGTGCCATCAGATTGGATTATCTGGTTGTCGCTTGGCTTCTTGATATCGAACCTCTCGCCTCTGACATTCTGGTAATCCTCATGAGTCTGCGTCCTATTAATGACGGTGCCATCCGAATGAATGACTTGATGATCTTCAGGCTTCTTGATTCCATAGCGCTCTCCACGGACATTCTGGTAGTCTTCTTGATTCTGAGTCCTCGCGTCAAACGAAGTGCCATCAGATTGGATTATCTGGTTGTCGCTTGGCTTCTTGATATCGAACCTCTCGCCCCTGACATTCTGGTAATCCTCATGAGTCTGCGTCCTATTAATGACGGTGCCATCCGAATGAATGACTTGATGATCTTCAGGCTTCTTGATTCCATAGCGCTCTCCACGGACATTCTGGTAGTCTTCTTGATTCTGAGTCCTCGCGTCAAACGAAGTGCCATCAGATTGGATTATCTGGTTGTCGCTTGGCTTCTTGATATCGAACCTCTCGCCCCTGACATTCTGGTAATCCTCATGAGTCTGCGTCCTATTAATGACGGTGCCATCCGAATGAATGACTTGATGATCTTCAGGCTTCTTGATTCCATAGCGCTCTCCACGGACATTCTGGTAGTCTTCTTGATTCTGAGTCCTCGCGTCAAACGAAGTGCCATCAGATTGGATTATCTGGTTGTCGCTTGGCTTCTTGATATCGAACCTCTCGCCCCTGACATTCTGGTAATCCTCATGAGTCTGCGTCCTATTAATGACGGTGCCATCCGAATGAATGACTTGATGATCTTCAGGCTTCTTGATTCCATAGCGCTCTCCACGGACATTCTGGTAGTCTTCTTGATTCTGAGTCCTCGCGTCAAACGAAGTGCCATCAGATTGGATTATCTGGTTGTCGCTTGGCTTCTTGATATCGAACCTCTCGCCTCTGACATTCTGGTAATCCTCATGAGTCTGCGTCCTATTAATGACGGTGCCATCCGAATAAATGACTTGATGATCTTCTGGCTTCTTGATTCCATAGCGCTCTCCACGGACATTCTGGTAGTCTTCTTGATTCTGAGTCCTCGCGTCAAACGAAGTGCCATCAGATTGGATTATCTGGTTGTCGCTTGGCTTCTTGATATCGAACCTCTCGCCTCTGACATTCTGGTAATCCTCATGAGTCTGCGTCCTATTAATGACGGTGCCATCCGAATAAATGACTTGATGATCTTCTGGCTTCTTGATTCCATAGCGCTCTCCACGGACATTCTGGTAGTCTTCTTGATTCTGAGTCCTCGCGTCAAACGAAGTGCCATCAGATTGGATTATCTGGTTGTCGCTTGGCTTCTTGATATCGAACCTCTCGCCTCTGACATTCTGGTAATCCTCATGAGTCTGCGTCCTATTAATGACGGTGCCATCCGAATGAATGACTTGATGATCTTCAGGCTTCTTGATTCCATAGCGCTCTCCACGGACATTCTGGTAGTCTTCTTGATTCTGAGTCCTCGCGTCAAACGAAGTGCCATCAGATTGGATTATCTGGTTGTCGCTTGGCTTCTTGATATCGAACCTCTCGCCCCTGACATTCTGGTAATCCTCATGAGTCTGCGTCCTATTAATGACGGTGCCATCCGAATAAATGACTTGATGATCTTCTGGCTTCTTGATTCCATAGCGCTCTCCACGGACATTCTGGTAGTCTTCTTGATTCTGAGTCCTCGCGTCAAACGAAGTGCCATCAGATTGGATTATCTGGTTGTCGCTTGGCTTCTTGATATCGAACCTCTCGCCCCTGACATTCTGGTAATCCTCATGAGTCTGCGTCCTATTAATGACGGTGCCATCCGAATGAATGACTTGATGATCTTCAGGCTTCTTGATTCCATAGCGCTCTCCACGGACATTCTGGTAGTCTTCTTGATTCTGAGTCCTCGCGTCAAACGAAGTGCCATCAGATTGGATTATCTGGTTGTCGCTTGGCTTCTTGATATCGAACCTCTCGCCTCTGACATTCTGGTAATCCTCATGAGTCTGCGTCCTATTAATGACGGTGCCATCCGAATAAATGACTTGATGATCTTCTGGCTTCTTGATTCCATAGCGCTCTCCACGGACATTCTGGTAGTCTTCTTGATTCTGAGTCCTCGCGTCAAACGAAGTGCCATCAGATTGGATTATCTGGTTGTCGCTTGGCTTCTTGATATCGAACCTCTCGCCCCTGACATTCTGGTAATCCTCATGAGTCTGCGTCCTATTAATGACGGTGCCATCCGAATGAATGACTTGATGATCTTCAGGCTTCTTGATTCCATAGCGCTCTCCACGGACATTCTGGTAGTCTTCTTTATTCTGAGTCCTCGCGTCAAACGAAGTGCCATCAGATTGGATTATCTGGTTGTCGCTTGGCTTCTTGATATCGAACCTCTCGCCCCTGACATTCTGGTAATCCTCATGAGTCTGCGTCCTATTAATGACGGTGCCATCCGAATGAATGACTTGATGATCTTCAGGCTTCTTGATTCCATAGCGCTCTCCACGGACATTCTGGTAGTCTTCTTGATTCTGAGTCCTCGCGTCAAACGAAGTGCCATCAGATTGGATTATCTGGTTGTCGCTTGGCTTCTTGATATCGAACCTCTCGCCTCTGACATTCTGGTAATCCTCATGAGTCTGCGTCCTATTAATGACGGTGCCATCCGAATAAATGACTTGATGATCTTCTGGCTTCTTGATTCCATAGCGCTCTCCACGGACATTCTGGTAGTCTTCTTGATTCTGAGTCCTCGCGTCAAACGAAGTGCCATCAGATTGGATTATCTGGTTGTCGCTTGGCTTCTTGATATCGAACCTCTCGCCCCTGACATTCTGGTAATCCTCATGAGTCTGCGTCCTATTAATGACGGTGCCATCCGAATGAATGACTTGATGATCTTCAGGCTTCTTGATTCCATAGCGCTCTCCACGGACATTCTGGTAGTCTTCTTTATTCTGAGTCCTCGCGTCAAACGAAGTGCCATCAGATTGGATTATCTGATTGTCGCTTGGCTTCTTGATATCGAACCTCTCGCCCCTGACATTCTGGTAATCCTCATGAGTCTGCGTCCTATTAATGACGGTGCCATCCGAATGAATGACTTGATGATCTTCAGGCTTCTTGATTCCATAGCGCTCTCCACGGACATTCTGGTAGTCTTCTTGATTCTGAGTCCTCGCGTCAAACGAAGTGCCATCAGATTGGATTATCTGGTTGTCGCTTGGCTTCTTGATATCGAACCTCTCGCCTCTGACATTCTGGTAATCCTCATGAGTCTGCGTCCTATTAATGACGGTGCCATCCGAATGAATGACTTGATGATCTTCAGGCTTCTTGATTCCATAGCGCTCTCCACGGACATTCTGGTAGTCTTCTTGATTCTGAGTCCTCGCGTCAAACGAAGTGCCATCAGATTGGATTATCTGGTTGTCGCTTGGCTTCTTGATATCGAACCTCTCGCCCCTGACATTCTGGTAATCCTCATGAGTCTGCGTCCTATTAATGACGGTGCCATCCGAATAAATGACTTGATGATCTTCTGGCTTCTTGATTCCATAGCGCTCTCCACGGACATTCTGGTAGTCTTCTTGATTCTGAGTCCTCGCGTCAAACGAAGTGCCATCAGATTGGATTATCTGGTTGTCGCTTGGCTTCTTGATATCGAACCTCTCGCCCCTGACATTCTGGTAATCCTCATGAGTCTGCGTCCTATTAATGACGGTGCCATCCGAATGAATGACTTGATGATCTTCAGGCTTCTTGATTCCATAGCGCTCTCCACGGACATTCTGGTAGTCTTCTTGATTCTGAGTCCTCGCGTCAAACGAAGTGCCATCAGATTGGATTATCTGGTTGTCGCTTGGCTTCTTGATATCGAACCTCTCGCCTCTGACATTCTGGTAATCCTCATGAGTCTGCGTCCTATTAATGACGGTGCCATCCGAATGAATGACTTGATGATCTTCAGGCTTCTTGATTCCATAGCGCTCTCCACGGACATTCTGGTAGTCTTCTTGATTCTGAGTCCTCGCGTCAAACGAAGTGCCATCAGATTGGATTATCTGGTTGTCGCTTGGCTTCTTGATATCGAACCTCTCGCCCCTGACATTCTGGTAATCCTCATGAGTCTGCGTCCTATTAATGACGGTGCCATCCGAATGAATGACTTGATGATCTTCAGGCTTCTTGATTCCATAGCGCTCTCCACGGACATTCTGGTAGTCTTCTTGATTCTGAGTCCTCGCGTCAAACGAAGTGCCATCAGATTGGATTATCTGGTTGTCGCTTGGCTTCTTGATATCGAACCTCTCGCCTCTGACATTCTGGTAATCCTCATGAGTCTGCGTCCTATTAATGACGGTGCCATCCGAATGAATGACTTGATGATCTTCAGGCTTCTTGATTCCATAGCGCTCTCCACGGACATTCTGGTAGTCTTCTTGATTCTGAGTCCTCGCGTCAAAGGAAGTACCATCAGATTGGATTATCTGGTTGTCGCTTGGCTTCTTGATATCGAACCTCTCGCCTCTGACATTCTGGTAATCCTCATGAGTCTGCGTCCTATTAATGACGGTGCCATCCGAATGAATGACTTGATGATCTTCAGGCTTCTTGATTCCATAGCGCTCTCCACGGACATTCTGGTAGTCTTCTTGATTCTGAGTCCTCGCGTCAAAGGAAGTACCATCAGATTGGATTATCTGGTTGTCGCTTGGCTTCTTGATATCGAACCTCTCGCCTCTGACATTCTGGTAATCCTCATGAGTCTGCGTCCTATTAATGACGGTGCCATCCGAATGAATGACTTGATGATCTTCAGGCTTCTTGATTCCATAGCGCTCTCCACGGACATTCTGGTAGTCTTCTTGATTCTGTGTCCTCGCGTCAAACGAAGTACCATCAGATTGGATTATCTGGTTGTCGCTTGGCTTCTTGATATCGAACCTCTCGCCTCTGACATTCTGGTAATCCTCATGAGTCTGCGTCCTATTAATGACGGTGCCATCCGAATGAATGACTTGATGATCTTCAGGCTTCTTGATTCCATAGCGCTCTCCACGGACATTCTGGTAGTCTTCTTGATTCTGTGTCCTCGCGTCAAACGAAGTACCATCAGATTGGATTATCTGGTTGTCGCTTGGCTTCTTGATATCGAACCTCTCGCCTCTGACATTCTGGTAATCCTCATGAGTCTGCGTCCTATTAATGACGGTGCCATCCGAATGAATGACTTGATGATCTTCAGGCTTCTTGATTCCATAGCGCTCTCCACGGACATTCTGGTAGTCTTCTTGATTCTGAGTCCTCGCGTCAAAGGAAGTACCATCAGATTGGATTATCTGGTTGTCGCTTGGCTTCTTGATATCGAACCTCTCGCCTCTGACATTCTGGTAATCCTCATGAGTCTGCGTCCTATTGATGACTGTGCCATCAGGATGAATTACTCCTTGGTCTTGTGGCTTCTTGATTCCATAGCGCTCTCCACGGACATTCTGGTAGTCTTCTTGATTCTGAGTCCTCGCGTCAAAGGAAGTACCATCAGATTGGATTATCTGGTTGTCGCTTGGCTTCTTGATATCGAACCTCTCGCCTCTGACATTCTGGTAATCCTCATGAGTCTGCGTCCTATTAATGACGGTGCCATCCGAATGAATGACTTGATGATCTTCAGGCTTCTTGATTCCATAGCGCTCTCCACGGACATTCTGGTAGTCTTCTTGATTCTGTGTCCTCGCGTCAAAGGAAGTACCATCAGATTGGATTATCTGGTTGTCGCTTGGCTTCTTGATATCGAACCTCTCGCCTCTGACATTCTGGTAATCCTCATGAGTCTGCGTCCTATTGATGACTGTGCCATCAGGATGAATTACTCCTTGGTCTTGTGGCTTCTTGATTCCATAGCGCTCTCCACGGACATTCTGGTAGTCTTCTTGATTCTGAGTCCTCGCGTCAAAGGAAGTACCATCAGATTGGATTATCTGGTTGTCGCTTGGCTTCTTGATATCGAACCTCTCGCCTCTGACATTCTGGTAATCCTCATGAGTCTGCGTCCTATTGATGACTGTGCCATCAGGATGAATTACTCCTTGGTCTTGTGGCTTCTTGATTCCATAGCGCTCTCCACGGACATTCTGGTAGTCTTCTTGATTCTGAGTCCTCGCGTCAAAGGAAGTACCATCAGATTGGATTATCTGGTTGTCGCTTGGCTTCTTGATATCGAACCTCTCGCCCCTGACATTCTGGTAATCCTCATGAGTCTGCGTCCTATTAATGACGGTGCCATCCGAATGAATGACTTGATGATCTTCAGGCTTCTTGATTCCATAGCGCTCTCCACGGACATTCTGGTAGTCTTCTTGATTCTGAGTCCTCGCGTCAAACGAAGTGCCATCAGATTGCATTATCTGGTTGTCGCTTGGCTTCTTGATATCGAACCTCTCGCCTCTGACATTCTGGTAATCCTCATGAGTCTGCGTCCTATTGATGACTGTGCCATCAGGATGAATTACTCCTTGGTCTTGTGGCTTCTTGATTCCATAGCGCTCTCCACGGACATTCTGGTAGTCTTCTTGATTCTGAGTCCTCGCGTCAAAGGAAGTACCATCAGATTGGATTATCTGGTTGTCGCTTGGCTTCTTGATATCGAACCTCTCGCCCCTGACATTCTGGTAATCCTCATGAGTCTGCGTCCTATTAATGACGGTGCCATCCGAATGAATGACTTGATGATCTTCAGGCTTCTTGATTCCATAGCGCTCTCCACGGACATTCTGGTAGTCTTCTTGATTCTGAGTCCTCGCGTCAAACGAAGTGCCATCAGATTGCATTATCTGGTTGTCGCTTGGCTTCTTGATATCGAACCTCTCGCCTCTGACATTCTGGTAATCCTCATGAGTCTGCGTCCTATTGATGACTGTGCCATCAGGATGAATTACTCCTTGGTCTTGTGGCTTCTTGATTCCATAGCGCTCTCCACGGACATTCTGGTAGTCTTCTTGATTCTGAGTCCTCGCGTCAAAGGAAGTACCATCAGATTGGATTATCTGGTTGTCGCTTGGCTTCTTGATATCGAACCTCTCGCCCCTGACATTCTGGTAATCCTCATGAGTCTGCGTCCTATTAATGACGGTGCCATCCGAATGAATGACTTGATGATCTTCAGGCTTCTTGATTCCATAGCGCTCTCCACGGACATTCTGGTAGTCTTCTTGATTCTGAGTCCTCGCGTCAAAGGAAGTACCATCAGATTGGATTATCTGGTTGTCGCTTGGCTTCTTGATATCGAACCTCTCGCCTCTGACATTCTGGTAATCCTCATGAGTCTGCGTCCTATTAATGACGGTGCCATCCGAATGAATGACTTGATGATCTTCAGGCTTCTTGATTCCATAGCGCTCTCCACGGACATTCTGGTAGTCTTCTTGATTCTGTGTCCTCGCGTCAAACGAAGTACCATCAGATTGGATTATCTGGTTGTCGCTTGGCTTCTTGATATCGAACCTCTCGCCTCTGACATTCTGGTAATCCTCATGAGTCTGCGTCCTATTGATGACTGTGCCATCAGGATGAATTACTCCTTGGTCTTGTGGCTTCTTGATTCCATAGCGCTCTCCACGGACATTCTGGTAGACTTCTTGATTCTGAGTCCTCGCGTCAAACGAAGTGCCATCAGATTGGATTATCTGGTTGTCGCTTGGCTTCTTGATATCGAACCTCTCGCCTCTGACATTCTGGTAATCCTCATGAGTCTGCGTCCTATTGATGACTGTGCCATCCGAATGAATGACTTGATGATCTTCAGGCTTCTTGATTCCATAGCGCTCTCCACGGACATTCTGGTAGTCTTCTTGATTCTGTGTCCTCGCGTCAAACGAAGTACCATCAGATTGGATTATCTGGTTGTCGCTTGGCTTCTTGATATCGAACCTCTCGCCTCTGACATTCTGGTAATCCTCATGAGTCTGCGTCCTATTGATGACTGTGCCATCAGGATGAATTACTCCTTGGTCTTGTGGCTTCTTGATTCCATAGCGCTCTCCACGGACATTCTGGTAGACTTCTTGATTCTGAGTCCTCGCGTCAAACGAAGTGCCATCAGATTGGATTATCTGGTTGTCGCTTGGCTTCTTGATATCGAACCTCTCGCCTCTGACATTCTGGTAATCCTCATGAGTCTGCGTCCTATTAATGACGGTGCCATCCGAATGAATGACTTGATGATCTTCAGGCTTCTTGATTCCATAGCGCTCTCCACGGACATTCTGGTAGTCTTCTTGATTCTGAGTCCTCGCGTCAAAGGAAGTACCATCAGATTGGATTATCTGGTTGTCGCTTGGCTTCTTGATATCGAACCTCTCGCCTCTGACATTCTGGTAATCCTCATGAGTCTGCGTCCTATTAATGACGGTGCCATCCGAATGAATGACTTGATGATCTTCAGGCTTCTTGATTCCATAGCGCTCTCCACGGACATTCTGGTAGTCTTCTTGATTCTGTGTCCTCGCGTCAAACGAAGTACCATCAGATTGGATTATCTGGTTGTCGCTTGGCTTCTTGATATCGAACCTCTCGCCTCTGACATTCTGGTAATCCTCATGAGTCTGCGTCCTATTGATGACTGTGCCATCAGGATGAATTACTCCTTGGTCTTGTGGCTTCTTGATTCCATAGCGCTCTCCACGGACATTCTGGTAGTCTTCTTGATTCTGAGTCCTCGCGTCAAAGGAAGTACCATCAGATTGGATTATCTGGTTGTCGCTTGGCTTCTTGATATCGAACCTCTCGCCTCTGACATTCTGGTAATCCTCATGAGTCTGCGTCCTATTAATGACGGTGCCATCCGAATGAATGACTTGATGATCTTCAGGCTTCTTGATTCCATAGCGCTCTCCACGGACATTCTGGTAGTCTTCTTGATTCTGTGTCCTCGCGTCAAAGGAAGTACCATCAGATTGGATTATCTGGTTGTCGCTTGGCTTCTTGATATCGAACCTCTCGCCTCTGACATTCTGGTAATCCTCATGAGTCTGCGTCCTATTGATGACTGTGCCATCAGGATGAATTACTCCTTGGTCTTGTGGCTTCTTGATTCCATAGCGCTCTCCACGGACATTCTGGTAGTCTTCTTGATTCTGAGTCCTCGCGTCAAAGGAAGTACCATCAGATTGGATTATCTGGTTGTCGCTTGGCTTCTTGATATCGAACCTCTCGCCTCTGACATTCTGGTAATCCTCATGAGTCTGCGTCCTATTAATGACGGTGCCATCCGAATGAATGACTTGATGATCTTCAGGCTTCTTGATTCCATAGCGCTCTCCACGGACATTCTGGTAGTCTTCTTGATTCTGTGTCCTCGCGTCAAAGGAAGTACCATCAGATTGGATTATCTGGTTGTCGCTTGGCTTCTTGATATCGAACCTCTCGCCTCTGACATTCTGGTAATCCTCATGAGTCTGCGTCCTATTGATGACTGTGCCATCAGGATGAATTACTCCTTGGTCTTGTGGCTTCTTGATTCCATAGCGCTCTCCACGGACATTCTGGTAGTCTTCTTGATTCTGAGTCCTCGCGTCAAAGGAAGTACCATCAGATTGGATTATCTGGTTGTCGCTTGGCTTCTTGATATCGAACCTCTCGCCTCTGACATTCTGGTAATCCTCATGAGTCTGCGTCCTATTAATGACGGTGCCATCCGAATGAATGACTTGATGATCTTCAGGCTTCTTGATTCCATAGCGCTCTCCACGGACATTCTGGTAGTCTTCTTGATTCTGTGTCCTCGCGTCAAACGAAGTACCATCAGATTGGATTATCTGGTTGTCGCTTGGCTTCTTGATATCGAACCTCTCGCCTCTGACATTCTGGTAATCCTCATGAGTCTGCGTCCTATTGATGACTGTGCCATCAGGATGAATTACTCCTTGGTCTTGTGGCTTCTTGATTCCATAGCGCTCTCCACGGACATTCTGGTAGACTTCTTGATTCTGAGTCCTCGCGTCAAACGAAGTGCCATCAGATTGGATTATCTGGTTGTCGCTTGGCTTCTTGATATCGAACCTCTCGCCTCTGACATTCTGGTAATCCTCATGAGTCTGCGTCCTATTGATGACTGTGCCATCAGGATGAATTACTCCTTGGTCTTGTGGCTTCTTGATTCCATAGCGCTCTCCACGGACATTCTGGTAGACTTCTTGATTCTGAGTCCTCGCGTCAAACGAAGTGCCATCAGATTGGATTATCTGGTTGTCGCTTGGCTTCTTGATATCGAACCTCTCGCCTCTGACATTCTGGTAATCCTCATGAGTCTGCGTCCTATTGATGACTGTGCCATCAGGATGAATTACTCCTTGGTCTTGTGGCTTCTTTATTCCATACCGTTCTCCTCTCACATTACGGTAGTCGTCCTGCTTTTGAGTTTTGGATTCAAATGATTGGCCTTCCGATTGAATTATTTTATTATCTTTGGGTCTCTTGATATCGAACCTCTCGCCTCTGACATTCTGGTAATCCTCGTGAGTCTGCGTCCTATTGATGACTGTGCCATCAGGATATATTACTCCTTGGTCTTGTGGCTTCTTTATTCCATACCGTTCTCCTCTCACATTACGGTAGTCGTCCTGCTTTTGAGTTTTGGATTCAAATGATTGGCCTTCCGATTGAATTATTTTATTATCTTTGGGCTTCTTCATATCATATCGTTCGCCTCTGACATTCTGATAATCAGAATGAATTTGTGTTTTATAGATTTCTTCAGTATCAATTTTACTTTTATGGTCGCTTGCTACTTGCTTTCTTGAATGTATTCGATTCCTTTTATTCTTCTCTACTGAATTTTTTCTTTCAAGGATTTGATCCTTTGAGTTTCTTCTCTTCACACTTGATTCTCTCCGGTGTGCCTTAAATTCCTCTTGGTTTCGTGTTACAAATGTGTTGCCACTGTTTTCTATCTTCTCGAATATTCCATTATCTTTTGGCTTTTTAGAAACCACTCTTGGAATTTTTTGTACAACCAATTTCTCGTGTGTCTGCTTTTTATAGACGTTCCCATCGTCGTTTTGAAAAATCTCTTGAATAGATGACGTTGCTTGTGTTTTTCTCGCTTGTACTGGCAAATCGTTTCGGTTTACGCTCGCAGGCAGTATTGTCTCCGTTTTCTCGACCGCGGAATTTCTTTGAACTTTTTTATTGTTGTCGATTTTTGGTAGCTAAATTTTATATAGTAAAACGAAAGTTTACAGGTGTGGGTTATACCTTAACCGCGTCTTCAAATATTTGGCTCTTGTTTCGATCATTTTTCCGGCCTGCAAATTAATGGATAATAGTAATTTTGATTTTTGTATAAATTTGTTTGGGAGCTGCTTTGTCTAGGTAGATATGAATTTAAACAATTTTTATTCGAGAATCCTATAAGATTATATTTTTAGAGTATTTTCTCAGAAAATTGAAACACGTAAGAAGCTTTCGACCACTTTTTTGAATATATCAGAATTATTAATATTAAAAGTACCTTGTATTGATTGATGCTTTGGTAGATTTGGCGTCGATTCAAATATCTAAACATATTTCACATTTTCATTAAATTTATTATTTATTCCACTTACATTTGATTTATTATTTCTTTCTCTTAATTGATTAACCGTAGTTAATGTTTGATCACTCCTAGACGATGCTAAACCATTATCAAAACTCGTATTTCGATAACTATCACCACTACTCCTGGGTCTATTCGAGCTCTATAAAATCAACAATATTATATTCCATGCTCTTTTCGAAATTATATTTACATCGTCTGTCACTCCACCAAAATTGGCTGCGGATAATTGACTTTTCGGCCGTATTATTTTCGCCTTCTCCATTCGATTCTATAAATAACCATTTTGCACACAAAACAAATACAAAACCCTACACTACGATTATTTATTGTGCGAGTGCTCTGATATTCATCAAATCCTGCATGTCCACTACCACCTAATTGTATACTACTCGCATTTCTATCGTGAGGGCATCGATGTCGTCTGAAACGTCACGCATTAGACCAATTAAAAATTTTCGTAGTACCCGCATGTGCAAATTTGACAAATACATTGTGGTCCATGAGACATCTTGAAAAGACCCTTCAATAGTGATAATTTTATTTAAACGTTTGCAATCATTATTTTAAAATTTAAACTATAGATAAGACGTTTTAAGCACAACGAATAAGCCGTTATTAAAACACTTAAGGAGACATACTGGGTGAACATTATTTAACAAAAAGAAAGACTCAATTAGGTTGTCAAAAGCAGGGTGGGTGTGTCTTTCAGATTGCGCAATAATCGTTTGGTGAATAAGAAGTACGAGAAGGAGAACACTTGAACAATCAAATTAAATTCTTTTAAGTAAAAAAATGCCGAGGGCAATTGATGAAAAAGATAAAAGATAACTGATTAAATGAGAAGAGAAAATTAAAGTCAACCTGGGTTAATATTTAAAGGTTTATTTTTTTAATACGTGAACTGCAATATGCCTATTTATTCAAAGTAAGCTTAACTTCTTCAAACTAAGGTTAATTTAAATTTCTAAAGTAAGGTTATTTTTTTCAAAGTAGAGTTAATTTCTGAGATAATGTTAACTTCTTTAAAACAAGGTTAATTACTTAAAAATTAAATTTAATTTTTAAAGTATGTTTATATTTTTTTAATCCTAATTTTCATAAATAGAACATGATGTTTAGTTTTTGTAGGAGATGACGCAAGTTGAATTAAGGCATTAAGAAAAATACGAAAATTATTACCAGAGATATAAAAAAAATTTAAAAGTTTACATCCTACCGAGTTTATATCCAAATTTAAAAAAAATTAGGATTAAATTGATTCTTGTTTTCCACACAACAAATAAAGCGTTTATATGGGAAACTAAGGAAACATACTGAGATATGGATAAACCGTAACAGAAGTGATATTCAACATAATTAACCAATTGTTCAGAAATATTTATTCAGAACGGATTTTTGGTATAATTTGAAACATGTTTGTCAAAACGATGACAAAAGTTGTCTGTAAATAAAACGTATAAAACTGTAAGATTTATTTTAGTATTATAAAATGGTCATTTGAATTTGGCGTGTAATTATGAATATGTCTGACGGTTCTCCGGTGTTAAACGCGTGTAAGATTATAAAAATCATTTAAATATTAGAATATGTTAATTTATATTTGGCAAATCTTGCGCGAAATAAAAGAAACACGCAAAATTGTTTCTTCAATGTAGGAGATTTGTCAAAAACTAACCTTAAGCTGTCAAGTATTCGTAAAATCTCAATAAAGATGGCGCAATTCGTTTAAATGATTTAGAAATTGTAGGAAAATGACGATTTCATTAAAAAAAAACAAGGTGAGAGTTAGCACAAATATTAAGTTGTATTACATTAAACTATTTCAAATATTTTTTTCATAAAAAATGTAAATAGTGATTTTACGATTTTTAAGCGTGTCTTCATGTTTTTACAACTTTTTTTGTGAAAACTGTATTTTTGATCATTATGGCTTGTTCTTCTTAAAACTATAGAGTGCTCAATCATTTGGCAGAAAAAGGTGATTAAGTATAACCTTTCATTCAACAGCACTCTAACTTGAAGGATAATAAAACGAGCTCAGAAAACGTACTAAAACCTAATATATTGTAAAGATTTAAAAAGTTTTTGAGAGTTTAAGGAAAAACTGACAAACTGGAGTAGCCAATAACTGTGTAAAATTCACGTTAAAGTTGTAAGACAAACGTAGAAATAAGATAATCCTAGTTTCGATAATTTAAATTTTGATAACAATAATTTTTGTGTTTGTGTTTTCTTTTTATTGAATGTGAAACAATTCGACCTCATTTGAGATAACCAAACTTAATATTTTATTAACGCTAACTAGGATGGACTTCTTACGTTTAATTCCAGAAAATACTTTTAAATATCAAAAATTGTTATTGTTCAATTCAAAATTTTGTTTTGAAACATTCAAATTCAAAAAATATTGTAAAACATGTTTTTTTTTTTTTTAATTTTGTGTGAGTTTGTCAACCAGACAGTCATAAACACAGATAAATATAATATAAAATCCTCTCTATTTATAATTGCCTCATCGCGCAGCCGTTCGTCGCTTGTGCACCAACTATTGCTTTACTATTTATTTAAAAATTTATTAATCTTATAAAGTGGTCAATTTGCGGATAACTAACATCCATTTTTTCTATCAAGAATTACTTTTTATGGAACTCTTTTGTTGTTTCAAGCCTAAAAGTAAATAAACACTAAATACATTTTTCTTGGGCTTGTTATCGATTAACGAATATAAATAAATAACAATTTCCGTGAAGGAGGATCAATAAAAAATAATAAAAATTTTCAATTTTAATTAGACAATGAGCGAATAAAAAGTGTCGATGAGCACAAAACAGAAAATTTAATAACGAAGGAGAATGAGAACAACAACAACAACAACAACAACAACAACAACAAGTAGCTTTTGAATAATCAGAAGAGAACCGACTAGAAAACAACACATCTTCTAGAGGATAAAAGAGCCACCCAAATATACAAAAAACATGTTTGTCGCCTAACACATTTCACTCATACTTTTCCTGTTATTGACGAGTTCGCTCATTCCTCTCCCCCTTCTTTGAATTAATTACTCTTGGGACCTGACAGCATAATCTGAATGCAAATTCGCAAGAATGATATAGAAATCATAAATATTGCCTGAAATACGAAATGTAAAAACGTATTCACGTCGACAATCAAAAGTTTTTGTGGGACTTCAATGACGACTCTCTGCCCGACTCGGCGTATCCATGGATTCGCGTGAGCTGCTTCTGCGTCTCCATAATAGTCGAGCAACAAGGGGGGTGATTAGTCGCTCATAATATTTCATCTATTCAAAATGATTGCCCTCTCGCGAAACAACTGGAAATGCGCGTGTTGACACAATTGGTTTCGGTTCGAACAAAATCATCGGCGGCCGTTTGAATCGAACAATATAGGTTTAAATTGAAACAATTTGAATCTTTGAATCTTGGTATTGGGTTTTTTTCCGAATAAAAATGATTCGTCATTTGATTTATTATTTTGGTTTCTTTTTACACCATTTTTTAGAAAATGAAATTAAAATTTATTTTATAAACAAAAAAGACAACACAACATAAAACAATTATGGCAAACAAACCAAACTAACTAAAAATCCTATTAAAGCTGCAATTTGCACCCAATGAACAATAAAACAATAATATTGGAAAAGGTGTGTACATGAAGGTAGGTGAAAATTTTGAAGAGAACATTTAAAATGCAATGAAATTGCACTTTACTCAACCAACAAACAATCTTTTCAGTCATCTATCGGTTTTTTTCTCGCTCTCCCCTCAAATCATCGTCATCGAATTCAGATCGATTGTTGTCTCATTGATGGGTTTGCCATCAATCATGAAATTCTCGTTGATTTGAGTTAATTGTGGTCAGTTGACAGGTTCTTAGTCACTGTATGGACTTCTCAAAGAGTGAAAGTTGGGATTGTTTCGAAAACAAAAAAGGAGTGCATATTTAAAAATGGATTCTAGGGTTTTGTAAAATACAATAGTTGAACATTTAAATTCATAAGTTCTACGGAAAATTTTTTTCACCTAATCTTTTATCGGGTAACAGGTTTCTTGCAATCGAGCTATGCTTTCCCCGATTGATTTTTCTTTTCCCATCATTCTCACAATAAGCCTCTGGATGCTAATTTCGGGGTTTTGCTGATTTAAAGAAAAATAAAGCTTCACGTGAACGTTTCTGATCTCTGTTGATGCAAAGTGAAAAGATATTTCTGAAATTCTCTCTAAATTACAAAAAGTCAATGAAATCTCCTAATATCATAAGTGAGCTTAGTCAGCATTCTAAAATATAACTTTTTGAAAAGATATTAATATAGTTCGATAGTTTGTGAAATTCCTGGCTAAACTGTTGTGAAAATATTTATATAAGAAGACGAGAAAACTTTAAGTTACAATTTCAAAATTCGGAATAGGAAAATGGCCAGAATACGGGCTCCGGAATCCGGAATAGCGCTAATCGTTAAATTTGATCAATTATACCAACAATATTTTTTGTTTGGTAAGAACAGTTTCTATGTATAATTTTTTCTATATATTCAAACGGTGTACTATAATATGATCTGATACTTTCAAAAATGAAACATTTCATTTTATGTGTTGACCTGATAAACACATTTGTGGAATTTTTTACAATAATTAAAATTATAAAAACTTACATCATCTCCATCGTTCGAGCTCATTTTTGAGCTCCTGTCGAGCTCATTTTTTCTGAGCTCGGGTTAAATGATACAAGTTTTCTGTTAATTGTTTGCAATCCGATAAGAACAATTCCTGCAGCTTTCTTATTAATATGATAAATCAAACATTCTCGTTAATTTAACAAGTAAAAACGCATGCGGTATATTAAATAAAAGTTTAGCGACAAGTATGTACTGTAGAAAATGTTTCTTTCTCATGCAGTATTTATTTGTTTACTTCGTACAAAATATGATATTATATTACGACAATATGCATATTTTGTTGCGATACTACTTGCAAGTAGCTACTTGTATTTGTCGGTTTAATCATTCTCGAAATATTTGAACAATTATAGAATAATATTTAACAAACAAGATCTTTTGGTATAGAAATGTTGCTCAAAAAATAAATGTTCCACGGAATGATCAAAAATTGTGTTTTTTGTTATTGTACAAATGGCAACAATTATCAATTTCAACTGAAAACCGAAAAAAACATTGATTTAATCTTTTGAAAATGTGTTATAAACTGTTATATTTCTGTTTGAGAAATATTTCATTGTAAAAAACGCTAGAAATGGTTAACATATTTTACTTTGGAATATAAACATTGTTAGAGGACAATGAAACATTCAAGATAAGGTTGGATAATTTAGGATAGTCAGAAACTACGCGGGATCAACGTGCAAAATTTGAAAGACACCTCCACGCCGAATATTTTAACATTATTTAACGGTCTTTGCTTAAATTGCACATCTAAATTATAGGACAGTTTTCACGTAACTTTATCATATATTCTCTAAACTATCCGAGAAACTTAATATCTTTACGATATATTCTTTTACAGCGGCTTTTTGAGCTGCCTTTTTTATAATTGCATTTGGCGCCTGAAATATCTGAAAAAATTTAATTGGTGTGTTGGACAAAATGCTAAGATTACAGTATGACGTTTAAGTTTAATTTCAGAGTGCTTTCAGCTAAAAGCTAAATCGTTCCCAACTTTATGGAAAAGATGTTCGAAAGATCAAATACTGTTAGAATCTTGGGCTTTAAGTGAACCATTGAAAGAAATTTTGCGTCCACACGTTCCATATTGCATTGAAGAGTCATTTTAAGTTGAATCTTTATGGAAAGAAAACTGTGATGAAGTAAATGTACAGAAGGACAAAAATCCGTCGTCTAAATTGCACGCCAAATGAAATGTTCGATTTATAAAATCTTGACTTCTTATTCTAGTATTCTTCATAAAAATTGTGTTAGAATCAACTATTCAAAATGAGGTAAATATCAGAAACTTCTAGATCATCAAAAATATCAAAGCTTTAATTCCTATGGGCGTCTTAAATGCATTTCGACTGAAACTTTTCCAATTGACTTGAAATTGTTAATTAATTCATGTATATTAAAGAAATAATTTCTTCTTCATTGCGTTATATACCGTGTTTCCTTTATTTCCATGGTCCATTTACTTGTATTAAAATGGTTACATAAAATATAGGATAATTAATATATCGATATAATCTTTAATTAGTCATATTAATCTAGTAAAATTAATTAAAATGACTTGTATTGTAGCAGCTAAAATATATTTTTATTTTGCTTCCGACCTATCGATTTGCTTATTGTTTTATTATGCGTTCGGCGGAAATATTTGACTATAAGGTATTTATTCGACGCCTTCTGTTGTTTTTCAGTCTAATTTATATTTACTAAAAATTTTCTAACACTAAATCGTTCAGGAAACAGGATATCTACGCTTAACATGGATAAACTCCAAGTCAACTTCAACAACGGCAGTTCCTGGAGAAACAACAGAAGCAATTTCTTTTTCTATACTTTTGAGGAATCCGACCATCGGTAGCATTTCGATCATCAACTACATCAGCAATTGGATATTCATAATTTGACTCAAGGGTGCACGCCAACTTGTACGGTAATGAGCTTCATAAACGTGCTCATATTCAAATTTTTGTGAAGATATTACTGTTTTTGGATCGTTTAAGAAAATCCTAGTGAAACTGCTGTAAAAGGTGTTATAAAGACTTTTTTCAAACATGCAGGCATCAAAGAGTGAATCTTGTTTCTTTTATATTATTCTACAAAACAAAATCTAAGGAAAGTCAACTCTGTAACGAGCAAAATAAATTCCAAACGCATTTAATTCTATTAGAGAATCGAATCGCGAAACATTCAAGTTTTTATTCCCTTTAACATTGATTCCAACTTACTTTGCTTCCGATAAATTCCTTCTTTTATTAATTCTGACAAGAAATTAATAAAAGTGAACCAAGTGATTAGTATAATGTTATGACTAATGGAAATCTAATATCAAAGTACATTCTAAATGCCATTTTTATTTGGTTTCCTTCATTCTTTACTATTAGTTGATATGTAAGGTTATAATATGCAATGTCACCTAAATATTGTTAATCAGAGAGAAGAAGCTTCTTTTCTGTGTTTAAGTGAGCAAATATGCGTATTAGAAATAAATTATTCTTTCTCTCTTTATCGCATTTGCTTATTCTTTTAAATATCTTGTTTTTTTTATTTTATTTTATTTTTTATATTTATTTTAATTTTATTATTCAGCGATAATGCACAATTATTCGAGAAATTCTGATATTGGGTGGAAAATGTAATAATACTAATAATAGTTATTATTGTTGTTATTTATTATTTATCATGGCTCGTCGTATTTTTCTTCATAATTTATCAGAATAATCTATAGCTGCTACGCAACATTAATAACACATTTTGAAACATTTCCAAAACATTAAGCACTTGAAATTCTTTTAACATTCAACATTTTATTCTTTCATCTCTTCTCAGACCAATTTTCCCAGCTCTCAGCATCTGGATGGAATTTTTTGTCGTCGTGTTAAAACCAACTGGTCCATTTTGTGCTATTCATATTTATTCATGCATAAACCATCTAAATAGAGATCTAAAAAAATTAACAAGCATTCATAAGATATCCAAAAATAAAACACAACTAACACATTTATTTTCTATGATAACATTGGGAAAAATAAGAGCCAAAAAATTATTCTTTTTTTTTCGCTCTTTCTATGTGCATACCGTAGATCAGTTTGAGTTTTGTTTAATGTTTCTACTATTGAGTAAATGTCTAAACACTTAAAATGAAGCTAATTTTATATTATAGATGTTTGATAATAATCGAGTTCACAAAGACAAAATGTTTCTTATTCTACGTGTATTTCTTGCGTGATAATGGGCTAGTAATTATTCTTTCCATCCTTGTTACTTTATTTGTAAAAAAATATTTGATTCTAAAATGGACTCACATATACAAACAATTTTTAATCGATATTTTAATACTATATTAACATTAAAAATAGTAAAATCGCATCCCTGAGAAATTAATGAATAATTCGTGCTCGCCGAGCAAAGTGTACATTGTGGCTTGCTTTGGCCATTTTTCCCATTATTAATATTCAGTCCCAATTTCGTTTTCCATTCCACCCATGTACATGGATGATATTTAATGTCGAAATGTAGTATTTTCAGTTTTAGTTATTTTCAAGTTAGGAGAATTTGATAATTTCAATTTTAATTTCTAAACCTTCGTAAACTAGAAATTTTAAAAAATATAACAGAAATGTTGTACTTTGCATAGATCGGTGCTTAATGGAACAGAAAAATATAAGAAAAAATGATAGTCTCGTTTGGACGGTCGCAAAGGACTTTTCCATCTATTCCTCTTCAGTGTGTCTTGTCTATTTTTTGAGACAACACACATTGATGAGATACCAAACGAGAACCTCATTTTGTTGTAATTTTTTTCCTCTTCAATTGGGCATCGATCTCTGTAAAGGACAATAATGAAATAAAGAGAAACTATTAAAATAATATGCGTAATTGTTTTACTTTCTTATTGAGACCATTGGAAAAGAATAATGCAATAATGTTGAAAATGAATTATCAGTTTCATATATTGCCGTGGTGTAGGTTGATGAAAAATTAGGAGTAAAGGAGCATACCGAAAAAAAAGATGGTCTCGCTTGGGCTGGTGTAGATTTAATTTGCAATTTGTTTATTATTTCGCTTTTTTTTCATCACAATTTTGTTTTCTCTTACTAAATTGGTTGTTAAATCAACATAATAATTATTATTATAAAAATTTTAGGTATAATTTATTAAATTTAGGATCGAAATAATAAACAAATTGCAAATTAAATCTACACCAGCCCAAGCGAGACCATCTTTTTTTTCGGTATGCTCCTTTACCCCTAATTTTTCATCAACCTACACCACGACAATAGTTTCATAATAATTGCAATATATTTTGGTTCGTTCATGAATCTGTTCATTGAAAAAAGATTTATTTTGGATTTACTATACCATATTTTGTCTTTAAAATAATTCAAATGCGAATATTAGTTTTATCCTGAGGTAGTATTCGGGAACGTATTTATCCGTAAAACGATAATGGAAAATCATCCAATAAATTATATAAATTTTTAATTAATTTTGTGATTTCCATAAAATTTTTACACACATTTATTTCTATTTTCCTAGAAACTTAGATTACCAATGAGTTTCCATCATCATTTAACGGATAAATAGGTTCTCTCATACGACCTATGATATGATTCAAGTTCAAAAAAAGGAAATGAACTAGCTGAACTTCAAAGGAAAGTGAGTTTTGAATTATTGCTTCTTTACTGTCTTAATCTAAATAGTTAACATTAAATATTTTATTACGAAGGAAACTGTGGTTGTGAAATAAATAAAATACCATGCACGCTAATTAAAAATGACTGTTTTTAATATTTTTAGCTTCACGCGAACATATATGATTTTCGCTGTTTCAAAATGACTAAATTTGTCTAAAATTCTCACTAAATTATAAAAACTCTCTGAAATTCATTTTCATCATTTCACATGGCGTGTACCATGTAAAAGAATAAGAGAATTATGATTCCCTGTTTCCAATGTGCTCTACTTTTATTATAACGATGATTAATTTAACACGGCGTAAAACGAGCTCAAATTTTCTTAACTGTAGAACGAGATGATTTATGCTCTTCTGACAGTGGCTGAATGGTTAGAATATTACTTTGCGCAGTAAACAGTTAGTGCCCTTTAGAATATTAATTTGTGCAGTAAACAGTCAGGTGTGGGTGCTCTCGCTGCTGGTTTCACTGTTGAGCACATGAACGACTAACAAAACTAGACTGATTAAATGGTTTGTCAGGTAATCTAATCCCTTGGCCACTTGGCTATACCAATTTGTTCTGGGAGAAAAATATAAATAAAGTTTATTTTAGGAAACAGGCCAATGGAAATATTCTACTTTTGAAAGTTTTAAATAACAAATCTGAAGGTATTTATTATAAATTTAAAATTGATAGAGCCTAATCTGTCTAGATTTAAAATTTTACAGTATATAAGCCTACTAAGACTAGAATATTTTTATTAAAACAATCAAAAAACACTTTTTCAAGTTCATGTAACTTTTCGAACATAAATGCTCGCTTTGTTCTTAAGCTTAAGTTAAGCTTATTTTCAAGAATTTTGAAAAACAAAATTTTAAAAGTGAGCTCCAACTTACAGCTAGAATTGTATTTTTTTTTAATTTAAAAAATTAAAACTTCTAGAAAGAAATATGAATCACCATTTTTTAAACCGCCTTTTCCATAAAATTCAATTGAACACATTCCTTAACAATTCTAACATTAATTAACAATAGTACCTTAACGAAAAACAATGTATACTTTCTAAAAACAACAACGCATTGTTATTCTATATTCGTTATTTCCTTATAGATGACCTATTTCAGATGGTTTTTTGCACACATGTACTAAAATGTCATTTATTTTCTCAATTTCCACATGTGCAAGTTGTTGTTTTTTTCGGTATTAAACTATGTAAGTGGTCCTTATTGCGAAAAGTGCTTGTTGTTGGCGAATATTTTCATATTATTAGATAGAATAATAAATAATGACGACGAAAAAATTGAGTTGAATAAATTGGTGAAAGTACAGAAACCTTAAAGCTTATATTATGTTGTTTCATAATGTTCCCGTTGATTTGAAGAAAACAAAAAATAATAATAAGTTTATTATTTTCTGCTTGTTTTTTTTACTGCTGCGACTGCTTTATTTATAATTAATGTTTGATAGAATGACAATTTAATTGTTTATTGGTTTGATCACATTTATAACAATATGAGCCAAGTTATAACAAAATCAAATTTAATTAAAACTTAACGAAAATAAACAAAGAAATAATAAAAAAACGTTCTTGCTGCTCAAAGCCATAATATCTTCTAATCAATCTAAATGTTTTCCATCTTTGTTGATAGTAAACATTTCCTAATCCATATTCCTAAAGTAATCCAATGCTTCTTTCCTTTTGTTCTTTTTTCTCGTTGCTTCTCCTTAAAGGATTTCATCTGAAGTTTTAACACCTAAAGAAACGACAAAATTCAATTCTATTATTTTGAAAACATACTTTTTCTCGTTTTTATTATTCATAAATTTTTTGTTTGATTTAATTTCCCAACAATGAATAAAAACTTTTTCTTGCGTGTGTGTGTGTTCAACTGTCATATTTTTTCTTCAGTTTAATAAAACCCATTTTCGACTTTCTTTGAATATGTAAGTGTCGGTTATAGATCCCCTTATATAATAAATAAATACGTTAGAAAAAATTATGAAGGTATGTAGTCTAAAAATTTTGAATAATTTATGTAATAACAATTTAAAATACAAATTAGCTTTGTATTTAAGTACATAGGAATTATAGGAATTTTAAAGTAATGTACTAGGAGCTCAGAGTATATAAGAAGGTTAAGTCGTTCAAATCCGATTGTTAAGAATGTGAACTAACAAGGGAAGTGTTTTAGGCCGCCATCTCAGATTTTGATAAAATTTGCAGATAGATTCCTTTATGATCCAATTAGAATACTGATTAGGAGGCACAAAATGGTTGAAGAGGGTAAAAAATGAGTCTAAACCACAAACAATTTTCGATTTTTAAACAAAATTTTATATAGTGTCCTTTTCAGAGATCGTTGCCTAATGGAAGAGCAAAAAAGAAGAAAAATTATAGTTTCGTATGGACGGTCATACGTCAATGTGGGCTGCCCATTTTTTTGAGACAACACAAATTGATGAGAGATGAGAAGATGGCCGTCCAAACGAGAACCTCATTCCATCCTACCTTTTTTCCTCTTACTTTGAAAAGGACAATAGTTAATGTTAACCAATCTCGTTTATATTTTAACGACTATACTACCGTGAGCTCTCGATTTAATAAATTTGTATCATAGATCTTGATATAAACCTAGAAATTGGCAAGAGACATTTAAATTTCATTTTGCGTATTTTATATAAATATGAAAATGTGTCCTTTTAGTGCTTCAAATAATCCGGCAATTTTTATTAATTTTAATCGCTGTGATGGTTATGATTATTTATATATATTAGGTCTAGAAATTAATTTCCGCGTTTTTTACTCATATTAAACTGGACAAACTTAAACAAAAATTTTATTCAAAATAATTTCCGTCATTAATAACAACATTTTCCTAGTGTTTGGGCAACTTATGGATTCCATCATAATAGAATTTTTCTGGTTTGGCCGCAGTCCATTCATCTAGCCATTTTTTGACGTCTTGATGATCTCGAAAGCGCTGCCCCGTCAGACCATGAGTCATTGACCGGAAAAGATGATAATCCGACGGGGCAATGTCCGGAGAGTACGGCGGGTGCGGTAAGACTTCCCATTTTAACTCTTTCAGCGTATCCTTCACCACTTGAGCAACATGCGGCCTTGCGTTGTCATGAAGCAATATGGCCTTGTCGTGTTGACCCGCCCATTCCGGTCTTTTTACTGGGATTTTTGCACTAGTTGATGTTGACAGCGATTCGCAGTGATTGTTTCGCCAGGTTGCAGCAGTTCAGAGTACAATATTCCTTGTTGGTCCAATCATATGCACAGTAAGACCTTCTTCCCGTGGATGTTGGGTTTTGCGGTCGAAGTTGTCGGTTCACCGGGACTAAGAGAGCTCATAGGGCATCCATTTTCCTTCCTTTTGAATCTTCCCCATTGCTTTCAATCAATGAGAAATTGCTTTTTGCGTGACGCCGAGAGATGCCGCGAGTTGCTCCTGTGTTTGAGCCGAATCTTCATCCAACAAAGCCTGATGTTCTTCGCCTTCAAATTTTTTTGGCTGTCCTGATCGGTCTTTGTCGTTGACGTCAAAATCTCCCGATTTGAAACGCTGAAACCATTCTTGGCAGGTTCTTATGGATGGTGCAGCATTGACGTAAGCTTGGGCAAGCATTTGGTGCGCATCAGTGGCTTTCTTCTTGGGTTGGAAAAGAAAAAGAAGAGCTTCCCGCAAATGACGTTTTTCTGGCACAAAGGTGGACATATTCTGAACCCAAAATAATGATTTTTTATAAAGTATGTAAAGAAAGTTATATAGAAGTAGAAAGCTGATAACACAGTGAACATTATAACATAAAATTCGTTATATAAAAATAATTTTATTTTGACAAAATATCAACAACAAAAAAAACGCGGAAATTAATTTCTAGACCTAATATATATATATATATATATTTAAGCTTAGAAGCTTTCCTTTCCTAACATTAGACGATGTACAAGAAAAAAGTAGCTCAGAAACGGCGTGAACTCCTAAGGATATCAAATTAAAACAACAACGATCGCATTTCAAATTCTTCAATTATGAATTTTACTAAAAGTTTTAGAAAGTTTTCAACTGGCACATTTACTCTTCCATTATTGTGAAAACAATAGTTTAATTTATTCACGTAAAAACATTACTATTTATATTTTTGAATGATTCTATTATACAACTCGAAATGGGCATCCAGAATCCCTTTTTATTCAAATTAATTTATACTTTATCGTAGAACAAATAACGTGAATCTTAGTAAATGATATCTTAACTATATAAAATTAAGTTTCAAGATTCTAACGCACTATTCAAAAGATTTATGTATATATCTTCCATTTTGAATAGAATTAGCAGGTGAAAATATTTCCTCTAGCAGATAGGACCTTTATGTTATATGTTCTATTTTTATATTATAACAAAAATATTACCTAAAGTAAAAGTAGAAAATGAAATTAACAATCAGCTGTTCAATCAAATGCACACCAATGCTCAGCATTTCTTCACGTTTGTAGATGAAACAAAACCTACACACGCATTGTTTAATCAACACAAAGTAGTATTTCACTCATGTTGTTCATCACCATCATTATCTTCATTATTCCTCATTATCATCATCTTGCTCTTCTTTATTTTCAGCTTCTACAAGCTCCGTCTCTCATTTGTTTCATTCAACATTTCCTCAAACCCATAATATTCGCGTGTATCTTGGTTCTAATGTCTCATTTTTTTATGTTCTAGTTGTTGTTGTTGTTATTTTACTAGCCATTGTTTGATACTAAACCGAGACCAAATGATGAAGAGGTTTTCTTTTCAACAAATGGCAGGTGAGCTAGAAAAATTGCTAAAAAAAAGTTTGTGCTTCGAAATTCTTTTAATGGAAATAATAGAGAATACAAAATTAAATGAATTATTCCTACACATTTCTACAAAATAGCATTCTATTTCTGGAGCTTATTAATGAATTTGTACTTCTGTATGCACAAAGCATCTAATATTTAATCAACTTTTTCACTTAAATACAAGGAAATTGTGCTCTCGCGATTATTATTTGCTTATAGATTTGCTTATTTATTTCAAACTCGTACTTTAATTTATGAGAAATACCAAATTATTTACTAGTGACGTATTATAGTAGACTATAAATAATCGCTGTCGAACTATTTTAAAACTACGAGTTATTTTTGTTAGGAAAAAATGTTCATTGTTTCAATTCTTTGGGTTTAATAAGTCGAATGGAATACTTTTCCGGTTCCAGGTAAGCATTAGAATAATTACCCCGATTATAAACAACGATTATTTCTCGAGAAACAATTCACAACATACTTACTCTCAACGAACTGCACTTTACATAGAAATGTCATATTGTCAACTCATCATTTCAACTCTTAACTTCCTGCTCATTAAAACTCGCTCAATTTTTTTGTTTCAAAAAATTTATGAACATTTTGGATTTGAGTTTCTTAAAAGCGTATTATTCCAAACCAATCGACTAGAAGGAACGAAACAAAACAACATCTCATTTGAAAGTTACCTTATTTCGATTACTCGCTCTAGTCAATCATTCTTATTTTCATCATTTCTACTCATGCTTCTTGTTTATTGTTGTTTATTTAACCAGCTTATTCTATTTTTGAGCTACCATCATTTCATTTTAATTAGGATTCTCTATCAATTCCGTCAAAGTCTAATGAGCCAAAAAATAGTTGTATTATTGTTTTCGCAAAACTTGAAACAAATGGTGGCTGCGACAATTTAAAGAAGCTCAAATTTCTATCACCTTAGTAATGTTCAATGATCAATTGGTTTAAATGCAATCTTATATTAAGCAGTTTCTCCATTTCATTCTTGTCTATGTTAGCACATAAATGAACAATATGTCATGCGAAAATTAATGTTTTGTTGTTCATTATTATGACAAATCAAATTATAAATAAATTGATAAAGAAATGTTCAGAAATTCTGGAAAAACCAACGTTCCCCCAATCATTTCCGACAAAGTTGT
This sequence comes from Caenorhabditis plicata, assembly GCA_963931815.1. NCBI lineage: Eukaryota > Metazoa > Nematoda > Chromadorea > Rhabditida > Rhabditidae > Caenorhabditis > Caenorhabditis plicata. The sequence continues at coordinate 4,492,909 of OZ007493.1, read as the reverse complement.
TCTTGCTCTTTTATGCAATATACCCTTATTAAGTCCAAATATAACCTATAATATTTAATATTCAATTTTTTGTTATTGTTATTCCACCTTTCTCTCGTATAATTTATGAGCCTTCCGATTCAAACCAAGCCATACCTAAAACAAAAACAAATCAACAAGATCTTGTTTGGTTTCAGACTGAATGGATTAATCATCTTTCGAATGACAAGATATGAATGGTGATACACATGAATCTTCATCCAGTGGTGCATGTGACCACCATATGTAAATAAGTCCTTCTGAGCTCATCCCAAATATGACACCAGTTTCAGTGAGCTATTGTCAGCGCATTATCGACAAAATGAAAAGAAGTGCAAACGCGACACCGAAGTGCATGGCGGCGGCTATGATCCATTCACCTACTGTGGTCGACGGGTTCACGTACTGGTTAGTTTTTTCTTTCCGTAATCATAATAAATAATCTTTCAAGCTTTTGACAAAAATTATAAGCATCATGGAGCTACCATTGTATATATCAATTATAATATTCATCTCAGTATATGGTAATGCCACGTCAGTTATGTTTGCTGTGATTATATTAGGTACGCATGGTTCACAAATAAAAACGTTTAGTAATATAAGGGTTTTAGGATGGATTGGTTTCTCAACAATTTACGGCGCATTCCGAGGATCGAAGATGTGCCTGATTCCATTTCTCATACTACAAGTAATTTCAATATATTATTGAAAAAAAGAATGCGATTAAATTGTGCTTTCATTTTCGATCATCAAGCCACAAATTAGCAAGTAATGAAAAACAAACAATTTGGAAAGGGAAACGGATTAGACTAAAGAATTAAAATGAGGATTACGGTTTAAAGATCAAAACATTTGTATGTGGAGTTTACATGTTATTCATTTTAGCAAGAAAAAACTAGAATCAATCCGTTTCAGGGTATATAGGAGCTTCTGATTAAAATTTTATATGGCATGTGCAATTTTAATTTTAAAACGCATTTATACCAAACGGAAGTTAATGATTAAAGAACATTTTATTATTTATCATATGCTGCTCATCTATTTTTAATCCATTTGGAAATTTAATTTTTTTGTGGTAATTGAATTGAAACATTAAATTAGGAACGGCTGTTTCCCCTTATTTCGAATGGCAACATTAAAAAGCGTAACGTGACCAAAATAGGGCATATCAAACAATTATTCCGGGGTTGTGATCTCGCAAAAATTTATTTCTCAAAGGGACAGAACAGATGTTATATACCATGATAATAACGAGAACTAGAGAAGTAGAAAATCTATATTAAGGTTTCATATAACCATCCCCATTGTGTCCCTAAAAATTTTAAGCTACATAAAATTTATAAATTGTCGTCGTTTTGTTTTCGCGTGAATATATTTATGTTTTTCTTGAATCTTTTTTCTTCTTGACAAATATGAATTATATTTTTCTATAAAATGGGAATATAGACTTATTGAAAAATCAATCCTAGATCTGCCCCAAAAATACATTTTGTCGTGTAAGAAAATTCAACCAAATAGGTTTATTATATAAGTGATAGAGATTTTCAAAAATTCATCATAAAATTCTTCGTCCTTTCTATACCCACCTTTTTCTGAAATTTATTTAAATTCAATTACCTGCACTTAAATAAAATTATTTATAACTATTTATGAAAGAAAAATAACTTCATGAAATAAATTTGAGAAGCTGTCATAATAGAAGATCACTTGTTTCCACGTAAATCATTTTTCTTGAAACTAATTTTCAACACACAGGGTAGGAAATCTTCAACAAACAAGGAAGGAAATCTTAAAAAATGTATTTTCCATAAGTACGCGGTGCGATCACGTTTTCCATATTTTATAACAAAAATAATTGTATTCTATGTTGTTTGACTTAAAATATTTAAAATTAATTTAAAACATGTTTGCTCTGCAATAATTGAAACGATAATAAGCGGATTGTATGTAAGTATGAATATATAAATTTAATTAGTGTTACATTAAAGAAATTTTTCTTTAACACATCTAAAATAATCAGAGCTAATGAGATGTAATTAAGTTTACCAATTTACAAAACCAACAAATTTAACTTTAATATCTAAATTAACTGAGGGGATCATCATTTGTAATAAAACGGGCCTTCGCTTATATAATTAGTTTAAAAAAATAAAATTTAATATAGTCGTCGCCAAATGCGATTACCGCCGCAAAGTGTGGCGCACTTTTTTAAATATTATTTTTTCATTTAATTTTTATGATTTTTAATATTTTCCACATTTATGCCACGGTTGAAACAACATCTAAAACATATTCTTCAATTTATTTAAGCAGAAACAGTATAGAACGAGCCTAAACAAGAAAATAAACATGAAAATTAAATGAAAAAATAATATTTAAAAAGTGCGCCACACTTTGCGGCGGTAATCGCATTTGGCGACGACTATAGTATAATTATCATTTTTTCGAAAATTATACAGAATAGTTAATAAAACTTTATAAGATTCCAAATGTCTCACATTTGCGACAGATTCAGAGATTGTATCCACAAGAGGTGGGCAGAATTGCGGATTCCGGACTTTTTCCATTCCGAATTCCGGTTTCCGTATTTTCAAATGTAACTTTTCATACAAACGTTAACAGAAAATACGGCTGGAATTCTGGATCCAGCGTTCAGTATTCCGGATACCGCTCATTTTTCGATTCCGAATTCCGGGATTTCAATTTTGATTCCGAAACTGACATTCCTCCCATCACTGACATCATTTTTACATTCCATTTTCTGTTAATTTTAAAATCTACAGAACCCAATGAAATATCAAATAATCTTCACTGAAAATATAATTCTCTGATGTATATGTATTGTTTATCTAACCAAAGCTCTGGAAAAAATAATAATCATCAATAATACATGCTGATGACTAAAAACTTTGGATCAGATTACTCTGATAGTTTTATTCTTAAACATTCTCTATTTTCATTGCTTAAAAATAACAAAATACCGATAAAAGTTATTGCAAATGATCTTTAGATGAGCCGTGGAAAATAGACAAGTTATTATTCATTTCAGAGATCGATGCCTAATGGAAGAGTAATAAAAGAAGAGAAAATGATGGGGCCATAAAAACATTTTTCTCATTTCCTCTTAAATATGTATTGCCCATAATTTCGTAAAAAAGAATGGCCGTCTAAAAAGAGAGGCCGTCCAACCGAGATCATCAATCCATCCTAATATTTTTCCTCTTCCATTAGGCATCGATCTCTGAAAAGGACAATAAATATTTAAAAAATAATATTTCAGTTCATATTTCTTGTATATGACATCATATTAACCGGGTTACTCATCATGGCGGTCATATTTCCCGACATGTTCCTGTCCAAACTTCTTCGAATGCCATTCGAGCACTTGCCTTATGATTTAAACCACAGTACGTATATCTTCTCCACAAGAAAATCAACCAAATCTCGACTTCTTTCAGTTCTCATAGCGTGTAGCATCATACTAATTTTACTAATCGCTCCACTTTTATGGTCGACTCATATTGTTTACGTCGACTTCCTATTTATTTCACAAATCGATGAAACTCTTCAGCTCATCAAGGAGGTTTGCTCATATTGTTTTTGTTCTTTTCAAAACATGAATTATTTGTAGACAAATCAAAAAATATCACAAGACGATGTATCACCGAACCGAATGATATTCTGATGCCAATTCTCACTGTCAATTTGCTTTAATAATCTTTTAATGATTAAGCTGCAAACTATTCTTTCCGGGTTTTCAAATGTTTCAACGAGTTTATAGTCGATTTAATAAAGTGTATTTCATTTTGTTTATATCAACACAAAAATAAACAATATAAGAATCACCAGTAAGAATTAACCCAAACGAATAATGACAAGAACTAATTTAAATAGTAAATTTCTATACACGGTTAATGAAGTTTATTCGCCGTAATTCGGCGGAACGTTCCATGTTTTATCATAACCCGATACCTTCATTCTATCCGGTACCAAATAAACCCGAACACCATTTATAAATGACGTCACAATTCCATTATAGGCGGTTCGTGGAACACCAGCCTTAAAATAAACACAATTAATATATAAATAATGACAAAATATGATACCTTGAAATCATGCATGATGTGTAAAGCATCAGCTTTCCTCACATAATCTATATTTCCTGAATAATATATCCTGTAATTTGGAATCATTATTTCAAACATTGTTCACAAAATACCTAATAGACTTTCCTTTATTCATCGGATCTAACAAGAATGTTTGTAGGTTTTTAATATCGATAACATTTGACTTGTTGAAAACATCATTATTGAACATTCTTTCGAAGTTTTCCTAAAACCATTCAATACAAATTTACGAATACACCAAAAATTACCGGTAGCAAGTAATCCAAATCAATTCTCCGAAAGTCTACAGGGCTTTGATTAACTTTAATCTTAATCAAATGTTTACTGAAGAACAATCCTCTGAATAATTTTAAATAGTTCAAATAGCCCCTGCCATAAATTACTTGCTAGCCCCAACTTTTCCATAATTTGTCATCCCTGTTCTGCTCACTTCCGGTCGAATACATTGTCGATTCTAAACAAATTACATATTTCAGCTATTTTATCACGAATATTAGAAAATCAAATTACCTTTCTTCTCTCTGGTTCTCTTAACCAATCATCCCAGAAACTAACAGGCCATATTGGCTCTAATTCAGCCCAAATATCCCTAAATCGGCAATATGATAATTTAAAATGACGAATAAAATAGATACGAAGTTGTCATCCATCCTAGACCAGCAAAGAAATCACTTCTATATAACTTTTCAGGCGAGCTAAAGTCAACGGTGTTTTCCTAAATCAACAATTACGTAAAATATTAAAATTTCTACATACTTTTCCATTATCATTCCATGCTGTCACGCACCATAATGTGTGATCTTTTTCTAGAAGGTACCTTGTCGATGAAAAATAGGAGAAAAAATCAGATGAAAAGCTGAGATCATCTGTATACAAAACAACCAAAATATTAATGATTATCATAAATAGAATTAACCTTCCGTTATTATCACAGAACTATATCCTTTTTCCTTGAATACGTAATTTAAAGCCAATTTATAATGTCGCGCAATTCGATAATAAGAGGTATAGGTAAGATGTTCCTTAGGAATCACAATATTTGCTTTTTCACCAGAGGTATGCTTAAATAAAATAAAAATTTAATAAATTTGCGTTTAATTATACCTTAATATAAGTTACATTATCTCCAAATTTAAGAACTTCGTTTTTTACATCTTCGTTATCACAATCTTGAGAAACAATTATTGGAAATTGTTCTTTACTGGGACGATATCTAAAAAAAGAAAATTATAATTCTTAATCGATTTAAAACAAACTTTATCAAGTTGGTAACATGATCACGAACCGCTGTTGCTCGATTACACGAAAATACCAAAACGGGAATAGGTTCTAACCACAAATTGTTATGTATTTTATTGTCAATCTATAAAAAAATGGATTTTTGTTTTTGGACGACGCTGTTTCTGATTTTGTGTTCAAAAATATACATTTTTCTCAATTTTAGATACGAAAGTTAGTCTAAATACTGTCACAATTACATAAAACAGCTTAAGACAATGAAAACTTAATACCTTTTCATACTTTTTGTAAATATTTCTATTCGCCACATCAATATCAGCTTTATACTTCTTCAACTGTTCCTTTTCAAACTTTAATATTCTTTCAAGTCTTTCGGCATGATTTAAAAGTTCTTCTAATTTATCAAATTCATGATAATCCTAAATTTATATATATCATAATATTATTTAAAAACAAAACATACCTGTGTGTCAAATTTGTGAAAAATAACCAAACAAAATACGAAAATAAATATAGATATTAGTAAAAATTCAATAGATTTCATTTTAATATTAATATTAGTGACATTTATATGTTAGTACGGATTCCAGGGTAAATATTAATAAAAATAAGAAATAAAAAATGATGTAGGCAGAAACACCCATTTTTGCTGAACGTGCGCAGAGTTTGGCAATTGCCTCGCCACAAAAGTAATGTATTTTTGTTAATGTGGAAACGGATTTTTATTTTTCTTTTAAAATATGTTATATAGAGGACATAACTATTATGTATATATATATATATATATCGATTTTTAAGGTGTCACGCTATTTATTAACACTATATATACATATATAAATCATTCGTGTTAAAATATAAGTATATTTATTTGTTAAATGAAGTTAAATAAAGATTTAAAAATATAATGAATACTATTTCTAAAGTATATTGCTCGCTTGTGATTACGCAAGGAAATAAAATTATTAGAAGACCTTGACATTTACAAAGGCATACATTAACTTTTTTTTGAAATTGCGCAAACCGCCCTGTTTCTCACTAAAATTATTACCTAATATAGATTTTTGAGCAAATTGAGCAAATTAGGTTTTCCGCTCATATCTTGGATTTTTTCGATTAAAATGTGTTATTATTGTGCGAATTTAAAAACTGACCATTTATGAGAGATATATTGTTATTCTTTTAATGATATAAATCACGTATTTTCCTAACATCTGGAAAAGATAAAGTCATCTAAAAATGTTATCATCTGCATGTAATAAGAATAAATTGAATTCAGACGGAAATGGAACCAGGTGAATATGAGTATAACGATTGCCGAATTGTAATACTAGAAAGGGATGAGCTCAACAGTAGGAAATAATTAATAGCCTAATAAAAAACAATATTAATAGTGTAGCAATGTATTATCAAAATCTAAGAATATGAAAGGTTTGATTTGATCATTTTTGAAATATTTTCAATGGTCTCATAGATAAAATGAAACAAATATTCAATTTACGTGAATAATTTCTCTGTTTTTCATTATATTTCTTCAAAATTTCTAGATCACGTCAGATTTATTACTTTTATTTTTTATAAAAATAAAATTGGAATTGTCAATTTCTCAGATTTTGATAATATATATATATATATAAACATTTTAGTCTATATTTGCTTTCGTATCTGCTTTAAGCATTGGTTCACGTGAAAAAGAAAAACGTGCTACATTAAAAAAAAAACTGTAGACAATTTACACGAAACTGTGACTGTGACTTCTTTGGTTAATCTATTCGAATAATATATTAGTTAATATTCACATAGCTCGCCGATTTTTAGAATGAATGATTAACAGTTATTTTTTTAACTATTTTTTTAACTACTGTTAAGTTCGATGAATTTAATTTATGGTGAATGCGAAAGATTTGTTCTCATTAAAATCATCCAGGTAACGTTTTTTTACGTTTTAAGAAGTAGCTACGAGGAAATACACGTGTTCAGTTTATGTTCCAAATAGTTGAAGCACTGAAACCTACTTTAATTTTCTTATATAATTGAACAATAATTTTTAAAATCCTATTTATTATAATGTACTATTCTCTAATATTTTTCGTTTATACGGTAGCGGGTAATTAAATATCAGGGTATTTGGCTCTATTTTTGTTCGATAGCCCCTAGCCATATAGATTGTTAACAGTTGAGGCCAAGGAAGAACTTATTGACAGAGTGTTGATACCTTTGGAGTCCACGATACTATACTCTGCCAAAGCTTCAGACACTGGTGAATCCGAACGCGTCGGTGGAGTACAAAATGCGTTTCGGCCACGGAAGCAAAGCTTTTAATAAGAATTATTCTTTGGCAATCCATCTTTCATCGCGACAATTGAAATAAAATATACAACTAAATTAAAGTATAATGACATAAAAACGAAACTTTTTTCAAGCTCATTAGAGCCCAGGTCATTAAAATAAATTCAAATTGAAATAAAACGATTTTTAAATCAATTTTGGAATTATTTAAAAAAAATTATGGTACGTTTCAGTGTTTCAACTATCTTGTATACAGTAAACATATTTCTTCTCACTTAGCCTGCTTGTGAATACTTAAAATCGATGTTTTTTTAAGATTTCTCTCGTGAACAAAGCATGTCTAGTTTGCGGCGGACGCGGTCGGATTGACCAGTGAGAAGCAACCATGAAGCAACGCTAGTGATCTGCGATACCACTCTAGAGGATATCCAACAAAATATTAATTTTATTGTTGTTGTCATATTTATTGTTGGTTTTTATTCTATATATTTAACTTTTTACTGATGGTTTAAGAAATTAGGTCTTGCTGAAAAGGCAATATTTGCTATAACGTAAACGGGATATAACTTCTCTATAATTCTACTAATCTTTTGCAATAGTTTGAAGACTCTACTTTATATCTGAAAAATACATGAAGACGTTTATTGAAAATAGAATAAAGTTATATCCAAATAAAAAGTATTATAATAAGTACATTGAATACCTATTAAAAAATTTAAATAAATACCTATTAAAATCTATAATATACTTACACAATAGTAGTCACAGCTACCTAACTGTTACAAAATGACATTTTCTATTGTAAAGGTGTAAGTTAATGATAAAAATGGGTTGAAGCTGCGTAAAGGAGGCAGGAATGGTTTATGAAAAGGTAAATTTTTTATCATTCCGCTTTTTTTCAGGTCATTTCACGTCTCTTAATGCGGTTTTTCTTTAATATTAATAATATTTGCAGAATAATAAGCAGGTTGAAATTTAAGTCTACACATCAAGGAAGAGGTAATAACCGATACGTTCTTAATGGTGGAATATAATTCCTACAAAGAGAAGCAGATGACAATCTAAATCCGAACGTCTTCAGCTTGTTCTGTACCAAAATCTACAATAAACACAGCGATAAAGCAAATAAAAATTTATTTTTACAAATAAAAATAAAATTTCCCATAGACCCAATTGAACAAACAAAACGATGACAAATTAGCATTTCAAAATATTATAACAATATTACAAATGATAAATTATTTTCATTATCACATTTAGCGAAATGTCGACGAAGAAATATTTCAAAAAAAAGAGAAAGGATAAATTATTCCGTGGTTTCTTAATTAATCTTCGAATCTATTGCAATCACAGGATCTCTGAAAAAAGACGAATCAATTATACTAATTAATAGAAATTGTCTTCTTTGAACCAAAAATATATATGAAATCAATTAAAGCAAAAAATAACGTCACACAATTCCGCACAACTAAAGTAAATTAGCTCTCCAACAAACTTGCATTGCTCTTTCAAACTTCCATGAACCGTTTTGTGATAAATTTATTGCGAGCATATTCAAAAGCTTGTACAACCACATACCTTTTCTGGCATTTAAATAAGTACCTCCGGTTGAGAAGCAGCCAACAGTCTAGACAGCGTCTCCTTGCAGATCTTCGACCTTGTCGGCTTCTCGGTTATCATTATTGGCGGTCCCGGGCCAGGGCTATCTGACTTTTGTTTCCGCCTCCAGAAATAGGAGCGTAATGTGTTGGCAAACGGCTGCGAGTATTTCAGATAAATGATGATATTGAAGCTAAACATTATGTTGATTTTATGAGCTTCTTTCCACAGCTAACCTTGAATTAAATACAACAAGGAAGTTGGACAAGTCGACTATATAATTAATTTTGCCTCCCAATATATCCGACAAATGGTTCTCGAATATATTGATTATGAGTGCAATTGTGTTGCAAGAAATAAACAATAAGACAACAAGAATCTGAAATTGCACACACATAAAACTATCTATTACCCTATAATATGATTACCAAAGACATTGTATCATCTGTTCCATTGCCACTTGAGCCAAATACGGAGAACCCGATAATAAATGAATTCAATATGACTAATGTTATTAATGGTCCCACTGCGAGAAATATTGCATACATATATTTGTAATAAACCATTTGGTACCTAAAAAAGTCCATAATTTCTTTCAAGCTCATTGAACTTCATCTTCAACTAACATCTCATTGAATCGCAGCAGCGATGGGCACACTTCTTTGCTCATTCCCTTCAACTCAACATGATAACAATCAATGACGAATCCTTCGAAAAAGTGCGGCACATTGTATAAGATTGAAAAAAGGAGCACACAGAATGCAAGAAAGTGCACTGTTGATTTACGGCAAAACACTCTTCTCACCTTTTCCGGTAAACACACCTAAAGTACGATTCTACGAAGCTTGATTAATCCCAATAAATACCTGCACAAAACAATCAATTCCGGCACACATGGTAAAGTAAACTGAACATGTTTGAGCAATCATACCCATTGGATAAACAATAGCGGACAATCCCTGTTAGTTTTAATTAAGTATTAAGAGTGCGCATTGGATTGTTACCCCTGATAAACGAGCTACAGTTAATGAAAACGGACGAAATGGTTCTAACGAAAACAAAAATATTCCTGTCAATGCTACACCTGTATCGGAGCAAGCTAGAGCAAATAAGTATAAATTTGTGGAGCACTGCATTTCTAGAAAACAATTTGCTCGAATAGTTTATCTTTTAATTCAACGCCAAACCTGGCCTACTGTAAACAAACGCTGAAATCGCGTTCCCCATGATCCCAAACATGCCAACTATCGGCAAGATAATCCCAACGCATATTATATTAAATTGCACATAGTCCCATTCCTTCGATCCATGATAACAAAGGCCACACTGCGATTCGAATTATATGACTGGAAATCAACCCTAGGCTTACCTGTGGATCGCAGCCGCTAAAACTGATCGCCGTGGGGTCAATGATATCATGATTGATGAGCTGCTGAATCGACGTGTACACGGATCGGCTCGAATCACACCCATCTGGTATTGTTATATTATAACCAGCTGATTCCATTCTTCTCGCCTTTAATCCATTTATTTGTGCACGTTTCCTAAAAGTCCACAATTAAAAGGAAATGCCAATTAAAGAATAAATGTATAAATACAGCAAAATGTTCGAGAATAAAAACAAACAAAACAAAGCTAGAAATGACAACACAAAAAATTACAAACGCCGGCATAAATGTTATTTTATTTTCTAGCGGCGTCATACTACTTAAAATTCAAATTTTTAGTGCTTTCTTCGTTTGTATCTTCCTCGACTTGAAATCGCGGCTCGAGAGTGGTGGAAAAATTGCATTCACTTAACTAGATAATCCAAATCAACAATAGGACACATCAACACGTTCAAATCCTATAAAGCTGAAACACAATAAACACATCTAATAAGGTTGTATTTTAATTTTAATAATAGGATGGATATATTTGCGCTGAATCTTCTTTATCTTTTTTTGGTTGGTTAGTCGACCGACAACGATGATGATGATGATGAGCACCAATATGAATAAAGAAAAAAGGATAACCCGAGTTAATAATGGTGGATTCATCCATAAATCAGAAAAAAAGATACGAGATTGTCAACGCCTGGGTACGCCAGTTTTATGCAGATATATTCTCTCTCTCTCTTTTTAATTACAAAATGTTTTCAATCGGATTTGGATTATCAATGATTCATTCGAAGAATATTAAGGAATTATGCTGGTATACTAAGTTCAGAGCACTTCAAAAAAGAGCTTTGAAATAAAACAACATAAGCTCATGAAGATGAAAAATGTTGATTGTAAAAAATGATGAATATTTGGACGTTTGATTGTTAAATATGATGGCAACTTTTTATTCAAGACTTTTAAAACCTTTGTGCTCAAAAAAAACTAATAAAGATTTTATATGAATATTTTGCGAAAGAAAAGAAATAGCCGATTATTAAAAATTATTTTTGAACAAACTCCTGAGATAACCTTTACCCGGCGACAATTTCTAAATAATATTGTTCCGCGAGAAGCAATTTTGGCAAAAAAATAACAAGAAATAATGGTCCATGAACTTGACTAACGAAAAAAATTCCAAATCGACAATAATTGAATTGAAATGAAAGTTTTGTAGACGCAATTAAATATCAAAATTAGGTGCCAATTAATTAAATGAACTCAACTCAAGATTAATCAAGAGTTTTTGCTGGATGGTTGTGTTCGCTAATTTTTTTAATCTGCTCCTCGCAGAGCCGACCAACCACTAACAAAACAACAACTAAATAGACAAGTTTTTCGGCAGATTCGCGTCGAGAAGACAGCGAATCGCTGCGATGATGATGATGCTCTTGAGCTGGCTCTTGAAATATTTATACTGAAATTTTGGTGCCGAGGAAGTAACAACAGTAAACATTTTGTATAATCAAGCGACGTGACAATAATATTAATGCAACAAGGACAGTGCGAGAGAGCATGAATAATTGAAATCAACAAATCACATCATTTTGATCTCTTTAACACATTTTATCGGATTTCAAGATTTGGCGGGAATTATTTTGGTTTAATGGAGCAGTCAAAAACTTGCTAATAATTCATATACTCATTTATTTTCAGCCATGCGATCATCACTTTTTTTCGAGACCGGCCCAGGGAAATAACATATGGTAGGAACAATGCGAGCATAATGTTCAAAAGCACATGTTATTGTTATAAACAAACAAATTGAGAATTTAATTAATAATAAATGCAATATTTTAACATTTAATTTACATTTAAGCAGTTTTAGTAAAATATAATGATAATTAATATCTGTAGCACATCAATATATTTATAGTAACAAATATACGTATATAGTTATATAAAAAATCCAAATCTTAATTAATAAGCACCTAATATAGCTATTTATTTCTAGTTTGACGTGTTTAAAGAAACAATGTTTCATCCCAAATTATTTATTTATCAGAATAATTAAATAATCAAGTGCGAGTGATGATGATGGCCTTTTCCAACAAATTCATGATGTGAGCAAACATATTTAGTCGTCTAATTTTTGTCGAGTTGAGCTGAATTGTAATTAATTTCGCTTCAAACTACAACTTTTTTCCGGACACTGCGCTCCTCAATACAACTTCATACAATTTTATTCTGCCAATTTATTCGCTGCTTTTTTTTTTGGTGCAAACCAGTGCTCATCATTCAATATGTCGCGCATCATGATTTGTCGCTTATTTCATCTCGGCTTAAACTTATTATATTAAATTTCATTCATTTCAAATTGAGAAGAACTCAATATAAAACAGTTGGATGGAGTAGAACGAATTCATTTTTGTATTTTGATTCATAACTTAATTTGAAATGCTCCGAATTGTATTTAATGACCACAATAAAGGTAATCACACGTTTAAAATGGAAAATTTTATCTAGGTGATTATAGAAATAATAAAATTGGATATAGCGGAATTTTACATCCACGCATATTCACTCTATATTATTATTATTATCCACGCATATTCACTCTAACTGTAAAACTAATAAAACAAACTCAGAAAACGTGCTCAAGGCAAACTTTCTGAGAAGATTTTAATATTTTTGAAAGTTTAAGGTGATTCTGGCAAACTGGTGTAGACATAATAAAAACATTATTTTCATTTGGCGTTTTTTTTTTGAACGAAAACCGTTAGGTTTCTAAAAAGTGGACTTTCACGTTATTTTTAGAAAAGGGAGGGAGGAGTCCACTTTTATCTAAAGAAACATGCCAAATAAAAACTACAATTTAGAGAGAGAGAGAGATTTCGTGTTTAGATAGAGAGAGAGAGAGATAAGATATTCTTGTCACGTTGAAAAAAAAACCAGTCAATAGAATTCGTAAATACAGGCGAGCGCTACTATCATAAAATGAGTTCAGTAAACATGCTCAATTCTAACTTATCAAAAAAATATTAATTTTTTAATACAATTTAAGACAAGCCTAGTTATATTGTCAAGATAACTTTTTTGTTAAAATGACGTTAATTTTTTCAGACACACTTTAAAAAATTTTCAAAATCGTTATTTTCATTTGGCGCTTCTGAGTTACCTAACGTTGCAAGTATAACGTCTTGCAGGATTTTCTTAAACTATCAATCTAATTCATCAATGATCTTGCATCACTAGGTAACTGGAAAAAATAAGTAAGATTTTAACTTCCTTGTATCGGAACGAAACACCTTTAACAAAGACGTAGCTGTCGATTTTAAATGGTAATGAAAAAATCAGTATAATTGGAAATAATTTTTTAAGTTGAATAAGGTTTTAAGTCAAACAATCTACACAATATTAGATTCATCGAAGAACGTAAGATTTAAATCGTTAAAATAAACAGTACTTTTAATATATTGGACTAAAGATTAAGGAAACCAATTCAAATCTAATGTAAAACAAAATTAAATATAAAAATTCTTTAAAATATAGTCGTCGCCAAATTCGATTACCACCGCAAAATGTGGCGCACTTTTTTAAATATTATTTTTTAATTTAATTTTTAGGATTATTATTATTTTCCACAATTATTCCACTATTTAAACAACATCTATAACATATTCTTCAATTTATTTAAGCTATAACAGTATATAACGAGCATAAACAAGAATATAATCATAAAAATTAAATGAAAAAATAATATTTAAAAAAGTGCGCCACACTTTGCGGTGGTAATCGCATTTGGCGACGACTATAAATAATTATATAGAATTTTTTGTCTACGAGTATCTATTTAATTATTAACTGTACTTTTAAAAATTAACCTAAAGATTAAGCTAATTTAGTTCGAGCGCTTAAAAAATAGCCTTCCGAGAATTGTGATTCGAAATAAAAAAGGAGAAAAAACATTCAAACTAAAAATACAACAATTATATTGGTGAAGAAATTAAAGTCGAAATGTGTCAACATTTGGCAAAATATTTGAATATTTATAGCTTCTAAATAGAACGATTGCAAGAAACTCTATAAGAAAACGTGATGTTTAAAACAATTCAATCCAATCATTTGATTAGAAAAATAAATAATTTCACAATCGAAATGAGTGAATGCGAAAAAAATCTTAAAATCCGGATAAAAACGGTGTAAAACAGATGTTCCATTAAAAATGTTTAAAATATAATTTTCTACCAAATGTCGCCGTGCCAGGCTCAGTTAATTTTAATAGATTGAACTACTTTTTTTCGGTGAAAATGTTGACATCGGCGTAATATGATACCTACATCATTTATGTTTCAAATACCTTGTAATATTAGATATTCTGTTAAAAAGTCGCTGAATAATTTTCAAAACTCTTTTCAAACTTTTTTATGTATCTTATTGTTATTGTCGCCGTTCGCCTGGCTCATTATTATTATTTTCATGTTCAATAGGAGACATTTCTTGTCGAGCGAATAAATCAAAAGATGACGTTGAAAATCCTTCAAAAATAAGAAATAATGGGCAAACTTTAGAACACTTTTCTTCATTTCCCAATTAACATTAACAAGGCGCTTATGTATAAAAAATGTGAAAAAAGAATTTCCTAATATAAGAGATTAATAAATTACCAGGCATAAATTTACAGAAAAAAGTAGAAAAAACATAAAACGAGAAATGCTCTATTGTTTTCTTCACCCACGGTTAAATTTGATTTGTTAAAAAAAACAAAAAAGGAAGAAAAAAACTCCAAAAATATTTCGAATCAAATTCGTTACTCTTTTTTAGTCTCGCTTCGCTTCTTGCTTATTTTCAGCTTTTAAAGTTTTATTTAATAATAAATGTTATGAAACAAAACATATTCCCGGTAACTAAATAATTTCTTGCACTGTTGCCCAAAAAACAAACATCCTAAACAAACCATAATAAGACAAAGGAAACCAACGGATAATCAAATTCAAGAACAGTAAATTAAGTTCAGATGTTAAATCAACGACTTGCTTCCAATAAATAATTTATCTCAATCGTTATTACAACAACTATAGTAATTTATCTAATTTCAATATAATAAGAAGACGTCAATTTCGGAGACGAAAGAATGAGCCGCGAATGGAAACCGACCGGATTCTGTTTTCTGTTTTCGAATGCTCATTGCTATCAGATTTCAATAAGCCATTCACGTATTTGCCATTTATTTTGAGGTTTGACTTACTTTCATCAATCGTCTTTATTCTATTCATGTCGGAGAAAACTCAAGAACTGATTGTTTGTTACCATTATTATTACTATTTTTTGTTAAAATTAATAAGAATATTACGTCAATTTTTTTTAAATAAAGAAACTTGGGGAAATTCTTAAGAAACAAAATTGATATTTTTGTTTATACCCGATCTTATTACAATGCAAATTGACAAGGATGACGAATTCTTCTTGCTCAAGCTCAGCAAGACTTCCAAAATATACAACCCGCAATATAAATTCAACAAGATGTGCAAAATCATCGAAATCTTCTATAATTTAGGTTAAAAATTAATCCAATAAAGCTCAATAATAAAAACAATAATAATATGCACATAATTACGTCTCTCAAAGATATATTTAATGACATAATAACGTCCAAAAATAAAAAAATAATAATGATAAATAGCTATTGTATTACAATTTATTTTAATACGCGTTCTTCCTTAATTTTTCAAATGAACTCCATTAATTAAATCTTGGAATGAGAAGGACCAAGGGCCTAATTGCCTCGGAATGTTTAACGAAAAATAATAACAAACAACAAAAAAATAAACAAACGATCCTTTTTTAGAATTTGACGGAAGTGAGCAGGCATCATTACAACTATTATTGTTTTCATTATTATTTTCTTATTATTATTATTTGTTGCTAGCTAGCTAGCTAGATACAAGGATTATTAAAACGTCAGGCATATATTAAGAAGCGAACATTGAGAACAGAATGAATATAAATACAAACAAAAAAGCAAACACAACACAAAATAAAGTAAAAAGTTCGAGTTTGTCTCAAATAATTTTCCATGCTCCCGATCCCAAAGGATTTCGAGTGAATGTTAAAATATCAAAATCATCGTCGCCGTGAAGAGGAACTCGTGGTGTTCCATTGAAATCCCACCCAGTTTTGCGCGACAAAAAAAAACTGCTCGCATTTATCGTCCGGTGACACTAAACGTTTGTCAAACAAGTGAATGAAAAAATCGTCTGAAAAACAAAAAGCCAATGGATTTATTATTCATAAACATCCCATGAGGAATAGTTGTCGGTCATTATTTCAGCAAAACTGTGCAATTAAGAATTAAAAATAGCTCGCAAAGTTTTAAAGTCATTAATTATTTTAGAAGTTTACTTGCACTACCGTAACCAACACCAAATGTTTAATTTTTCAAATAGAAGCCAAGAAAAAACAATAACAATGACAAGAGTGAAATATGGCTCGAAATGAAACTCAAATGGGTGGTCTATTTGACATTCAAAAGATTTTGTACATCCAGTACATGCTTGTTAATTACATTTAAACAAAGATTTCACTTACTTACTTAAAAGCAAGCCTTAATAAATAAAATCCCAATGGAGCCCTAACACTTACGTAACCATTCATGGCTACTGTAATCACATGCTCTTAAACAAACTTTGTTTTGCTCAATTCTAAGTGCGCAATACGATTAAAATAATGAATTATATTAGTGGAAGATTTCATGAAATATATTTTCAATCCAGAAATGAATTAGTACTCAATGATTAGAGATTAGTATCATCTATTAGAAACATTAGCTGCTCCATTGTGGCTTGCCGTTTTCAAATATAATTTCGTTCAAGAATATCTATCATCGAAAACACGTGTACATAATTAATATGTCTCATGTGGTTTCAATATAAATCTCAAATGGAGAGGAAAAAATTAAATTGCACCGTAATAAATTATAAAGCGATTGTCTTTGTTTTGTGTTGAAATGCGAGGAAAAACACAACACAAGCATATTTTATTTACAATTAATCAAATTCACATATCAAAATAATTTAAGACAACATCCTTCTTATCGCCGATTCTGTTCGACGTATCTTGATTTAACGCATCGGTGACTGCACTGAAAAAAACAATATAATAGATTGGAGTAAATTTGTGAAATTCAATTACATTTTTAATTGTTTTGATACTATATCAGAATCCGTGCGGAATGCCAGGAATAACCAGCCAACAGATGCGCAGAACGCTCTTGTTACGCTGTAGATTCTCCAGAGGTACAATTCGGACGTTTCCATGTGGGATGTTTCCTGGAAAATAAAAATAATTCTCAAATTTTGGGAAAAAGGAACAATCGTATTAAATTCAATCACACGCCAAATGAAAATGAACATTATCCAATTATTAAGAGAGTATTATAATCTTTCACGTGGAAATCCCAGAATTCGTTTGACTTAAATGTTTTAGACGCATTCTAAAATTTATAGAATACTGTTTTCCTACGTGAAAGTTCATTTAAAATAAATGTTTTAATCACATTAAAAAAAGCAAGTACAATATAACTAAACGCTTTCACGAAGTTTGGTGGATTTTTAATATGAGAAATTTATATTTTTTCAATAATTTTTTAAAACACGTCGCACGCCAACTGATATGGTAATAAAATTAGTTCAGTAAATGTGCTCAAGTTTAACTTTTTGAAAAGTAATTTATATTTTTAGATACTTTAAGACAACCCTAGTTGAATTTTTGAGAAAAACGTTTTGTAAAAAGACGCAAAAGTTTTAAGAAACGCTTGAAAATTGAAAACTCCAGTTGGCGCGTGAGCGGAATTCCGAATTCCAAACATTTTTCCATTTCAAATATTCCGAAATTCAAAAACTGCCATTCCGTCCATCTCGTCCAATCATTTAAAAAAATTCCTCTTTAACGTTCAATGAAATCATGCGCCCTCATTTTTGTTTAAGAACGTTTTACTTCCGCAAGAATGCTTCTATACAGTTTATTAGGGAATTCTATGATTTTCCATTCAGAAAATCCATATAACATCCGGTACTATTGTTATAGATAGATCTAAAATCCTAAATGAGCCTCGTCACTTTTTGTGATCGCGAGGATATATTTTTACTATTATTTGCAGGATAGTAATTGACAGAAATTGTGAGTACTGGACTACAATCAAGCTTGGTATTAAAATAAGGAAACAAGATCATCCCGAGTTCTCTTCAATTCTTTCAATATATAATTTGATAATGTTTTGCCATAAAATGTCTAGATATTGTTGCACTCCACTACCACGAAGTGGCAAAAGACCCCGCACCAATTGCGCAAAACACGGCCTTTCAATTTATTATTATTGTTTAACAGAAGTATCAGAAGCGGAAATTGAAAAGAGTAAAGAAACAATTATATTTTTCTCAAAACTATACAAGAATTAAACTAATGTTTCTGTTAAAAAATAAAAAATAAATAAAAGAGAAAATAATACAAAATTGCGTAATTGATGCGCAGGGCGGAATTCCGGATCCCGTGTTCCGGATTCCGTATTGCGATGAAACGCCAACTGGAGTGCTAATATAATGAGCTCAGTAAACGTGCTCAAATCTAACTTTTTGGAAATATATTAACATTTTTATAGTTTAAGATATGCCTAGTTAATTTTGTTTAAACAGTTTTTTTTTGAAAAGACGTAACAATTTTCAGACACGCTTAAACATCGAAAAATTGTTATTTCCAGTTGGCGTGCGACCATTTTGCGATTCCTAATGCCAAGTGCGCAGTCTTTTGTAATTTATGCGTACTTCATGCCGCTTTTGTTGTATTTTGCTATAAAATATTTGTACTCAGAACTTTACTTGTTTCATTTTATGTAATTAAACTGACTCATTTCAATTAAGTTTATTAACGGCGTTTTCCATTTTGCCTTTTAAGTTATTGATAATCGTAAAATGTGTCGATTTCATAATATTCAATAACGTTTTTCTAAGTTCTACGAGCGCTTTAAGATGAATTTTATGTTTATTTTAAGCGAAAAAAATTTGAAAATTAACTAAAAATACACAAAGCAATACAAGATTTTCACGGAACAACTATTATTGAAAACAAATCGTTACTTTGTCTTTGAGACTTACATTGTAATAAAGAGAAGCATCGACCTTAATACAGAGCAAAGTTGTTAACAGCCCAATTGACCATATTATAACACCAATAAAGCTATTACTTGTCAATGATTCCTTCAAACTTGTAACCGAGGATAGATGCTGTAGCTTGTATATGCCTAATCTAAATATCATTCCTACTAAATATTTCAATAATAACCACTAACTAACCTATCTATCGCAGTGGTCAATCCTAGTGTAAACGCAACCATGAATATGGAATGAATCGGAATGCACATCCATTTGTATCCTTTCGAAAGAAGCTAAAACAATTGCTAAAACATTTCGAAACACTTCAACACACCTCAAAATTAAAGGCAAACATGGCCAGCGTGACCGAGACGCCAGCTAGAAAGCCCTGAACAATTATTACAAACTGATTAATTGCCTTCTGTGCTTGATAAGCGCTAATAATATCCCTATACTGCGGTGGAACGATGAAATTTCTTGGCGATTGCTCCATTTCTTTCTCCTTCTTTTTTCCCTGTCTTTGCTCGTTTTGAAAGACACCTTTCTTCATTTCGCGAAATCGTCCTTAATTGAAATTCACTTAAATTCACTTAATTCCCAAATGAATTCTACCATTAAACTCAACATGTACCATTTGCTGAGTTGTGGGCAAATGCTTTCGTTCATTAGATTCTTTGAAATTTCGGAACACTTCTAATGATACGGAGGACTTTCTCGGATCAACTGCCTTTCTAGGAGCTATTGTTGAATGCGTCTCTCTCTGAAATGAAAATTCTATTTGTTAAATTGTATATAAATGATTTATCCAAATTTCGATGAGGAGCATATTCATCCATAAGAATAATCTAACTTCTTCAAAATAAAGATGAAACCTCTTGCGCAGCTGCCTCTTTAATATCCTCAATTGTCATTGGAACCGGCGGCACTGGAATCTTCCCAAAAGATGGTCTTCTGTTACGAGCTCTCCGAACTTCGTCATCTTCATTATTCTGCAGAGTTCTTCTCAGGTCCTCACTAATAATAACTCAATTTAAAGATAATGCGAACATCTTACCTATTGGTGTCCGATTCATTTGACATTATCTCTACAAAATGACCCGAATTTATAAACAAGTGCACATGGATTCAAATGCATAATGGTTGCTATGACAACTTGCGGGAATGATGATGTCGTAGTAGAATATGTTTTAAAATATTAATTATTGTTTTTATGTCCCACAACGTGATTTCAGAATCTTCTTTGTAATTTATAAAAGATGATTTATTTCTGAATTGATATAAAATATTAAGTTTACGGCACGCCAAATGATCAAGTACATTTCTAAATATTTAAACAATTTTTTAAAATTAATTTACACGTGAAAGTGAAAATCTGATTTTAAAATAAAATGATCAGACTTCTCTTGAAATATGTCCTTAATCATCATCAAAATCTATTTCTGAACTTAAGGTAAATTTTTATTTTTATTTTTTTTTTATAGATATTTTAAGAAAAATCTTCAAAGTTTTTGCTTATTTATATCAGTTTGCAGATGCAAAAAATATTTGTTTTCATTCTACACTGTTAAAATTGTCTGTATATTTCCGAATGCCAAAGTCATTGGCAAAAACTGTAGCTCACAAAAATAATTTCAGAGATACTTTTAAGAAAATCCTGTAACAGGGTCGTATAATTAATTTTTAACTTAAACGTCGATTTTAATAAAACCGCGTTAAAACCTTTCATTATATATTGTCGTGGTGTAGGTTAATGAAAAATCAGGGTTAGAGGAGCCTTCCGAATAATAAAATGGTCTCGCTTGGACGGGTGTAGATTTAATTTGCAATTTGTTTATTATTTCGCTTTTTTTTCATCACAATTTTGTTTCATTTTGTTTTCTCATACTAAATTGGTTGTTAAATCAACATATTAATTATTATAATAATTTTTTGTATAATTTATTATATTTAGGATCGAAATAATAAACAAATTGCAAATTAAATCTACACCTGTCCAAGCGAGACCATTTTATTATTCGAAATGCTCCTTTAACCCTGATTTTTCATTAACCTACACCACGACAATATATAAATAATAATAATATAAAATCGATTTTCTGTCAAACGGTAGACCGAAAACGGAAATGGAAATTAATTAATTCAAACAAACGACAAAAAATTTCCGTGAGGACGAGGGAACTACTGGTCATAGAATAAATATTTTTCTTGCTGCTGCGTGCCTGTTATTTGGCTTCGCTCGTTTTGTTTTATTATTTCTAGTCGTCGCCAAATGCAATTACCACCGCAAAATGTGGCGCACTTTTTTAAATATTATTTTTTTTATTTAATTTTTAGGATTATTATTATTTTCCACAATTATCCCACTATTTAAACGACATCTATAACATATTCTTCAACTTATTTAAGCTGTAACAGTATATAACGAGCATAAACAAGAATATAATCATAAAAATTAAATTAAAAAAATAATATTTAAAAAAAAGTGCGCCACATTTTGCATTTGGCAACGACTATATTTATTTTTAATATAAATAAAAAATAAATAAAAAAAACGATAGGGTAATAGGACAGGTAAAATACTATCAAAAAAGAAGCGCTGTGATAGGGACTAAATTGCAGATCCGCTAAACAAAGAATAAGAGGAAAAGTAACTAATATACTATAGTTAGCCAAATTATTCAGTTCTAGTTTATTTGCTGATTGAGATTCCAACTATCCTGATAGTTTTTGGGTCAGTCACTATTTTATTACTTATTATATTAGCTAACTATTATTTTTTATATTTTTCAACTGTTCAAAAAAGGCAATGATACTTTTAAAAGGAAGACGGAAGATAGAATATATATCAATGCTGGACCTAATTTGCGAATTCCGAAATTGAAAACGTCTATTCCATCTAACTCTTATAAATACCAGAGATGAGCGGAATTACAGTTTTTTTCGCGGAATAAAAAAATGGCCAGAATCCGGAATTCCGTCCATCGCTGATATTTAATCTTAAGAAAGAACAACCAATGTAGGGTAAGTATCCCTAAACATATGCACTTAAAAATGAAGTTTGTGCATAGTCCCTCGACCTCTTTCTCAACTGTTTCAAAGTAGTGTTAAGTTGAGGAATGAGCAGTACTGTAGAACGCTTTTTCACTATATTAATTAATTTCTGTTCTTTTTTTTTGTTAATAATTACATACTCGATATTCTAATAATATTATTCATATATTAATTATTATACAATATACATCTTTCGATAACTTCATTTAACTATGATCACTCATCGTGATATTAAAAATCATAAATTATTATCGTCTATTGAATATGTCTAGAGCTTAGAAAAAACCAGATTAGTGATCTTTATATATGTTCATAATTACATATTTTACAATAACATAATGTTAAAGAAAACTTTAAAAACAAGCCATTAAAAGCATGAGATCTTTGTTAAACAATACCGGTAAGAAGTTAATAATAATAACATTAAAATACAAACAAAAACCCGAGACATTTAAACTCTAATACATGATTCATTAATATTATTGACACGATTGCAGCGATAATCGATTGGGCTGTGTGTAGACTACCGTATTCTTCCTGGTCATCGTTACCACGTGGCCACTTTGACTTCTTTTACTCCAGCGTTGTGAGCTCTGAAACAATGATTCGTATTAAATGATGAATTACGAAAACATGTTCACACTCATGCAAAGAATCAGTTTGAATCAATAAATTAATCAAAATCAGTATCACACCGAGTTAACACATTGCCAACTTACCGGGGTATTTACTAAATGTGACAAAGTGATTCGCTGTAAAGAACAACGAAATCAACAACATTTCTCGATAATAATCTAACTAGCCGAATATTGAATAAGAAACATACTCTTGTGCTCAAGAGAGCTGTACTGGCATCCAAGCTGGTTTTCCTAGTCGTTCCATCTCTTCCGTCCCAATCACTAACCATACTTCTTGAAAAGCTATACGTCATTATTTTTCCGAATCATTCAATAAAATAAAATACCTTCCAACTTTAAGCCATTCCATCCAACGACTATTACGACCGCAGAGCATTAATACGCACATCTGTCGGAATCTTGCGCCGAACAATGAGTAGATGACAATATTAGACGCACTAAATAAAACAAACTTATAAAAATGTACCGTAAATAATTCACCTATTAAGACAAATCAAGAAATTTCCAATTGGTCCCCAATAACCAAGATCTGCTCCAAGCAGAGACTCGGCAATATTATTGCCCGCCGCCACCACATTAAACACGAGGAACGTCATCACCATTGCAATCGCCATTAAAGTGCATCTGAGACTATTTCTAAATCACCGTTTTTGCCACTAGTTGCTCAGACTTGTCTAGAACAACTGTGCTCTCACCTTCGATCCTTCTCTTCCTGCGACGTCTTGCCGCCCTGCATCGAACGCCGCAATTGGTAAGCTCGATGCACGGCCTTGACGACAAAAACATTCAAGATGATCATCGCCGTCCAAGGGACCAGCAAAATGACGATAAAGTAACCATAAGTTAGGTAATATTTCGTGTAGAAAAGATTGCGCACGGCCGTTGGACGAATTTTGCCGCATTCATCCGTCGTCAGCTCGAAGAACATTGGTATCTAATCGAATTGATTTCTTTTTTAATTTTTTTTGAACAAACTCTGAATGCAACGCTTAGCACAGCGATTGTGATTAGAATGATAACAGCTCGGCGAGGTGTGCACCAAATCTTGCTATGTAATGGGTAATTGACGGCCAAGAATCGATCGACAGTAACCGCTACGCATGTCCAAACACTACCAGCCTGCGCGATGTTATTGATGGGATGAGCCCATGGGGTTGTGCTCCAGAAGAAATGACAAACGCTTGTATCTCCATGCCCCTTAAAATTGCTTTCACTTATTAGGGGCTAAATTTAAAAATGAAAAAAACCGAAATTTACCATTTTAATTTCGTTTTATTTTATTTTTTAAAAATTAATAAAAATTTCTCCAAATACTTTCACAAAAATTGCGTAAAACACGATATGATTTCGGATATATAAAAGTTAAATTAAAAATAAAAAATACTGTGGTGTATTATACATCTCAAGCTTAAAGCTTACTAATTAATTATAACTTTGAATCTTTCAAAGATAACTTAAAATAATTGAGACTTTGTTGAAAGTTGTAAAATATTGATATATTTTACGAAACGTCTCAATTTTATTCTTTAAAGTAGATTTATCGATATAAATATAATGTGTTGATTGATTTTTGCATTTTAGTTTAAATATTAACAAAAAATATCAGTTTGATGGTATCTTATTAAGTTCCGCAGAGAAATTATTTTTTCTTAATTTCGCCAGTTTTACTTTAACGTGAAATTTAATGCATTAAGGTTGTTGTCTTGTTTACCTAAATGTTCTAGAAATATATAGGATTAAGTACTGTATCGGAACAAGAACGAGTAATTTCCACCAGGCTTAAAAAAATTCATAACTCGGTAACAAATTAGTAAATTTTCTAAAATTTTATCATTATACATTATTCAAAAATTGTAATGATTTAAGTAAGAAAAAGTTATTTAATAACTCAATGAATTTGTATTGATTTTGTTGAAATTTGGAGAAAAAAAACTTACAAAGATAACTAACTTTTTTTAGGTTACTAGGTCGAAAAAAATTTTGTTGTCATGATAATTTACAGCTAATATATAAAAAGAAAATATTATAAAAATATAAGAAATTGAAAATTCAATTTCAACATTTTTTAATTTTTTTCAATGGTCTCAAAGAGATCATGAAACACATATTCTATTTATGTTAATAATTTCTCTTTTTTTTCAATATATTTCTTCTAAATTTCTAGATCAAATCAGATTGATTACTTTTATTTTTTATGAAAATAAAAGTGGAATTGTCAACTTCTTATATTGTGATAATAGCATTTAAAAAGTTTCAAGGGCTATTAGAGTGGTGAGAATCTTGCAAAATAGGAAAATGAGCGATTTATTTCAAATAAAAGCTCAAATTTGATTGTGTACATTGTAAAAGAAAAATAATTTTGTGGGAATCTGTCAAGAAACAATAATCAGAATACGCAACAGGATTATTCTCCAGGCTATTTCAAATTTATTTACAACGCATTGCGAACCGCTGCGCAGTAAGACGATTATAAATAGGGAGTTACTAAAGACAACTCTCTCTTTTTATAAATATCAGATGTTCGCAATGCGTCGTCAAAAAACATGATACAGTCCGAAACCTTTTACGTTAATTCAATAAACTAGCTTTAGCACACAATACGAATTATATAAATAAAATTTTTGGAACGTATGAATAAAATGAACTTTAAATGAAAGTTAATCAGGTTTATTTGAACGTAAAATACAGCTCCGCGAGAACAACGATTTTGCAAATTTTTGAGTAAATTTTTTGAAAATTTTTATTTTTTAAACAAATATTTTTATGGCTATTTGAATAGATCTAAAACAATCTAAAATTGTGAATCTATTTCTAAAAATAGAAAATTGAGCACGTTTACTGATCTCTTTTATTACCATACCATTTGATGGTCACTTCGTATAAATAATTGTAAAAAAAATTAGTTGAATTGTATTTAGACGTAAACGAAACAATTTATCTCGTTCACTTTTTTAAATCAACACATAAAATAGCTTTTGAATTTCGAAATGCGGAATCCCGAATTGCGCTCATATCCGCGCAGAAATAATTCTAAAATTATTACTCCTTTCTGTGTTATTAAATTTGAACAATCCTTCAAAAAATGTTAACTTTGAACCATGATGGATTTTAAATCATTAAAGAAATTTGATGTTACTTAGCAAGGTTTCTCATATATCCTTGATATTGTCTTAATATCGAAGACGTATGTTCACAGTGAGTACTGTACCTTTCGAAAAATCGATTTTACAGTATTTGCCTGGGATTGGTTTAATTCGGTTAAAAACTTAATTAATTTAAGGTCTTCTGTTATTTATGGTTATTTATTTCTTCTTATTTACTTTCCGTTGACATTTCTATACATCAATCTTTACAAAGTCTCTTTACACACCTATTTGCTCGTCAATTGAAACGTAATTCTCCATAAGATCCATTTTAACAATTTCATAACCCAATAAATAATTCAAAGTCTGTATAAAAATATTTAGAATTACCTATGAAAAAAAGTTTTTTTTTCGAATTTTTAATTTATCAGAGCACGCAATTTCAAACGATGTCATATGCAGAAAAAGCGAGCAAAATGGATTGAAAACTATTAATCAAGAAAAATTTCAAAAAAAAAAAACAAATCCAAAACCTGCAAAACACATCCTTGTAATGGGCAGAAAATGAGCACACTAAATGACAACAAGATAAAGTCGAATACTGATAATCCAGCTAAGTAGACATTGAGCGAAGATCTTAAATTAGTATTAAAGTCGTGTATTTGAAAAGTGCACTGTCTACATGAAAATTTATTATTCATTACAACTATATTATCTCTTTTGTCAACAAAAAATAATTTGTGGGAAACAAAAAACAAATTAAAATATATACTATCAATCATCGACGGCAACGAACCTCATTTGTTTGCGCGTGAATACAATTATACAAAGTATGGCAGCAGCCGAACCCAGTAGGCATACGGTAGGAATTGCTACCATATAAATATAAGTGCTAACGAAGTCGATCGGTCCAGTAACGTTCGGGTACGTGCACACATGCTCATATGAATTCATCAAAATCTTGCTAACTGAAATTTCATCATTTTCATTTTATTTGTAGACATGCGGGAAAACAATTTAAAAATATAACGAATCTTCATCTGTGGAATAAATTAAATTAAATGCAAAAATAAGAAAAATACACACACACATGGATATAAAATAAATAATCAAACAGATATACAATTGCTCAATATTTTGCTCTCTTGTTATCTTCTATTTAAATGCGTGGGTTCATCAATATGACAATCATTTAGTAGTTCAATTTCGATACATTCAAATGAATTATTAATGATAATATTTGGCAGTTTTCTTTCTCGTTCCGAAAGATGAGCATTAATTCGATAGAATTTAACAAATGTGTGCAAGATCTAGTTGGTTGGAATATTCTTCTGGATGAGATTAATTAAATTCGTCTATTTTTTTTATTTGTTACAAAAATATCTTATTACATGGATAAATAAAAGCATCATTATTTAATCAACTAAGACCAACTTTTTTGTTGAAACTAATGTCACTCTGTATAATATAATTAATAAGTGAGTGGCGTTAGTTAATGAAGCTATTAATAGATAAAGATAGATGGAAAATAAATATTATAATAATAATGGCGAAAAAGGTTATAATATATTTTGAAACAAACAAAGATTTTAAAAATAACAAGTGCTCTGAAGTCTCTCATTAAAATAATTTTCTGTAAAATAATAACACTGAAAATACAAGACTCGCTTTAAAGACGTTATGCATCGTTAAACTCGATGTTGTTGAAAACAACAGCTTCAAGCTGCTCACACATTATATATTTTTAAATATTTATTGAAATATTCTACCAGCGAGTTTCTTAAATATGTTATTATTATTATTATTATTATTTGTTATTACAATTAAATACACCCACATTAATGCGCTTGAAGCTTCTATTTAAAGAATTAGTGGATCAACGAATAATTAATTGGTTTATCATCAAACAAAAGGATCTTACTAATAAATCCTGCAAAAATGAGATAAACATGATCAAATAATTACACCTTCCATCAAATGAAAGGTATTTATTAGAAATTTTGAATAAAAGTATGATCAATTTTAATTGCAATTTAATTTGATATATAAATACAACCCTAATAGGGATAATGACCGTATAATCTAACACCCATTATAAAAGGATTTTATACGAAATGAACTTCAGTTTAGTCATCTACGCAATAAACGAATACATTTTTTAGCAAAAATCATAATAAGCTTATCATTCAGATGAGATCGACTTGCTAAACTTTGTATATGTATAATCCACGTTCGTTCTTTGATAATAAATTAGTAGACATAGACTTAATGCAAATCATACTTACTTCATAACTAGAAATATTTATAACAAAGACTTCACCATGAAATGCTCAAAACAAAAATGAGCCTACAAATAACATACTGATTAAGGCAGCTTCATATAAAACCATTTAAGGTCAAGAAAGGGCTCAATTTGTTATTCTCGTACCAAAAATGTTAATTCCATAGTGTGCAAATGAAAAGTGCGATCGAATAAAAAATTGAACAACAACATCTTGAGTTTATTTTTCTTAACATTTGTACTTATTAAATCCTCTAAATATGAATTTGTAATGTGAGCGGGATTTAAAAAAACATATAAAAAGAAATATTCATTCCATCATACCAAAGCTAATTCTCATCCATATATTCATAAATATAAACATTTCATTCTCCTCCTCCTCCTACTATATCCTTTTTGAATAAATCTATCATATCTTGTCCTCTAAATGTTGCATAATATTTGCATAAGTTTCCAATCGAACATATCAAGAGAAGCGAGAAAAAATATTTTTTTGCGTGATGTCGATAATCTCCAGCATTTTTTCTTAAACAAACTTTTCGCACCAAATAAAAATGTAATTTTTAATCAGGATACTACCGTGTTAGCTCCAACCAGTTTTGCTCTTTAATGTCTATTGAAAGAAATATATGAAGCAAATAAGAAAATTTTTAATATGAAGATTATGCGAACGTGCAACTTGGATCTTTAAAAAAAATGATTTAGAAATTAATATTTAAAGACTAATCCATGACGTTTAATAAGAATTGAACTCTTATTGGATAAAAATGATTTCTAAAATACAAATCTATGAGAGCATGCATTTAAATAAAACGAATAAACATTTTACCTAAAAGTGCGTGCAGTAATAAATTCAAAAAAACATAATTCGAGTTCTTTTTTATTAAATAATAAACAAGCACATAAAACACAAAACAAAACAACATTTTGGCAAAAAAAAACTACAACCGTTTCCAACAGGATCAATATTCAAAACTAATATACTTCAAAGTATAAAACAACGGCTCGTTTTCAAAAGAGTAACCAACAATAAATAATCCGCTGGTTTGAAACTCATTGAGATTAATCACATTTCATCAAAAATTGTTATCTAATTAATCCAACCAAACTGACACGAAAACCACAAAATCATATATATATATAGAAATGCCTAATTACCACTCTTAAAAATGGGATTTGAATCATTCCACACGCAAATGTCTACTGTAATATTATAACAATACACCAGGGAGAAATCAGTTTGTTGGATTATTACCCAGCCAGAAATTGGTTTAATGCTCCTATGAGCAATCATTTTTTAAATAATAATTCAACAGACAAAACATGACACATAAATTACAATAAAACGGAATACTAAAAATGAACCGAAAAAAAAATAATGGAACAAGTTAATAAAATCATTCATGATCCATTTATTCAATTCACTACTATTTAGTATTTAAAGCTTTTTTCTAAAATAAGAAAACAACTCAATTTATTTAAATTCTTAAATGATGTCAAGCGAGTACTTTGGTGGGCGCGCGGTTGTTTTAATAGGTAAAACAGAAATGATTAGCTCTCTCTTCTTCGTAAACTTGGAAACATTCTAAGAGAGCATGTGCACCGAGATAAATATGAAAGTAGAAATAATTAAAACAAAAACGAGGACAAACTCACAAAATAACAAATAACAATCATTATACTTGTCTTAAACAACCAAAAAACGGATTGAGAATTTAAAATCAACAGGAAACAAATTTTGGAAAAATAGACAAATATGTTGAAGGTGGTTTGGCTTTTTGTTTTAAATTCTCAATGAATATTACCTCGAATAGTTCATATTAGGTTTGAAAGCGGGATGAGGCTTATTTAGATATTGTCCTTTTTAGAGATTGGTGCCTAATGGAAGAGTAAAAAATTAGGATGGAATGAGGTTCTCGTTTGGACGGCCACTCTTTTTTCGAAATAATGAGCAGCCCACATTGAAGAGAAATTGACGAAAAATTAGTTTGTGGCTGTGTTGCCATCCATAATTTTTTCTTATTTTTTTGCTCTTCTATTAGACACCGATATCTGAAGAGTTCAATAAAATAATATAAATATTTTTTGCAATAATAATAATAAAATGTTTTGGCAATTGTAGTCTGATGCCAAAGTTTATTAAGACAGAGTAAACAGAAGCAGTTCTTATAGGTAAATCATTCAGTGTTACTTTTATATACTTTATGAAAGAACGCTTTAATTAGCTTTTAAATGAACTTCGTATAAAACACGATAATTTTATAGCTGTTTACTTAACAAATCTTAAAGTAGGGAAATAAATGTTGAACATCTGACAGTACAAGAAGTCTGATTCTGAAATACTCCAGAATCGTTATCAATAATAAATAAAGGCATCTAGATTTCTTTAAAACTAAACAATAAACAAAAATTAGATTCTAGGAAAAAAACTTACGATCAATTTTTGAAAGTGCCAAATGAATTCGCAAAAAAAATTTATTTTTTAAATTTTACGCTTGATTTTCAACTTTCACGTATATTTTACCCAAATATTGTATACGTCAGTTTGACATATTTTCCTTAAACTCTCTAAAATATTGAAATTATTACAAAACATTAGATTTAAGGACGTTTTCTGAGCTAGTTTGATTATCCTTCCAGTTGGCGTGCCTATAGTTTTAAGAATTTTTTTTAGATAAATCTTATATCCTCGTGAAAAAGGAACATTTAAGTGCTAAATACCTGCAAATTGAATAAAAAATTTTGTTTAAAAAATAGAATACAGTACTTATAAAAAACACGACAATAAAGTTTAAAATTATTCCTGCTTATATAATATTAACTGCTGATTGAATTATTCAATTAAAAATGCAATTTTTTAAACATTTACTCGATATTTATCAAAAAATATACATTACACTATCGCGGTAAGGTAATAGTAAACCATTATCTATTCTTGTGAGGTATCATTGATTTAAGTTGTTATAACTAACAATCGATATGCTAGAAGCTATATTGAAATTTTTTTTTTCAAAAATGGAACTGCTAATCTTTGGGCCTCTTTTTAGCTGATGCTCATATCACAGCTTCCCGCCAAATGGAAATGACGCTTTTCACATATATACACGTGAATTATGGCGTATAGCAGAGATTGGCGGAATTGCGGATTCCATATTTCCGGCCATTATTCGATTCAAAATTCTTCATTCCTGATTAGGAATTTTCAAATGTCATTCCGACATCTATATTCCGGATCCGACATACTACCATTCTACCGAACCATGGTGTGCCGCTTTAACAAAATTTATTTTTCAAAATACAACTCATTAGAATCAACATTTTTTGCCCTTTAGAAACAAGTTTTTTTTTTGTACAATTTTTGTTGAATTCAAGAGCCGTGCAATCTTAACTATTTTATTAAAATTTAATAAAACTTCAAAACTATATCAACTAAATGAATGGATGTCACAAATAAATTTCGATTTAAACTATTCTATTGGGCGTGAAATTGTTTACTTTTCATAGAGTATATACTTTAAATTATAAATTCTAGAGATCTTTAATTAAAATATAAATTATTCATTGTCTATTAAAATCGAATTGTGGAAAGATCAAGAGAACTGAAATTATATGTTTTCAGATGTTTCATATGTTAATCTACTATTCTTATTTTTATATAGCGTAATTTAATTCCTAATTATTTTAAGATTAATTTTCGTAGTTGTTAGCATATATGCTTACATACGTATACATGCTATGTTAACATATTACATTTCACTCCCATAGTTTCTTCATAAATAAGTCTCAAAAATCCTAAATCCCAAAGTTTTTCAAACATTCAACTGGTTATCAGTTCAAAAATCCTTTTATTTTAATTTACATCAATACAAATGCTCCGAAATATATTTAAAACTGATATGGAATGTGCAATCAGTATTTATTTTGCTACTAGTGCAATTCTAGAATCGTCAATAGTGTTTAGCTGTTCGTTAATTTAAATCATAAAACGATTAACTCTGTAAACCCGCTCAAATCTATACATAGATATATAGTACAAGCGTTAATTAATAAGAATAATGCGTTAAGGAGCATAAGGAAGGCAGCTGTGGTCTCGTTTGAGGAGAAGGCACCGCGAAGACTATTAAATTTCCAATTTTTTAAATTATTCATCTATTCTTTTTCCGTTACCTAAGATAGTAGCAATAAAACTACACAGCCAATTATATTATTATTATCATCTTTACACCAAATTTATTAAGAAAAAAATAAAACAGAATGAAACACGACATGACTGTTAAAAATAATAAAAATTTTGGTCGAAACGAGACCAAAACTGTCCTATTTATGCTTTAAGCTATTAAACACGCCACCCGTATGCCCATTTTCCAAATTTTTTTCACATTTTAGTGATTCCCGCACACCTTTTCAAGATACAGAAATCGTGGTTAGGTAAAATTACCCAAAAGAATCCTTATGATCCCCGTTTATTTCCATATTAATGAAATACAAAATTGCATTCCTCTACCTCATCAATTTATCTTATTCATTATAATTATTTAATTTCAGAGAGGAAAAAGAAAAAGTTGCCGTCTTTCCTAATTATTTTAAAATGAAACCATAATTTTTCTTTTCGAGAAAGCATTTTCCTTATGACAAAAACTATTAAAACTCGCCCAAAAACTATAAATAATATCTACATTAAAAAGTGACCAAAAAGTCAAAATTAGAATAAAAATAAAAAATTGGCAGATTTCTGTGAAAACACCGGTTTAGAGTAATTAATAAAGGAAATTGGTTATTATTAATTACAATAACATTTACATTAAACTGCTTAATACGAAAAGTCGTAAAATGCGTGCAAGTCTAGCTAGTAAACTAAAAATAGTAATATCAAAATGCTCAAGACTAAAATGATCTCGAAACGCAAATAAATAATTTCTCGAAATAAAAATATAATAATTTTTCTAATAAACTCGTGTGGGGAAGTATGTAACACGAATAAAATAAATAAATAAATAATGGTTCACTTATTTCAGAATTGAGCTTTCGTTCGAGAGTTAACATTTTCCCCTGCATCGTTGCTCAAAGTCCAAACATATGTAAACATTTTTTGAAATGAATAATAGATATCATAATGACACAAGTTATGAAGAAAAAGAAGATGACTGGAAAAAAAAATTACTTCATCATGCTGAGTTCATATTCAATATGTCCCACTAGGGCAACTAATAATTTTCTAATAAGCATACCCAGGGCTTCTTACATCCTTTAAAAAAAGTTTTTCGTGTCTCGTGTCTATTCCTGGAAAGAAAAATTAAATCTTTGGTGTCAAATAATTGTATTCGTCTTATTAACCAACTAAGATGCACAACATTGTTCTTTGTAACTGAAATTTAATTTCAAACTACTTTTAAGCAACAAGATTCATGTCAAACACAAAAGTACACGAAAACAAGCAGTAAATGTGCTTGTTGTCTTCTTCTTCGTCCGTGTATTTTCATTCAAATTCAAATATTCAACAAAATATTTATTAAATGTATATTTATGTGATTTGAATTGACAACACCGTGCGCATCGTTAATCACTGCAAAAATTTATTCGTTTTAGCACGGCACAAATTCTTTTTCCAGTTCTTTTTGCTGGAAAACTATTTACATAATATTTACATTTTCAGAACATCAATCTAGAAAAGAATAATAAGAATACTAATAAAAAGAATCATCATAAAAATGTGGACAACTCGTATAAATTTTCTTGCTTCAAAAAATGGGAAAGTACGGAAATTTTTTTTCACAAAATCGGCTTCATTAAAATCTTCAATTCTAGGTAAATATAGAGAAAACCACAGTTCCCAAAAATAAGTATTAATTACTTAATTAAAAATTTCTAATATTTCGAACAAAATATCTATAAAAAACAATTTCTGCCCCATATAAGAATTGTAGAAATTCGATTAACCACAAACATTGAAAACACAAAAGCCACTAACTGGCGCTTATCCTTTTCTTCTGATATCTTCTTTAAATATAATATAATTAGAGAAACGGCAACAAAAAATATTTTCTCATTTATGGGTTCCACTTAAGAATGAATAAGTTTGTGGAAGAATGGAGCACCACAATTCGTTTTTATTGGAATATGAATAAACTTGGTGCTCACGATTCTATAAAAAATATGACAAGTGGGATTACTTTCGATAAATTATTACATCATTTAAGTGAGGTATTTTTAGTTTTTAATTAATCCCCTGAGTTTCAAATTGGTGGTTAAATTAATCAATAGGGTTGTTCTTGGGCGTTTAAAATCTATTTGAAGCTGTGAGGAAAGAAGTAGAATTTCTCCCGTCGCAGGATAAGATGCTTTTTCCGCAAAAAAATCACGGATTATTACGCCATCCAATTTAAAATTCTTCCTCATCAAGCTTTAAAGTTCTTCCTCAATCATTTTCTCAAAGAAATCGAACAAGATCAATCCTCTTCATTTTCTTAAAAAAACTAAAAATCAGAAGATATCAACAGAATCGAACCGGAATAGATTTTCCGTGAATCAAACACTCTACGAGGTTAACTAGGTTTTTTTTAAACTATATTATGTAATATTCCTTGATTTTTTGCGGAAATGAATTTTATTATCCGACAAGAGCAATTTTCGTTTATGTTCCGGTTAAATTGAGAATGTAGAAATTAATCTTGTTAAAATATAATTTAATTAATTATTGTTTTCAATAAAAGAAAATAGTCGCCGTTTCTGTTTCTTCAACAATGTCAGTGAACTATCGTTTTCTAAAATGCAATTTACTGCTAATTGTTCTAGCAGTAAATTGGAATTAAATTAAAAGAGATATTACAAGAAACCTAGTTCTGCCATTAATTGCAATTAATATGTTCATCGTGCCATTCGTGAGCCGCAAGCTTTATATAATAATTACATCACGCATTCCCTTTTTAATATACTATACACTAGCTGACAAAAGTTTTATCACAAATGTTTTTTCGGGTTTAACTTTTTTGTGACTTGACCAAATCGGCTTATTCTTTGATATGATAGATTCATATGGTTGTAGATTATTTTAAAAATTCCCGCTTGTAATTACGATGATTCGTTTTACAGTGACAAGCGTTTATCGTAAAACGCGTAGCTCAAAGATATTACGCACTTTTCTTGCACTGCATTTTTTAATAATTTTTAAAGTTCAATTATATTTTTTCATAATTTATTGAAAATAGCAGTAATTTGCAACATTTTAGAGATGACTCCACGTAAAGAAACTCCAATTGCCACACGGCAAGCTGTTATCAATATGAGGGAAAACGGAATGCGTGGTACCGAAATTGCCATGATAATCTAAACCAAATTTTGCTACTATAACATTTTAAACACTGATTCACATAAAATATCAAAAAATCAGCCAATTTGGTCAAGTCACAAAAAAATTAAACCCGATAAAACATTTGTGACAAAACTTTTGTCAGCTAGTGTATGTATCCCAGTCCAGTCAACATGAAACCAATCATATTATCTCATTGCTATTAGTAGCTGCTATATAATAAAGGTTATTATTCAATAAAACTGCCTCAACATTGACCATCAGGATTCTTACCTTCTTCAATATGCAAAAACTAAAAATGCCCAAAAAAATAAAAATAAAAATATATTCGTAAAATTTCAACAGTAAATGACTAAATTCAGAAAATCTTGTCTCTTGCGCTTTTCAATTCATAGAACTTCCATTTAATGGAATTCTCCTTATTTTAAACAGGAAATATTTCTTGGTATAACTATTACTCGAATTTCAAAAATTTGTAACAACAAATCTGATAAATTTCTAATTAATGAAGTCATTTATTAAAAATTTTCTACTGTTTTCGAATCATTTTCATTATCTTAGAGAGTATAAAAATTGTTCTTGAAGCAAACGTTACTTTTAAATAAACTATAAAGGTATATACAAATTTTATATTGTACTATACTTAATCGACTATTTTCACACGATTTATAAAATGTTGATGATTATAAATAAATTCTATTTAAGCCTTCCATTGATTTAACATATTAATATAATGTATCAAAGTACGTCTATTAAAAGAAACATGTTTTGAGCACGATGACTCGGTGCTCGACAACTTACATTGAAGAAATATTTAGGATTTAATCTTCACCAACGTAAATAAGGCAAGTTGATTACAAAAAAGGTACTCCTAATTTTTTAGAAAAGTAATATATTCAAAGATTTTGAAGTTCAATTAACAATTTAAATATCGGATAATATAATCAAGGCTGGATATAAAAGAGAAACGTGTTCTAATAGGAAACAAAGCTGAACTATAACCTTGTTTATCAATGCGAGTTAAAAGGAAATGGAATATATTAACTCAACAACCCAAAAAATTAAAACTGCGAACAGATTTGATAGTGAAGAGTTTTTTACTTTACAAATCCTAGTCAAGCGTCTTTCAGAAACTGTTTGTAAAAATTAGCTAAAGACGTATTAGAATTGAGAAATCTTTATTTGACATTGAATAGAAATACCCATTTAAAATTAATTCCCTAACTAAAAGAAAGGGTTTATTTAGAATTATGTTGCCTTAACCACATAAAGTATTATATTAAAAAAACTCAGTAACTATTGGGTTCATGAATTAATTTAATGAAAAAGGTTCCATGTAACATAGAAGATATCATTATTAATAATTCGTTAAATCTATCTATCAATTTGTAAAATGAGCATGTTTGGAACATCATATGAACGTTTAACCTTTAATTTCCATACATATTAGGATGACAAAGTAAAAGTATCATAATAAATAAGTTTAGACTTTAAATAACGGATTTAATATTTAAGTAAAGGGATTATGAGTAATGAAACGATCACACCGAGATTATGATCTTCTTATTTTTCAGTGTTCATTGGTAGGGAATTCAGAAGAGTTACGATATTATAAAAAATAACGGGTTCATTTCGATTCTGTAATTAATTGATTTCATATCTGTAAACTTGTAGGACAATCATTTAAATATATAAAATTATTATTTTGACTTTCATTCCGTTTTATTTTGTTTTTTTTCTTATGAAATTGTTTTTAATTTTACTTATAATTTATATTTCTTTATACCTAATTTACATTAGACGCGAGACGGGAGAGCCTTGTTTTGCTCCACAATGCGAAATAGTGTACGAACGAATTTCTTTATAACGTGTTTGTAGGGTAATTATATTGTTTTAGGTTTAGGTGTTTTAATTATGAAAACGGAAAGCGAAATAATTAACAAATTAAAGCGACACCTTCGTCTCTTTACCCCGGTCGAGACCTGAACTTTCTTCGGTATGCCATTATTCCCATTAATTTACCCTCCCAGTTTATATATATATATATATAAAGATTGAGTGACTGTAAAATATTTACGAGCGTCTACGTACTATTGATGATTCACTATTCCTAGAACTGCACTAGAAGCAAAATAAATGCTGATTGGGCTTTCATATCAGTTTTAAATCCATTTCTTTATAAGTAACCATTCACATGGACCTTGTGAGCAAGTTTATAGTTAAATAATAAAATAAAATTTCAGATAAATGTGTTCTAACAAGTATAATATTAAAAAAAAAAACGAATCCCTCTGTAAAAAATTATAAATTTCAAAACCAAAAAATGTAGATCACACAATATTAAATCGCAATAAAAAGTACAACACAAACAACAAATTCTCGAGCACCCAACCATTCAATTAATCATTAATACATCTCATTTGAAAAGCTTCTTTCCAGTATATTACATGAAACAGCACGCACCAATCATTTGTAACATCTAAATGAGTTTGAAAACAACATTTATTATTTTCCACCCTCCATAAATATTCATCATGTTAATGTTTATTATAAAGTCTATTCATCTTGAGTTGCATTAATTACTTCATTATTAATTTGCATTGAAAACTATATGGGTTCTTTATGTTCTATGGCACGCCAAATCGAAATAGCGGTTTTACTATTTTTAAACGTGTGTGGAAAATTTTAGGTCTTTATAACAAAATTTTTTACTAAAATATAATTAAGCTTGTCTTAAACTTTCCAAAAATATAAAATCTTTCCAAAAAATTATGCTTGAGCATGCTTACTGAGCTCATTTTATTACCATGCAAGTAGGGGTGCATTGGTTTTTTTTTGCCAGAACATATTCAACGTGTTTGTTTTTTACTGTAAAATATCGTTGGAAATATAGAGATGTTTGCACTAAATGGATACCAGAGATGGGGTATGTTTTCTGGATTCCGAATACCGAAATTTTATGTTTCAGTTACAACTTACAAAAGTTAACTTTTCATGTTAACTTTAACCCCAAATACGGCCGGAATTCCGGACTCCAAAACTCAACAAGTGTCATTCCGCTATCTCTAGTGGATAGTGAAGCAATTGCAGCCATTACAGTATCGGTAGTAGCGTTATAAAAATTATCTCTGCATGACCTCTGGATTATATAACACAGAAAGTGTCGAATTTACGAAAAAATAGAGACGATTTTCATTTTTTTACTCATTTACCTGTATTTAGCTAACAAATTCACAAGCAAATCGCAGGTTTTCTTTACAATATTTTTATGCATATCAATGTGTCAAATAATAGGAACTAAAATAAACCTAAATATTTAGTCTAAAAATACAAAAACAAGGTCAAAATCAAGTTCACATTAATGAAATTACGTTTTAAGATAGTTTATAATTAATTATATAATGTTTCATATGAAGCCATTTTATGGATAACATAATTCAGACTAATCTTCATTTCCTTTCTAAAAAAATTAGTTGATTATTATGGTAATATATGATCAGAGAACTCTTGCAATTAATCGATTAAAATTGATTATTTTAGTAAAATTTGTTTAGTTTACTCACAGATTTAGAAGCTCCGTGATAGTATGAAATCTTGGATATATACATATTTGATATCCGAAATATTTAGAAGATACTTATTTATTGTCCTTTTCAGAGATCGTAGCCTAATGGAAGAGCAAAAAATTAGCGGCGGAGAAAAGGTCTTGTTTAGACAGCCACACGGCCACTAAGGCCATCGGATCTCTTCCTCTTTTGTTTCTCATCAATTTTTGTTATCTATTTTTTGATGACAAGAAATGAAAAGTTTAATTTAAAAATGAAAATGGATGAAATAAAAATATTGATGACAAACAAAAGAGGAAGAGACGTGATGGCCTTAGTGGCCGTGTGGTTGTCTAAACAAGACCTTTTCTCCGCCCCTAATATTTTGCTCTTCCATTAGGCATCGATCTCTGAAATGAATAATATTTAAATAATAAACTAAAATCATAAACTATTAACGGATTTATAGACCATGCTCAGTTTAAATTTTCTCAAATTTTTTGTACTTAAAAATCTAGACACGAGCCTCTTAAACTTTTTATTCAATATAATTATAACATTGAAAAACAAAAACTTAATTTACCGAACTTTAATATCACGATTACTTGGAATCTTGCCAAAAAAATCATGGACAAATTTCAAAAACGACGCCCTTAACTTTTATTTGACTTTATTCCTTTAAGCATTCTAATAAACGTTTCTAAACTTTAAAAAATTACACTCAAATGATCAATAATTTCAAACGGTTCTGTAAATTAAAACAACAATGTAAATTAATTCCATAGAATTTACGTATTAAAAAATAATTTAAATAAAAAGTTTAGGACACTAAAAATCTTGCTATTATATACTCAAATCTTGTTTTTAGTTAGGAAAATTTAGATTAACTATTGTCCTTTTCAGAGATCGGTGCCTATTGGAACAGGAAAAAAATTAGGATGGAATGAGGTTCACGTTTGGACGGCCACTCTTTTTACGAAATTATGGGCAACACATATTTAAGAGGAATTGAGAAAAATTTTTTGTGGCCCCATCATTTTCTCTTCTTTTATTACTCTTCCATTAGGCACCGATCTCTGAAAAGGACAATATATAGCTTAAAATATGCGTTTTAAGATTACGTGAAAAATATTTTAAATTTGGCATTGTTTAACTTTTAATACCTAATCAAATATGGAGTAACGAAATTTCCCATTTGAGATGCCGTCGCTATGTTAGAACGTGGGAATACAATCTTTTGAGAAAATTATTTTGACCCGTTGACGTTAAAACATTATTTTATTAGAAATTGCATGTATCTTTTGGTTAAAATGATATAAACCTTGTTTGTCTTCAAATACGAGACTGTTTAAGTCTTCTTTGTGATCAATAGAATTGTTAAAAATAAACAATTTTTCTATTCTTCTTGAGTTATAAATTAAAAGTGATAAATAAATAATTTA
This sequence comes from Caenorhabditis plicata, assembly GCA_963931815.1. Taxonomy (NCBI): domain Eukaryota; kingdom Metazoa; phylum Nematoda; class Chromadorea; order Rhabditida; family Rhabditidae; genus Caenorhabditis; species Caenorhabditis plicata. Next base: position 4,451,790 of record OZ007493.1, on the reverse strand, counting down.
TATTGATAAAAATACAAAGGACTAATAATCTACCCGTCAGCATTAATTCAACTGCATGTAAAGCAAATTCCAACCTCACAACACAATAATTTGGTTGAAATTAGGTTCAATGAAGAAAATAAAACAAAGAAAACATCGTTTGTAAACTCATTTGCAATAAATATTAATTACAAACAAAGTGCAAACCCGTCGGTACGTGCGAAAGATGACAATTGAAATACAAAATAGTAAACAAGGAAGTAACAGATAAAGACGGTAATATTATAAGCGACATCGAATAAATTATGCAACATTCTCAGAATGTCTTCGATCGAAAGTGCTCATAAATGAATTAGTATTGGTTGAGCCTTTAAAAGTACCCATAGATATGACTTTTGAGCCATCCGACGATGATAAACGGCTATTTCGTGATGATCCGCCACATCTTATTCCCTGATCGCTTTCATCGCTTCTAGAATAAAACCATCAAATACCGTACATTCTCCACAACTTACGTTACAAGCACCGGCGAGTCACATGCCATTCGATGTGCCGGCGGAGCCGTCCCACTGCTATTCGTTTCAGCTATCGATGAAGTGGTTCCAGCCGGCGAATATAGCAATGAATCCGGGTAATTGTACGCTTTCACTCTTTGCATTGAGCCATTCAGCTGAAAATGAATATTTTGAATAAAAAGGAGCAAAAACCAGCACATACCTGCGGAGAAGCGCTCGCGGCGGCTGAATGCGGCGCACTTCTTGAGTACGCTAGCAACATCTCATGCGAGGTTCGGCTTTCCGGTGAATAGCAGCGAGCCGCACTGTGCACCCCAAGTTTTGAGCAGGATACATATGTCGGATCGTTGGGAGCATCGGGCTTCTCCGGTGGAGTGTCATTTAAATCATCCAGGTTGCCATATAAATTTGGCATTGTTTGTTCGTCGTTGAAACCGAATGTCTTCGGCTCATCGCTGTCTTTATCATTCTTCTTAAAACAATGATATTAGGTTTAAGTTTTCTTTCTTTAATATCCAACGAACCACTTTCAATGGCGAGCATTCATCCACGTCCGCATCTAGTGTATCATTTTGTTCATCTATGATACGTGACTTGTGAACTTTCTGCTCGTTGAATATTCGATAAGACGTGTCGAGGAACTTTCCATTAGCTTGAAGAAGAAATTATTACAAGCCCACGGCGGAGTCTCTTCTTACCTTGGGTCTTCTTACGCCCTTTACCAGATCGAAGATTACAGAACACAACACAGCATATTAGCAAAATAATGAGCGATAGGGAGCCAACGATTCCCATAAGAGCAACATTCTTGAATGTCATGTACGGCTGCATGGAATCCACGTATATTCTCACCGATGAGAACATGCCACTTCCTATAAAATGACACAACATTTAATTAACTATAATGTGGGCTAAATTAAATTGATTCCATCTAAATTGATATTGTTGCAATAGCCAAAAAACAATAATGGAATAAAATAACATCAGAGAGGATGAATGAATTGTTAAAGCGCATATGGCGGATGACCTTATTCCATTCATTCAAATTATTTGCGCACCAAAAACACCACTCCATCACCAATCTAATTTTTTCTAATAAAAAATGTTTCTGAATTGACGAGTGAAACGGAAACGAAAGGAGAAATCATTTTCAACAAAAAAACGACATGTTGGCGAGCAAGATTCCCATGATCATAAAAGTGGGCCAGAAATTAGTCAAGGATCAATCTAATAAAAAATCAACAAGTAGATAAAGGAACGAATGGTAGAACAAATAAAAAAATAAATAATAAATAGAACAATCATTTTTGTTGAGCAACTTCTCACGATAAAGCAATGCAAAGTTTTTGTTGTGCTTTATCTTCCGTCCTTCCTATATCATCAATTTGTGTAATATTAGTAATGGCCAGCTCATACGCACGCAATCAATTGGCGCAATTTCACTGCACCACAATTGCTATCACATCTAAAATGGCATTCTTCCTCCAAAAAACTTTAAATAAACTGCTTTTATATAATTAATTCAAATGTCAGCGACTTGTCGCTATTCATCACGGAGCTGCCTGATTAATTACTTTTTACAAAAAATGCAAAGTAAGAACAAAGAGTAATTTCGAATGAATTATGATTCCGCTATCCTTTAAAAAATGATGACTAATTATTACAGCGTAAAACCCTAGGAAGCACAAAAATAATTAATAATAAAAGGGTCAGTTGGTGGAATGACAAATGATTACCATTACGAAGCACACGAAAACGCGAAAATGTTCAAATGGGAAAACAATAAGAATAATGAAAATCTCGGGTTCAAGAAACCTGACATATGATATTCTATATATACATTACTTTATGGCACAATAAGATGATTCGGGTGGATAATGTCGAGACATGTCAATTATTATTGTGACCGCTTGTGTGTGTGTGTGTGGGCTCACTTGCTCAACAAATGAATAAACAAATACATCAAATTCATATCCAGAACGGAAATCCGAACTGGCGAGTTTAAATGATTTCAAGAATGTCTACCAAGGGCCCTAGCAGCTAAATCGTTTCGGTAAATATTATCAACAAATACTATTTGATAAAGTCATTAACTTCTGTTGTTCACATTTTTTTCAGTCTTATAACAGACGTAATCGTTCGGTACTATTAGAGGAAATTATTTGTTTGTCGTCATTTCAAATCTAAATAAACCGTAGCTTAACTAAAAGTAAAAATAAAAGTTAGAGTAGAAATGAGCAAGGAAGCAACAATTTTGATTTTAAAAAGTGGGCATATGGTTTCGATCAATCTAAACTGCAACCATCCAATTGAAAAAAAAAACGTAATAAAAAGTTGAATGTTACGGAAATGTGCAAAAATTTTTGCAAGGCAAATTGAGAAGATTTTATTTTTAAAATTAATCAGTATTTAAAAAAATTATAGACGGGTTTCCAGATTCCAGATTCTGGGTTCCGTATTTTGGATTCCAGCCATTTTTTAATTCCGAAATTCAATTTTTCATCGTGAATTACGAATTCCGGATTCCAAAATTGAAAACTCGCATTCCGTCCATTTATGAATATTTACATAACTCCTTTAAAGTTGGTTTTATAATTTTCCTTTTTCTGAATAAGTGTTAAAGAAATTTTATGGATATTCATTAATAAGTTATTAGCCTTTTTGTATTTACGTAGAAACGTGTAAACTTCCAGAATTTGGAATTTTTAATATCAAGACCCTCCGTGTATTTTCAAAACGTTGAAATTAAATATATTCTTAGAGAATTACGGTATCACGTCCACTGAAACTTTTTATTGGTTGTGAAATATAATAAGGTCTGTTTCTTTAATATAAGAAAATGTTGGCTGAAATATAAAACTGGACCATGTTAAAATGATTTATCATGTTTTCAATAGGGGTATTTGAGGTATGTCGGAAAATCAATATTAATGAAGATTGTATTACTATTCTAAATGGTTCGATGGACGGTAATACAACATAAATAATTAATAAAAATTCATCCAATTTCTCGGAAATCTACTTGTTGATTTTTTTTAACTTATGATTTTAAATTGGTGAATGACAGCAACTTTCATGTTTACTTTTTAATTATATAATAAAAATATAAGAAATTGAAAATTCAATTTCAACATTTTTGAATTATTTTCAATGGTCTCAAAGAGATCATCAAACAAATATTCAATTTATGTTAATAATTTCTCTGTTTTTCATTATTTAAATTTCTAGATCAAATCAGATTGATTACTTTTATTTTTTATTAAAACAAAATTTGAATTGTCAATTTCTTATATTTTGATTATATATATATATATAGTTTAAACTCACGTGTTGTTGAAAACAAATATTCACTGCTGCTCAAACTTTTTCCAGCGGCGTTCTCGGCAATCGCGTGAATCACGTACGTTTTATCCAAACTCAATCCTTTAATGATTGCTTCGTTCTGACTGCCGTCGACTTGTGTCTGAAAGCAAAGCCGCCAATATCCCATTTTTTGTTCATCATTTAAGAAAAAAAACTGAAAAGAAGATAGTAAAAACCACATACAACTAGTGATTTATTTTGGCCCTTCTCGCCATACACTATTACGAAAGTCTTTGCAGCCGCATTTTCGATGGCAAAACTGTGCGAAAAGAAAACACGCGCTGAATCAGCCGAATACTGATAAACGCCATCAATCTGTAATGATACATGATCTGAGTAAACAATAAATAGATCAACAAACTTTTGGCGCAATTGGAAGCACGTCGCCTGATAATTGCTCAACTTTCATCCAATTTGTTGGCTGACTAAGCACCACACTTCCGTTGTCTCTAACCAATCTTATTCGGAACTTGTATCTAAACAAAAACGTTCGTTTTTATTGAAATTGTTTTTTTTCGTACTTGTTATCGGCTATTAAATTCTTGATGGTTGTAGCCCTAACGTGACTATCAACGGAATCCGCTTCGATCCATGATTCCTCATCCGCGCCGCTTCGTTGAACTTCAATTCTGAAATAGAGTGATCCAATTTTTATATTTTTATTCAAAAATACACAAATTTAGCAATCTTGGTCAGAGCTTCAATCTTTCCCAAAACGGACCATTGAATTCGAACCTCTGTGCCAGTGACGAATCCACGCACATCTTCCACGTCTATCTTGCTATCCTAAACTTATTAGATTTAAGAGACGGATTAAGGTTCTCTAGATATTTGCTTAAAAATTAAAAGTGAATTGTGTTTTAATAGACCTAGCAAATACAGTATCTAAAAATGATGCAATAAGTTTTGATTGTTTTTTCTCTAGGACAACAAAAAATGTCATTATTTCCATATTAAAATGTTTCTTCTAGATTTTCACGTATTCTTATCTGTCAGGTCAATTTGGAAGAATTTGTTTAAACTTTCTGGTAATCCATGTTTCTAGTAAGCTAAGTTTTTCACCAAAATATGAAATGAGAATCGGAGCTCTGGTTTAAAGAATTTAACTTTTTGACTATTTTCTACGAAAACGCCACCCGCACTCCACTGCCACGAAACCGCGCAGCATCACAAAAGAATTCGCACCAATTGCAAACTCAACCTTTTAATGTATTATTTTAATTTTCAATATTTTCAATATTTACAAGTCACTTATATTAACGATGAAGACTCTTCTGGTCCATTAATTGAGGTACTAAGAATTTCTTTTCATTAATTCATCAGAATTTATGCAGAATGAAACGTTAACTGATATATAAAATATTGAAAATAAAAATAATAAATGAAAAGGTTGAGATTGCAATTGGTGCGAAGTCTTTTGCAATGCGGCAGTGCACCCGCAATAGAAAATTGACGGTCTCATTTGGGTCTATATGAATTGATTTATCTAGAATTCCCTTAAAAATTTAAAAAAAAGTCTTCGTGGAAAATACGTGATTAAAGACTCGAAAATTATCATTTTTGTGTGGTGTTCCATAAGTTTCTATTTTAAATTTGACAATTTTAATGAAATCTACTAGAAGATTGAATAATGTTGGTTTTTGAATAAAATTATCTGAACGAGAGACTTAATAACATGGAAAATAACAGGAATGGGTTTCGTAAAGAACGTTATTAATATTTTCAGATTGCTTCAACAAGACTTATAACATAGAAACTCATCAAGTTTCCCTAAAAGAAAAATAGTTTTACCTTCTTCTTATCCAAAAACGGCTCAGTGGTTGTTGTAAACGGGGCCGGCGTCGTATGCTCCACGACTTTCAAATAAGCTCTTGCCGTGAATCTCTTCCCTCTATCATCCAGGACCATACAAGTGTACCAAGCTTCATCCTCCTTCGTAACATTATGTATACGAAGCGTATTAGTCCCTATAATTCTAGTTCGACTCGAAAAGAGTTTCATGTGCTGTTCATCTGAAAATAGCAATGAACTGAAGGCGGAAAGCGAGTGTTACTTTTCAGCCATGATCTTCCACCTCGCTGCGTCTCACAAGGTAGGTCGACGGTTTTTCCAATCTCCGCTGTCAGATTTCTTGGCCCTTCGCGGATGAGCTCACTGGTTGAGCTATGACTGCTCATGACAAACATGTTCATAGATTTGCCCCGTTCTAGGCCATTTCCATAGATTTCTGCTTCTTCCATTGCTGGTCGGGATAGGCACTTTAATTATATGAAATATTAAAAGAAAATTAATGGGCTTACCTGAACACTGCCGCTGAAAGTCTTCTTAACTTGCAATTGCACGCGGATTGGATTCGTATAGAAGTTGGTATTACTCGGGATACCCATCTGCTCAATGGACTTTATCAATGAGCTTCCATTGACATACGCCATCGGTATCTCGTAGCGAAGATTCGTCGCCAGACATTCCAGCTAAACTCACAACTATTTAGTTATGCCCACGTTGCGCTTCCCTCACCATGTAGCTCTTATCTAATTGCGGCGTTATGGATAGATGGACACCTGTTGGTGAATGAACAATCAAATTATAATCAATCCGCGGGCGCGTCTTCTCATCAATCAAAGTTCCGTTGCCAATAATCGGCAAACCAATGCATGAATACACGCCGGAATCACCTGCAACAATCATCATCTTCAATACAGTCACATTACGTACCATTCGCCACGCTGCGGATCTTCAGATTGCCCCACACCTGCTGATATCGCGAGTTGTTATCATTCATGGATATGATAGGCGTTGTGTCATTTTGCTTCACCCAGACAATCTTTGCCAATGATATCACGCACTCAAGAAGTACTTCTTCTCCCTCGGCGACGTCAATGTCAATCGGCTTCCCAATGGACGTCTCGCGAGCCGGGTAAATCAATGTCGGATGGATTTCAGATTGCCGACTCTTGTCGGTATTGTTTGTCTCGCGGACATAGAGCAGCACTGGCTTAGGGCTCTTCCGTGTCTGATTCGTGTAATCATTGCGGACAACGCAATGGTAGAATCCCGCGTCATCGGGCTGCACCAATGATATTTGCATTCCACTATTCGTCGTCAAGTATTTAGTCCCATCTAAATATACAATAAATTCCATTTCCTTCAGTAAAATCGTTTACTTCTAGTTCCCAGACAGCCCTTATCCTCCTGTCCAATCCTCTCAAAACAGATTGTCGGCGGTCCCGGAATAACATCGGGGATTCCTGCGCATGGCAGTCTTGCAACTTCATTTTCGCGCACGGTTATTGCCTGCAAACTTGTTAATCTTCTTTCTTCTTGCTAATTAATTAATAAGGTTCAAATTAGGCTGGCAAGAGCATATTGTAACCCGGTGGGAACAATGGCGAAACTCGTTAATACCCGATAATTCGATTCGCATAAAACAACGAAATACTCGGCACTGACGGACAGATGGTCCTTTCGTTTGATTATCTCATGTTCGCATCAATTCCCCCCACAAATCCTTCATTGTCTACTAGATTATACTGTAACAATTAGAATGCAGTGGATGATGGAGCAGCATCAACAAGTGTTTGCGCGGCTTAGCGCCCTCTAAACCTTCTCGAATTTCAGTCAATCAAATTGCAAATAAGAAACACTTTTTTCAATGAGTCCCATGAGGATTATTCATAACTCAAGTATAACACTTTTTTATATAATAAAAAAATGAGCAGAGTCACTTCAAAAATGCATGTGACGTTGCTTGGCTGATATCTAGTTGTCAAATATCACGCAATAGTGACAATAAAAATATTATTCAAGCCAGTTGCGCAAGTCATAAATAAGCAATGATAAGATTGGCTTACGTGGTCGACGACTTTATCGAACTTTGTCATTCGAGCTCTACGTAACTTCAACGGTGATGAGATGAGCTTGGTACCAATGAGTTGTCGATTTGACAGCCGGATACGATTAATCTCGGCCATGCATTGATAATCACCTTCATTCTGCTGACGCACGCCGAGCACCGTTAACCTGCAGAATGAATTAATTGTAGTTCTAGCTGCTGACCAATTACACAGGGCCATTCCACGTGTAATCCGTGTTGTTCGTGGGAATGATTTCATTATTAAGTAACCATTCAACTGAGATTAATTGAGCCTCTGAATACCCAGGACTTAGCTCGCAGGTTAGGTTCGTCGGTTGTTTCTTTTGCAAATACGATTGATCAGTTTCGACGAGCAATGATGGTAGTTCATACAATTCTAAAACAATTAAGATTTACAAACTTGCACAAAATTCCCGCTTACGTGATCGAAGCTCAGCTTGAAACAACGAGCAGCGACAAATTAAAACCAAACAAGTTATCAAATTAAATTTGATAAGCTTGTGCATTGTCTATAGCATCTGCAAAAACCAATTAAGATGAACAATTCATCCAAATGACGTAAGGACAAAAGTCAAGAAAAAAATAACACAGAAGGAATGTGCCAGATGTAGGATCGATTCAAAATAGGTATAATTGAGTATTGATTACGTAATTGTATTGACAGTTAGGTGCGTCCCAAATTAAAGGAAAAAAAACAATATCATTATTATTAATGGGCTATTCGCCTGATTCAGTAGCTGAAGATGATTCTCAAGGTCTCTAGCTTTGCGAAGAGGGCGAGGACAGAGTGCCAATTGTTACTTCATCCTCCCACCATACTTGAACCGCCTTCATATGGGTTATGATAAATTGAGGAGAGTGGATTTGAATGTTAGTGGAATTAATTGGAAAGTTTGGACAATAAGTTAAATGTAATTGGTTGTTTGTATTTAAATTAGTGAATTGTATACGAGATTTACACTTGACTCATAGGTGGGCTATTAGAGAGAGAGAGAGAGAAAGATAAAATTTGAAGGGAATAGAAAATCAGCTAAATGAATCTTTCCGCATCAGTTTTCTATCTGATTTTAAGTTTTTAGTTATAAATATATTTATAGAGTACTCCGCGTGAATATAGCGTTAGAACGTTTTGTCCAGAAGAAGCCTGTAGTGGATAATAACACAAAATATTGCCGGTGTAATTTATATTCGTGGTCTAGATCAAATTCGGGTTCTCACGAAACTCACCAATAAATGCATTTCTTATTTACGCTTGTCTTACAACTTTCACGTGTACTTTACACAAATATTATCAACACCACTTTGTCAGCCTTTCATTAAACTCTGTAAATATATTAAAATCTCATCAAATAATTAGATTTGAGCAAGTTTTCTGAGCTCGTTTTACTAAATTAATAAAAGTAATTTTTAAGCAATCCAAATTCAAAAAATCACATAAACTTAATTTTTGATTTTCAAACAATTTTGAAGAAATAAATGAAAATCATAAAATTAAACTCTAATTAAATTACTTGACTTATTTTGTCCATTCGAATCCTCATTATTGAATTAGCTGATTAAACTAACTCCATTGACGAGTTTAGTTGAATATAAAAAATAAATTAATAGATAAACAAATTATATTCTCACTTCCTTGTGAGACCAAGTGCGACACACTTAATAAACTACTTCAAATGAATGCGAGAAAAAATTATATTTAATACCTTGTCTGACAAATATATAGATTGGTTGAAAAGATTACGGAATAATGATAAATTTAATCAAAAATAAAAACCAAACGTTAGGAAAAGATTTTGATTTAAATAATAGTTTAAAAAAGATTATTCCAATCACCTGTTACGATGAACGACAATTAAAGTTAGGGGGAAATGATTAGGAAATATATTTGTGAGATATCTGTAACGCGTAAAAGCAAGTACACGTGAAATATATGCATTTTTCTCAAGATAAATTTTTAAAGTTTAATTTTAGTAAAAAAATGAACAAAGTCTAGTACAGTTAGTAACTAACAATATCAATATCGTGCCAACTTGTACGGTAATAAAATAAGCTTTGTAAACGTGTTCAAATCTAAATTTTCAGAAACGTATTAATATTTTTAGATAGTTTTAGGCAAGCCTAATAATAACTACCGTCAGGGTTAAAAAGATATAAAAGTTGTCGGACACGCTCAAAAATTGCAGAATGGTTTTTTCCATAGCCATTTTTGACTTTATTACTTCAAAAGCAAGAAAATGAAAATGAAATATTTAAATGAATATTATTCGTGTTTTTTCAACTATATTCTAAAGTGTATTCGATAGATCTTTTCTTATGGCAGAACTATATATCCGTAAGCACACCAAATGAAAATTATATATTAAGCGCATTTTATTAATTTCTACGCGTAAGTTGACAAATTATTTTTACGTCAATTGTAAACGTTTTTCATATAATAACGCTAGAGCTTTAAGTTTTTCAGAAATATAAGATTAGAATTACTCTTCGAAGATCCTATTTCTACCTATTCATTTGCCGTATGTTTTCTATGTTCTCAATTTAAACTGATCATTTGGCGTTTAAAATAATTATTAGGGTTGTCATTAAATATGTATGACTACTTCTTAGCTTATATTCTTTAACAAATGAAAAAATTATATAACCTTTCGATTCATTTGTAAATTATTATAATAAATAATTAGTATATATATACACGCCAACTGGAATTAATGATTACTCGATTTTCAAGGGTTTCTGAAAATTGTTACTTACTTTCATTAATACATTGTTCAAGACTGTTTAACTAGACTTGTCTTATACTATCCAAAACTACTATCATTTCTAATAAAAGTTGGATTTGAGCATCTTTACTTAGCTCATTTTATTATCATACCAGTTGGCGTGTATATATATATATATAAAAGTATAATTATTAAAATTATTCACAATATTCATTAAATTTCTTTGTCGAGATATTTGTTTTTCAAAAAAATACATTTAAGTGTTTTGGAATTCCTACGTGAACATTCCAGAAAATTGGTATTTTTTTCGTACAGGAAACAATCACTAGACAATTAAAATATGTTTAATACAAAGCTAGTATCTAGTGTCTGTAACTTTCAAGTTGACAATACTAGAAATATGAAACTTATATTATTGAAATATAATTTTAGAAAAGTTTTCTTTAAATATCAAATTTCGCGTAGTTTTGTTTATCTATATCTCTTCATTGACGTTGCCTCTAAAATTATTCCTTTATTAAAAAATAAAAATATATATTGCCTCTCAGCAACAAAACCGTGAATATTTTATTAAAGAAAACACTTTCCTTCCAATGGTAGAATCATAAAATAAAGAAAAACATTTCTGATAAAGATCGAAATCATCAAAAAATATCGATAAAAGATAACAAGATTAAAAAACGATATCAATAAAGAAATAAAATTAAAATTCCCCAACGAGAAAACAAGAAGAAAGCTCAATTGTAAAAACTGGCAACAAATTAAAATAATGTGAGATTTAATAGGAAGCAAATAAATATTTCATATTTCATAAATGGCTTCATTCTCGTTGTGCCTGCCCCATCAGCATCATTGTGGCTTCTTCTATTCAAAGTCAACACGACTTGTCTTATTCATCGCTATTATCTTCATGCCATTATAAATATATCAAAATAATGATATTCAACTTGCCATCGACTTGATATGGCATTCAAAATGACACCACGGGGAATAATGCTAATCAGTCGCTTAAATGTTGCCAAAGAAGGTGATAAAAATCAAATTTAATTAGCATTTTTCTAGATGATGCTAGCACAAACCGGAACTAAGCCGACAAAGAGGATAGGTGATCCGCTGGTGTTTATTGAATGACACATGAGACCTTCAATGCAAACGGACCACTTTGCCCGATGAATATTTGCACTTGAACCTAATACTACAAACACAACAAACACATCCAGTTCTAATCCATTGAGCTATCATTTGGATTAGAACGGTCCTTATTGATGTGCTCGTGTGTGTTTTTTATATCCCATTGATTCAATTTTCTTATTTGCATCGAGAGCGTCTCTTCTGCCAAATTCAATCAACTCCACATAATTTCATTGGCACGTTTTTTGCGAGCAAATAGGTGAAACATTCTTAATGGACACGATGAACATCTTATTGACCAAAGAACTATTAGAGATAATGAATTAGTAAGCTCAATCATGTTGACAAGATCTCTTGTCCAGCGACTCGGCTCGGCACTTGTTATGCAAAACGAGCAGCCGGCTGGTTGGTATCGTTTTATTCACAATGATTTTGCTTATGCAAATACATGCGACACATTTATTCCGAATATCGAACATTTACACACTCGACTCACGAACTCAAAACAGTGCCGAGGTGTCAGTTCAATTGACATTTTGTGTATTTTGAGCACTCGCAAAATCATCGCGAACTCATTTAAATCCAAGTTTGTTCAATTACATAACCAAATACACGAACAAGTTTCTGGGGGATGGACAGCCAACCTTAATTAATCACAAAAACAAAGTATAATAGGATGGCTATTTGTCTTCAAATCAAATCAAAATTCCAATTCAAAAATGAGACAAATGAGAAATATAACATTACCAATTTACCTTAACTATCGCCAACGCCCATCGATTTGATTCATTTTTTGATCGAAACTAGGTAAGAACAGCAAAAAAGACGGGCTAGAAGCGGTAGAAATAAAAAAGAAGAATAGGGTAGTGAGAAAAAAGTTGTTGTTATTTATTATATAATAACAATCGTATTCTTGTTAAAACGATATCATAAAACATATATCAACGATTGGATTCGTGCGGATTGCGTTTGTTGCGCATTCGTGACGATCACGGTTGCTTTGGTGACGTAACGGTTATTTTCGCATCCACCTACCCTGCAATTATTCTACCCGAATACCGATGAATCGTTGAAATGATGATTATCAGCGTGCAAAACCAAAACAAAAATATAAGAGCCGTTACGCGTAAAATCAATTAAAAATAAACGTTTATTTTTAATTGTAAAAGTTGGGGAAAATGGATTTGATAAAAATTGATAAGATGACGACCCTGATAATTTGTGCCCCGCCAAAATCCCCATCAATCAATCTTCGTTTCAATAACAAACAATTATTATAATCAACATTATCATAAATAATAATAAATGAAACAAATGTTAGAAGGCGCGCAGTTATTATATCCCAACAAAGGAAGCACGTAAATAAAATCAACGTACGACCAAAAAACGAGTGAATAGAAGGATTAAATGGATTTATAGTATTTGCAACACATTTTATCTGATTGTTGCTACTATTATAACCGATTATTAAGTTAAAATGAGAAATGTTTCGAGATTGAGCCCACAAGGGGACTATAAACATTTGTCATTTCGCGCGCCTCGCAATAACTTTCATTTTCGATCATAATACCAATAATACTAATAATAATAACATAAATAATAGAAACTGGATAATTGTAACGTAAACAATAACAAATGAATCAGTAGTTCCTAAATAAAGGTAAATACACTAGTTGCTCAATGGCTGCAGGAAACGTTAAGCATTGTTGAATGAGCGTTCAAGTATTATTTGCTCATTTAACATACTGGTTACAAATAAATGCATTAAGTAAATAAAAACAAGGAGGCACCAATATCCGGCCATTTGATGAGGCAACCTTGGCGCGCGAATATGAAATTAAAACTCGCACTGATTTCAAGTGCCACGATTACTTTGCGCACATAATCAACGACAGCCTTCATCGGCTTCTAATTAAAAGATGGGTCAAGAGGGTTCGAGCCGGAAATCGACGAAAGCTGAAATCAATTGCGCATGGCTTTCGTCTTCTTTTTGCAACCAGCCGACATGAGCCTGCTCAACAGATTGCATGCCAAAAAAATGAATGGCGGATGAATAAGAGTGGAAAAAAGACGTCTTCTAATAATAGTGGTCGCAAAAATTAAGTAGGCCAATTAATAAAAGAGCCTGTTGAACGAGCCGCTGGGAAAATGAGCTCTAATCTTCCTTTCCATTGAAGAAAAAACAACACGGGCCGGATTATCCCGGAACAATATCCGCGTTGCTTAATCGAAGCATTTTCCGCATCTCATTTCATCTCAATAATTCCTCGGCGAATTCAATTTACTTTGTCTTCAATGCTAATGAAGATAACTCGAGCGAAAACTCGAGCTCAGAGGAATGCCGTTCGCCACTAATTGTTTGTGCTTGCGAAATCTTAGAGGGCAAGTAATTTGTCTGTAAAGGAATTCTATTGATGCAATATCTCACAAGATGTAATAAAATGAGAAGAATATTTGAAGGCGAACCTTTCATCATGTCAAGCTTTATTTGGTTATTTCATGACAGCCAAAAACACAGCCACCAAACATATCGAATGTAAAGAAACATTATAAAACAATTTACAGTAAGAAACATGAGTAATAGTCAAGTTTGTTCAATAAATGAATGAACTGAAACAAAATAAACCAAGCAAACATGAATTAAATGAAGTGAGGTGTATATCATTCCCTTTCTGATTCATACTACATCTAAAACCCCCGCCAATATAAGGCACAAACATTGATTAAGTTAGTGAATAATGTTTTGTATGCATACAAAATGAGCCACAAAACAATTTGTCTTCAACAATAGCTCTAAAATTCATAATTTTAATATTCCTCTAAAACTATGCACTACCCAATTTGGTGAAGACATGCACGAAATGAGTAATAACAAAACAATAAACTGAAATAAATAACACTAGTTGTTTCCTACATTTGTGGAAAAAAATGAATGTTGAAGAATTATTTCTGAAGGCCAATTACATCCATGCGCCATTTATATATTATGTATATATTGTTTTTGATCAATAAAGGTGACATTGATGGGAACCGATTTAGTAAGTAAAATAGTAGAAGTTATTTTAATATGAAATTGATTTCAAATCAGTGACTGATCGTATCAGAATGAAATAAACGTCGAATTGTTGGTTTTTTTTTACCACAATTATTGCAGTGTATTGTTAATGATGGGAATGTGTCGATTTTCTCAACTTTAGCCCTTATTTTCTCGTCGTTGTTATTGGTGTTAGTATTAATTACACATGATTGTAAAGAAGACCAAACAAGAATATTTAATTGTTCTTATAATTATCACAGCTTTTCATTAACAATACTCGGGTTGCCTAAAATCGTTGATCTTCTCATGAGAAGTCTTCCAGTACGCCAAACGAATTGGTAAAAACAGAACGTCGTAAAAGTAATTTAATACTCGAAGATTTATTTTAAGAGAAACCTGTAAATTTGCTGTAAAAATTAATTGTTTGCTTTCATTTTGATTATAAGAAATAATTTACAAAATTTTCATTATCCTTTGGCGTGCTTCCAATTATAACCTGAACATAGTAAAATAATGAGATAAATATGAAAAACTCTTAAGGAAAATATATTGAGATGAAAACGTTTTTTGTGGCCGTCGAATCAAGATCATCATTTGTTTCCTATCATTCCTCTTTCATTAGGTCTCCTGATTTCGAAAACTACAATATTTTAATTTTGAACAATTCAGACAGCGAAAAAATGTGAATTGACTTGTTTAATGCAATTTTATTTTATCAAGGTGATAATTAATGACTTAAAAGAGCTCAAGTTACTCGCACAGAGGTGTCGATTTAATTTTCAATTTTTTTAAATAATTGTGCCTAGTTATTATGAAACCTAAAAATAGTACGATTTTGGGGAAAATTATGTTATTACAAAAGTTACTTTTAAAAAAAAACAATCAATTTATTATGAGAAAAACAAGATAAAACTAGAAATAATTTGAAAAGAAAAGTGAAATAATCAACAAATTAAAAATTAGGCAAAAGCGAGACCAAAATTACATTCCTTCTGCACATTCAAGCCGTTTTTCTCATTAATAGAAAGTATTTATTATTATTTCAGAAGTTATTCTACTAGAAAGGACCTGGGTACATTGTTCTTACCAGAACGAGAGTTGTACAATTCCGGAGAGCGGAATTTGTAATCGTAAAATTAGCTAGGAACATTATGAACTTTCACGTGAAACGTTAATCCTAGGTTTTCTATATTTCAAAAAAAAACTGAAAAAAATGCAAATAATCAAAAAGAAACCTATAAAAAGTTTGAGAAAATGTTTTATTAACAAAATAGGAAAAATAAGCTTCATATGATGTTAATATAAACTATAATTAGTATGCAAACGACCTTTTTTGTATTAAAGAATCCATGCTGCTATAATCTATAAGTGTTAGCGTGAAAGTTATTTACATGAAAGATTATACTTTCAATTTCTATTCCATGTGGTTTTTAATTATTAGATATTGAGAATTATTATAAATGTGGCAAGAGCAAGAAAAAAGACAATCTGAATAAGAAAATTGATAATTTAATCGACACCACTGTTTTACACCAACTAGATTCATGTGTTTAAAAAAAAGAATTCGTAAATCACACATTGACTATTTTTGAGACCAAAATTTGAGCAGAAGTTAATTTTTTAAATAAATCTTTTTAGATTTTTATTCAATAAGGTTTCTTCTTCTAAATAACTTTAAACCATAAAATGATTAAAATCCACCAGTATATTTATTTTCAATTTTTTAAATAATTTTAGAGTGTACTTTTCTGAATAATTCTAACTGAATTATGATCATTAAAATTAAAATAATCGAGTTAAGAACAGTACGCCAAAGTAAAGACATTCTCATCTAATATTTTACTTAATTATGATAGTTTAAGACTAACTCAACGAAATTAAAACAAAGTAACTGTGTCTATATTATACGTCAAAATTTAAAAGAAACTTTTAAAAATTGTAAAATCAATGGTGCGACCGTATTTATGAGTAGAGAACAAAGTAAATGTTAAATCAGACACGCATTTTAGTAATACGGGTGGCCTGATAATAAAATTTAAATATTCTTCGGATATTTATAGTATAAAACATTAATAATGCTTATGTAAAAGAAATAAAGGGTTTTAAATAATAAATGCTCAATTGCTTTCTAAATTTGGAACTTAGATGTTATGGGAAAGTTCATTTTTCTAAATTTTAACATTTTTTATATTTTGTTAGCACAGTTTATTAGCCTAAACAATTACAAAACGTAAATTACGGTGAAGTACACGTTATTTTGAAAACAGCCAAAGTAAAATATGATTATAAAACAAATAAACACTAATTATGCAACATGTAAAAAAGATAATTAGCAAACATTAATATCCAAAAAGAAACAACAAAACGAAAATAATTTAAACATATTAAAGCACGCAAAACATTTAAAAACTGCCATAAAAAACTACTATATTGAATAAAATAAAGTTGGAATGTGTGATGAATAGAAAAATAGGTGAGAAAACCGCTCTTCTTTTGTTTCGACAAGCAGATATTTGGCATTTTTACTCAAAAAAGGCACTTACTCACCCTTTGACAGTCATGAACGAAGAATTCTTTTGTTTTTATTATTCTTATTATTATTAAATCTTTGCTAGTTTCGAGCAAATGGAAATGTTCCGGTTTCTATAATAAACAACTTATTATTTACAATTATAATTTTTTATTACTAATAATATTAATATCTGAAAAGATTTACGGTAAACAAATAAGTAAGATTTAATGAGAATCGGAGCAGCGACTATATATTTTTATAAAAATATAGCAAAATACACGATGTCATAAATAAAAATCAAAAACTTTGGAAAGAGAGCAAATATAGTAGAGTCCAAGTTATTCAATTTCAATTTCTATTCATTCACGTTTCTTGGTAATTCATTTTGGATGGTCACAATAAGAAAACGGCGCCCTCATCTTGTGTTCGCCTTCACTTTAAGATTGCACACAAAACCGCCAAACTCATTCATTTTGCCTAACTCAATTTGGAGCACAAACGATGTCACCAAACGGCGTTTCCACCTTTTCTGCAAAAGGATGCTAAATTGGAAATGCGCAGCAAAATTAAGGCCCGAGTTTTCCAAGTCAATATAAATACTAAAAGTTTTTGACGGTTAGCCAGCGACACAAAAAAGTTTCAAATAACATATAAATAAACAAACAAATAAATCATGTATTTTATTTCAAAAGTCACGGCGGTCTATTGTGTGCAAAAATAATAATAATGATTTTTCATAAGTACAATATGCATATACAAAAGTTTTGGTTTATTGCAAGTTTTCAACAAAAGGCATAAAACGAACAGCATCATTAGTTACAGGAAGTTGGTCCGCCTCAGCTGAATTCCAAATACTTCTACATCCATTAATCATAATGACTTATTCCCTGGTTAAAAAAACAAAAAGTAATGAGCGAAATCAAATAAAAATTCAAACACAGGTAAGACCCCATAAACAATACAATCCAAATAAATAAAAAAAACAAAGGAAAACAATCATCAAGAGTGTGAAATATTTCGGATGGATAGATAAATTACACATTGCGAGATTTGTTCAAGTGTAAATGTGCTTGTTTGAGCCAACTAATATGCATGTATACATTTCAAATCATATCTACTATAAATTGAATGACACCAAAGATGTTCCAGAACACATTTAAAATGCATATGCGCTATGAATTAAAACTCATTGCGCATTCTGGTTTCGTTTTCCTGCGAGTAGTAGTAGCACAAAGATATGTATTAATGAGCTACCAGTCTTGCTATATATATATATATATAAAAGCCACCTACTTGACAAAGGTGTTTGTTGTGTTAATGCTCGCATGCAGATTTTGCTCTCATGATTATATAAGGCTGTCTCCCATCGAAACCCAGGTAATTGAGTAGGCTGGTTGTTTATTACGGCGCCAAACAAATTAATTTCATCGTAAGCACATCTGTCATTAGGTGCGTTTTCTAAAAATGTATAAACAAATCTGAATGCGAACGAGACCCGCAAATTAAGTGGCTAATGGCCTGGCTTATGTGCATTAGCGCACGATTATCGAGTTCCACTAATCAACTTACATATCAATTAATTTGAGATACTTGTTAATTGAATACGCAATGTCAACCTATAATTATTGCATAAATAAATAATATAGTTGCATTAGCTAGTTACTTACTAAAATTTGTTTATGTTTTATAATTTTATATTTTAGGTGAACGAGTGTAGTTTTAATTTTTGTTAAGAACATAGTCAAAATATTGAAAGAAAAGTTTAAATTTTTGTCTTATATTATTAAAAATTAAAAAAATTAAACCAACATGGTGTATTTTTCCGTATTTAATATTTTAAAAAATCATACCATAGTATTATCTCCTGACCAGAAATAAAAATCAGACAAAATATTATTTTTAAATATATTTTTTTGATACTTGATATAAAATGTGAGAATCGTTTACTTAAGAAAATCGTTAATATTAAAAAAAGACTTAAACTAACTAAAGGCTATATTTAATGAAGACATGTAAGCCGAAAATGTCAACTTTGTGAATTTTAATTACGTATTTACTATCGTTTAGAGATAATGAGATAGTTAATTTCAGTAAATTCATATACCATTAAGTAGCTACGTGACGATATATAGCCTTAAATGATCCCACCATTTGGGTAACGCGGGTGGCGTGTTAAGGGAATTATTAAAAATCAAAAGAAAAATTTGAGTTGTCATCAGATTAAAGCAAATTCGAGGGAATTTCCACCTTTACGTTCTTTATTTCTGTCAATAACTAGTACGTAGAAACCTCGCGGGTAACTAAGTAGACGGTCCATAAAATTTCTAATAACTAATAATTCTAAAAATGAAAAATTCCAATACATAAAATAAAAAATTCTAGCTCATTTTCAAACTGTTTATTTAAAAAATATTAAAACTAATTGCAAAACCATTCGTTTAATATATAATCTAAAAGCATAAAATTATATGCTTTTATGTTTTTAATGAGAACCACCTTTATTATTTTTGGCATTCGTGAGAAAAGTGTACGAAGAGGATCTTTATATATTGTGGAGAAACTGAGCTCTAATTGTTTATAACCACAATAATTTTTAAAATATATTTTTAAAAAATTAATGTTACATGAACACACAAACTGGTATGTTAATAAATGAGCTCAGACACCGTGCTCAAATCGAACTTTTTGGTAAGATATTAATATTTTTTGATAGTTTAAAAAAAGCCGAGTTAAATAATTGTGAAACGTGCTTTGTTAAACGAACGTAAAATTTTTCAGACAAGCTTAAATTTTGAAAAATCCTTATTTCCATTTGGCGTTCATGTCACGTTACTCCTATATTTTTTCTAAATCAAGTTTCACTTTCTAAATATCAAACAAAATACAAAAACTGAGCCATAACCCTTCGCTCCCGCTTGACCCCGAAGGTCCGTAATATTTGTGAAGAAATCAAAACTACGTTTCATCAAAAATGTTGTCCATTTAACATAAGAAAAACGTATACAATAAAAACATTAAAATACAAAAAAAGCCAAATTAAAATTTTATTTCACCCCCGTTTTCAAATTCAAATTTTCCATGTTTTTTTAAAGGTAACCAATAGTGGTTATATTAACAGAAGTTTTGTGCAAATAAGTATCATCACATTTGCAATTGTAAAAATATTATTATTATTATTCTTGATTCTAAGAGTTTGTGACTCATAAATTCATCTTTTGAACATTTAAATAAAATATATTTAGTATTTTTACTTATTCTTAGAAAAAAACAAAAATTGACAGTATAATTGTTATAATAAATAACTTTAAATTTATGCTAATTCAACATAAAAATAAAATTCAATCTAATGAATAAGTTCAGAAGACATCTGCGTGTCAATTCTAAGTGAAAAAAATGGATCGAGCATTAACGTATTAAAATAATTTTTCTTCTTTTTTTGTTTTTAGGTTAGGTAATGAAAAATATATTTAAAAAAGTTACAAAAACTAAATTGATATTGCTTTGTCATAATACTATGCTCTTTTCAGCCAATTTTCACATTAATTTACATCATGACAATATTATGAGATTGCACTCCGTAGTCAAACAGTGTTAAAAGTGAATCGTCAATCCCTCTCTCTCGAATTCTCTCGTTTGTATGCATTATTTTTGTGCAAAGTACCATTATGGAAATGTTTTCGTTTAGGTCCAAATAACTTGAATGAAAATGCGAATTTTTCGTTATTTAAACCTGATTTTCTAATTCCCACGCACCCCAACTTGTATGGTAATAGAATGAGCCCAGTAATCATGTTCAATTATAACTTTTTAGAAAAATTTTAACATTTTTAGATAGTTTAAGACATGCTTAATTAAATTATAGTAAACACCACTTTTTCGTTATAAAGACGTAAAAAGTTATACATACGTTTCAAAATCGCAAAATCGCTATTTCGGTTTAGCGTGTCCACGTATAAACTAAAGAATACTTTTCATGTCACTTTAGTGAATTTTTTTGCATATAATAACAAATCAAAATATTTCACTGTAATATTTTTTGAGAGCAAGATTTCCGAGTTCATTATATACCAGGTCACTTTGCGTGCCAACAGAATTTGAAAAATGAATGTTAATTCAATGGGATCAAATTGATAATCTAATAAGGAATTCGGTATTGTAGACATTTTAAGCAAAGATAAATAAATTGAAACAAAAAATGATTTATAGTTTATCATTTGAACAGTTAAAAATCTTCATTTCCAGATGATTTGTAATTGTGCGTGTGCGCGTCGGGTTAAAAAGAATTCCATGAGGCACGGCAACTGTTTATTGTTAGCAACCGGGGAGGGGGTTATTTTTAAACCACCATTATAAATTACACCGATGGCATTTTGATAGTTTATGCTATCCTAAATCTGCATATTTTTGCATGGCGATGTATGTAGACAAAACCAAACAAAATGACGCACAAAAGTTGGTTTTTTAACGTTTCTTTACGAGTAATTAAATAATAGAAATCATTATTTGCAATTTGCAATTTTTTAAGGTCTCACCCATCACTGCCCAGAACACGGGACAGAGAATTTACTTTTGCTGTACCGTAGAATCTGGGACTTTAGTTTCACACGCCAACACGTTTAAGAAAATAGAACTGATATTGTGGTGGCATATATTGATGAGATTTTTTAAAATTCAATATAAACTGTAATAGTACATAACTCTTAAATTATATATATATATATATAATCTTTTGTCAAGTTACGAGAAATTAAATAAAAAACAAAAGTAACTAGAATTTTTGAAGAAATATAACTGAAATAATGATATAATGGTAAATTATTAAAGTAAATTGAATGTTTTTTTACATTCTTATTGAGACCATTTTAAAATAATCAAAAATGTTGACAATGAATTTTCATTTTGTTATAATTCGATAATAAATAAATAAGAATAATTGGCTTTGATATATAGTTAAAGATTTTATAAATGTCCAACTAATAACGAAAGATATAACAAATTTTAAAAATAGCAGGTAAATTCAGTGCTTATAATTTGAGGTAAAAAAATATTTTTCCCGTAGAAATTTAACATTTCAAAACTTTAATAAATTAGAGATAATAAAATTATTGAATAATCAAGCAAATATTACTTTGAAAAAGGTATAAACAAACATCATCTGGACAAAAATCTTAAATTCAAAAAAGAAGGTTTAAAGTGCATATTAAGAATGACATGTGCAATGATCCTTCCTACCAATACAAACATTTACCCAACAAACGACAGTTTATTGATGACCCATTTCCTTTATTAAACGATTGAATAATTCTGTCAGCGCGCCGAAACGAGTTAACTGATCGTTGCGCGTAATATTATAAAATGGTCATTTTTGGAGCATTGAAAGGAGCCGCCTTGGTATAACGGTTTTCGACCGTCTTAATCGCTTAGTGGACAATGGCCTATTAAGCATAATGATCGAATTAAATGTCAAACAAAGATAATTAAATTGAAATACACATTGCATGTGAATTACCGTAATCGGATCAATCATTCATTTTCCAATATATTTTTCAATATTCACCGAGTTGTTGTTGTTTTTACTTTGTTGCAAAAACATGATTCCCTCCATTTGCTCGATTTTTTTATTATCTCGAATTGAAACCATTATTTAAACCAAGCAAACCCAATTCAAGTTTACTCCAGCGAATGTTTGTCTCAATTCGTGTTTTTCAACAGGGCGATGAGCCTGAATAAGTAATGCTAGATGAGCCGAGAAATTGGACTTTATATTGAACGAGTGTGCTCGAACCAGGAGAGCCCCTAGCTACTTTATTCGGTTGCACTACTTTCATCATCTTATTTAGCGAATGTTTGATAGAATGAGGAGCGCTAAAAAACCCTTTTTATAACGAATAAAATGCTGCACGAGATGTCAATTGGCATTTCAAATTATATAAAACATAGGTTGTAGGTAACTCTTATGCTAATTAAATTTTATCAATTATTATGTCTAATAATTTGAATCATGGATGTTTCTATTTGTTTCCAATAGTAGACATATTGTTTGTCTTAATTATATTTTGTTTTTACTTTTGTTTCAGTTATTACATTTTTTAATCAAATTTCCTCGTTTTTAGAGCAAAAGGGCCGGTGGAAAACAAAAAAAGTAATCATCAGAATGGCACTGGGGACTATTGTGGAGGAGAAAACGCCAAGCTATCAACGACGCGAGCCACGAATTGAAATAGCCGTTGCCAGTCATAAAATATCAGCATTTTCTGCGACCTCCGCTGCTCCTCCAATTGATCCGGATCGTCCAATGAAGTTTGGTGAAAAGGTGTCAAAGGTAATGCTAATTAGTTTTTCATATAGCAAATTTTAATATAAAATTATATGTTTAGTGTATTATCGAGGCACGATGCACAAATAATATCCTCTTTAGCGGAGCCGGGCTGGTCGGTGGATTCGTTCTCATAATGCAAACGTTTCCAATTTTCATGAACAACTGGGTTCTTTTAACAGAACCGCGCCCAATTAACAAAACCAATGAGAACGGAGAGCAAATTGTAAAGTATTTATACATTATTATTGAGATAATTAAAATTCAAGGAGACTACATTTCACTACAATACGGGTTATTTTCAATTATGTCGAATGTATATCAATAATCAGTCGGGAATCATTTATAATGAAATGGAAATTTCAAGTAATAATTTGTATAATTGTATATTTTATATTCATAGCTTTTTTCAGAAGCAGATAGTGAGTATAAATGTTATTTAAATCCAATGTTTTCACAAGAAGATATGAGTGATTTCTCCTTAGCGTCATTAGCAGTTATATGTAAGTTATGATGTTCTTATAATTAAAGATGGCGATGTGAGATAGATGTGTATATTGAATATATACTATTTTTGAAAAATTGAAACACCCCAACTTGTATGGTAATAAAATGAGATCAGTAAACGTGCTAAAATCTAACTTTTCGGAAAGTTATTCATATTTTTAGATAGTTTAAGCCAAGCTTAATAAAATTGTAATAAAAATTTATTTGTTATAAACACGTAAAAAAATTCCACACACGTTTAAAAATCGCAAAATCGCTATTTTGATTTGGCGTGTTGAAATATTATTAAATAATAAATAAAAAATAAAATTGAAGACTTATTATTTAAAAAACCTATCAATGAGTAACTATTTATATATATATATTAAGGTACAAACCGAGAAAGCAAACAATTTTAGCAAAATAATTTTAACAATCACACCTATAAGTGTTATTCAGAATAAATTTTAAATCTCTCCAGAATCCAACTATATTTTCCTCCCTGCTAACAGAATAACTTAATCACCTCACTAAATAAAAATACCCTTTTTAATCCAATATCTTTAGTACGACTCGGGTATCCCGCACTACTTCACGTAAGCGGTGCTCTCATTTGCTGTCTCGCATTCTTCCTCGGCGTTGTCGGCCATATCAAAATGTCATGCTATACACTATTTTCGTCGATCACGTATATATGCGGAAGTAATTTATTCATTACCAAACCAAAATTCATGAGTCAAATTTAGGTATTGTTCTGTGCATTGCCGTTCTGATGGTAGTATGCGTGGTTGATGATGAACTCGCACCACGAATGAAGCCCAATGCAGCAGGAGAGCCTAGCAAGTTTAGCTACTATTACGGTACCGTTCTTGGTTAAATAATTTTAGTTTATTAGGGTGAACCAAAATTTTTTTCCGATTTTTTATTAAAAATTTAAACATAATTTTACAACACATGAAAAACAATTAGGTTTCAAAGTAAAGACCATTTGAATCTATGGCTTGAACCCATCTATCGGCAAGTTGTTCGATCCCGCTGCGGTACCACTCCTTGTTCTTAGAGGCGAAAAACTCGCGGCACCCGTTTTCGACATCGGCCAGGTCATTGAAGCTACGACCACGAAGAAAGTGTGCCATGGATCGGAAAAGGTGATAATCAGATGGCGCAAGGTCCGGACTATAAGCTGGATGAGGAAGAAGTTCAATGGCGTCGAGATTTTATATATTTTCCTTCGTTTGTCTGGCGGTGTGCGGTTTTGCATTGTCTTGTTGAAGGAGTATCCGCTTCCTATTGATCAATGCCGGATATTTCTCGCCAAGTGCCGCATACATTCGATCAAGTTGGGCTCAATAAAGGTCTGCGAGTACTTATTGATGGATTGGTCTCCACAGCTTCACGAATTGCTTCAGAATCCACTGTCGTAGGTCGGTCTGAGTGTGTCTTGTCCTCGAGATCAGTGTCGCCGTCGCTAAATCTTTTGAACCAATTTCGCGCAGTACGATCCGAGACCATATTGTCGCCTTCAACTTCGAATATCTTTTTAGCTTCTCCAGCTGCGTTGAAGCTTTGTTTCCAGTAATGGCGTAAAATAACACGAATTTCGGATTTTTCCATGTTTCTTCTACAAGTTAAAAAATTTTAAATAAAAGACGAATTAAAAATTTTAGTATATATTATGATAGAGCTGTTCAAGATCTTTAAAAATATATATAACACATGTATTAAAAAATCTTTATTTGGTAAAAAAACAATTAGACAAAAAGATATAGGAAATCGGAAAAAAATTTTGGTTCACCCTAATATATTGTCATTAGGGCCACCATTCTTCTCTTCTGCGCTTTCCTTCATTCCAGTGCAAATATGCGCTTGCTTGCAAGCATTTCTCTACTTTCGACGATATCCATCAGTTGTGGAAAAGTTGAAATTTGTGCCGGGTCTTGAGGCAAAACGTGAGTTTTTGAAAATTTGTATGAATTTAATACTATAATTTTCTTTTTAGTTCGTAGAGCTCAGCTAGATAAAGAACTTGGTATTCCGCCAATCGAGAGTTTTCGAAGAGCCTCACTTGCCTCATATCTACCGATACCAAATTTTAATCAATGCTCAAGGAGAAATTCGCGAAGATCAAGCCAGGCCTCGTTTTCAAATCCGAGTTTGATCTTCATGCACGAAGTTTAGAATATTTTGTACTAATTTTTATGTAATATTTCGCTAGAATTGCAAAATTGTAAGCTAAGATTGTTTCTGTCGATAGTTTTATTAATTTATTCGACTTTCATAAAGATATTGAAACTTATATATAATTTAAAAAAGTAAAATAAACATGTCAAAATAGTTTTATGTTATTTAAAATCTAGGCACTTCTTTGTTTCAAATGAGAAAATAATTTTAATATCGTCAGCTGCGTGTTACCTTCTAAAAATTAATTGTAAATTTATCAATCCGTCAATCACAACGCCATATGAAAATTACCATTTTTTCTAGATTTAAACGCATTTTATTAATGACAACGTGGAAACTAAAAAAAATTCACCTCTATTTTAAAGGTTTTTATTAAATTATCCTTAACTCTTTAAGAGTGTTAAACTCACTCTTTTGAAGGCCTGTTTGGAGTGCTTAGCATTCTACTAGATGACGTTAAATTGAAACGCCAAATCATCCGATGATTTGACGTTCAGTTTTCACTTTGTCAAAGAATTTTCATGGATAGTACTAGATGCATTTTCAATCGCATTGACTCACTATTGAAAACGAAAATTTGAGAAACAAGTAAGACCAAAAAAAAATCCACAAAAACGGTTGAAGAATGGTCATTCCGAAATTTAAGCAAAAAAATGTATTGAGCAATTAACGAAGATCATAACTGTCAGTCGTAATAAAATCTCTAGTTAGTATTTTAATGAAAAAAAACGTGTCTAGGTTAGTGGTTATTTATTGGAAAATAAAGTGTTTATACTAATTAACCTATTGTTAAATAAAGTTTCTACTGAGGGTCATCAATTCTAATATTATGGTTAATCTTTAAATCCCGTTGTTTTCATATATTATTTTATTTTTCATGAAATATACATAATGCATACCAATCGCACACAAGGATAAAACATGCTCCAATAGAATAATACAGCGCTCGGTTGCAAACTGTGCGAGGTTTTGTTGCATCATTTATTTTTTCAAATATTGCATTATATTTCAGATGTATCTCTTTATTTCGTCTGGTTCGTAGAAAAATTAAGCAAACATTTTGTTTTAGACGAATTTAGACAATTTTAAATGCCCTATAACTCAACTGAAAGGTGCGCTTTGCTGAAGTTCATACACATTATGTGAAACATCATAAAATTCTGCTTCGGATAATATCCATTTCGATTTTAAAAAATTTAAATAAAAAGATATGATAATGCAGTTGGCAATATCAAATGCATCCATTGCTAAACTTGTCACGACCGTATTTTTTCTTTTCAAAAAGTCATTTTCTACTTTTTGTTCATTTTCTACTTTTTGTTCTGGTTTACATACGGTTTCTTAGATTTATCACTATCTTGGATTTTTAGAAAATTATTTCACGTCTATCCATATGCAAAAAATTCATACAGTCATACAGATACTTTTGACCCAAATCAAAGCTAATATCATCTATTATTGATTTATATTTAAGTAAAACTTTTACATTTATACGTACTCCACCCGATTTATTAAAATTACTGTATAATTTCATATGATGTCTTATGTAAGATTCGGCTATAAGCTATTCCAACAAAATTGAAAGTGGAAATCAGAAAAAAAATAAAATGTCGTAAAATCGACATTATATACTGATGTCCAAACAGATAGCCAAATACGAGCTGTTAATACATTACGGTAGTAATGCTCTATAATGACCGATGAAATTTACGCCAAATTAATTCGTAAAAACAGAACTTTAGGAACTTATTTCTAACATTTCTCTAAGTTTAAGACGGCAGAAATATTTTTTAAAAGAACCTCATAATTTTATTTTAAAATTGGTTTTTCATTTTCATGCCTATTTCAATTATAAAAATAAACGCTGATAAATCTGCTGTAACAGAATATTTAGTAAAGTTATGGGCGCTGATAAACTTACGTGAAAATGTATTTTTAGTTTAAACCTGAGCGGTTAAATAATGAAAATTGTTCGTTTCAATTTGGCGTGCACTTTCGCGTATAAATTAATAAAATCCGTTTAAACACTTTGAAATCGTCATATTCATTTGGCGTGCATTTGAAATCCACAAAGGTGTTGAAGTCTATGAGGAAAACAGGAAACTTTAAAAGTTTCATTAAATTTTGGAAAAAAAACTAGTAATGATTTTTTAATTTTTTAAAAATTATTGTTATTTGTTTACTTCAGAATACCATAATTTTTGAAGATCACGATTAATGCACACCATCCCAGAAATGACTTATCAAATATTTTCAATATAATCCCATTGGAGATTCTAAAAATTAATTATTTTATACTTAATTTTAAATGGTAAATATGAACAATTCAACATTTTCTTTCTTTAAAAAAGCGGATGAACGTCCTTGACAAATACTAGGTCATTAGAGTAACAAAATCAATTATTATTATTGTGTTGTTATTTTTTTCAAAGTTCTCATATGATTTAACACAAAGAATACAAATCCTTCCCACGTCAATTTGCCACAGTTTTACATCTGCTCGTTCTTTTATTTACATTTGCTACTAATCTGCCCTTAATAATATTTGTCTAACCGTTGTTGAATACTGAACAGTTTCTTTTCTTCATTTTTTGCTCGTCTGCTCTTTGTGCGCACAAACATTGCATAGAATTATTATGTTTGATTTTTTTGTGAAAATATTAAAATTGATAATTATCACGAAACTGATAAATTAAGAAGGAGGCATTTTTATTCATTTTTCATGTTCTCAGGTGCAATCATATTTCATTTTTTATTTCAGCTTCAACCTTTTCCTTTTTATTTTAAGAGAGAGGGAGAGAAAGAGTTCTCATTAAACTATCAAGTTCTATAAAAAACTTTACAATTAGAATGTTTTAATGATAAATAAACACTTTTGAATATTTCATTTACAGGATGATAATTCATCAGTTGGTTCAATTATTCCTAGAAAATTATATTCTAGTAATTATCACTATTGTAATATTATATATAGTCCATATTACATTAAAACCACTGAATCGTGTTAGGTTATTAGGCGATGTAGGTATATACTTTGGCAAGCCAGAGGTAACGATCATAAACTTTTTAACAAATAGCTTCTCGATTATAGCATAAGGGGATCATCAGGGAAAGGCAGATTGAGCGACTCAAGTTACTGAGAAGACTAGGCGACATGCCGCCAGTTTTTCCCAATGGGTGGTATTGCGTGTGTGAATCGGAAAAGTTGGCGAAAAAGGAAGTGAAAGAGATAACCATCCTAGGTACATTAGGTTAATATAAACATCAATATAAAACTGTTTTAGGTCAATTCCTGACGTTAATCCGATCCGAGACTGGTAAAGTATACATAACCGAATCGTATTGCCCTCATCTTGGCGCTAATTTAAATATTGGCGGAAGAGTAATAAACTGTTATGTAGCGCAATCTCTAATACACATTAAAATTCGTAGGTTGTGCGCGACAATTGCGTTCAATGTCCGTTCCATGGATGGGTTTTTAATGCAGAGACGGGAAAATGTGTGCACATTCCGTATGACGATGGTAGAATTCCAGAACAAGCCAAGGTAGACAAAAATTGAAATAAATATATTTGTCTTGACTATTTTTGTTTTAGATTGCAACTTGGCCCTGTGTCGAAAAGAATAATAATATTTACATTTGGTACCATGCTGACGGGGAAGACCCAACCTGGGAAATTCCCGACATTGACGAGATCGCCGAAGGAAAATGGCACTATGGCGGTAGAACCGAGCACGAAGTGATGTGTCATATACAAGAGATCCCCGAGAACGGCGCTGATATCGCTCACTTGAATTATCTGCACAAGTCAGCTCCTCCAGTTACCAAAGGCTTGCATGATCACAATTCCCGACGATTTGAATAATTTTAGGATCGGATATTATCAAGACAGATTTGAGCGATCAAAATCCAATTGTACAACACATTTGGAATGGAAAATGGGAAGTGAAGTCGGATGAAGAAAAGCATTGCGGTGTGATGCACCTGGATCAAGTGATGACCATATTTGGATTCAAGATTCCTCTAACCAAGAGTAAATTGGTCGCGGAGCAGGTGAGCCAAATGATAAAGTACGTCTGTGTCTATTGTTATCACAGCACGGCCCGGGAATAGTGCACATGCTCTTCGACTTTGGTTTCTGGGGCAAGGGTGTAGTCTTCCAAACGGTAACACCAGAACAAGCTCTTCTGCAACGCGTCCGTTTCCGAATATTCTCCAACATTCCTTGGTTCTTTGTGAAGTTTTTCCTAACTGTTGAAGCAATGCAGGTATTTTGCACATCAATTAATTATGAAGAAAAAATGATGTTCAGTTCGAACGCGATGTTTTCATTTGGTCGAATAAGAAATACGTCAAATCACCGTTGCTCGTAAAGAATGACGGACCTATTCAAAAACATCGCCGGTAATTTCCATCCAACCTTCATCCAATAATTCTCTTCCAGATGGTTTAATCAATTCTATACGGATAACAGTCCTCGGCTACTAAAAGACGGAAGCTTGTCAACAAACGCCAAATCAATTTTCGATTGGTAATAAATACCGCCAAAACTATTTATTTAAGAGAAAAGACTTGATTTAATAATGCCTCAATAAACACATTTGTGTCTTAATGGATAAAGAATACCATATATTGACGTAATATGAACATTAAATGAAAACAAACGTTCCATTGAATTGCCATCACACCAATTTTATGAGTTTTTTGAGACTCGTATTGCTTGCCCATCTTCTAAAGTCTTGTGTGTGTGTTGCTCAATTGAATACAAATCTGAATGCTCCGCTTGAACAAAATTTTATTTTGAAATTGAATGAGATATCGTTTGCCCTTTATGACTTATTTCGATGTGCATGTGCCATACGATTTTATTTCGGGTTTTATCAAAACCAAATCTATCCAATTTTTATTTGTTTTATAAATGTTTAAATATTGAGAAAACAACTACGATTTATAATACTTAGACGAATGAAATTATAGCATTTGGTGGGGATAATAGTAAAAAAAAGTTAAAAATAGACAACAAGGAATGACGATTGTTTTGGCACACCGCATAAAGACATTTATTCAGTTTTTTTTCGTGTATTTGAATAATAGACAATTTGATTTATTTACAATTATGTGCAGAAAATCAAGTAAAACAATAAATATTTCTAATGAGTTTCACAAGATTAACTCTAGAACCAATTTTCCAACGAACCATATAATTTAATTCTGCAGAAGGCAAATGACAAAAATTGGTTTTACCTAAACGAGAGAGAGCTTTTATTTACGGCGCTCATGCCGCAAGCACACTGGGTTAGAACAACAGAGAATCATGTTACACTTTTTTCAAATAACACACATGTGAATAGAGCGCATTTGACGAACCACTCGGAAACACGTTCAATTAGTTATATATTTTATTTATTTTTTAAGTATGATATAATGATTTTTATTTCATTTTAATATTATAGGGTTAATATAAAAAATGCATGAATTCTGTGTGTAAATTTTTTTAGCGATCCGACAACTTTTTTTTCTTAATCTCATCTTTGGATGGATATAGGATTTTGTGGTTATAAAATTTTTGGTATCATAATGGGCTCATATTAAAGAGCATCCAATTTTGTACTAATTGTGAAATTGTTATTGATGGTTACAATAGTTTTAACGAGTTATCAATGTTTTTGTATATCGCACTTAATGGAGTGTCCATTATAAATTGTTTATTTTTAATTGAATATTAATTTAGATTGGAAGAGAAGAGATGACAACGTCCCTGATAGTCGATGATCACCGGAATAGTCAAGTCTAAGCTGTGAGATAGTCAAGGAAGTGATATAATGATCAGTAATAAAGGAAAAAGTATGTGATCATTCAGACTTAATATAGATTGATTAAATATTAATTTAGATTGGAAGAGAAGAGATGGCAACGTCCCTGATAGTCGATGATCACCGGAATAGTCAAGTCTAAGCTGTGAGATAGTCAAGGAAGTGATATAATGATCAGTAATAAAGGAAAAAGTATGTGATCATTCAGACTTAATATAGATTGATTAAATATTAATTTAGATTGGAAGAGAAGAGATGGCAACGTCCCTGATAGTCGATGATCACTGGAATTGTCGGAAATATATAAGTTAGATTCATTTTTATCGTATTGTAAATAAAGTAATTTTAAATGCTATTATTTTAATTAGTTGAAATAATATAATCATAACACATCAGCTTTGCATCCGAATTCTGAAAAAGATTAAATATTTAATGCAACTAGAGTATCCATAAATTTTATGTCAATAAAAGCAAAATGGGAGAATTTTATGAATCATACAAAGGAAGATTTGCGAATGTTTTTGAAGAGAAGGCTAGTAATCATCATTCGTTGGTGATGATGTTTTAATATATTCAGCGAAGTTGTTCGCCCAACGACAGCTTACCAAAATCAATAATTTACGATGAGCCTTGGAAGATCCAATGATGAAAAGGGTTCTACCATAATGATCACATAACACATGATCATGCTTATTTATAGTAATTGAAAAGAAACCACAGAGAAGCGTAAAAAATTTATTAACAAAAAGAATTTAAAAAGTCTTATATTTCCGACTATTCCGGAGATCCACCACTAGCCGGGTCGTTGTCATCTCTTCTCTTCCAATCTAAATTAATATTCAATCAATATATATAAAGTCTTAATGATCACATACTTTTTCCTTTATTACTGATCATTATATCACTTCCTTGACAATCTAGAAGTTTATATTTTCGACTATTCCGGAAATCGACCACTAGCCGGGATGTTGCCACCTATTCTTTTCCAACCTAAATTAATATTCAATCAATATATATTAAGTCTGAATGATCACATACTTTTTCCTTTATTACTGATCATTATATCACTTCCTTGACTATCTCACAGATTAGACTTGAGTATTCCGGTGATCATCGACTATCAGGGACGTTGTCATCTCTTCTCTTCCAATCTAAATTAATATTCAATTAAAAATAAACAATTTATAATGGACACTCAATTAAGTGCGATATACAAAAACATTGATAACTCGTTAAAACTATTGTAACCATCAATAACAATTTCACAATTAGTACAAAATTGGATGCTCTTTAATATGAGCCCATTATGATACCAAAAATTTTATAACAATAATATCCTATATCCATCCAAAGATGAGATTAAGAAAAAAAAGTTGTCGGATCGCTAAAAAATTTTACACACAGAATTCATGCAATTTGTATATTATCCCTATAACAATAAAATGAAATAAAAATCAAGTTATCCTACTTAAAAAAAATAAATAAAAACAAATGCATTCGCACATTAGCGTCTTGTCTCATGATATGCGTCTTGGTCGTCTCATTTTTGGTGTACAACTCTGTGACCCAGTGTGCGCAAGTGTTCTTTTACGGAAAGAAGTGCACTCTTCTTCCGACATACTCACACAAACATGCTCATAATTCATCACAATTTACTATTTTATTTATGCATATTTTATTGATATCATTTCAACAAAAATGACTATGCGCATTTCTTTTATTGTCTATTCATTTAACTACAGCTTAAGCTTAATACTCGTTTGTTCTTAAAATAGAATATCCCGGTTTTATTTCCGTTTACAACTACTTTATCCTCCTACTTTGCTCTAATAGTTCATTTTTAGCACCGCATGTAATTGTTAATTTCTTTATAGAAAATGAGTAAATAACCGAGTTCATACTTGAAGCGAAAACAAATATTCATCATCATGTTGAGAATTTAAACATTTCATCGTTTATCTAGATGATGTTTATACATATTTAAATACTAATTTCTATGCAAATGACGATTGAATAGTGTAATTAATCGCAGCCGAAACGATAGAGAAAACAAAATAAATATATTCGAGCTCAATTATTCTTGTTCTTCCGAAAATCATTTATACAATGTTTGTTGATATTTTTACAGAAGCTTCTTTATAAAACTGCGATCTTCTAGAAAAAACTTGAGATTTTTTTAATTGTCTTTGTTATCTATTTTGGACTAATATTAGTATTCATTCAATTTAAAAGACAGTTACCGTTATTTGAACTAAAGACGTCAATAAAAATTATTTCACGCCAACTGGAACTGCTCGGGAAACATAGTCAAGACTAATCGATTTTAAAATTTTAAAACCTTTAAAGAGTTTAAAAAACTGATATAGTGGGTTATACAACACTTTTGTAAAGTTAAAGTGAATGTTGTAAGAAAAGCGTAAACCTAAGAAAATGATTACTTCCATTTAATTTCACTTCGATCAAAAATTGGAAATATTATTTTTTAAATTTTGGTTTGAAAAATCAAATTTCGCGCCTCTTCTCTTCTTCTTTTTCTTCTTCTTTGTTTCTCATTATTGATATTCTCTCTAAATCTGTTTGTGTCTCTTTGTGGAAAATATGGTTTTCCCACGACTAAGAAGGAATTCATAAAAGCCTTAATGTTTTGTTAAAAAATTAAAATATGCAGTTGGAAATATATTTTAAAAAGTAAAAATAATTCCAAATAGTAATGTTAGAAGGATTACAGAGAGCTGTACGCCATTTTAAAAAATTGAAAAAAAAATCGATAAAATATAACCAACCCAATTAATTTATAACACACCGTAAAACATTGATGGAAAATAAATTTTAAATTAACTTTTCCATTAAATTATAAAAATTTTAAATTAATTTTGTGATTTTAATACTAATTCTTATTTACACTTATTTACATTTTCTGCGAAGCATATTTTATCAATGATTTTCCATTACCGGATACAGGCTATGGGCTTCAAATATAGGATTTTCAACCGTTTGAAATCATAATTTCTTTAATATTTATTTTTAGAGACACAATTACTTAATTATTAAAATTTAAATATATCGTAAAATTTAAACTCTCATGATTTGATTCTTGATAAAGTTCATTTTCAGTTTTGTGGGTGCTATTAAATTAAAAACTCTTGAAATCGCGACGAAGGTAAATCAGCTCGTCGAGAAAAAACTTTTAATAGTTTTATTGAATAAGATAATTTAACAAGTTTAATCCCAATAGCATCAATAGCAAAAATTCACTTAAGAAAGACACTTGCAAAATGCATATTTAAATTGTTTTATATATTTTAAGGAAAACTTCACTTATTTTCTCAAGGGCAGTTTCATAAAAGCTTGAATAACGTTCTCAAACTTAAAAATTTTAAAAATTCCCATACTTTTCAATTAACCCAACTTTGATATTATTCCAAATTATTTTGTAGCCTCTCAAAAAACCAATTATTTTATTAGAGTCCCTGATAGGATGTGTTGAAATTATGCGGTTAAATATTCAAACGCGCAATAACAATAATATTATTCTAAGTAATAATGCCAAAAATATAATAAATTATTTAAAAATCTATAATCTAACTGAAATAACATATTTATTATTGAAATGATCGGTAGTAGTGGTATAATTGTTTTACAGATTTTCAAGAGCATAGTTTGAAAAAAAAAACGTTTGGTGAGTATTTTAATTTTTACCGTTTCAGTAGAGCCGCTGAGAATAGTTAGTTATGTTTATATTATTTTCTATCTCTTTAATAGAATAAAACATCAAATATAAAGAATCTTAAAAATAACTGTCTGTGTAATACTTATATATTGTCCTTTTCAGAGATCTGTGCCTAATGAAAGAGGAAAAAAATTAGGATGGAATGAGGTTCTCGTTTGGCCGGCTTCTCTTTTTAGACGGCCATTCTTTTTTACGAAATTATGGGCAGCACATATTTAAGAGGAATTGAGAAAAATGTTTTTTGTGGCCCCATCATTTTCTCTTCTTTTATTACTCTTCCATTAGGCACCGATCTCTGAAAAGGACTATATATATATATATATTATATATATTATCATTCCAATTTTATTTTCATAAAAAATAAAATTATCTAGAAATTTTGAAGAAATATAATGAAAAACAGAGAAATTATTAACGTAAATTGAATATTTGTTTCATGATCTTTTTGAGACCATTGAAAATAATTCAAAAATGTTGAAATTGATTTTTCAATTTCTTATATTTTGATAATAGTAAAATATTAATAATAACATAGAATATAATAGTAAAACGAGTACACGCCCAATGAAAATGACGATTTTGCAATATTTAAACGCATTTTTTAAACGTCTACGTAAATTTCAGAAGCTCTCCATAAAATATCTCAGACTCTTTAAACATTAACGAAATTAAAGTCCTGTTTTTACCAATTCATTTGGCGTGAGTATGTATCTCATTTAACTATGTAAATTCATATTTATTAATATAATTTAAAAATATATGGATTTATATACTTAAAATAGTCAAAGTAACATTTGCAAATGTCTGCATAGACCAAGCTGAAATTAGTAACACGTGATTAAAATCCGTAAAACTGGCATTTGCGTGTGGACATTCTTGTGTAGTCTAAGGACTGAATATCAAGGAGAATTGCCATCTGGAGCCCGGAAAATGATAATATTATTAATATTTATTAGTCGAAAGCGTATTTTCGTCGAATTCCTATTATTATATTATCAAATCATTCCGATATTTCCATGCTTTAATACAAACATAACTTGATGAAAAACAGATATTCTTGAATTATATTATTAACGCATAGAAAATTATTCTAAATTGTGCTGGTAAGTCTTGTAAGTTTGCCCACTGTAGCTTAATTATATTGACACAATTATGAATTTACGTAAAAATTCTCGCCAAAATTTAACTAAAAAATATATATTAGAAAGAGCTGTGAAATTTATGGACAAACACCTTGACGGTACAATGAACTTATAATTTTTTCTTATTTCCTTTCGTTTTCTACATTCTGAAATTCTTAATTATATCAACTGATATATTCTTAAAAGATTTTATAATCAGAATGTTCCATGAGCAGCAAAGCGTATTTTATTTATTTTTGTAATGCGTAATTAGCGAATATTATTTTCATATAATTTGTTATTAATTATTAGCCTTTCAATCTGAAAAACAAGATTTCATTTAAGGAATATTCTTCCAGGAAAACAACAAGTTTCATAAGTTTTGCTCATCATATGTGTTGAAGCACCTTTCCACTTTACAGAAGACATAAAGAAATTCATTTTAGTTAGGCAAAATTGGAAATATTTTCACTTTTTTGTTTATTTCAGTCCGAAATTTTTATATATCCATTCAATCCCTTTTCCTCTTCTTCTTCTTCTTCATCTTCTTTGTTTTAAATTTGATTTTCCATCTTATTCAGAATCCATTAATTGTTTGTAACTAAACTTTTTTGTCTCGGCTGTTCTACGCGAGCCAAATAAACAGACACCAACAACAACAACAACAACAACAACAACAACAACAACAACAACAACAACAACAACAACAACAACAACAACAACAACAACAACAACAACAACAACAACAACAACAATAACAGCCATAAACTGAAATCCAATCGTCTGAAAAGGTTGATTAACACCAATAAATAGCATCCAACCTACATTATTTATCATTATTATCAGCCTGTTTTTCTCATATGCTTTCAGTTCAATGACAAACCTTCTTCATCTACTTGAAATTTGAAAGGCATCAGTGATCTTGTCCTGTTTCCTGCACATTTTCCAGCACACAAATTTTTTTGTCGCGCTTCTTCTATTATGATGGCAAATCTTCATCGCATTCTGCCCCCCTTTTATGCATTATGCTCGTGTCTTTGATTTGATCTACTATTCGGGCTTGTTCTTGTTCAATTGCAACAAGCCAAAAGGCAAGAGCCACCTACTCTTATGACAAGATGGAAAGCAAGAGCATCAACTCCTTAACAAGATTCCTACTCATCATTTTTGTGTGTGTGTGTGTGTGTGCGGGTTTCTTCAACTATGTTTTTTAATACTCCTTATTTGTTTATGACTTTGTCGATTTGCCGATGACTTCAAAATAAAGCGAGGGAAATCAAAATTACGCGCGCGCTCCTCAGCAATTGATTCTTATTGTCGTGTACTTCAGACCAAAAAATGTCAATTCAAATTAGTAGTGTCATCGAGCGGCTCATTCATCAAATGCAAAATTCATTTTAACCGTGATTGTGAATGGTTTGTTTTTGGACGAATTTCTTGCTCCTTGCTCCAGAAATTGTTTGCACTGGTTATTCGAATCTCTCTAGAGACTGTGAAATTGA
This sequence comes from Caenorhabditis plicata, assembly GCA_963931815.1. Lineage (NCBI taxonomy): Eukaryota > Metazoa > Nematoda > Chromadorea > Rhabditida > Rhabditidae > Caenorhabditis > Caenorhabditis plicata. Next base: position 4,413,509 of record OZ007493.1, on the reverse strand, counting down.
TGAACTTTCCGCTTGAAATTTGCAGACAAGGTCTTTGTGATTATTTCGGAAACTTTCAACAACCGGACTCGTCGAATTGATTCATCAAGTTAGTACTCGCTTCACCGCACAAGACATCAGTTCGCTTTAATTACCATTTATGCGTACTCTGATTATTAAGAAGTCAAAGTCTTAAAAACAAATATAATTTGAGAAATTTGAAATAAACCAATCATGCATAACTATTCGACGAAAATAAAAAAAACTTCTGCGATTATAAAAAAGTCAAAGATATGTATGTTTATATATATATATATAAATATATTCTTGTTTTCGGCATTTCGAATCTATTGTTCCCTATGAGCCACAATTTCTTCTGTCATCTTTTTTTTTTACCACTCGTGATTTCATTATAATATCTGCTACAACCACAACTCATCCATCGCTAGTTATTGTTTTGGTTCGTGGTGCCATCGCCTTTAACGATTGTTTCAAAAATTGGCTGCTCCTTATTTTATAGACTATTCGTTTTTAATTAAATTAAAATTATTTTTCACCAATAAGACATTAAAGCCGTTATAAAACGCTTTTGAAATATCCCATTTTGTTGTCGTTCATTTCGGTTTAAAATTTTTTCATCCATTTTTACTACAAAAATTATTCCTACAATTTCCATTTAAAGTATAGATAGTAAGTTCTTTGAATAACCTTATCCTGTCGCTCTAATAATTATTCAAGTATCTATTTTTAGAGCCGTTTCTTTATTGCTCTTCAATTCAGACGTCATTAATTTCAAAGTCCACAAAATGTTCAACTCGGATTGCGGGTGGAATAAGATTTACTTGGACTCGAATACATTATCCTCTCCCTCCTCTTCCTCACAATTTTCTTATTGTTTTAGCAAGGACATCTGATTCGTTTAGTTGTTTTTGCGAGTTGAATGTCTCGTTCGGTTGGTTTGAATAGTGCGCGCCGTTTCTCTTGGGTTCGAGTGTTTGTCGCTAAATCGGCTCATCGAGCCATTTGAAATCTTGTTACTTATATCTTCCGCTCGATCCGCTTACTAAAGATGCGCAAATTGAGATGCATTGAATAAATCTCGGCTTAATTGTTTCAGCACCTCTAATTACAGCTATCCTCGTCACTTTCTTGAACAATGTGAGAGCACTTGTTGAAAGGGGGAGTGAATTGCCAGCTCACAATTAATTTTCGTCATTTGAATTGTAATTAACATGCAAGAGAACCAATGTTGCGATTAATATAAACAGTATGAGCTGGAGACGTTTAGTAGACGTCGATTATCTATCAGCAATTATCACCGAGAAACTTAATTATTATTGTTTTCTGAACTGTTGGCTCATTTAATATGAAATAATAGTTTTTTCGTTTATTTCGAAATCGACATAAAATAATTGGATTATTTCAACTAGAGATAAATAATAGTTTTAAAGAGATTTTCGTTGAAATAATAAACAGTTTAACTAGCTCCATATATCCATTGCTCTTACATCTAACTGCAGCTCGCCAGAAATGTCGTCATTTGAAACCACCTCAGTACCGCCGGTTTTGTCATATTGTTTTTGCCCATAAACGTTCAACATAAATAGTTATTTAATTATCCTTTGAATTTTTTTGTGAAATTAGTTCAACAAAGAAAAACAGCTCGTTCGAATGAAAAGCTCATAAACGGAATACAAAACATGTTAGCGTTTTTACAATCGAAATAAAGAAAGGTGGTTTTTGCGTCGAATCTAATTTGCAAATTGTCTTGTTTGAATATTCACATCAACTACGTGACAGACTACTTAACGACTTTAATACTACACAAAAAATCGTTTTAGAGGCCAGTCTTTAGTCGAAATGCTAACTTATTAAATTAATTCGAATATTTGATGAATTCAATCATACGAGATCTCATTATATATGTTTTTGTTCATTTTTTCTAAAAATATACATTTTTGTGGTGAAATTAATTTCATCGCTCGAGCAAATTGGTTGAATTCGCATATATACACATATAACATTAATTATTGCTTCAATTATATTATATCTGATTACGAATGTTTCATGAGTCTCATATTAATTCTTGCTCTTCTTCTTTTTTGCAACACATATGAAAAACGAACCTATCATTCCATATTTATCTATTTATTATTAATCAACAAATTCGGTCAGCATTCTTTTTTTTTCGTCACTCGATGATGTGACACCTTAATTCTCGTTATTTATTACGCATGTTGAATACATTTTTTCGGATGCACATATGCATTTTAGAATTAGAAATTCTCTCTGCCAGGTGAAACAGTGTGCTATAGTAGCTCTGTTCTCTTGCTACATTCAGTTTCGACGTGTTCTCAAGTGCAACGATATTATTTAAAGTCATTAAGAGTCATATTTCACGTCTTCGTTGAATTCAATTTACTTCAAATTCTTCGAATTGTCGTTTCTTATAACAGATCAGGCACAAGTGGATGAAGTAACGAAACGGCGGTGTTGCTCAATAACGACTGATAGACAATGGATTCCGCAACACGCACACGTGCCGACTTGATATCGTTCTTCACTTTCGACACGTATATTTCAGTCGTTGGGGTTGTTTACACGATAATTGGTAAATCATTTATCCATATAAAATAATCCATTTAACGTTATCACAAGTTGATTTCTAGCAAACTTGATAAGCGGATAAAAAGATTAGCATTTTCAGGACTACTTGGATTCCTCTGCAATGTCACCACTGTCGTCATGATATTGATTAACCGGGTGTTTCGATTATCCGCTTATACAATTATGGCGAACGTGGCTCTTGCTGACAGCATCGTCATGCTCATCGGTATACCTGTAGCACTATTTTATGATTATTGAGCAAGCAACGTTGCAGCTGGCGTCGCATGTGGTTTTGATGTAATGTGGCCCGAGCCTTCCGACGTCTATGTTTCGTTTGATGATCGACCAAAGGTTAGCAACTACAAATAATTCTAAACTAGCAATAAATCCAAGATGTCAATCCTTCGCGAATCAAATGACACCAATGAAATCCTTAGCCAATACCAATTCGGTGAAACGACCCACTCAATTCTATCGTTTTTCTTCGTAGCTTCTTGGACCGCCGGAGTTGTACGTAACCCAATCAAAATCTTCCATTATCTTCTCCCATCTACTAGATAAGCTACGCATTGCTTGGGGTCAATCGTTGCATCGCCATCTGCTACTACGGTACCAAAGCAAGAGCATTGAATCGTGTCTCCGTGGCGGTCGCATTCTCGCTAAGCACGTGGCTCGTTGGCATTGGAGCCGCGCTCTTGGGTACAATGCCGCAACCAATGATAGGGATTCAAAAAGCCATGTGGACGATCAGTTTTCTAGATGAAAAACCGCATCGAAGTCAGTCTGAAATGAGTTTTATCGGCTTGATGGGAGGATAATTGCAGATATTTTCTTTACAATTTTATGCGCAGCTAATTTGTTCGGACTTAGTGCTCAATGGATCTGCTCATCATTAGTTTTATTGAAAATAAGACAAGTGAAGAAGAAGATTAGCAGGAATAAATTGAATCAAAACTCGGCTAATCGGTTCCGAAAACAGGTAATTAAGGATAATTCAAAAAAATGAAAATAGCTAACGGATATATACCTAGCTGGGTAACAAATACATAGTTAATTTTACTTAAATTTATAGTGAAAAACTATCACATATTGTTGAGTTTCAGCCAAAAATTATTTTCCATAGCTCATTTGCAAGCCCTTTTCGAGTTGATTCCTCTCATATAGGTCACATGGCACCAAATTGCCCCGTTCAAAAAAAGGTCGATTTTCAGCCCTCTTTTTCAGCATGATGCTGAAATCTTATGAAGCTAATATTTCGTGAGGTGGATCCCCCGTTTTTTGTTACTCCATAAACCAAATTTCAGCTCCCAACTCTAAAATTCGTCGTTTCGGCCTCAACCCAAACTTTTTGAATTTCAATTAGCTTGAATTGTCGCAGTAAGCCCTGTTGATATTTTTGTAATATCTCAAGACCCTCTAATTAAGAAAAACCAGGTAGCTTTGGCTCAAAATAGGTTTTACGTGGAAGTTTTCAATATCACAAATTTTCGACGATTTTTGTCATATTAAAATCTAAACTATCAAAATTGAGTTGCTTCCCTAGCAAGTCTATAATTTTCCACTATTTAATCACTTTTCTAACTTTATTAAGTAAATTTTAAGGTGGTCTTGTATGTTTCAATTTTCCTGTTCTTTGTTGTATAGACTTGTAAATTAATTTATATTTACTATAAAAGAAGAAATAAATATGAGTCCCCTACGAATCGAATATCGAATACAAATTCTGCAATTAATTGTCATTTTTCTTAAAATATAATTACAATTTATCAAGAAGTTAATCAACGTGCATCTTACTAAAAATTAAAAATAAATATAGTTAATGTCCGATATGTTGCACTCTGATATTGCACACTAAAAATTGTATTTTAAAATTAGCTTGCCTATTTTAAGAAAAAAAGGAAAAAAATATATATATGGTATGGTTTGGACTGTGAACTTTGTCATTAATCTGAGACCTTATGCAAGAACCTATTTAATGGAAAATCAATGCTAAATCTAAGAACTTTTTTAATTATAGTATTATTCATGTCAGAGATGGATGCCTAATGGAAGAGCAAAAAATTAAGGACGGAGAAAAGGTCTTGTTTAGACAGCCACACGGCCACTAAGGCCATCACGTCTCTTCCTCTTTTGTTTGTCATCAATTTTTTTATTTCATCCATTTTCATTTTTAAATTAAACTTTTCATTTCATTTCATCAAATAATAAACAAAAAATAGATAACAAATATTGATGAGAAACAAAAGAGGAAGAGCTTTGATGGTCTTAGTGGCCGTGTGGATGTCTAAACAAGACCTTTTCTCAGCCCCTAATTTTTTGCTCTTCCATTAAGCATCGATCTCTGAAAAGGACAAATATTATTTTAATAAACCTAATAATTTATTGAAAAATATATAGGATTTAATGGAAAATTTTGTTCATCGATGTTTTACCATTACTGTTTAACGAGTAAATACGTATATAATTGCATACGGCTCTGAAATGATTTTTCTTTACCAAAAAGCATGTTATCGTGAATATAAATTTATTCTTTCACTCTCTGCTTATTTTACGTAAACATAAAGTAATTTGTTTAAAACTTAATGTTGTTAAATCACAAGGAAAGTGTTTTAGATCAGCATCTCAGATTTTGATTTTAAAAATTTACAGATATTATCAAAATCTAAGAAATTGAAAGGTCTATTTGATCATTTTTGAATTATTTTCAATGGTCTCAAAGAGATCATGAAACAAATATTCAATTTATGTTAATAATTTCTCTGTTTTTCATTATATTTCTTAAAAATTTCTAGGCCAAATCAGATTTATTACTTTTATTTTTTATGAAAATAAAATGGGAATTGTCAATTTCTTAGATTTTGATAATAGATGACTCGTATACAAAAAATTCGGAACCACAAAACGATTTAAGTAGGTCTTTAAGTAGGTGATTTGAAAACCCCTGAAACATCGGGGGAACAGCGCAATTGATTTTAACAGAAGATAGTATAACTCTTAAAATTTTAAAATTCCAAATAAATTAATCTTTTTGACGCGTTTTCTTATTTTCTGGAAAATTTGAATAGTCAATTATCAATCAACTTTATCATTATGAGTAATGGCTGATTAAGGTTTCGAGATCTACTACAAAGTTTGTTGAGCACTTATTGTACGACAAATTAATTTTGGAGATAATTCAATGCGTAAACATTTAAAAAATTATTCAAATGTATTAAACAAAAATAGGTCTTTAAAATTGCGCCGTTGCCGTAAGGCCTCTAGTTAAGTGTCATTTTTTAATGTAAGCTGAATGGCGCCCGTAAGCAAAGTGCAATCTTTTTTTTGAGCACAACGCTTTCCTGATTCATAAAGAGTTCGCGTACTAAAATTTTGTTAATATAATTATATACTTTTTAAATTATTCATTGAAAGACAAGAAAAACATAAAAATTTGCGTAATTCAATATATATATTGTTTTGGACGTTTACAATTAAGGATTTGTCTAGTCTATCCATCGTATTTTAAAAATTACCTGATTACAGTATAAAAATCGCGATTAATTACCCGCCTTCTACCGCGAGCTTCTTAAGAAATTTTTTCATTAACATTATTATCCTTTTTTCTTTTACTCTAATAAGCATCTCAATTTCAGGCTCGACTAACGTTTCAATTTTTCTATCCATCCATCCTTTGCACAATATCAACCGTCTTATTCTTCATTAAACCATATCTTTATCATACCTTCACTTCCTGGCAACTGGTGCTTCTTCATGTGGTATCATTCGACGTTCTCCCCTATTATATCCTTCATATGCATTTCAGATATGGTTATGCAATCATACGTGTAATCCATTTATCTACGCCTATTTTAACGATCGCATGCGATTGACTTATAAAGAAATTCTCACTTGCGCTGCAATTCGCTATCAAATTAGGAAGCGACGTGCACGTCATCCATTCCGCGCAAATGGACGTCACAATTTATCCCGGTTTGCTTGAATTTCTTTCAATGTTATTGATGTGTATTTTTAAGTAGATCGAACGCTGCTGGAATGAAGTCCACACGGATATCGGCGAGATCAGGTCGTTCAAGAGATGGCAACTTTGTGCGCAATTCATTGCAAATGCAGGTGAGCTATAGTTGACGAATTAATCATTCAGATGATGATATTTTGCAGAGTCGTGACTTTGAGCAGCTTTGTGAATTTATAATGAGAGTGAACCCGCTCTATGATTCGAGCGAAGGTTGGAGAGAAAGCAGCGATGATGATAATTTCCAGCCGGAGGTTTTTTTTTTTGAAAATATTCGGTTGAAATGTATTAATTTAGTTTACAAAGGAAATGGAATCAATTCGCGAGCACGGAAATGCAAAATACGAGGAAAGAGAAGCCAAATCGATTGTGCTCGACCTTGGCCGCCAAACCGTCGAGCACTGGGTGAAATTCGCAAAGAAAGCGAGCATATAAAGTGATTCAATTGATCGAATCGCCAACTTTTATGAATGATAATCATTTAATAACGTGTATTGTTGAATTTTATTGTCTTCTTTCACTGCTCTCATGTAATGGACCAATAACTAAGCAACAATGGTTTATTCAATTGTCATATATTTCATTATCATATAGTGGGACAATTTGTGTGAATTTGTTGATTATCTTTAATTATCATAATAAATTAATTTTAAAAAAATGTCGATTAAAAATCTAATAAGAAATGAAATGATAAATAAAAACAAGAAAATGTATTTATTTTCACACTTGAAAACGTATAGTATAAAAATAGAAATTTGGCACTTTGTAGAACTCTAAAATTTGTTGTCTGTGTTTTTTCCTTCATACTTACATATAAACAAATAACAAGAAGACGGAATTGAGTAAAGCACTGGATTTTAATCAATTTCTAGAAAATAGTTGGCCAGCTAATCCTTTATCCTCTCTCTTCGTGGACGAGCAATGGTGGGCACTTGTAATGTGGGACCTTGCGTTGTTGGTAAAGGTTCGCCAATTCCCGCCATTGATTCCCCGCCGTTTACTGATGTTGGTTCAATAACTGAAGAATAATTCGAATCAATTATTGCGAACAATAAAGATTACCGTGTATTTTAACGTCCGATTCTGTATCTAAAAGTATGCGCAAGCAGGAAGAGCATCCACCCATACCTAAGCTATAATAAACAAAATTTGGATTTTAGAAAAAAATTATTGGAAGATGCACTGAACGAATGAACTTTTGCTTTTCTTGAAACCAAGTTTTCTAATCTAATTATTTATTACGGAAACTCTCATCATTCAAAACGCACATTATGCATAAAACATGTGGAAGAGAACATTTCAAGAGTTTAGAAATAAAACACACTAAGACGATCAATTTAGTACAGTTTAATACTTTATAACTAATATGAAAACAATCTTTCAATCTTATTCTGCAGGTGATATTCTTGAGAAGAAAAATGATATTTTATGATGATTTCAATAAGAAAGCATCTATCTGATTATAAAAAAATCTTGACATTAATAAAATCAAATTACCTGAATATTCCTAAACAATGGATACGGTATCGTCTATGATAATGAATAATTGTAATTTCAGTTGTGCCTATTATTTTGTTTGTATGTCGCCATATTTGTTCATTTATTCATTCAGGTAATCAAAATTATTATTATAGTTAACAACGGTACCATGGCAACAACTTTTCTTAATCAAAATTAGCCACAAATGTGTTTCCTGATTTCACACTTAATTATTTGTGGAATTAAGTTAATTAATATTCAATTTGTCATGTGATCCGTTCGAGCAATATTGGCATAGTTCTGTGAACATGAGTTTCCGATTCAAGTCTGGAGCCCTCAGAGAGACGCTACCGTATTTTAAACTTGAACTGTTATAATTAGTTTAATCATAATTATAACGCAATTATTATTGTTTTTGTAAAATTAGCACCACGGAAGTTGCAACTTTAAAAAATGTTAACAAAACCTTGTTTAAACCAAAATTTAAAAAATATATAGGGATATTAGCGTAGCTTAAGACTAACGCGAAAAGTTTTAAGTTCACACGGAAAAATTTGAATAACACGTCTAAATATTGCAAAATTTATATTTTTTAGCAACAGTATATCGTCTACATGCAAAATGAATTCTTAAAAGATTTAAGACAAGATTTCCTAAAAATATAATGAGTCAGAGAAACTTTAAGAAAATCCTGAACAATTGGCGTAAAAATTAGTTTTAAACTTCGGCGTGGAAATTAATAAAAGCTTTTCAATAGAGAAAAATCATTTGGGGTACGCTAAATAATATATACTGGTATTTCAGTATGCAAAAATGTCTAAGAAACTACAATATTCTAAAAATTTTTTGGATGAGCTATCTAAGGATCACGCTAAATTAAACGTTTTTGCAATATTAAAAAATATTACTTTTCACACAAATTTTAAAGTCTTCCCTTAAAATGACTCTTTACATTTATACGAAGGATTAGAGACTTTCCGATGTCCTGTTTTAAGGATTTCATTTGACGTGTGTATAATATTGGGTTGAGGAATAAGTTAGTAGTTTATTCCACAAAGATTTATTTGAAAAAAAATCTATTCAATTAATCAGTTATGTATTCGCCGTTAATGTTTAACGTTTTTTTATAACAGTATTCCGTAATCACTCCAACTGAAAAGTCGTTTTCATTTAACAATGGAAACTCAATGAGAACGTAAAACAAATATTATCTTTATTCGGTGTATAATGTAAGAGGGGAAATTAGAAAAAAGTTAGGTTCTCGTTTAGACGGCTTTTTTTCTATCTCATCAATATTTGTTCACACATTATCCCACATTATGTTCACACATTATCCCACGGACATTATCCCACACTATTACGGCTGAAATTTATATTTTTTATTCTCTTTTCTTTATAAAATCCCCTTAATTTTGAAAAACGCCAAATGGAAATGAGTTGTTTCCAATATTAAAGTGGTTATTTAGAACTATAAACATACAAATGTAAATTTCATTTACGTGTAGAGTTAGTATATTTATGTATAGTCGTCGCCAAATTCGAATACCACCGCAAAGTGTGGCGCACTTTTTGAATATTATTTTTTTATTTAATTTTTATGATTATTTTCTTGTTTATCCTCGTTCTATACTGTTTTTTTTTTAAATAAGTTGAAGAATATGTTTTAGATGTTGTTTCCATCGTGGAATAAATACGGTAAATAATAATCATAAAAAGTTAAATGAAAAAATAATATTTAAAAAAGTGCGCCACATTTTGCGGTGGTAATCGCATTTCGCGACGACTATACAAAAAATAAATTTTTCGTATTTTCATGTTTAGTTTAAAAATGTGATTTAATTTCCAAAATTCTATATTTTAGCCTCTTTTCTGAGATTGATTTTTATAGTATTCATAGCGAAAAATTAATGAAACCATAAGTAATTTACTACTATCTAAAGGTGATGATTGCTCTAGATATCATGTAATCCGATTTTTAATTTCACTCACAATAATTATATTAATTAAAAAAAACATCGTTTTATTTGTTGATCAAAGCCAATTTAACATTTTCCGGCCACTAATTTTTTCAGTATATAATTAATAAGGAACTCATGTTTATCCAAATCTGAGATTAATTAAAAAAAAACAAAAATTATTCGATGATTAAAAAAGTTCAAGAGGAATTTATTTTTAAAAGAAATAATTATTAAACATACATCAATCATAGTATACGACAATAACTGTTAACATTTGAATAATTATCTAATCAAGTATTATTATATTCATTGTCAATAAGAAGATGATTTAATTAATAGTGTTGTCGCTGGAATCATGTTGAATTGCCGACAATTTCGATATTTTTAGTTGAGGTACATAATCGCGCTTAAACTATTAAATTCGGAGCTTCTTGTCAAAATAACGTACGTAATGATTTTTTGTGGTTTTGTACATCCTTTTATACAATTTGTTAATTAAGGCCTAAATCGGTTATTCATTGTGCATTAGGAATTCAAGAAACCTTGACGAGGGTCATTTCATTGCGCAGACGATTGACATCACTTCGAAGCTTTTCCATCTCTTCTTTTTTATTCTTGATCTGGTTATCAATTGCTGAAAGTTGTTTAATAAATGTGTCACGTGAATATGTTTTTATAATAAAAATAATAGCGCAAGCCAAATGAAATGTTCGATTTCTAAAATTTTGATAGCGTATTCTAGAATTATTCTGATGGAATTAAATATTCAATGTGAAAATTATATCAGAAACTATCTCGATCATCAAAAATATAAACGATTTAATTTACATATGGGTGTCTTAAATATATTTCGGCTTAAGCTTGTGCAGTGTGCGTGGTAGCGAAGATGAAGATTAATATTAGGAATTGAATTGTGGGTCTGAAAATTATCTAAACGTTGAAATATATGAACTAATGTATTTCTGCGCAAAAATGTTTTTGTAGCCTTTCTAACTTATGGAAAGAACGTCAGAAACATAGATTAGATAGACATTAGCGATTTTAGCTTAAGTTATCCATAACATTCAAAAGCTTAAACCGGGACCTATTGCAGACCATCCATTAGACATATACTTAATTGCACGTCGCATTATCAAGTTAGTGGGATAATTAAACACTTTCTATCTTCTTTGGGATATAAAACTTGCTGTTATATAGATATCCTGAATTTAAATTCCTATAATATCTCAGAACGGAAAAGAAAAGTTCACATCGGTAATAGTAATTAAACTTCAGAGCCGCGACTCATTTCCGACAACCCATATGTTTTTTTACAGCCTTAATGTCATATACTTATTGTCTATTATATCGCAAAGTTACAGAGAAATTTAATTCGGTATATTTACATAAAGATGACCGAAAACGTGTAAAATGCCCATTATTAATATAATTAACTATAGACTAAGAAACCGTAATAAAACGGAGGTTTTGTCGAAACTTGAGCACTCATTGTTAACGGTTCCGCGCTTGATGGCTTAATGGTAGTTGATTTCACAACACTTGAATCATTGATTATCTGAAATAAATAATACCCAGTAAACCTTATTTAATTTAAACAAACTTCTTTTGGCATTTGAAGAGATTTCACTGGAGTCATTGACATTGTTATTGTTGCTTCATCTTTAATTGTCATCTGATTCAATGGCTTGATAATAATATCGGAGAGGCCTAATAGGAAAAAAGTGAATTTATTAGAAATGCAAAGACAGGTGAACCGGAATCTTGCTGAAATCCAGTCACAAATGGTGATTCGGAGTCGTCCCGTTTTCGGATGTTTGATGGCTTCTTTTGGGAATTCTAGAAAGAGTAATTTATTCATTTTTAGGAAATTTAAATACAAATATATATTAAAAGATTAACAAAATCTAAAATAGATGGGTTCGTTTTAATTTTTTATAAGCGTGATTAAGATAATTTTGAATTTCTTTGGAAGATAAAATCACACTGAATGGAAATAATGCTTTTTCGATTTTGAGTATTTTTGTTGAGCTCGTTTTATTACCATATCTGTTGGCATTCAATAGCGCTGAGACAGAGTAAAATAAAATCTCTTACAACTCTTACCATTTTGGGCTCTAAAATTTCTAAAGCATATTAATTAACGAAATACACATAGTAGACATGCATTTCAGTGAAACGAAGAAACGAATGGCATATTTAAATTATGGTCTTATGTAGATCCTACATTTTATGAATTGCTTGACTGGTTGCAGTGTGAATGCGGTGAATCCGATTAAACAAAAAAAACTTTTTAAAAAACTTTTTAATGAGACCTACTCAAATTTTGTCATTCCAGGTTTCCTCTCGACAATTGAAATAACTATAAACTGAATCAAAATATATAAACGAAACTTTTTCAAGCTCATTAGGCCAAGGTCATCAAAACAAATTTTTAAATAAAGAAGACCAGTTTCTCTATATGATAAGCACACTAATTTGGCAGATATTTTAGTGGATAGTAAATTTAGGAAAAAGCTAAAATAGCTCTCATGGGGAAGTAAAATTCTTTCATCAAACTTTAATCGACTAATTTTCATAGTAGCATTCTGATTAAGATTTGGTTTCACAAAAAAACGTTTTCATTTCTTTTCATTTTATTATTGTTATCAAAATATAAGAAATTGAAAATTCAATTTCAACATTTTTGAATTATTTTCAATGGTCTCAAAGAGATCATGAAACAAATATTCAATTTATGTTAATAATTTCTTTGTTTTTCATTATATTTCTTCAAAATTTCTAGATCAAATCAGTTTTATTACTTTTATTTTTTTTTTTTGAAAATAAAATTGGAATTGTAAATTGCATATATTTTGAAAATAATAGAAAAAACTAAAATTAAAAAGATCTCAACAGAATCGGACCCGTATTGATTTTTGGGCATCAAATCGTATTCTGCGAAACTACAGATAATCCATGTAATTGATTAATTTAAGTTTGAGGAAGGAAGTTTTCTAGACAGGGTATTTTATTTGAAGACAGCAGAAATTTTCACTTTTTCTTTTAGATTTAATAGAATCCACCACATCCTCTAACCATACACGTTCGCACATTAACAAGGCTAATGAAAATAACGATTTTTTACCATATGGAAGTTGCAAACAAATTTTCAAAAAATTTGATAACAACACAAAATTTCATTGAAGTATTTTTGGTAAAATAGTTTTGCAATGTCTTTACTTTAAGTTAAACGTTATTCGAATTTCATACTTGAATTTTCGGATGTTATTAAATCTAAGAAAAGCGGAAATTGCTCCCGTCGAAAAATAAAATCCATTTCCGCAAAAGAAATCACGGATTATTACACAATACAATTTAAAATACTTCCTCAAACTGCAAATGATTAATTAATTAATATATAAGAGGATTCATACCTGGTAGAGGATTTGATTCACGAAAAATCTATGTTGGTTCGATTCTTTTGAGATCTTTGATTTTTAAAGTTTTTTTTTATCAAAATGAAAAAAATCGAAATTTAAAATGAGATGGTGTAATAATCCGTGTTTTTGCAGAAATGCATTTTATTTTCCGAATTTCCGCTTTTCCTAGATTTAATAACATCCGAATTTTCTCTATACGAAGTGTGTAATAAAGTCATCACTGTGCTCGTTCAATTATGTGCTCTATTTTTTAAGCTCACAAAATTACTGAATTCTTTTACAACTGTCATGTACCAAACAAAATAAAGAATATTATCCGTATTGTTATTCTTTCCGCGACTATTTCAAATATAATCTACATTCTTACTGAACTATATTCAAGGATATAATTTTAAAACCCACATTATCAATAACCTTTCTTGGGATATTGTGCTCCGGCCTCAATGTACTATTAATTTCCTAAATTCACATTGTCTGAAACAATAATTCATTTTCAGCAAACATGCGCTAAACGGAATGCAATTTCGGATTCCTGCGCTGTATTCACATCCTCGTCGTATACAGTATTCTCCTTGGAATCTGGTGGACTCACTGATACTGGAAAAAACCAATCGCCCACGGTTAATTGGGTAATCGAAGCTAAAATCAAAATTATATTTTGAGTGGAAATATGATGAAAACCTCGAATTATAAAAACAAGGAATAGTAGACACTTCATTTTAGCGCAGAAAAATGAAAAATAACTGTACCGATGGTTTACAAACAAACTTCTCGGTCTCCCGCTGTGAGCACATAAAATGTATTTAGGACAAATCCAATTGACACGGTATAAACATGTGGATAAGGGAACCTGGAATAGAAAAAACAATAAGATGATTTTTTTCAAAATCGAATGACATAAATATGGCAAACAAGTGAAGCGAATTCGTGAAATTCACTTAAAATGTTAATTCGACACTTTTAGTTAGTCAAGAATGTATAATAATAACGATAATTATGTTGATTCATGTATTTTTTGATCTGAAGCGTTTAAGTATTCCAATTCACTTTCTATTGATTGTCGGATGAATTGATGGCTAAGTAGACGTGGATTTTTTGAATCAATCAATTAAGGAAATTACAATTGTTTGACTGAAGAATATTGGGATTTATTTGCCAATATTTGTAGTGAACGATCAATGAAGGAACTGCAACTGCAAGATTTCAGAAAAAAATCTTCGAAAGTAATTATATTCCATGTTATGTATGTTGAGCTTCTCAATCGATAGAGCGAACTTTGACGAAAATACGAATGCTCAGGATCTGGAGCTTAAATTCCAGAGATTTTGTAATTTAGACAAATTTAGTCATTTTTCATCAACGCACGCTAAATGGAATTAACGATTTTCCGACATTCACGCTTATCTTACATTTGTAACGTATACTTTACACAAATACTGTTTAGGCCAGTTTGTCAGTTTTTCATTATACGCTCTCAAAACATAAAAAATATTATCAAAATGGTAAATTCAAACACGTTTAATGAGCTATATTTAATACCAAACCGTTTTTGCGTACCAACGGAAATTTGAGAGACTTCCGTGAAGTTTTATCTACAATTTGAAACGGCATACGGTTACCCTATTCTATTACAAGTAAAAAAATAACAACCTTTGAAATAAATATTTAAAATAATTCACATTTTAATACATTTTTATCTCGTAATATTTGCTGATAGTTTACCGTCGAATAATACCCGTTAAAAGACAAGCACGCCAAATGAAAATTATGTTTCTATAATATTCAATTGCGTGTTATAAATTGTAACGTCTAAATTATATAAATACTTAAATAATATTATTTGTCATAAAAAAATTACAAATCTAGTTAAATATCTTAAATTGTAATATTTAAATGGTTTTCTGAGCTCATGTAATTACGTGAATTCACGCTTTATAGCTTTACGTCAAAATTTTGCAGCATCACAATTAAAAATTACGAGTAATTATATTTCACACAATGTTTCTAATTTTCATGTGTAACTTAAACGTATATGTCTACCTAGCCGGCCTTTATAACCAAAGGTGGGAGGAATTCCGTATTACAAATTTCGGATTCTAAAAACATTCGATTTATTGTTATTCCGACTTTCGAAAATTCACTTTAAAACGGCAAAAGTTTCAGCCGAGATGCATTAAAGTCGCATATAGTAAGCGCTGATATTTTATATGATCTGGAAAGTTTTTATAGAGTTCATATTGAATATATCCATCCGATATATATTCTGGAATATGAAAAAGCGAACATTTCATTTGGAGGAATTATAAATATTAGAAAATATTTCAACTAGCCTGTTACGAATTCATATAGCACTTTTCATTGTGTAATAGTGTGAGGTCAGAAAATGTACTCACAAGGGAAGTATAAAAGGTCAACATCTCAGATTTTGATGAAACTTCGCAAAAAGATTCGTTTTGGATCAAAACGTATGCATAACAAATTTCAGCTCGCAAAAAATATTTTAAGGTACTTAAAAATGGGTTTGAAATCTGAAAACCCCTTCGATCATTATTTTTCTTCTCTGACAATCAATTGTCTTCTGCGATCATTAGTTTTCATTAAAAAATCAGTGAATCACATAAACGATGGAACAGTGATAAATGGATGGGATGCAAAGCTAAACGTATACAACGTATTTACTGAATTAGAAGTAATTTTATGGTTACCAATAATCATATGACGAAACAAAACAAAATCATTTTCATTTCCAAAAAATGGATTTCTGAAAATTATTGCTGATCATCCACTCATGGGTTGGATGGAAAGAGGTACTGATCAACGAAATTACGAAAATAAAATTATGTGACTTTACTATGTAATGAATCAGTATGATAGTGGGAATAAAATAGTGGGTATACAAAACAAAATTCTCAATATGCATGGGCAATGCATTACAACATTTTGGTACGTCTCTTGGAAAGAGAAGCTGCCGCGGAGTTTCGAAGGCTTACCGTACACTATGTACACTAGTGAACCAACTGAATTTCAGCCAATTTAGAAACTTCGTTAAGTAAAGTAATTTTTATTTTTGTATGTGTCTCGTCCCATCCAACTCATCATGCTCATCAATAAATGGCAGAAATCCATTTATTGAAAATTACAATGTTTTTGTTTTGTTTCGTCATATGATTCTTGATAACCATAAAACTACTTCTAATTCAATAAATATACATTTATAAAAAAACCTTAAAAAAAAACAAAAGTCAATAATATCAAATTAATTACAGGTCCGAACTACGATATTGAGAAGTAATAAAGAATCGAACCCGAGTCGTTTCTATGCACTTTCTCTGCACGCTTCCGCGACTGTGTTTTGCCCGAAAAGTGTTCCTGTTAGGACGAGAGGTGCTTTTTGCATGAAAGCAGACTCATCCTGTTAAATAGCGTAAACACGTAATCAATCTTTGTTAAAATTTGATGTTGTTTTTTGGAGTGACGACCCTTCGTGTAATTTTGATGAAACTTTGGTTACTTTTTCGGTTTGAATTGAATGTTTTTTTGCACGTGTTTTGATACACAGTCACGCCACCGTCAAGCGCAAAGTGCAGAGTTAGCTTTGCATCCCATCCATTTGCTACTGTGCCATCGTTGATCGCAGAAGAAAACTATTTGCCGAAGAAGAAAAATAATGATCGGAGGGGTTTCCAGATTTTAAACCGATTTTTAATTACGTTAAAATATTTTTGGCGAGCTGAAAATTTTTGAGCATACGTTTTGACCTAAATCAAATCTTTGTGCGAATTTTCATCAAAATCTGAGATTTTGACCTTCTATACTTTTCTTGTCAGATATAATTAACTGGTGATTGGAGCGGTTTCCTATGTTTTCCAAGATCATATTCTAACAGTATTCTGAAATTAGGAGGTTTAAACATTTAATAATAATTTCAATATTTGAAAATGCTAATTTCCATTTGGCGTGCATTATCATCAATTTAATTTTATTTAACGTTCACCTACTTTATGTTCATCTTTTTTCCCACGTTAATATTAATTGTTAAAACTTCAGATTGAGTTCCAGGAAACATCTGCATAATATTATCTAATTAAACAATTTATTTTCAATTAGATTAACTTGGAAACAAGGAAGAATAATTGTCACCGACCATCTCTCTACAGTATTTTAATAAGCAACCATTGTTCCCGGTATTAATACATGAGTCGGACCATCGATTTAGTTCGTATCCCACGTTCAATAAGTGCAAATTAAATTATTGTTCATCTTCAAGGTTACGCAATGGGTATATATGGAGTTGTTCGAACAGCTATTTATTATTGTACTGTGAAAGGAGTTTCATTGGTGAGTTGCAATTATTTCAGAAACCAATTCCGTTATTTAGGAGCTTTGTATTTTTCAGCGAATAATTTTTATAATGCGGCGGGGCAGGCTTCGTTTTAGAAAGGTATACTTACACGGTAATGAAAATCTAAGAAACTGGGAAAACAAATTCACTGAGAATATGGAACTTACTGTATTTCTATTTAGTTTAAAATGCTTTTTATAACACTTGGAAATCAATTATCTTCTCATAGTTTGCTTTTGAAAAAACTTAACATATATTAAACAAAAACAACATTTACAAGTGCACTTTATTCAGCTCCCAAGATGGTTTCTCATTTTGCTCATATTTACCATTTATATTCTATCATTGAAACATTTTCTCATTTTGCTCCCGATAGAGTATAAATAAAGGACCGGACGGGTAAAATATCATTTACAAGATCATTATTAGGAAACATTCTTTTAAATTTTACGCTTCTCGCGCATTATCATTTTTGACGTTTATAAATAACAATTTAATCAAGTTCAGTAAAACACATTTTTGTTTAATTATTTTATCATCAAATTAATGTTATTATTATCCTCATTTAATCAAATTCATTATGGGACAGTTATAGACCGGCACGATGATTTATAAACACCTAGCAACGCCAATTAACCTTAAGCAAAAATATGGCGTAATAGTGATATTTAAAAAGCGATTAACAACCGTTAATTGTTGATTGTTATTAACCCTGACTGCTCTTTTAACAATTATTCTGCTGCTTTATTCGAGTGTTACAGATGAATGTTCCAAGCAGACCGACACGCAAAAGGCGTTCAGGCACGCGTTCGTTCAAAGAGAAAGTTTATTAGCAATATCATTAATTAATTCTAACTTGTCATTGTTCAGATGTGTGTTATAACAAAGCTTCATCAAGTGGCAATGTTCTCGGTATGTCTTCTATTTTGTTTAATAAATAGATATCGGTTATTTTAAAGAACACTTATTGCGAGTTCGTCGATGATCCCAGAACTATTCCAGAAAAGAACAAAGCAAATGAATGGTTCCGACATCAATTTACGGCTGTTTGTTTTTATTTCTTTGTTTTAAAATGAGTTTAATAGTTCATTTTTCTGATAAGGTGTATTTTAGTTTTTACGAGAAGTCAAGTCGACTGGAAATAATTTCGAAAGGTTAACTAAAATTGTAAAATTGTTTGCTCATTAGAATTTGTTTTGAACTAAGCTTTATTTCAATAATTACCTTATTTCGGTAATAAATAAAATAGTGAGGTGCTAATGGTAAAAAGTTAAAATCGCCTTATTAATATTTAAGTCTAAAGCTTCATTTTTCTAGTAGCAAGATATAGTCGTCGCCAAATGCGATTACCACCGCAAAATGTGGCGCACTTTTTTAAATATTATTTTTTAATTTAATTTTTATGATTATAATTATTTTCCACAATTATTCCACTATTTAAACAACATCTATAACATATTCTTCTAATTATTTAAGCTATAACAGTATAGAACGAGCATAAACAAGGAAATAATCTTAAAAATTTAAAGAAAAAATAATATTCAAAAAAGTGCGCCACATTTTGCGGTGGTAATCGCATTTGGCGACGACTATAGTTGGAAGTAGTTAAGTAGTTAAGTTAGTAGTTAAGTACAAACAACTATATTTAATCTAAAATTTAATGCCTCATAAGAAAATATTACCCTCTTCCCTGACTTGACCAATTGAGTTTTAACTTTTTGAAAACGTTTTCAGGAGAGCAAAAATAATCTATTCATAAATTACATAGTTTCCTTTCAGTTTTTACTCAATCTAACACTTTCTTAATTGGATGAATATATTGGGTTGAGGAATAAATTAGTAGTTTTTTTCACAAAGATTTATTTGAACAAAAAATAATAGTTATATTAATCAATTATGTATTCGCCGTTAGTGTTTACGACTTATATACTATAAAACTATTCCGTAGTCACTCCAACTGAAATCGTAAAAATAAGAGCTCGGTAACAATTTTATAATCTAATATCTCGGATGTAGTTTAAGATTATATCACATAATAATAGCTAAAAAATTAAATTTACACGTTATCTTAGGCTTGGATATCTTAGGCTTAGGCTTGGATATCTTATACATGCATATATAGATATACTGTAGTCTATGATAGGCTCAAATTAGCACTTAATAATGCACACAAATCTTACTTTTTAAAAATTCACCCTTTTTAGTACACCAAGTCGATGACACCAAGCGAGAAATCGACGGCAATTCAAGCGGTCTTCCACACAACAGCCAGATGGCAGAAATATTTCAACTTGATGCACCAAACACCATTATACACAAATCTGGGCTCCTCAAAGATCGTGCACTTTAAAAACAAACAATACAATTTTTTGGGATTCCGAAGGTGTCCCCCAATTCAACGCATTTTTACCGTTGAAATGGACCAAGTTCATGTATGGTGATGAGTGATATTCAATCACGAAATATACTACTATTAATATTTCAGAGAGTTTTACCAAACTTTGGGCCTTATAGTTTGGATGGTTATTATAGTGTGCCAGAGGTATTCCATCTTTTTCTTTAACTTTGTTCAAATATAAATCGATTTTCTAGAATGAACGTGAATCTTACATGATTCGAGCTGGACCTACTCTTTTCTACGCTGCGTGCAAATACGCCTGCACAATCACCGCATTTATGAATAAATTTGAAGTAAGGAAACCGTACATACAACACTGCAGGCATTGTAAATAGGACTCAGTCATGGAACAGGCTTTCTTGTCCACTTGCCTCGACAACTACCTCGATCCGGAGATGGTTAACCGTGTGAAGAGATACACCCGACTAACAGAGCTGCAAGTTACCGCGTGGATTCATCAAACACGTCAAATTGCGCGCAACCTCCTTCTTCGCCACAACCTTGTTTATACCGATGCTTAAAACCTCAATTAATAATCATAATACATATATTTTATTAATAAATCATTTAATCGCATTACAATTAACCGGTGACCGAATTATATGACAACCCCTTGTATTTAGAAAATAATAATTGGTTATATACGAAGTGCAAGAGCCGTAACAATGTCGAGCGAACTTCTCGAAATAGCCGATTGAAGAATCGCGTCCACCCATCTTGAAACGGTAGAATAGTTAATGAGCAAGTTTTCGTAACAAACCTTTCAAAGAAATAATAATTCTCCGCGTGGAAAAAATACTGATGTGAGCCGTAGAACAATTTGAAGCAGTTCTCGTGATTAATATCATCATTGACGTTTGGTAATCCGACGCCATAATCGAGTAAGCTTAGATGCGCCAAAGGTGTGTTTTCCTAAGGGGTATTTTTATTTGGTAAAGTATTATTTTGGTCTTAATTACCTTGTGATTCCTGAAAAAATATAAGGTGTGACAACAAAGCACAACCCAAAGATCTTGCCAACCGGGTGAGTTGCGCAATTTTCTTTTCAAATAGCCGCACATGGTGTTAGTAGCCATCTGTAATATGAAAAATATTTGAGAAACAGATATTAGGGGTAACAGTATGATTCCAGAATTTTTATGGATTTTCAAATCGACAATTCTCAGGAAACAATCAATAATTTTATTAGCACGGAATAGGAAGATCAGCACTTCCCGCAAATGACACTTACCAGGCAAAAATGTTGACATCTTCAATCAAATGGATAATTTGGATGTAATTATTTTGAAAAGTATTAAGAAACGTATTTAACAATTAAATCAAATAACCAAAACGTGAATACCCACCAAATGAAAATTAACATTTTCTCTGATTTTAATGAGTATTAACAGATTATACTTGTTAATTCACGATATTTTAAACTATACAGAAAACCGCTCGCGTTTCAAGAGAACTCAATATGAGTACGCTTCATGGTCTCCCAGCTTTAACATTTCATTTGCACGCCTACTGAGCTCAGTAAACGTGCTCAAATCTAACTTTCTGGGAAGATATTAATTTTTTTAGTTAGTTTAAGACAAGTCAAATTAAATTGTAGTAAATCGTTTTTTGTCACAAAGACGCAAAAATTTTGTGGTAGGCTTGAAAACCAGAAAATCTATATTTTCAGTTCACGTGAATTTGTAGTGTGAATGTTTAATCAAAAAAAAGGAATCATACTTTTACACCTAATAATTGCAATTTGTACTTCACGTTGGCGGGTTAATTACTTCAAATATATTATTTTAAAAGCGGATTTGTTTTAAACAATCTTTTGCTCTTTTCAAGTATTTTAATCAAAAAACGTTTAAAGAGTAATGTATAAACCCATCTTTAGCCAGCTACGTTTAGCTAAAAAATAATAATTTGGCGTATCTTTTTTAAATACAGAATATCGCCACACTTGCAAATTTGTTAAACCTCTACAGAAAATCCCCATGGAAATATACATTTTCTAGCCCTATAACTATGGTTTTTATTTTTCCTTAATTCTTTATTTTCAAATTTTGTTTTAATAGTTTTATTTTTTTAGTGTAGTGCGATTACCACCGCAAAATGTGGCGCACTTTTTATATATTATTTTTTCATTCAATTTTATGATTATCTCCTTGTTTATGCTCGTTATATGCTGTTTTTGCTTAAATAAGGCGTAGAATATATTTTAGAAGTTGTTTTAATCGTGTAATAAATGTGGAAAATAATAATAATAATCATAAAAATTAAATGAAAAAATAATATTTAAAAAAAGTTCGCTACATTTTGCGGTGGTAATCGCATTTGGCGACGACTATAATAAAATTGTTTTCTCTGTTTTCTACTTTCTTCTTTATCTATTTCCCCCTTCACAGTTTTTGTTTTAGTTTTCACGTGCACGACCTCAAAAACGGAGGCTCGTTCCTGGCTTTCGATCTTAATTTAGCTATGGAGATAAATATTATATGGTTTTGATAATTTTACATACTTACAAATCCCTTAAATCTCTACTGAAAATTGCCATGGAAATATAAATTTTCTAGGGCACGTGCTTACAACAAAAAATTAATTCAAAGACAGGTTTACGTAAAGTAAAGAAAAATATTTAAGTGTTCATCTGGAATTTCACCGCACACTTTTCAACATTGTAGGATCTTTCACACTTTTATAAAAGGAAATGAAACACATACCTTGTTGACATCTTTTCTACCGAATGAGCACTTCCGATACCATGTAATCTGAAGAGGGCTTAGTTTGCTAACCGGTGATTCGTCGGAAATAAATGCACGCGAAACTGAAAATGATAAATTCAACTTTAAAAAAAAATATCGGTTAAAATTAAAGTTTTCAAAACGTATAATAATTACAAAAAGTTCTTCAAAAACTTCTTCTACGTATAGTTTAAGACTTTAAACTAATGTATAAATTACAATATGATGGAACGTTTTACTTCCAAGCACAGCAATACCACATCAAATGAAATTTTGAAAGCATTTATGGAACATTTTTGGAATATTGACATAGACTAACACCACAACTCTAAGGTCGCCTGAAAGAACCGGTAAAAACTTACATGTGGAATTTAAAAATATACGTTTAAATCTACAAGATCTACACTTACCATTGACGTGCAATACTATACATAAATTCCACATTTTATCCACTTTTTAAACTTTATTCTTGAGAATATAAAAATAAAATCTTACTGTCTATATCACTCTCATCCTTCTTCTCCATTACAATAGAAGGCAAATCGTTTTTAGCTCGCGCGGCATTCTTAATGGCTTCCGTTATATCCTAATACGAAAATTAAACATTTCAATTACTCCCAAATTACCTCGATCCACATAGAACGGTCAGGGGCTGAAAATACAATTGATAGATCAGCATTGTGCAGAGTAATCACATTATCCTCGCCTTTCATTAGATTATACGTATCACCTTCTTCAACCTTAAAGTGAGGTAAGAATGAGTTTTTTTGGTAGATTTTCTGGCTGAGTCGAAATACTCTTACATTATTATATAAGAATTGAGTATTAAATTGACTCAAAACCAAATCATTAAATTCGGTAAAACCGATTTGGCTAAGATATCTGGATATTTGTTTTGAAAAATACGCGTATAAAGCACGTAAAACAAAACAAAGAAAAAAAGGTAAACAATTGGAACATACAAGAAAAAAGTTTATCCCCATAATTTCGGAACTCAATGAAACGTGAATGAATAGAGAACAGGGACTGATGAATAAAAAATCATCTTTTTGAGCAAAATCAAGGACAGTTGGCTTCAAATTCTCAAATTTTTTCGAATAATAATTATTATTCATTTCAGATCGATGCCTAATGGAAGGGCAAAAAATTGGGGGCGGAGAAAAGGTCTTGTTTATACAGCCACACCGCCACTAAAGCCATCGAATCTCTTCCTCTTTTGTTTGTCATCAATATTGTTATTTCATCCATTTTCATTTTTAAATTAAACTTTTCATTTCTTGTCATCAAATAATAAACAAAAAATAGATAACAAAAATTGATGAGAAACAAAAGAGGAAGAGCTTTGATGGTCTTAGTGGCCGTGTGGATGTCTAAACAAGACCTTTTCTCAGCCCCTAATTTTTTGCTCTTCCATTAGGCATCGATCTCTGAAAAGAACAATAAATTAGAGTAGATATCGTCAAAGCTTCTGCTAAAATATAGGATTTCAACATCTTTGGGTGCTTAAATCGAACAGACGCTTAGGATATAATTTATCTCCAATAATAGGGTTTTTAATGTTTAGAGAATAAGTCATATAGAAGGATCTGGAAGAACAAAAGCGCATCGCATAATCTTCTCAAATATGGGACTTGGATATCAGCACAGTGTTGTAGTAGTTTTATTGTTTTTGGTCTAACTAATTGTTTAGTTAGATAATGCTTTGACGAGAATTTTTGGTCATTATTTACTCAAATCTCAAATTCAATAAAGGCTACTACCAAACAATTACTCAAAAGACAAGTTTGGTGATTAGGATATATGCGACTAGTCGCTCAGCGTGAATCAACATAAATCCGTCTTTATAAACAGCAGTTCCTACAGACTCAGAATTAACAAAAAGAACAAAAAAGAAAAATAATTTCAATGTTTCCCAGCATATTAGAGAAATTTACTAGAATATAAATAAACTAGGAAAATATAAGATTCTCAAGAATACACCCCTACTAAAACATATTCTCCAATAAAAGGTGAAAAACTACCATTAGTCCTTTAAGCTTGATTTCCGAATGTATTGTAAAGAAATTGCCATCATGATTGTTACTGCGATGCCCAAATAATATCCTATCCGTGCATAACACCATTATTCGATTGCATGGTGCGCGACGAGCCCATCTTAATATATATCCAAACCTCAGAATCTTCTGTAACATCTTCAATGAAAATCAATAAACACTTCGATTATTTACCCTATTCCGATTGGATAAGACCCCAACCAGGCCGATATCCCTTTCCAATTGCAGAACAGATATGTAAGCCTCTAATGACTGCCTTGATTGCCTGGACTTATCGGCAAACTCGATGATTTTATCCATCGCCACGCGGAAACTGGTCGTCTCGGAATCGACGCAGCCCTCCGCCAGTTGCACCTCGATTAATCTTGCTAATACCGGCTGCCAGTTTATTAATCGGCTCAGGATTTTCATTAAAAGCCAGTTCACCGAGATATAGCATTGTTTGGACGCTTCGAACTTTCTATAAACAAGATTTGGATGAATTACTCATTTTTTGAAGAGATACGTCATTTTTGCGCGGAATGAGATTTTCGATCTTGCCAGCTGATCCACAGCGGATATGTAGATTGGATATTGTTGGACCAATGAGTTATACATGGGTATTAGATTGTGGACAGTGCACAAGAGAACTTCGGAGAGCTTCTTCGACATTTCTTCTTCACTGCCGTCCACAACTTCTTCAAGGACCTTGGTAAATGCTTGATGAGATGGGGCGAGCTCGCGAATGGAGCCAAACATTTCTTTAAGAATGCGACAATTCAATACGTCTTCTTTGATAACTTCGAAAAATGAGTTAATAATAATATTCAGGTCATTTTCAAAAACAAGTTCTTTCCAGTAAAATTCGCGAACAACATTTTTCAATCTCGGCTGCTCTTTGGCAAAGTCCTAAAAATATATCATAACCTAGCCATAAACCGCATATTTACTTTTCTGGTTATATAATATTCATCACTATTGCTCGGCGAGCAATACAAGTCAACGTTCTCCGTTTCCAAGCTCGCTTCGAAATCCTTCGAGTTAGTCACGCTCGTCGAGCTTTGCGACGTTTTCATCATCCCCGTGAAGCTTTGTGATTTAGTACCTTTTGTGTCAAAATCATTGCGCGGTTCTTCATCGTTTACCTACCACTCCATGTCGGATCGCCCAAACTAACACCACCGCTGTCGCTTGATTCAGCTCGGGTTAACTCAGAAGCGTCGGTGGTACTACGCGTCATTCGTGTATTTTCCTTCTCTCTAGAATTTATATTTAATAGTAATGTATATAGTATATTTATCGAAACATCTCGATCAGTAGAGCTCATGTTTTCTAATCGTTTTTTTATTAACCTTTAACTTTTTTAATATATAATATTTCTCCACTCGAAAATGTTAATTTAATCCCGTATTATTTGTTTTCTCATAGATTTTTCTTTATTATTTTCAGAGAATTTTAGGTGATCCTATTTAAACAATGTTCTATCCCCAAGTTCTATTAATAATGATGATCTAAAGTGAGCGCCTGGCGTCCTTTAAGAAGTTTAAACGTGACTCACTGAGATATTAGATAACTTTCATTTTCATTTTATATGTTAATATTTCTGATAAAATTGTCTTGAAATCAATAAACGATAATATATTATAAGAATATTAAAAAGATATTGTCGTGGTGTAGGTTATTGAAAGTCATTTCGAGTAATAAAATGGTCTCGCTTGAGACAGGTGAACATTTAATTTGCAAATTGTTTATTATTTCGTTTTTCTTCCTAAATATAATAAATTACATATAATATTTTGTTATAAAAATAATAATAATTATTATTATTAATTTAACATCAATTTATTAAGAGAAAACAATAATTTTATGAAAAAGAAAAGCCAAATACTAAACAAATTGTAAATTAAATCTACACCTGTCCCACGCGAGACCATTTCTCCTTTAAAGATTTCTATAAAGGATTTAAATCGACTTTCAATAACCTACATCACGACAATAATTTTGTAATAATGTATGTACACGCCAACTGAAATGTTTTTTTTTTTTATTTTGAGAATATGTTACAGAACTCCACGTTATTATAGCGATTATACATTTTGTCCAGACTATCGCTAATAAGAACTATCCATCTTAACAAAAATATCGCTGGTATAATGTAAATGAATTAGTATGGGTTAAATGGATCGCAGTTCAAGTTGATGCAGTTGGTGTGTATGCACGTCAAATGAAAATGTCGAATTTGCAATATTTAATTTTAAAAAAAATTAATTTCTGCGTGAAATTTAAAAACTAATTTTCACGCAGTGTTTCAGGCTTTTCTCGAATTGTATCTATTATCAAAATATAAGAAATTGGCAATTCCAATTTTATTTTAATGAATAATTAAAGTAATAAATCTGATTTGATCTAGAAATTGTGAAAAAATATAATGAAAAACAGAGAAATTATTAACATAAATTGAATATTTGTTTCATTATCTCTTTGAGACCATTGAAAATAATTCAAAAATGTTGAAGTTGAATTTTCAATTTCTTAAATTTTGATAATACAACTTTAAATTTTAACGAAATTTTAAATTTAAGTGTCTTTTCGGTGGACTTGATTTTGCTAATTCATTTGTATACCAGTGATGGACGATTCCTTATACCGTATTCCGTTCTTTTTTCCGAATTTTATTTTTTTTTTTTGAAATATCAATCTGCATTTCGATTTCCAGATAATGAAATTGTAATTTTTCCAATATCTTGACCACATTTGCGTAATTTCTTGCTTAAAACTAGAAAAATAACATTTTATGAACTAAAAATACTTGAAGAAAAATTGTTACATTCTAAATAGATTCGTAAAAGCATGAGCTCATTAAACGTGTTTTAACCTCATAATTTGTAAAAGTATTAAGATATTTAGAATATTTAAAATATGCTAAATAATTGAATGTGAATACTGTCTTTTAAAGTAAACGTTTCAGTTTGAAACAAAACCGGAGAAATAAAATTTTTAAGGTTAAATGAATCTTCCTTATTCGCCCTATATCACATAGAATTATCTTCACTATATTTTTACTAAATCACCCCATCGAAATAGAAACCAACTAGCCACACACTTTGATAATTTCATGATTGGCTCTGATGTACACAATGTCTCCGCCGAGAATGTTGAGTTGATACCAACGACCACATCCTTCTTCTTTATTGGTTGGTAGAGAGGACCTGTAATTATCTTTCAATAATTTCTACTTGTCATGCATTGTTTAGCTTTAGTAACATTACAAAACAAACAGTTTTTAAATTTTGATTGATTTATTAGTTAATAAATACAATTAAAAACGAGATCAACTATT
This sequence comes from Caenorhabditis plicata, assembly GCA_963931815.1. Classification (NCBI taxonomy): domain Eukaryota; kingdom Metazoa; phylum Nematoda; class Chromadorea; order Rhabditida; family Rhabditidae; genus Caenorhabditis; species Caenorhabditis plicata. Next base: position 4,385,219 of record OZ007493.1, on the reverse strand, counting down.
TACAACAAAAGGAGGACTTGGCTGGGGGAAAATTTCCGTGATAGTGTAAATGCGCGCTTGATAATTGAGCTAATGACAGCAAGAATTTGACATACAAACGTAAATGCTCACAATAATACATTAAAATAAAACAAAACAAAGAATAGAAATGGCTAAATTCTTTAAATTCATTTCGCTTCTAGTTGAAATGATAAAAATAGTCTTTAATAATATAGAGAAATATAGAAAAAATGAAAAATAAACCATTTATTGAAGAACCGAGATTGTTTATTTATTTCAACAAAATCCCTTTAAAAATAAACAATAAAAATCCAAGAAATAAAGCTTTCCGTCATGCAAAAATTCAACATCCATATATTGCAATTTCAACTAGAGCCACACTAAAACGAGCCATATCCGAAACGTGATAAGAGCATTACGATTGTTTTATGTTAATTTGGACTTGAATATGAATTTGAGTGTTTCACAAATAAAAACTAGAAGCGATATGATTAGAAAAGACAGTTTGAAAGGAAAGAATAGCAAACATAAATTATTCTTTCTGAGTTATTTCGAAGTGTAAGAATTGAAATGCAAAATAAAGTGTACGCGTTGTTTCGAAAGAACTCAGAATAATCAAAAATGTATATCATGAAGACTGTGCGACATGCTTAATAATAAACACTTGACACTCCCATACTGAGCAATGCATTTTTTTGGTGAACCAAGGACTACATATAATTTAATAATTCAACAAAACAACAAAAATAAATTATCTAACTAAGGCCTCATTAAAAATTTAAAAATGTCAAAATATTCAATCTAAAAAACTGTAACTAGCCATGCAAGAGGTCCCAACCACACAAAAACCGAATAAAATTATAATTAAAAATCGCGGAGGATTCGGTGCTCCTGCGAGGTCGTCGACTGCTCATCCGACTGGCTGCTCGTTTTCGGCGATTCATCGATGAACGGCGGCGAATCATTGACGGTGAATGCGCCCAGACCCCTCAATGCTTTCATCTCCGCAACCCGCGCGGAAGCTGCCTGCGATTTCGGTGGAGGCGGTGGTGGAGCTCGAGCTCGATTCAAAACTTCATCCGGTGGTGGCGGCATCGCGTCGCTGTCGTCTGAATCGGGTCGAGCGAAGGAGGCATTCGATTGTGTGTGCGGTGTTGATTTGTCGAGTCGGTCCATATCCTCGTGGAGGCTTCTCGATTCCGAGACGCATTCGTCGAATACCTCATCATTGAGAATTGAAATGAATGGTGTTGAGCCGCCGGTGGCGGTTGGCGAGCTCGGCGGCAGGTCGAATCGTACTGGCTGCGTTTGACGTCGCGGATCGCTTCGTCGATTCTTCGTCTTCACTGCTTTGTCCCCAATCAAGCTCCTGCGCCGCAGCAGATATTCCAGAACGTCGCTATCTGGCGTTGTCGGTGAGATTGTGTGATCCTGTGCACTGAAATTACCCGGCGATGGTAATCGCTTGCGTGGAACTAAGTCTAACGACTTGCGGCGTTTGAACTCAGGACTCTTTGATACACGTTTTAGCGAGCTTGTCTCATAATCCTTGCGTCGTGGTGGCGCTTCCTTGAACGTCGAAAACGGCAGACTCGTTGTACTTTCCACATTGCGCATGGTCAGCGTGTACGGTATATCACTGTTGAATAGATGACACTTTTGAACGTCCGGGTTGTCCTCGCTCTGAACGGATATTAACGCTGGCCTTGATAGGGACGACGTTCGTTTCTTTTCCAATTCCAACGGCGCGCGCGAGAAAGGAGCCTCCTCGTCCTGCATGTGCACCAGCGGATGACTTGAGGCACGCTCGCTTGGCTCTCTCTTCTCCTTCGGTGCTATCACAATACTCTCCTTGGTGATCACTTTTCCCGGCAATGGTCCGATTGCCCCATAGGTGCCCTCGCTCTTCTCATCTGTTGCTATAACCTTAGGTTTCATTAAAACAGCACCACTACTTGTTAGTACAGTTGTCCGGCGGGCTGTTATATCGACATTAGGTCCGTCAATCTCAATCGGCACAATGTTAGTATTCTTCACAAATGGGTATTCCTTAACCTTACGGTAGGACGAATAATCCGACACCGACTTGAGCGCGTCCTCGTCGTCGGTAGACACCGGCGTGCTCTTGGCCGTCACACGCTTCACACTGCATGTCGAGTTATCTGGACGTCGGGCGAACGTTGAGTTAAAGATGGTGGCTGCTGCTTGTCGCGTGCCGACGCCCACTTCTGACCGTGCGCTCCGCTCATGATCTGAGAGGTGGTAGGAATCTTCGCTGACGTTGTCGTAGTCGCGGCTTGATTGCTGCTGGAAGTTGTCACCGGAAACCGACTTGGGCGGCTCGCTCTTCTCCAACTCGATGGCTTTACACACAACATGTAGATCGTCGCTACGCACGTTCGGCAACGACACTGATAGCTCACCGTCGTTGCGTACTGGCTTACAAGTGGGGGGCTCAGCGACGAGCTCGGCTCGCCGCTCAACCGTCTCTACATCGGAAGTGCAACGTTCGGTCCGCTTCAATTGACGCGGACGATGAACGACGCGATAGCCTCCCGCGCGCGCATCTAAAGTACCTGAATATGTGGGCTCAATGGCGTGGGTATTAGTGGTGGCGTTGGCTGTAGTGGTGGTAGTAGTGGTGGTGGATGAGAAATGAGCAATGTGGGGCATTGATGAATGGCTCGAATATTGTTGACTGCTCGACGACGGCGGAGCTACCGGCTGCTGTGCTGGCGGCGGCGGTGGAGGTTGCTGTTGCTGATAATATTGATTCGACTGCTGCGCATCGTAAACGGAGCCGTTTCTCGGCTTTGATACGCTTCCCCGATCGCTAATAACGCCATAAGCCGAGGAATAACTGCTGCATTTCTGAGAAGCAGCGGTTTTGAGAGGTCTAAAGCGTGGATTGCATTAAAGTTGTTATTAGAATGGAGTCATACCGGGTAAATGGCTCTCGTCTCTTATGATGCTCTCGAACATAATCGATTAACTGTTTTTGAGTCCGTCCATGATATCTAAAAATTTATATTGGTTTTTTAATTATTAAACACATGTTATATCAGCTTCAAAAATTACCTGAATGATGACCCCTTACTAATGAAAAACTTTGTCTCCTTGCGAGGCTCTTCAGCTTGCACACAACGGAAGAAAGCATGGTGTTCGACACACTTCTTCCAAAAGTTTTTGCACTCATCTCTCGTATCGAAAATAAACTCGACGGTTTCTTTCAAATATTGCTGCAAGACAATCACATGTCCCAATCACTCATAATCACTTACATAGCTATCCGGGTGCAATTTAATCAACAACTTCTTCCTCTTGAAGCTCAATTTGCGAATTCGAGCCCATGAGAACGTGGTATCCAGCTGTAACTGACGAAAAACCTTCATTCCAAGATGCATCACAGAAAGGGCCGCTTCGTTGCCATCAATATCCTAATTATTTTCAGATTGATGACATGTTTTTAAATTTTGTTGTAATATACCTTTGCCACGTGAAGCTTAACACCATAAAAGTCACACCTTCTGGCTACTTCAAGCATAGCCAGGTCGCTTTCACCAGGGCTCATTCCGCTGAAACATTTCGTTGATTCCGAATAATTTAAATCATAGAATAGTTTTTTTTAATTTTATTACCTTGAATTTTTTAATGAATATTCAGTATTTTTATCTGACCTATGATTTTGACGTAAAATTCCTTTAAAATCCTAATACATGAAATGCGGGCATTTATTTGGAATTTAATGTTAACATATTTCCACATTACAATTACAAATTCCTCATTTTGTTTTACCTACATATGATCATTTATAATAGCAAGTAATTCATACTATCATTCAGACTGTACGAAAAAAATAGTTTTTCAAAAAAAATTTCCCCTATAATCATCTGAATAAGTTTACTCAAAACTATAACAACGCTCAACAATTTGATATTGTGGAAAACCAACCTCAAATTTTCAATAATTTAATTTTTATGTGAATTTTGGATATTTTGAGTCTATAAAATTAATTATTGCGAAAGGATTTAATTTTTGTGGCATTTGTAATTTACAGTGGAGTACCGTATAATCCACGCAACATTGTTGGGTTGGGTTTTAGCGTTAATTTAGCTTCAACCTAAAAATCTACCTATTGAAATATTGTTTATCACCAGGAAAACAAAACGATTTCATTTTTTCGAGACTTCTTACTACTTACAAAATACAATGAAACTCGTCTAAGCCTATCAGCCCTACTTACTTCAAACTTTATGAAATATTCAACTCTTCTAGAACAGATGCAACCAATATAGATTATCCCAAAAATAAACGTGTTTTCAAATAAGAAAAAAACACGAAAATTAGCCACGAAGCCTCAAATGTTCGAAACATTTAAATTTCCTTGTTGACGTGTAAAACGTGAAAAAATGATTGAAAACTAACACAAAATTCTTATGATTATCCATCACTTTCTTCTGAAACTCCAGCGTCTGATTTGGAACAAATCTCGAATACGACAAATAAGACGCATCTGGGTAATCCTCTGCGGAAAAATCGCCGCATTCTGACTGCAATGTAGCAACTGTTACGGTAATGCTCCGTTCATGACTTACTTGCACCAAATAAGCGGATAACAAAGCAGCGGTGTTCTCGCTGCAGTGCAATTCACCCAAAGCGAGATCGCGTTTGAGCTGTAGCGTGAACAAATACCTTAAAACGGATTTGCAATTCAATTGGAAATAATTCAATAATGACAATTAGTCAATGAAACAACTGACACCACAAAATTCGAGTCATAAATAGTTGATGATTTATGATATCAAACAAATAGTGAGCATCTTTTTTTCGCGTTGAGAGCATTGTAAAACAAGAATGACTCACCGCGTATACTCTTCTTCGAGATCAATCGGATTTGGTGTGTAAAATTTGACGATGAAGTAAAACTTTGCGTCAGAAGCGCCGGTGCTTATTTGCCGCAAAATTGATTTTTCACGATCAAGCCAACACTAAAGTTTATTTCATATTAACGTTAATCCATATTTGAAAACGTGATTTCCATTGAGGTCGATGAAGGATAATCCAAAATAGTCACTTTCCAGAAGGTTCAGATGACGGCACACCTCATCAATTAATGTTTGTCCCAGTGCCTTATGCTAAAATAGGCATATTTTATTTAAAATTGAATGGATCATGCTTACTCCTAAATGGAATACGGCCACTGTGTCATCTAACATCCGAACCTTGATGCATACGAGACGACCTCGCTTTGCCGAATTCATGCCCGGGGGTGGTGGCGCTCCCACACCCCGTGGGATGTTCGTCATGTCAGATCTGTAATAAAACGTGGTTTTTTCGTGAAAAGGCAAGCTATAGATGAAAAAGGTTTTATGCTTGCATTTTAGCAACTCGCGACAAATAATTAAATAAATAAAACGCGCATACTTTTGTGTGCATGTGCACGTATCTATTTTAGAATGCATACTTATTTACTTTTCAATAACAACACTATAATCATAACAATCGTAGAATAGACGAATTATTGATACATCACTATTTTCAACCAACAAAAGCTTATTGAGGGGGGAAGCACACGTTTTGAACATCAACAACAACAACAAGGAGACAATAAAAGTTTTTTTTCATGGTCACTTGAATATGAAATAAGGATAAAACAAAATATTTTTCAAGGATTTTATAAAAAAAACGGGCATAAATCTTTTTGGGGATGGTCGACAAATAAAAATGAATTCCAAACGGAAGAGAATAAGCAGCAAAAAAATCAAACGGAAATTAGTAGGTAAACACAAATGATACATGAGATGGGTTAAAATACACACACACACGGATAAATATTAAATGCTTGTGACCAGGCGTCGAACAGGATAAAAAAGTTAACAAGAGAAGAGAATACTAATTGAAAGTCAAAAGGTTGCTTATATCGGATAACGGGAAGAATGCAGTGATGATCATCTGGTTTTCGGATCAATTTCATATTGGTAATGTGATATTGCGGAACAGTTTGAACAATTTTCGTCGAATTTAAGGTCGAAGAATAATAGAAGAAGAAAGTTTCCAAAAATGCATTATTAATAATAAAATAAAAGAAGAAGAAGAAGAAGAATACAAAAAGAAACAACAGCAAACAACAATAACCAGGAGTGACGCGTGGCCGCGCTTCATCTTCATCTTCAATTTGACTAGTCCCAATGATACGAATTTCCTGGATCGGGCCAAGTGTTTCCCGTGTGATTTCGAGAAACATTCGCTGCCGCTCTCGATGAAACGCACACTCACTCTCAACTCTTCTCCGTTTCGGCGCCGCTGCTTGCAATTGCTCTTTTATTGTATATTCTGGTGAGAATAGAGATGATGTCCAGTGTGTAAATCTCGAAATCAAATCAAAAGTGTGACAATAGTAAAAATTGGCGGACAAAAAAATTGTATGAGATAATGGAGACATTATCGAATTATAATGACGATGAGTTTCTCGGATGCTTGGGAACAAATAATAATTTCCACAACAAAAAACAACAACAGCAGAAATTATTAAAACGGCGGGTAATATGAAACTCATGGATTGACAACTAATGGCAATTCTAGCTGCTCGGAGACAACGAGTCGGTGTTGTGCTCTACACCTTAACAGCATTTTTAATTCATAATTTAGCCAATTGTGACATGAAACGTGTCACTTTTTTTTGACGATTTTCTTCTCCATGAAATATTTTGAAGATAAATCGCATGAGGATGAGACAAATACAAATACATCCCAAGAGAAAAAACGGAAGGAAAAATTGCAAATCCTTCTCTTGCTACCTAGAAGCTAAAGAAGGTCTTCCGCTAAATTGGCGCCAAATAAAGAGGAATTGAAAGTTGACGCAACAGTTGAGAGACGAAATGAAGTGGAGATGAGTTTATTTAAGAGGCACAAAAAAGTTGAACAACGAACTCCCCTAGACGAACTATTAGCACAAGATTGAGCGGAATAGAGGATGAGAAAAAAGTTTAATGACACTGGAAAATATATATATATATATAAGAAAGGCGGACTCGATGGACATCAAATAGAATGAACATCAATAATTATTTATCAAGGATGTTCGTGTTTAATTGATACAACTGACCTTACGTAAGCATAGTCGAGCCGCGCCATTACATGGCCACCGATATTATTGGTTTGTTGTCCAGGATAAAGTAGGCCCCTCTCTGAATAATACATTAATTATTAATAATAATAATATAAGCAATAATTAAATTTATAACAAAAAATCGAGAGAAGCCATATTTCTAAAACTTATAATAATTACGAACTCAATTCAGCTTAAAGAGGAAACCGACAAGGTCTATATAAACACAAATGGTTGATGAATTGAATCACTCAATGTGACGTTTCAAGACCTACATAAACACGCTGACGCGTAAAAAAACCAAAAACACTCTAACATCAGAAGGCGAGGAAGAGCTGGAGGCTATGGAGTGCGCAAAGATGCCGCTTATATCTATATATATATATATATGCTCGAGAGTTGTTTGGGTGTAAGGCAGCTTGGTATTAGTGGCGACTGCGATAATGATGCTGATGGCCGCTGGTTCTATTGGTGGCAATGGTGGACACTGGCGTTTCGATTCACTCCGCCTTTCGTTCGATTCCATCCACCCCCTCCTCTAAAAGGAATTGTGCAATAATGCGGTGGACGGCGGAAAAAGTAAAGCTTAGGCTGCCGTTAAATCGACATCATCATCATCATCATCCACCAGCATCATCGACAACAACAACAACAACAACAACCTCTTTGGGATAAATTTGTAAATAAATAAACTTTCGAACACCATTGCTGACACAAATCGGAAGATGACAACATCCTTAATTGCACAAGCTTTTCGTCTAGCGACTAAAATAAATTGTTTTCAATGAAGTTAGAATTGATGAGCTTTTTAGAGCGTCATTCGCTCCATTAATGAGCCGAATTGGAACAATAGCAACTTTTTATTATTGCTATTTTCACTACGAGTTGAAAAATAACATTTTCAGTGAAAGCTCATGTCGCGTGAATTATTAACGTCGCGGACATCAATTTAAAAGTTGAGTCGCTCTTATTCACGGACGTGTCGTCGCTTCCAATTATTTTTACTATTATGCAAAACGTTTCTCAGCCCGTCCTTCAGCGGGATTAAATTACGCTTATTATTATTATAAACTTGTTAGGGAAAAGCGCGCGTCGGCCAACCGGCTGTGACGATGAACAGCTCCACTCGTGGAGACGTCAGACATTTTGAGCTCCACACGCAATTCATTTCTTTTATCTTATTAAGGCGCCGAGTCCATCTTCCACTTATCCATAAGTGCTTTGAGCGAATACTTTATTGGGCAATATGAACGAAAACTTGGCATATGTTGAGCAGGTGCAATCCCGAGGCATCAATGGTGCTATATTATTTTTTATTTAAAAAAACAATAGTTAATAAATATCTTTTTTATTCATTTCAATACAAGCAAGTTTCAAAACAAAATACAACAATTGAAAAACATTTGTTCAAATGGGCCAGATGGTGAAGTTTCACTCTCAAAATATGTATAATATGCTCATTTTCATCATCTTAATAGTTAACAAAAACATTACCCTGAATTACGAGGTGAAAGACATTCAATCACCGGAGAAAAGGGTTGAGGGAACCGGGACCAACATGTAAATCATCAATCAGTAAATCTGCATACCTCCTATCATTCTGTTAAAAATCATTTCTATAAATGTACTATATACATCGTAAGTTAATTATATCCAAAATTCTTTGCAAAATACACTATTTCTACAGGAAAATACATATAAATAAACATTTAAGTAGCTAATAAAACATACAAGTCTTGCACTATTGATCCAAAAAAGCCCTCAAACCATGACTACTAATATAAATTATTCTTATTATTATTGTTATTATAACCACCACTATTTTCATTAAATACCCATATGCGACAAAGAATTGCTATAAACATTTTTTCCAAATACCACAAAAATGAACACTATTTCTACAATGACACTAAAAAATTCTGCAAAAAATAGACTCCTACAAACTAAAATCCAATCTACAACACAACAATTATGAGTTCACACGAAAATAAGCACATTGTCAAATAATCGACATAGAATTGCGATTATTTGTTGGCAATAGACTACCCGAAATTAGGTGAATAAACTAATTTACATCCAAATGCAGCTACTCTCGCCTTATTTTCTCCCCTTTGTACTACTTAAACCGCACTCAGCAACAAATAAACAAACTTATTACTAAACTAGAATGCAATATTAGCACCATTTCTGGAAATATTTCAAAATTTCGTTGACACACTGAACGCAATCGGCGTCGCAAACATTTCCTCTGGCAACAGCGGAGCCTGCCCGGGAGCCGGTGTGATCTGCGGCCAGACACGAAAGCTTCCCTCCACGTTGAATATGACTTCAAAATTCACTCGAAACTTTTGAGGATCCTCGTTTTTCTATAAAAACCAAATTTAATTAGACTTCCCATTCAATGAGCCGCCTCCCCCTTCTATTTTGGGCCCGCTTCTCAATTTCTATTACCTCTACCAAAAAAGGCACTTTCTTCCGTCCAATTGTCATCATGCAGTGCGAGGCGTTATTCGATCCCAAAAGATGTGAAATTTCTTGCTCGCAATCGAGAGATAATACCCCTTTGAATGGGTCTATAAAAATTGAATTTATATATTCATTTAATACTAAAAAAAACCTTTCTGAGAGGATATGATTAACACTTCAATCGACACTGGATGTCCAATTCCAACCGATATATCGTCTTCGCTCATGTACGGGCTGCCATTTATGACAAAATCCAAACTAATCGCCGGCAATACAAGCTGCTTAAGCAATGACACCGACGAAAGAAGCGAACCAACCGGTACTCTACCATCAAGCTTGAAATTCACAACATAAATAATTTATATTTTACATCGAAATTTCATACTTTAAGTGTCGGAATGCACCAGCGAATATCCAAATGATTTGACACGTGCTTCTCTAAAATTTGACGCAGATTCTCCGTTTCCATTTTCTGCATCATCGAGCTTCCCTTCTGACGTGCCTGATGAAAAGCGCCACATGCTACCGTTGAACAACAAGGACATAATATAGGGACCCTAAAACAAAATTCTAAAAACTAGAATCGATATCACCAAAGAAGTACCTGCAAGTTTCTTTCGGCAGCACATTCATTCTCCGTGAACTACTATACACCAGTTCTGCATCATGATCAGTACTATTCGTCACATCAACGACAATGTATCTAAAATTCTTAACTTACAAACAAAATTAAAATACCAACTGATAACCTTGAAAATGGTGTATCACCCGGGAGAACATGCCATGCGGAAACGGTCACCGCTGGAATTATAGCAACCGCTATTGGAAGTGTTCTTTTACGCTCGTACAAGTTTCCCTCTTTTGATTTTACATCCGAATGATATCTAACAACAAATTCGCACGTAAGCAGTCGACCCGTGTATGGAATCGTGTCCATGTCAGCCGGCTCTATTTCCGGATTGGGAACAGCGTGCGTAGCTGCCAACGGTACAACACTTTCCAGAACCTATATAACATCATCAAGGATCAATCATCAATCATTACAACCTAACCTTCTCATTATCGCTCAAATCATCCGCCGTCGCCGTTGGGTCGATTCCAAATATATGAAAATTGACAACCTTTGATTCTCTCGGTGCCAATTTGAACCAATGACTATCTCCGGATGACCCATTCTTTTCCAGTTGTTCTTCATTATTTTTCATGGCATCTTCGTTTAAACATATCAGAGGAGCCCCACCCTGCACGATCGGCTGGTCGAATCGAATCCCACAATAGCTGACTGGAATATCGCTGTCATTATTGACAGTAATCGTATGATCTATGCGCTGGCCCGAGTAGACACGTGCCTCTGCCGATGGCTCATCATCCTCCTCGCCTATTGGTGCTCGCGGCAATGAGCATTCCATATAAATCTCTGCCAATTGCGGCAGCACTTTCACACGTATTCGACTCGATTTCAGGCTGGGCGATTGAAACCGGCACACGTTGTTCAATCCGAACACGTTGCACGAATAACCCGTAATAAACAAATCGCCCTCTTCTCTGAAATTCGGATGGTATAATAAAATCAGAAGCTCGTGAAACTCACCTTGGATATCCAAGTAACCTAATAGTAGCTCCAGGATCGTTGGACTCGGTCGGAGGTAGAATAAGGCGAGCGTGAACTGGTTCAAATTTAACGCCTTCTGCGAGCAAACACAAATCCCGTACTATCAATTCCTTCCCCCGACAGTTCTTAACAGTCACCTCAACTTCGCAAGGACAATCAGATACCCATAATAATGCTGCAAAATATATAATATATGTAGATATGAGCTAAATTCTATTTACCTTCAGATTTATCCGTATTTCTGGGACAATAAATAAAAATTGAATCGGTTGAATTCTTAACAATCTTCGGAGCAAAATGAGATGGCAATGGCAAAACCGTAGGATTACTGAAAAATCATTTAAAAATAATTTATTATTTTACGCAAAAAAACTCACGTGATCAGTGGAAAACGAGCTAACTGTAATGGAGGAATAATAATTTTTCCATCTTCAATTACCAGCGATTGATTAAGTTGATGAACTGATGGTGAGATTTTAACGAGATTCTCTAGATCATCAAATAACTTCCCAGCCATTGTTGAATCCAAATGTGGATAATACACCTTTAAAATTAAATATTTTAACATCTTTGGAAATTTCTGTACTTGTAGCAAAAAGCACAAATGCCGAATTGCAGCATCACGATGGCCGGCGCGATTAGCTGCCGTAAATATTTCATGTAAACATTTGATTTGCAATTTTTCCGGTCCTATCTTATGATTGCTCATGTCATAATACTCATTCAAGTTCACTCCGTAACCTTCCAGAGTTCTGCAGCAAAATTATACCGAATTACTCCACTCAACAACCATAGCCTACTTGAATAACACCGGATAGACATTCTTGTAATCCGCAGCGGATCTTTGTCTCCCTTCTGTCACATGCAATTCGAATAACACGCTCAATCTAGCATAAAACGCTTGTTTTCGGAGAAAGTTTATCTAAACCAAACACGCATTACATATACCATATAAAAGTAATACCTCCTTATACATAGCAGCCGAATTTAAGCAAATCTGTGCTTTCATATGATGATCCATGAACGTGTTTTGATCATCCAAGTACTTTCCCGTATATTCACGGTGAAATTGCTGAAAACCCAATTTATACTAGCAATAAATAAGCCTATCTCACCTCTAGTGATACGTAATCGCGTTCCATTATTAAATATACAATGGCTCTCATTACAGCTTCATATTCGAGCCAACCAGCAAACGTAAACTTTTCATATTCAGTAACAGCACTCTTGAAATGATTTAAAACTTCATCCTTCGTTTTCTTTTCGCGTGGACTATAAAATAAACAATTTAGAATAAGGATATGAAATGAAATAGTTTAAAAAACACTTTTCGGCATTTAAATTTTCAATTTTATTTTAAAATTGTATATCCTTGAGCAATTGGAATAGAAGTATCAACGTATATTTTTTCTCCATAATTACAAATAAACAATAATTTTAGGATTAAAAAGAAAAATAATACATGGAAAATAATTAACAACTTTTCTGAATAATTGGGAAGATAATTTTTGTAAAAGTTCAATAATTCACAATTACACTTCGGTCAAAAAACTACGAAAAACGCTATCTCTCTTCATTTTATGTATCGTTGTCTGCGCGTTAAATTATTTTAAATTATATTTGTTGAAATAAATTATCGTCTATTGTAGAAGAGGAATATAGAAAAACACACGCAAAACGCAACACATCACAAAAGGAAACGCGCAGAGAAAAATACAAACATTGAGGGTGGAATTTCGTTTTGACCGAAGTGCAATTACCAATCTTAGCACTATGAGAATTCCACCCCGAAATTATTATAATTAATAAAATCCGTCTGTTTAATTGTCATTTTCGTAATGATTGAAGAAGAGCTGGAGAAATGAAAAAAAACTGATAAGAATATTTACAATTTTTCAACAAAAACAATCTATATAAAATTAACATACCGATCACCCAGAAGACTCGCAATTGGATTAAGAACTTTTTTAGTTTTCACGTGATCTTCTTTCAACGATGGGCTCGACCCATTGCTCACAATCCCACTCTCATTGCCGAATGACTCATTTAAGGTTCCATTTGACACTGCGGACATCGTACGCACGTGCTCATCAGAATGATGACGTTTATGACCACTAGGAGCTCTGCAATGCAACTTCACTAACAACTACATTTAAAATAAAAATTACATTAAGGTATTATCAGCAGATACTACTTGAGTATCATTTAAAGAAGGTTCCAAAATCATCGCATGCATGCTAGTTACACGTGGGAATGCATTGCTACTGATTTCATTAGTGCTCTCGGCGTTTAGAATACACACACTGCTTGCCCATCCATCGTAGGCGGCTGAAATTGATTATTATTAATGGTAATTACCGTGGTTATAAATTCGGTTATCGAACCTGCTAGCCAGAGATAGTCCTCCGCGGTTTTTAAATTCCCTATTGCCGCGTCATACGCTTCTAAAGCTAACTGTGGTAGACCCGTTAAAAGACAATAGTCGGCGTGTTGCTTTCTACAACGACCAATGCACTTTTTCCTAAAATTAAACACCTTGGTTTTAAATTTTCACAAATAATTACTTGTATAATTTGCTAGATTTGTTTTCTACTCCTAACTGCCATCGGCTCTCATTTGGTAGAATTGGTAAATGAATAATTTGCTGAAAATTTACAATCATCACATAAAATGACTATTGTTGATTACGTTTCTTTCAAATGACACGTCAACCCTTTTCATTTCAATAACTATATAAATGGCGTTCATTAAGTCACGAATAGCCTTTTCTAAATCGACGGCTTCATCCAAGCTCGAATAACATAATCGTTCTTGATGTTTGATTTGAGAAAAATCCTCATCTTTTGCGCCGATTATGATACAACGTGAATCAAATATGCTCCCATGATAATCTTTCTTTAATTTTTCATAAGCACATATTATCTCTTCTTCGTCTGTTGCGGCGGAATCAACGGACTCGCGGGATATATTCTAAATTAGAGAAGGATTACTGTTGTAATTTAAAAGTGAGCATACATTCGATCCAGGTTCGAGCTTCTTCAGATATTCAATTGTGAATGCAACACCCACAACAGCAAATATTCGACGGTGTAGCTGAAAATTAAACATTGTTAAATAATCAACTATTATTCGAATTATATTTTTAACTGCTGGATTCAAATTCAATTTTATATAACGTCTAATTGCTTCGTTTTTCTTTAAATAGTCTTCACATAGCGTGAAAATGATTTATGATACAAAAAGAAACCATTTGAGACTAAGCTAATAATTAAAAAATACCTGTAATTCACTTAAATCCGAATATGTGACTGATGGGACGAATGCACAACGAAATAACCTCTTCGGATTATCCGATACTACAAAATAAATGTTAAACAATAATTGTTTACAATAATTACCCTGTATTACACTTGTTCTTGAACATCTATCAACTATTCGCTTAAAAGTCGGAAATGACTTATTTGGACCAATCTGTAATAAAAAAAACTCTTTTTATCAGAACTATCAGTAAACCTGTTTGATAACAATATTTACTGTTTGTACATCTTTTAAAAAATCATATGTGCTACTGGTCATCTGAAACGAGTTAAACTTGGCTGAAAACTATCAAAACGTGCGGCAGATCTATATAAACAGCAATTTTGTCGAATATTTTCCTCCGAACTGTATATAATATTTATTTTCGGTTCGTTTTGAAAAGATTATCATATCAATCGACATGGTTAAACGTTGGCGAAAATGGAAAACAAACGCGAAGAGAAACAAAAACGAGGTTCGACATGATTCAATGTGCAGATCTTCGTCGATGGTTGTTCACCAGAAGCGTGTTGAACCACGGATCATTTTATTTATGTTTATTCTTTTTTAAGGTATTGATAAGTAAAATAAGTAGAGTTGACAAATAACCCATTTCGTTTGAAATACATAAATTTATCAACAAATCAGTTTTTACTTTATTATATATATATATATATATAAATCAATTGTTTCGACACATCGACAAATAAACAACCAATTGTTTATTTTATTTCGCAAAATAACTACATAACAATTTCAATGAACAACTAAATACCCTTGTTATAAATAAGTTTTTATTTTAATTATATTATTTTAGCATTACATTAATAGCTCCACCGCTCAATGGCTTATGAGCAATCGTTTGTGTCAATGAAGGCCGATCATCGAATAACGTTGGAGCATTATAGAGGAAAAGAATATTGGCACCCATATTAATAACCAAGTAGAGGATTAAAAATATCCGATCAATAACCAGGGACATTAGTTGCCACTCGTCGGTTACCTAAAAAATGCAATTCTTCATCCGAACTAATAAGGTATCAAAGATATGATTTAATTACTGTCCATTCGGGATCTAGCAGTAAGTAGCCCGTTTTTAAAGTATTGTGGCAACTTATCGTTTCATGAGTTTCTCAAGCATACCTTTGACTCCATCTGTATATTCTGAAAGTGAGCCGATATAATACGAAGATGCCCGGCTATCTTCTTAAACAAGTCAAGGTTATCAGCAGCACATCGTCGTTTGAACGCTTCATCCATCTAGAATGCATTCTCTTCGTATCATATTGAAATAAAACAGTAAACTAACTTGGACGAGACTTAGCAATCGCATCCGCTGCGGAGGTAATATTGGTGAATTATTAATCGTTGTTGAGTTTTTATGCACAACAGACGTGGTAACCGACACCGATCCGGTTCTGGCCGTCGCCGTATCGCTATCATTTTCATCAAAATTGTTGTCCAACGTTTTGAGCATGAGCAACTTTGGTAGTCTTTGAACAAACAACCATCGTTGCCAATACTTCATCTCTGATGAAAAAGCTTGTCTAAACCATTTATCTCCTTGAATATGGTTTTATGTTCAAAACCTACTTTCTATACATGTTAATAGTAACAACAGATAAAATGATTGAAACTGAAACCATAAATAATGTAAACAATAAATAAACGCCTTAAAGATTGTTGGAAATTTCAAGATTATTAATTTTATACAAACCTATAAGTGATAACGAAAGAGACGTCGGCGGAATAAGCTCGATTAAAACTAAATAAAATACAGAAAATGCGACGAGTACGGATATTGAATATGTCATTTTGTGCTCATTGGGCAAAATTAGGAATACAAATGGTGTTAAATTTGCTGCAAAATATTATATATCATATATATTCACATAATATTGATAAAGTAATAAATAAATTAAACTGATAATTACGGTTCCTGTTGTCCGATCAGGCCAATTGAAAATGGTGATTTTACTACTTTAAATTGCGTATAATATATTCAAACCTGTTATTTATAAAATATTTTCACGTAATTTATTTAACATTCTAATAAACTATCAAAAAATCTGATTAGGTGTGTAAAATCATATATTTAAGATGCTTCACTGAACTTTGTCATTTATTTTTATTTATGCTGGAAACATGTGCATATGTGGTTTCACTATTCTTCGTTATTAGAAATTACGTGGAAATATTTTATTTGTATAAATTATAGAATTTTAGTTTCTCTATTGTTAAGGTTAGGAATTAAAATAATCTAATTTTATTTATTTTTATAATTCGTTCGGATAGTTTAAAAACTTGCCTATAAGCATACAAGGAATCGTAAGTGTATAGGTGAAGAAGATTGCTTTCCTCCTGATTTTAATACGATACCTAATATCTAATTAATTTGAAAGAACGCGTACCGACATACTTTATATCAATGTAATACTGCTGTCCACAACAACCTGGATAAACCTGCACGTATCTGGAAGACGTAGCGCTTAACAAATCCCATTCGGCACTTCTGAAGCCAACCATATTGTTTACTCATTACTAAAAATCCAACTCGTGGTAGAAGCTCAATCCGAGACCCCTCTCCAAATACAAATATTCTTCTCCATTTTCTCCAATCTTTGTTTGTGGCACGTCATCGTTATCAACCGGGATTTGAAACAATTCCACCTTTTCTCCATCATTTGTCCATCCCCCAAACTTGAGGAAGCATTCTTGCCAATCATACGGAAAATATTTGATGTCAATCTAGAAAATCGACAATTGAATCGACGCACGTGTTAATTATTCACTCAACCTGACAGAAACTTTTATAAATACTCGGTGGCTGCCAAGTGACACTTCCGTCATAATCAACCTTGACAAATGTCGTGATTGTAATATGCGGCTCACCATCAGCACTGTAAATAGATTAGGTATTAAAATGGAAAATGTTAGTGCAAGTCATACTTGTTGTATAAAACAATGTCAGGAACCCATATTTGGTCCGACGGTATGTAGAGATACTTGACATCGCCCCAATCCTGCGGTTTCCATACCAATTTTTTGTCTCTCCATTGCTTAATTATTATATTAACCAATAATTTTGTATGGGTTTAAGGAATTGCAAATTTTCATGTCCGATTTTTGGCTATTTTTTACAATAATAGAGGTAGTAGAACAGTTTTGTAAGGTCGTCTGCAGCCGTATACGAAAAAGATCCTGTTATTACTAATTCTCTATAAATTCTTCATACTAAAAGCATTAGAAAGGAAATATTTAAAAAAAATACATATTGAAGAGACACTAGAAAATATGCATTATTTTATATTTTTCCGTGAAACTATTGTACTTTTCAGAGATAGGTAAAAAATCGAAAGGGGAAAAATAAGAAAAGATGAGGTTCTCGTTTAGACGGCTACTCTTTACCATCTCATCAAAGTATGTTTATCAAAAAAATGGATAAGACACATTAAAGAGGAATAGATGGAAAAGTCCTTTGAGACCGTGTGGTAGTCCAAACGAGAACCTCATTTTTTCTTTTCTTTTTTTTGCTCTTCCATCTGAAAAGTACAATATCGTCTCATTAAATAAGTTCACTATTAAATATACCCAAAAACGACTATTTTAGAAATTATTTGGCGTGCTTAATAATAATAAGAATATCCCGGTACCCATACCAAAATTAATAAAATAATAATCAGTATAAAAAACTCGAAAGTTTCGTGGAAGCCTCTTTTATAATTATAATGATATGCATAAATATTAATCAAAATATGTTTTGTCAGCCTTCAAAAAATAAATAGCGACAATGACCAAGTATACACAAAATGCTCACAGGCAAATTTAAAGAAAGGATTATTTCTTAGTATATCCTCAGAGTTTCAAATAATCTTCACCATTGTGTTTTTTTATATATTAAGCACACCACCCGTAATTGACTATTTTATTTAAAAAATTACTAATTTCCAAGTGAAACCTTCTACATTTTTTAAAGTGAAATTTGAAGCCAGATAATCCGTATAACATAAATCCGTATTTCTAAAAGAATATCTAAAACTTTAAATTTACCAGTAATTTGATTATAGCGGGTGGTGTGTATTAAGAAATAGTCTTTCAACAAAATCCAACTAAAAAAATTAAGAAATGTAACATTATCCTCCCACTATCTCACAATAAAAGAAATGATTGTATCAGAAACTTTACAATTATTACTTCAACAAGAAGATAGTATTAAATCAATTAAATTTATTGTTAATTTTATATTATTATTAAATAAAAGTATCTTCCCCTACAAAAAAATTAAATCCACCTACCATTTCGAGCCATAAGCTTGTTGTTAGAACTTGATTAACTTCATCCTAAATACAAATAATGCATTTCAAATATTGTTTATGAATATTGCACATACAACGTCTATTAGTCGGCATAAACTTGCGCCGAAATAGACTTTAAGCGCATCTGAAGCGTTGTGCACTGGACGGACACTTTTATTATAATCGGTTAATAGATGCTCAAGTAACTGTGAGACGTGCTTGTTTCCCTTTGTTGTGAATATCCCTCAAAATTAAACTATCAAAAATTGTAAACATTTTACTTTCTCTAAATTGAGCCGGATATCATGATGATTCGCTTTATATGAGAAAATGACTTACTTGTCAATAATATTACATATACAAAATATAGTGTTGTTCGTTGAGGTGTCCACATAAACCTATCAATAAAATAGGCGATTTTAAAAGTATATCAAATAATAAATAATAATGATAATAAAAAATATCGAGTTCCAGCTTGTAATGATTCAAACGAATGGGTGTCAAAAAGCATCTAATAAAAAATAGTTTGCTCAATTCCTAAACGACATCTTGTACGTCTTAGTTGTGTAATGAGTTTTTTGTGTAATTTAATGAGCTTATTGTGTCCAGATTTTCAGCAATCGCAAACAAATCATCAACAACAACAAATTATTCATTTATATTCATTTTAATGAATTCGTTCAACTCAATCATTTCTAAATAAATAAATAAATAAATTGCAAAAACGTGGTTGCAAAAAAGTGATGACAATCATGGATGAAAAAGAATTATATAAATGATGAGCATCGTTTGTCTCGTCGATTTGTCATTTCAGTGACAAGGCAACAAGGAAAACAGAAAAATATATCATGACATTGACTTGTGGACAATTGGTCCAGCCCGCGGATGCCCTGCTCGCCCCGAGTCGTGGCTTGATCTTAACTGGAACATTGCCGATCTAAAGTTACAAGGTAAACGAATACAATGAAGTTGGACGAACAGGTGTCTAATTGCGTTTCGACCTCACACTTGTTTTGAAGGCTTGAGCTTGCCGTATTGATTATTCCGTATTCTCAGCTTCTTAAGATAACTGTTACACATGTCAAGACGTTTTCGCAGAGATATCGAGTCGAACTTAGAAGCGCTGATGATGAGCCAGTTGTAGGGGAATTTGATCAATTTTTGCATATATCAGTTTACAAGTTGTTTTTGTTAAAATCTTATTTTGGATCTCTAGCCGAGTTCAATTTTATTATATATATATATACAGTATACTTTTAAATCGGCGAATTATTAAGTTCAAGCTTTTGTTGCAAAAAAAGATTTTAATAGAATTAATAGGCGATATCCCAGGGAAACTTATTTGGTTTTTGATATTCTTGATTGCCTTATAACCTATTGAAAATTTATTTTATTTTTCGAAGCTTTTTTGGCTATTTGAACACCAACTGGAGCTCAGTAAACTTGCTCAAATGTAACTTTATTGGAAGATATTAATATTTTCAGACAGCTTAAGGCAAGCGTATTCAAATGTTTAGAGAGACGTAAAATATGCCATACACGTTTAAATTTCATTAGGCGAGTTAATTGTGATAGCTGATTTATATTTAAAATTCAACATAGTTATTTATTAAAGTCTTCATTGAATAATTGCCCCAACACAATATTCTTGAAGTTTGTTTCACACAATCCACAGGCTTTTAATTTAGAAAAATTTTAAAAGAAAACTTTTTTCCTGTTTTGAAATATCGAAAAATCATTAATTTCTTAAAAATAAGAGGACCAATAACACAGGTTGGAATATATAAAGAGTGGTATTAAACCGACAGAAATAAACATAATCGAAGCTTAATATATAAATTGTCGTCAAGTAAAATTTCTTATCCATACTGGTGAATCCGAACTGCTCGGTAGCTTATCAAACAGTTCTTGGTAACTGGAGAAAATTTCTAAATAAGAACATTTTTATTTCTTTAAAAATACATCAATAAAGCGTATTTCTTTTGTCGTATTATTTTTTCGTACATTTATAATATTGAAATGCATCTTACGGTTTCACACGTCTTATTCTAAGGCCTTAGACTAGCTAAGGCAAATAATTATACAAATCAAACACGTCTTACCTTTTACAAACAACCGATTCACTTATTAAAGAACTATTTTTGAACATATTTACGAGCTCTCAATTTTCCGTTACATTTGGAGGACGTCTTTTAAATTTATTTTCAAAATGCACATCAAATTATTCTGAATTTTGTCGTGACCTTTTAAATTTTAGTTCACTTTTTTGTTTCGAAGTTCCAACGGGTTCACGTGTTGAAAAAAACTAACTAAAACAACTTTAATTTGGTGTCCACCCTGTATTATCACAATTTCGTCCCATTATTTTACAGTATTTTACAGTTTCTTTTTTTAAATTTTCGGTTTAATCTCAGCCCTATAATAAAGATTCCTTCGTTATTCTTCCATTATTATATAATATTTTGCGAAAAAACAAATATCTTTCAAACAATTATCAATTCTAAAATTTAAGCAACTAATTAAATAAGGTTAATTAAATCATTCCCTCGGTCTTCAGTTTCACAATTAAATTATTTTCTAGAATTGATGATATTTAG
Source organism: Caenorhabditis plicata (assembly GCA_963931815.1). Classification (NCBI taxonomy): domain Eukaryota; kingdom Metazoa; phylum Nematoda; class Chromadorea; order Rhabditida; family Rhabditidae; genus Caenorhabditis; species Caenorhabditis plicata. Next base: position 4,363,844 of record OZ007493.1, on the reverse strand, counting down.
TACTCCCTCGTCCGAACAAAATAAACATTTATCTTTCTTTTCTTTCATAGGGAGATGAAAATTCTTGTAAACAAGATGGCGAGTAAAATAACAACAAAAAACATTTTTAAACACAATCAAATAGATTTATTACAAACACGGTTTTTTTTTTATAAATTGCATAATAAATAAATCATTATCACAGTCGAAGAACATAAGAGGAGACAGAGCTTGGGGGAGAGAAAATTTTTGCAAAAAAAAACTGAAATTGCGTGAAATTACTAAAACTATTCATCTTTTTTCCTCATCTGGGGAAATCTATAGAAAAAAACTCAAACATTCTTCTTCAAATCGGTTTTCTGCTCTGTAACAGAATTCGAGCAAATCATGGGCGGCTTGGAATCAATTTCATAAAATGATCGTATAAAATCGACGCACAACATCGACATGGCGGAATAAGTTTTGGCAAGAAGTGGTATCAGAATGCACTGATGAGCGACAGCAATAATACGATAGCCTCTTGATTTGAAAGGATCCGATATTGCTGGACACATAATATTATTCAAATTCACTCGCGTCGTCTGCAAACAGAATTCGAATTGATACATTAAATTTTAAAAAAATATTCACCATAGCACCCCATTGAAGAACAAGAAAATGATAAAGAGAAAACATCGCCACACCAAATACAGACCACCCATAATCTTGTGATTTCTCAGGCTCGTATGCTCCTCGAAGATACATTAAATAAACTGGTACTATTAAGATGGCAATATGTTGAGCATAATAGATGAAAACTTCCCCTGGTAGCTGAAATGATATATTACTTGTAACTGAACTAAAATTCTATTGCCTACCACCCGGGTATTTAAAATTGGAAAAGCTAGAGCGAACCATGCGCCAGGCATGAAATAGAGCATCAAGCGGAAGAGGAAGCAAGTAAACTTGGATTTTCCTTCCAATGTTAATAGAATTAACTGCATTGAAGTTGTGATATGACATGGATTGAGTAAGAAGACTCCTGTTCTGTAAAAATCATTAAAATTAATATTCAGCTTCAATATTTGAGTTGCCTACTTTGATATCATTTTATATGCTAACTCAGCGCCAAAAATTAAACTATAAATTGATAAAATGACATATCGTGAGATGTTTTTAACAGGATGATGGAATGTGCAATCCAATGGTAATGAAATATAAATCGCATAAAATGATAATGGTATAAATACAATTGACTCAAGAAATCGCTGCCAACCGGGAAGATACTGTAATTAGAGACGAGCGTTATTTAACGATCGCGGCGACTTACATTCATACATTCCTCACCGCCATTCCCGTATATCGATATATCAATGCCACCAATGGCGAATTCACGTAGAACTTTTGACATTACCGATGTGCCATTCTATAAAATTATCACAATTTATATAATTTTTAGTTAAATCGAATGGTTAATTGGATAATATCAAATCAATAAATTGGAGTACTGCAATAAAATAATTGTGTATATGTGTGTGTTTTTTTGAAACATCGCCAAAAACGTCCATAACAAGATTGTAATTACAAAATTTCAACAAGAGAATGAATTTATTTATTTTCTGTTAGAACGCTGAAAACTTGTTTCAATAAAACAATTGGTTAATTACAATTATTGGGAAATAAAAAGGAATTGTATTAAAAAAAGAAAGTGCTCCACAGAATATTTCTAATTGTAAAACAAAATATTCCAGTTGGTGTGGAAGTTAAATCTCATTTGAATTTACTCTGACAAGAAAACACAAAACCGTACAATCCAAAAACCTCAAATGGCAGTCAATAAGAAAGCTCGATTAAAACACCTCTAATTAATAAAAGACAACAGTTAACCAGCGCTCTGCTTACGATTACAGTTTCTAGTAAATTAGACTATACATCAAAAATATTAATCAATTAAAAACATTATTATCTACTAAGCATAATTATAATTTTTGGCTTTAATTTTAAAAAATCCGAATTTTATCAAATATCCAGTTCTAGGATCAGGAAATGTTGGATAGAAAATAATAACGTAGAAATATATTAGTAAAATTTGGTTATATTCCCAATATAATTCATAGACGGGTTGAATTAATTTATATAAATTTCACTGCTCCGCTGCTCTATTACTATTAAATTGGGTATATTGGAATTTTTAATTTTTATAATCGTTTAATTTTATTTGTAGGTTGTGCTTTTATTTCTATCCAAATAAATGAACTAATTTTAATTTCGATATAATGATTAATTTAACTAAATTATACTACATAATTTTTTGTATAATTAATTCATTACTTTTCCACGCCAATTGACCTTAAAATATAAACATTAAAAGCCTATATACTCTAGATTTTCAGAAAATTTAAAGACAAGCCTTGCAAAATTAAAATAATTTTAATTTTATTACGTGAGAATTTACAAGACGCGCCCTAAATATTTTTAAATTACAATCATCATTGTGTGCAAGTTTTTCTTAAACTATCTTAAATTTTTAAAATCATATCACAAAGCTAGTTTTGAGCACTTTATTATCACCCTGGTGTGCGTACATATCGGTAATTTTATGCGATGTTGTTTTTTATTTAAAAATATACCTTATTAATCTCAAAAATTATCTATTCATTATCATTCACAAGTCACATTGCCATTTCCAATGGATGTAAATTACGTTTTAAATAACCTTAAGACCTTAAATTTGCGGTATATTTCGAAGCTAAAACTAACTAAAGTTAGCTAACTTTAATTTGATATACTATAGTACTTAAAACAAAAATTAGAAATTAAAAAAAATAAAATTTAGTTTTTCTCTTAAAATATATTTTCAATTTAATTTCTGTATCTTTGTCATTATTTTGAAAAATGTGAAAATATTCAGGAAATAATTTAATGTTAAACATTTATAACAAAAATTCGACTGTGGAGGAAAAATTTTAATCAAATGCTTCCTTAAATATTTCGAAAATGTATTTAAATGGTAGATTTTCACCCCAATACGAGAAATAAATTTTAAATTTTATTATTATTTTTTGCACTGTTTCAAAATTGTTTTTTTAGTTTTCTTCAAAACCTTAATAAAAAGTTTCATATAAAAATTTTTAATTAAATATTCATTGAAACAAGTATTGAATGGTTCTGGGTAGCCAAATATAGCAATTAATTATCATCATGCGCTCCTAATATTATAACAGACAAGTTACGGTATTAAAAAATAGTGATAATATTATCAAACAAAAATTTTACTTCCTTTTTCTTTAAAATGTTCCAAGCTTCTTTTAGCCAAGATTATATGGAATTATATAACAACAAAAAAACCAGCAATAATTCAACCAGAAACTAAAGAAAAGTAAAAAATATATAACAACAAAAACACATTTGCCGTAATAAATCTCATGAGAAATAAAAAGAACGCTGAACATCCAAACGATAGGTGATGACTATAGAGTTTCACGTCTAATTTGTTTATTTGTTTATCTAAGTGGACCAGAACAAAAAGTTAGTGTAAATTAAGACAAATGTTAATTGGTGGTTTGAAGTCGTTTCGCAACACCTACCTTAATCGCAATGACATTTGGTTCAGTTTGATTGTTCACAATTGTTTCATTCATTCAAAAAGATTAAAGATTGCTGAATTAAAAAATAAGAATAAGAAGAAGAAGAGTAATAATAGATTATAACCTAATCATTACAACAATATACAAAACAAAACTCAAAATATATTATTTTTATTAATAATAATAACAACAATGGTTGTTATTCAACTCGATTCAAACGGGTTTCAATTCGTCAAATATAAATAAATAAATAAATAAATAAAACTCTACGATTTTTAAATTTTCTACTATCTAAAAGCCTTCCCTCACTTAATTAATCCTAAGATTCCTAAGATTCGAAATTAAAGACACCAAATTTGAATAGATTAAATCGTGATATTATTGAAAGAGTATCAAGTGGATGGCGACAAGAATAACAAACAAATCTGTTTACATTTATCATTGAAGATTGCAATTCCCTCACATTTAAAAAAAACCAATAACAATCACCAAAAGAGTTTGCTAAGCCTTCAAAGTGCTCTATTGCACATTTTCGTCGGCTAGCGAAAATGACCATGTTTCGATCATTTTTATAGTTTAGTTTCACAAATTAGACAAGTATAGGGGCTGGCGAACCGAATGCACGCATAAGATGGGAAAAAACAACCATGAGTTTAACTTTGTCCTCATTTTCGTCTAAAAAATGCATGTGTTATCAAATTTTTAATAAAAATATATTTAGTTAAGAGATAAAATAAAAGATTAGATTATATAATGCAGTATTTTTTTTAGTTCTCATTGTGCCAGCTCCTCTTCGATATTTTCAGATCTCTAAATTAATGAAGCCATAGGAACACCGAAACGTCAATAAGACGATCATTATTAATATTATTTGTTTCACAATAATATTTTATCAAATTGTTGACTGGCTAATAGCTCACGCCAAAATGAAATAAAACTAGGGGGACACATAACAATTGCCTAATTTGCGAGCGACTTCCTTTAATTATTTTCTTCGACGCTCTTTATAAGCAGCACATAACATGTATGAAAAAGTTTAAATATTAAAGAAAAGTTTGTGCGTGTCTTCTTCCACAAAACTCGAATATCTTGCTAATTTATTATTCATGAAATATACAATAAACGAGACGGCAAAAAAAATGAAGGAGAAAATAAATTTAAACAAATTTTCAGTATCTAAATTCAATTGGCTGCGATTTGCTCCGCTCTGATCGAAATGCAAAGTTATTTATTTTTATTAAACAAAATAAATTGTCCGTTGTTTTGAATGAAAATTGTCCAAAGCACATGAGCTTCGAACAATGACGCATTTAAACTTACATGCATTTGAAATTTATCAATCCGGCTAGCATCAAGAACAAATAGCGAATCCGCTTGACCGCGGAAATATATTCAACACTTTCACGCGCAAGGAATAAGAACGAGTGAGCCGAAACATGAATAGCACAACGACCAACCCCTGGCCATCTGCTGAATCCGTTTCGCACGCGCAGCACAACCACAATAACACTATCTATCCAAAAGTAGCAAGACGAATATTGGTTGGGCGAATAAAGCAGCACTAGAACATTATGACTGCCATTTGCTGGCTCTCGTTCTTATTTTGGCACTACGACGACCCATGCCTAGTTTCGTATGCAGCTTCGTTTTCGGGTTAACAGCTCGAATCGTCGGCACAATGAAATGGTGTGGTGTGGAGGTCAATGAAAAGCACAAAGAGCTCTTTATTGCATAAGCGGTTCGCCAGAATATCATTTTCTTGGTAATTCTAGTTTTGTATTTTATGTGAGGTAACTGCTAGGATAATACTAAGGCTAGATGGGATATAAATTAGTATAATTGAAAACCAAGTATTTTGTTGACAACAATGTTTAGTTATAATTATTTACTAATTTCTCTAAAAATGTAATCTTTAAGATATATTTTCAAAATGTAAATTTATTTTTTTTTTTAATTTGGGCTAAAGGATAATAAGGTGGCGATTTGATTTTCTTTTGTCATTTTCAACACAATAAAATCACAAATTAGTATTATCAAATTATGAGAAATTTAAAATTTTTAACTTTAGTTTCATAAAATATTTTTAAAAATACTAAAAAATATTAAAATAACCTAGGAATTTTGAAGAAAAATAAAGAGAAATTATTAAAATAACTTGAATATTTGTTTCACGTTCTCATTGAGAACATTTAAAAATTATCCAAAAATATTGAATATATGAACTATCAATTTCGTATAATTTCATAATATAATTTATAAAGAAACTCTAACAGAGTTGTTGCTAAATGATTATGGGCAAGATTTGCAATTTTAATATTCGTTCTATATTAATTTCCGTGAGAGTTTCTAATTATCTTGAACTATTTCTATCCTATAAAAACTATTTTGTTGTTAGTTTCCATAATAGTCTTTTGAAATTATACGCTACTACTAGTTAAGTCAAAGATTATTATAGACACAAAAACCCAACTATTTTAATAATTAATTTTATAGCTATAAATTTATACTTAATATATCAGTTAAAATTTACAAATAATTATTGACGGAAATTTATAAAAAACGCGTTCAAAAAATAAATTCATTGACGTAATTCCGATATATTAAAAGACGTCTATTGTTCGAAGTAATCCATTTAATTCTATTTATAAATTTTCGTCATTAGATTTGATAAATCATTGATCTTCCTAATGACTAAAGTCACCCGACTGACTATAAAACATTTAAGTTATAACAACAAACACCATCAAAAGAAAATTAAGTACAAAATGAAGCCAAAATAAAACTTTCTCAAAAAACACGCACTTTTATACCGATTTTTGTTGACGTGGCACTTCATTAATTATTTCACGCATTTATTTTATCGTTTGTGTTTTTTTTCTATTTCGTCACTCATATTTCATTTTTATTCCACCTTATTATATTTTTATGGAACAAAAAAATCATGGCCATTATTTTATCATTGATATTCTTTAGACTCGTCGTAGTGAGCTCATTGCTAATTGGTAATTGTAGCCCCATTCAAGTTATCGAGAAAATCGGGCTCAGCAGACTATTTAGCAATTTTTTTCAAATGTTGAATGTTGTTCAAATATAGCGATGCTGAGAGAAAAATAGATCTTAAAATTAACAGAGCTCAAATTTATCTTTTTTATAAATTTTTTCAAAATCATAAAGTAGACATGTCTTAATTTAAGGGATTAAATAATCTAAATAATCAGATAAATATTATATATATATATACTAGCATTAGTATTATTAAAAATTTTGCACGCGTTGTAAGGTTGTATAACACAAATAATTTTCCAAAAATTAATCTGATATTGGCAAACATCCGGAGCAGGTGATTCGGACAACAAAAACAAACTATACATTCGATTCATCATGCTCATATTTCCTTTAATAAAAAAACGTTTTCGCGTTTTATGAATCATCCCCTACCAAGGCAAGAATAACAATATCATAAAATATAAACTTTCTTATTAATCAAAAAATACATTTAATACATTTACACAAAAATATATCAAATCATTGCATAATCTCGTATCGCGTTAATAAAAAAGCACATAAGTAAATTGTGAGATAATGAATTAAAATACATAAAATCTTAATCTTTGCAATAATTATAAAACCTAGACAATCACAATTAGCTTTCTGCAAATATTCCAAGGAAAAAGCTTGAAATTAACAAGAGAATAAAGACACAAGAAGACAATTGCCATCACACAATTATCTCCACAAAATATAACAAATTAAATATGCATATTATATAAAACACGAAGACACAAACCAGACAAAATAAGACGTGAAAAAAACTCCTTGAAAATGAGCTATATCTGATATATTATTACATGGTTATAAAATGCACAGCGATTTGCTGTTAATACACGCATTTTCAAGCATAGCAATATATGTTAGCGCCGAGGTGTATGATTTAAGCGAACATTTGATACTTTCCAAATATAAAAAACGCTATTAGTCCTCTTTTAATGAAACCTAATAATACCAGGAAGAATTTGTTTTGGTAAAGTGGCTAAAAACATTTACAATTCAATGAGTAAAATGACAATAATATGAGCAAAAACGAAACAATATGCCAAGAAATTGTATACAATTAGATAATAGAACCATGTTAGAAGGGATTAAATTAAATGAGTGTGTTAGCTTTTGCGATACAACTGGGGGGGACTTAGTTAATAAAAATGAATGAAGATAGAAAAAACCAGTCATTTGTAGTGTCATTATAGTCAAATATACATGTCTTGAAGTGACAAGAAAGTAAGATGCAATGCAATAATAAAGAATATCGTCGAGTTTTACATTATTGTACATGGTTTCTTTTTCTTTATCGGCTTCGGATTGAGAATTGATCGCACCGCTTCTTCGAACACCTTAATACCAATTATTAAATTCCTATTTAAGTAGCGTTTTAAACCTGCGTTAATCCAGCTTGCGTTAACGCTGAGCATTCTAAATATTTTACAGCTTTGATTTTTTGCGCCATTTTCTGTCCTTGTGATTTAGTAATTGGAGTTTTTCCATCTTTCTGTAACTGTTTCACCGGCTCTGGCTCGTCTCGCAAATCAAGTTTCGTTCCTTAAAATTAAGTAGTCAATTGGAACGAAATTTAAATCTTAATTAAAACAAATTTCGATGTAAAATACGTTAGAAACTAATTGACTTAATTATGATAAGCTAATTTAATAATTATTGAACTGAACATGTATTAACCATTTTTGCCATCTTCAATTTATAAGTGCTCACAAAACCACTTCACGTTGTTTTCAGCGTTAGTTGAAATCCCAAAGAATTATATAAATGAAAATAAAATGCATAAAAGAGCTTTATAATGGGAACATAAAATTTGAAAATTTTATTTATTCCAAGAGAAAAATATTTACCATAATTAATCCGTGTAAAAAAGAATCGTTTTATTCTCAACTCTTCCAAATGAATAATTCCTCGTTATAGTGTTTGAAAATCAAACAATTAACAATTCACACAACTAATTATCAGTAAATAGGGACATTTCTTCAATACTTAACTATTACTATTTATAGTGTAGTTATTGTAGGAGACTGGAGATCATTGCGAAATATTCAATATATTCTACATGATAAACAGCAAAAAGATATACTAACCAACAAGAATAACAGGAGCTTCTGGGCAATGCTGTCTGATCTCTGGAATCCATTTGGTCGCAACATTGTCAAATGAAACTGGGGATACAACGGAAAAGCAAAGAATGAATACGTCCGTTTGTGGATATGAGAGTGGACGAAGCCTGTCATAATCTTCCTGAAAATTTAAATTATAAACGAAATGAAACATTTTTTTACAATACCTGTCCTGCTGTATCCCACAAGCCTAGATTTACTATATTACCATCTAGAGTCATCTGTGCTGAGTAGTTATCAAATCTAAAATAATGAGACTTGAAGTTGGTTTTTATGCGAAAATGACATACACTGTGGGAACATATTGAACAGGGAAACTGTCAGTTGTGTAGGAAATGAGCATACATGTCTTACCAACAGTTCCATCACCGACAACGACACATTTGATTTGCCTAGAAGGCGAAGACATCTTCTGGAATCAGACGAATATTTTGTAAGGGAAATTGACAAAACTAATTTCACAATGAATATTTATTTACAAGTGTTTGATAGAAACGGCATATGACAAACGCCCAGCGAATGAGTCATCATTTACTCGATCGAAAAAGTCAAAATGAATGCCCTCTTCAATTTTAACTCATTTTTATAATTCAAAACATCTGGAGGATTGCAGTTGCACGCAAATTCGTCTCCTCTTTTTCGTTGAAGAAATAATTCAAGGAAAATACAAATAGACAAATTGTAATTGTAGCTAACGGTGCAAGTCATGTTCACCAAAAATGAGCTCAGGAAAATCATACATTAAAAAATAGACACAATTGAATAGTGCAAAGGTATTAAATCCACACAGAATGAATGATCACTTTACACTCGAATGTTGTTATTTCAGAAACACCTCAATCCTCAATTAAAATCATTTTGTATCATTCATTAATGAATTTAGATGCAATTGTTAAATATATTAAAGCGTAAGTTTTGTACAAATTAAGACACTTTTGTTAATTAATTGGAAACAATAATTATATAATCGATAATGATAATAAATAACATATAGAACATGTATATTTTATTAAAACAATATATGAACAATGAGTAATATAACGATAGAGAGGGGAATACACATTTTACAGGCATTTACGCACTATTCACCATGTCCATCCAATCGACCACCTTCACCACCCTGTCAAACAATAAAAGACGCTAGTGAATCACAATAGAGCGCAAATAACAAGATTATTGATTAAAATAACCCTGTTGTTAAAATAAAAGAGCATTCTCCAATGAGAGAGGAATGAACATTTCTTGCAAATCATCATTTTTGGCTCAATTTTATTTGCTTAATATTGTTATCACTCGTTGTTAATACTAAACTTTATAGCTTGTTCACCATTTTGTTTGCATTTTTATTTTAAATGGTTTAAATATAGTTTGTTAAAGATGAATCGGACTGGTACGACCTTGTTACTCTTGTTTTTGGCTTTGTCACTGAACGACGTCTACAGATGTAAGTTGAACTTTTTGTGAGAAATCTGTATTAGTAAGAGCTATTATGTGTAGTGTAAAAAATTAATTCACAGGTTTTTATAATCGAACTACGAGTAATAAATTTAAACAACAATTATTGCTTTAATTTATTAATTGTCGGATATTTCGATTTTCTTAAAAATCTATTATGATTAAATTGCAACTTCCTTACATTTAAACATATAATCCTCTTCTAATATACAGTTCTCACAAAATGTCAGATTAAACTATTGTGCTCTTTCAATTCAGCCTATTCAGGTTCTGCCCAGGACCACAACGAGGACCAACATGACGAGTTCGAAGCAGAATTTGGCGATGAAACCGACAACAAATATAGGTAATACCATGAAAAATAATTCATTTTAAATGGTCGTATAGCGAGGGAACTGAAGAAGAACCAATTGAATTGCGTGAACAATCTTCATTTGTAAAGCCGACACCCGTTCATGCCGCAAAGGATTTACCTCCAGTTCATTTCCTCTATTGTGTTTCATGCGGATACAAGCAAGCATTCGAGCAGTTCTCTTCGGTTGTCCGCGAAAAGTACCCGAATATCCAAATTGAAGGCGGTAATTATCCACCTGTTGCTTGGAAGGCATACGCTGCTCAGGTTCATTGATTTTGTATTGGATAGTTAATGGATTTTTAATTGCAGGCCGTTAGTCTTTTGAAATTGGTAACTCTTGCTGTTATTATGACTGGTGCGAATCCATTTGCTCATATTGGATTGGGTTATCCAGGTCTTCTTCAACACGCGCATAATAACAAAGTGAGGAATTATTTGTATACATTTATTTTTAACTTGTTCCAGCTTTCAATGTGCATGATGGTATTTATGTTAAGTAATCTTGCCGAGCAATCGTTGATATCGACTGGCGCATTCGAAATTTACGTTGGAACCGAACAAATATGGAGCAAAATTGAGTCTGGACGAGTTCCCTCTCCCCAAGAATTGATCCAAGTGAGTTTTTGGATAGTTGATTTTTCGACAAAGTATTACATTTTCAGCTTGTTGATGCCCAATTAGCAATCCTTGGAAAAGGGCCAGTGGTGTCAGAAACCAATTTTGGTGAATTCTAGGAATAAATTTAATAAATTCTGAAATAGATTTGCCCTCTGGTAATGCTCAAAATCATTCCTTTTTGTTATGTTAATTTTAATTAATTATTACTACTACCCAGTGACTGGTTACTTAATAAGTTTTATTTGTTGTGTTTATTGCAATTTATTTATTGTAGTGTTATCGAATAAAATCGTTTCATTATAATATTATTGTAATCAGTAGATTGATCATCGTCGGAAAACATTTCGAACTCGATCTGAAACTATAAAGTTATTTGCATATTGGCTGAAATGTTTCAACTCCATGCTCGTCGGTACCACGGTGGACGAATAGTGTGCTTGATATCTTTGGCAGCTCGCTTCACGTCGGATTTCGCCTTTTTCACGTCACTTTCTGAATTTTTGATAGTTTTAGAAGATATGGTTTGATAAGATGGGAACGATACTTATATTTTTGGCGACTTTTTTCACGTCTTTCTTGGCTCTATCCACGTCACCTTCTAAATTATATTATATAATTTTTGTTCTGAATTGTATTTTAAATTTTTTGGGGAGAAGAAAAGAATTAAAAGATATACTAATTGTAATTAAAGCTTCCTGGAATGATGAAAAGAGATTAATTTGCTCTAAATATGTAAGTTTGTTTAATTTACCATTTAATCTAATTCGCGAGGTATTCTTGATTTCTACGGATATGTCATCTATTATTTTACATATATAGTTACATTAAATTTGAGGAAAGTAAATTAGGAAGAAAACATTTTTGGCATCATCCAAATTGATTACAAAGTAGAAAATAATAAATGTCAGTCGTTAATATAATGATATGATTGTGAACGCCAACTGGTATGGTAATAAAATGAGCTCAGTAAATGTGCTCAAATCTAACTTTCTGGGAAGATATTAATATTTTTAGATAGTTTAAGACAAGCCTAATCAAATTGTAGTAAAACCTTTGTTGTTAAAAAGACGAAAGTAAATTAAAAAAATTCGAAAATCGAAATTTACAGTTGGCGTGATTATGTTTATTTTTGGTAAATTATTCAAAAATATATATTATGAATATGTCAAAGGACAGCTTGGTAACCTCTTTATGGCGAAATCTGGATTCCGTTTTCTGAATTCAGTTTTTCAAATGTGATTCCCGATTCAGAAATTCAAAAACTGCCGTTCCGCACATCTTTGATATATACATCTAACAAAAGAGCTCAAATAAGGCTATACTTTCTATTGATAATTTTCGAGAAAAATAATATAATTCTTATGTTTATTGCCACGTGCATTTGCAAGTGGTACATCAGCGGTTTTGAAAGTCCGGGTGTTTGTAGTCATTTTTCAAAGCCCCCGGGACCACATCTGTACCATCTAATATAGAATGATGTATCAGATATGATCCAGACATTCATTGATTTAGACAGTTTATCTATATGTAATTTCCACGAAATTTTTACAAATTATTTATAGTATATTTTATTTTTCTAATTTTTTGTTTTATTAAAATATACAACGGCTTGAATCAATAAAACATTTATAAAATAATGATTATACACAATCCAAATAAATACAATCAACTACATTCACGGGTCATGTAATATCGTCAGTGAGTTCAACAACAAGAAAAATACGCTATATACAAAACTTACCTAATGTCATGTCGGTTTAATATTGTCTTCAATTGGCACTCAAAAATATTTTGTAAATAACGACTGCGGCGAAAAAACGCCTATTTATAGCAGCGAAAAAGAGAAACATCTTTTAACATATTTGACGAAGGACTGGAAACAATAAAGACAAATACCAGTGGCATGAAGAAGGGTGTGGTGATAGTCGGAAATAGTCGGTTCACAAACTTTGAGTGAAAATGCGAACTGACATGTTGACCGATACGGTCATGGCGCGGTTAATATGATATGAGTAAAATGAGGGCTTGATTTTTACTAAACAATATTGGGATGAAGTCGAAGACACTTTGGATTCGCGTCCACATCGAATCCCTTGAATTGTGAGCTGAGTGGCTCGCGTCGTTGATTTGTCAGGTAACTAAACAAAAATCGGTTTTAGTTCAGTTGCCGTTGATTCAAAATCCATACCCAACCAAAATGCTGGTTCGGACTATTTGAGAAGCTTCACGTCCGCACTTTTGCTCAATTAGAGGCATTACACATTTAAGCACGTTGTTCAGATGATCGCATTTCTCTCCTTCGATCTCTGCTATTGATTTTAAAGCTCTTGTGAAAATTGTTTGCACGTGTTCTTTCAATGTCAGGAATTGATCTGAGTTTTCAGCGAGTTCCTAGAATTTCAATTGTCTTCAAAATGAAAAGCTTCGGTTTAAATGACAAGCCTTGTTTCGGGTTAGTTCATCAACAGCATTTGACGCTTTGATATGGATCCGAGCAATTCGTCGCCCAGCTGAATAACGGGTGTAGTTGTAAGCGAGCATCTCCTTAAGTAATTTAATTATTGTCAAATTGTGATACAGTGATAACATCAATTTTGATTTTATAAAAAATTAAGAATAAGAATAACCAATCCCCAATAGAAACTGAATAGATATAAAAAATAATTAAATGAAGAAAAATATTAAAATAAATTGAATATTTGTTTGACGTTCTTATTGATTCCATTTCAGAATAATTCAGAAATGTTGAAAATTCACTACTAATTTCTTAACAGCACGCTAAAGGAATCGGTCAAAACTAGAGCTCAGAAATTTCTTTTAAACCTAACACATAATGAAAATTCAAACCGCAAGATATATTTTAAGATAAGCCGGTATATTATTTTTAATTTACACGTCGCTTTGAATAAAAAGCGTTTAAAAATAGAAAAATCGTCATTTTCATTTGGCATGCTGTAGTTAATACTTATTGCTAATAATACTTATTTATATTGTGAGCATGTTTTTAATTAAAAAAAATTTGATTATTATTATTCAGTGGTTTCAAAACGAATGACGTCAAACAAATATAAATTAAAATTAAAGTGATATTCATTATTTTAAAACATATGTAATGTTCTTCCTCGTTCAAAATTCTAGTAAATCTTATTTTCATTTACATATAGTCAAAACAGATGTTTTCGTGTTTTTCTTTCATAATTCGAACTTTAATTTTCTGATAATGCCGGGAAACAGCTTCCTCAAAGGACCTTTAAAGAAAAATATGCAACACTTCAACAAAAAACTCTGCCTAGCTTAAATATATATGCTAAGACTAATTAAGAAAACCAAGGCTCTAAAATTTAAATATAAAGATATTTTAGTAGAAAATCATATTTTTAAAGGAGTATTCAACCTAAGCCTAAAAGGTTACACTAATATTAATGCAGAAACAAGAAATACGTGTTCACAATAAATAAATTGGTATTTTTTGTAACACACGTACTCCACTACCAAGATACCGCGCCGCATTGCAAAAGACTTCGCACCAATTGCAAAAACTACCTTTTAATTTATTATTTTTATTTTCAATATTTTATTTATCAGTTAACGTTTCATTATGCAGAAATCCTGATTAATTAATGAAAATAAATTCTTAATACCTCATTATTGGACCAGAAGAGTCTTCATTGTCAATATAAGTGACATGTAAGTATTGAAAATATTGAAAATAAAAATAATAAACTAAAAGGTTGTGTTTGCAATTGTTGCGAAGTCTTTTGCAATGCGGCGCGATTTCGTGGCAGAGGAGCGCACACGTGGTGCTAATCTTGCTAATAAGAATTAAGAATTGACGTGAAAATCGATTAACCTTTTCTGTACTTGGAAGGCTTTGGAAAAGAGGTACCCATCGACAAATGCATGCTCAGCTAGTTAAAATAAGGCATTTAAATTTGTCGTTTTAATAACAGAAAATAAAAATTTGTAGAATTGTTGATCGCCTTACTAAGAAACTGACACTATACATTAAAATATATATAATATTCACGTCCTAAATATAATTATTGTCCTTTTCAGAGATCGATGCCTAATGGAAGAGCAAAAAATTAGGGGCGGATAAAAGGTCTTGTTTAGACAGCCACACGGCCATTAAGGTCATCGAATCTCTTCCTCTTTTGTTTCTCATCAATTTTTGTTATCTATTTTTTGATGACAAGAAATGAAAAGTTTAATTTAAAAATGAAAATGGATGAAATAAAAATATTGATGACAAACAAAAGAGGAAGAGACGTGATGGCCTCAGTGGCCGTGTGGCTGTCTAAAAAAGACCTTTTCACCGCCCCTAATTTTTTGCTCTTCCATTAGGCATCGATCTCTGAAATGAATAAAAATCAAATATTAATTTATTGAAATAACCGACTACTAGAGCAGAAATGAAAATAACGATAATGCCTGAAAAATAAACCTCAAAACATGGACTCGTATAATCCGACACATGCTTGGCAAAGCAATCATACGGCGAATGGCTGGTATTCGGATCGGAACACTGCTTTTCAAGCAAAATTCGCAGATTTCCATCCGAGTTCTTCAGCTCATCTATTCTCCAGTAGATCGCTGTCCTGTAAAACAAAAATTAGAAAATGCACAAATTAGTCAATTGCCTGGATTCGCCAAAACCTAATTGACACTGTAACTGCATTTCATATTTTTCGCACAGCTCATTTAAGCCTTTTCGGAATTGATCCTCATCTAAGCTTACAAAACGTGCAGCGAATGAGTTGAATCCTAACGTCAATAGCAGCTGAATACTCAATTGTTTCTTTCAAAATTATGTTAAATTCCACCTTGATGTCTTTGGTTGCCTTCATATTATAAACGGTTTGATAAACATCTAGAGCTCTTTCCTGTCCCAAGTTGTTGCACTGCATGAAATAGTCATCATACATCATAATTCTAAAATTTTAACATTTTGGCTACGATTTGCGAATTACCGTCGATCTGCGGTTTCATTGGCCGTTGCTTCTAAGAATTCCTGATAAGCTGTAAAGTTAAAATTCACCTTATATGCTATTATTAATTTAACCTTGTGCACCATATTTTCTTGCCACACTTATTAATTCAGCTGGTAGTCGATTATAAACAATCGATGGCAATATCTTTGAATAAACGACGGATAGAAAAAGTACGGTGAGAATAATTATTCGCATCTATAATAGTAGAAGATTGAAACTGTATGAAATAGTAATAATAATAATGCACAAAATGATTGTGCAAATATATTTTGGACAAACACAAGCTTAAAATAAATATTACTTTTTTGTAAAATAAAAACAAATGTACAAATATATAATGAAAATTAGTACGGTTTTGGTGATAAATTTGCCAATATACTCTAATTGATAATTACAATTAACCGACAGTTGATCGAAAACAATACAAAACATTGATATTCTAACGACAACATTCTTGTAAATAAATTATCCTTTCGAACTTTAATAAAACAGAATAGCTATTTTACAAAAAAATGAATGACAGTTATTGAAGGCAGAAATGTGTGTATGGTGATTGATTATAATCATAGTCAATGATAATAAAAATGAATTGTATCCGTTCAATCCAATACTGAGTTGACATATATAAATTATAAAATCATCTCAAAGTGTTCACCTTTTATGCGACTTAAGGGTTTTCTAATTTCATCCGAATGATGCTTAAACTATAATAGCCAAAAGAATACAATTAGAGAAAATGATTGATTATACCATTTGCGACTATAACAAGTGAAATTGTTTAAGGGAAACAAGTTTATGATGCTGTGAACTAAACAAAATCCTTTTGGAAAAAACTCACGTTTTTTAGTAGATGTATGATCCGAATTGCGCATGAGGGCTCAATTTAAGAGCTTGAACATTGAGATCATTATAACAGCGAAATATAATATAAATAAAGTTTTGTAGCAAATTGTGGCTGAAGCCTCAACGTGGAAAACTGTATGATATTTTTAGAAATGTAAAAAACCCCATTTTTTTATAAAGGTATGAATACCATCTTCTATAGTAAAATGTCAGATTTAACTCTAAACATCTTCTTTGCAAATAAGATTTGCAGTTAAATCGACTGTTTGACTTGAAATAGCAATATTCCACTTAAAACTATCCTGGGAAGAAAATAGTATTCTCCTTTTCCGAGATCGGTTCCTAATGGAAGAGGAAACAATTAGGATGAAATAAGGTTCTCGTTTGGACGACCACGTTAATGTGTGTTATCTCAAAAAAGGGGCAACCCACATTGAAGAGGGATAGACGAAAAAGTCGTTTGTTACCGTGTGGCCGTCCATCCGAAACTATAATTTTTTCTTCTTTTTTTGCTTTTCCATTAGGCACCGATTTCTGAATAGGACAGTAAAATGTAATTACACTGTATAAATAAGTATTCTTTTATTTTTTTTCTACCATATTTTTTTTCATTTGGACGGCCAAAAAGGACGTTTCAATTTATCTATTCCTCTACAATATGGGTTATCTACACACATTTATTCGATAGAAATACGGTAAAGATGGAAATGTTCCTTGTGCTAGTCCAAACGAGACCATAATTTATTCCTCTTCCATTATGCACCGATTATTGGAAAATACAATAATTATGCTCATCAAATTAATGTTGTTTTTACTTTTAATAAATCCACACATTTATTCATAGTCTTACAGAAAATTCAAAACAAAAACGTTGACTAAAATTTAAATGGAAAACAGTAAGAATAATTAAGTGTTCTTATGTATTGTACATTTTAAAGATTTATGCCTAATGGAAGAGGAAAAATACGACAATAATAATGGTCTCGTTTGGACGGCTGAATTTTCAGCTTTTCCTCTTCAATGTGTGTTGTCTACTTTTTTTTAGACAACACAGATTGATGAGATACAAAAGAGTGGCCGACAAAATGAGATCATTATTATTTATTAATTTTTCCTCTTATATTTTTATATTATTTTTATTCGATTTTTCCCATCTCTGAGAAAGTCAATGTTTATGAGGCTAAAAAATAAATATACATAACAGTAAAATAATATAACCTACAAAATAAACAAAACCAAAAAATATCATTAATAAAAGAAATAGAATGTGTGCATGGTTCGTCAAAGATTTATAATAAAAGTCATATAGTTAAAGTATGTAAACTAGACTGTGAATCTATTAAAATAAGATTATTAAATTAATAATTCCAAATTTTATAAAATAAATATCAACCAATATCGTTGTCCGTTATTTAAATCGCTTTTGTAATTCTCCCTAGTAACTCAATATTTTTTAAGCCAAACAAATTCTATAAATTTAGCAACAACGTCTAACTTTCCCTTCCGGGTCTTCATCTTTTTTTAATGTAAAAATATATTTATTTTTTCGGAAAATTTTATGCAGGTGTTTTGAAGTTTCGAAATAAATTAGCTCTTTTAATATAAACCTATAGCAATTTTTATTACGTCAAATAAGTTCTTGTGGCTTTTAAGAAAGAAAAATTTAATTACAAACTTAATAGGATATAATAAAAATAATAAAATATTTAAGATACAATTCGACGTTCTGACATAACTGATAAATTAATGTTATAAAACTCCGTCTATAAAACTCCAACTAATATACAACTATAACAATGATTAAATCGTCACAGATTGATAGAAATATCGCCAGTACTTTATATAG
This sequence comes from Caenorhabditis plicata, assembly GCA_963931815.1. Classification (NCBI taxonomy): domain Eukaryota; kingdom Metazoa; phylum Nematoda; class Chromadorea; order Rhabditida; family Rhabditidae; genus Caenorhabditis; species Caenorhabditis plicata. The sequence goes on along the minus strand of OZ007493.1, from coordinate 4,345,017 downwards.
AAGTATATATAGAAGTAAACTGTCGTCTCTCATTTATTAAAACCGAAAATTCCGATGATAAAGATAAGGACCGTTCATTTGGTAGGGAGGTATCTCTGAATTGGTCAATTTTTTCATTTTTAAAGCGAACAATGCAGTGTTATTTTGAAGTCTAAATATTTGGGAAATTTCAAATCCGCATGTCTAGGAACATGTGACCTTAGAAGTGTAGTTTCTAAAAATTGACTAAACGGTTTGATTAATATTATTTATAATAATCATTTGATGAACAAATTTTTCGATAAGAGAACGTAATAACAAAAATAGAATAATCCATGAGGAGAAATCTTTCAATTCTTGGAATTTTCCAGGATTCCACACACCAGGGTTGCAATTCCGTCTTCCATCTTCCGTTTCCGTTTTCCGTTTCAAAAATTAATTTCCGTTTTCCGTTGTCTGTTTGTGCAAAAAACTGATTTCCATACGACCAGCTCTCTCCAGAGTGGTCGGCTTCGTCTTTCAAGTGATGACCAATGTCCAACCCAAATGAGCAGCTTTATCGTAATTAAAGGAAGTTGCTGGAATGTGAGGAAAGATTAGATTGCATTTGTATAATGCTAAATATGGAGTCCTTCGTAGCATAGTCATTGTGAACGATCATCGTCTTTGTTGTGTTGAATTGTAGGCCGTGATTTCTAGCCGTTGATTTTGACGCCGGCTTATTTCTTATAAGGAACTTCTGATTAGCACCAGGTCGTCAGCGAATCCGAATTGTTTCAAAAACATCCCATCAACACATATCTTCAGCTTCTCGCACACTCTCCTTGTCGGATTCATCGAGAATCATTTAGAGAGCAAATGTGAACAGAGCTGGTGATGCCGAGACAACTGGATGCACCAATATGTTGAAAGGAAAATTGACTGTTGTTCCATGGATTCTGATATCTGAAAAAAGAATCCGAAAAGTCTATTAGAGCTAGTTCCAGAGGGAATTTGAATTCATTACATTTTTCAACGAGTTGTGGAGCAGAATGGATATTGTCGATGATCTTCTAGACAACCCTTCCTCTTTGTTAGGAGACTCACTTTGACAATTTTCCAATCTTCTGTTATTCTTCTTTCCGTCAAAATCGTGTTGAATGCAAGCGTGGGAAGCCAAATAATACAGATACGCTCTAAATCAGCAAAAAATCTACAATCTCTACATTCCCAGCAGTTTAATCTTCTTCGCGGAATTCCATCTTCCATCTTCCTTTTTCCGTTTTCCGTCATTTTTTGAGTTCCATTTCCGTTTTCCGTTGTCCATTTCAAAAAATAATTTTCCATTTCCGTTTTCCTCCGTTTGAAAAAATTGATTTCCGTGCAACCCTGCCACACACCTCAAAAGTATTATACCAACTATAAAATACAATATTATGTGGTTCTTCTCATAACTCTACCATTTTCTCACGATACTTCAAGATGTAATAATTTACAGGAATAACGAAAGAGCACTGTTAAAGAAATTAAATAATATTCTATAGAAACCATCGTATATTGTCAAGCAAGTACCGGTAAAAATAGTATAAATTCAATTTAACAAGAGAATATATTAAAACATAAAGGTTATAATAAAAATATAATTTGTGACCTCCACGGGTCTTGAAGCGATAAAAACAGCGACTCAGTAAAGTTTTCATCAACTTTATTTAGACTATGTAATTCGTTTCTTAGTTAGTTTATTGCTTAAGTTAGTGTGAGAAGTAGTACGTGAATGTTTACAAAATATTGGCTAAACGTCATTTGCATGTTACGTGAAACCATCATGTTCTCTGTTGCAGTCTAGAAAGTTTGTTTTTATGTTTCAAAACGTATATCGAAGCGGGAAATATGAGATCTATGAATATATTGTCTTCCATTGTGGAAACATGGGAAGGAACACCATTCGATTTGATTAAAAGAACATTGAGATTATGTGCTTTGATAGCATTTAACGATAGGTCCGAAGAAGAATATTTTTACCCAAGGTTCAAGGATTCTGTTTTTTTTGTTTTTCGATTTATTTCATAGTTTGCAGCTTCAAAAATTCTCGAATAGAAATACATATACCTTAGTAGACCACCTTAAAATCTGGTACTGTAAAGCTAGCTCAGCTACAAATCGCTCCAAATTCCGATTGCTTGAATTACCGATGGACTCAAATTTTTTGAAACTCTTACTCGTCCCATACTAAAACAGGTTAAGAAATAGTAAAAAAATGATCCAAAAGTATTTAAAGAGTAAAAAATTAAATTAAGAAAAAAAGTCAGCTTATACCACATTTTGTTGCAATATGAATTTATTTTTCTATTATCGTTCTGAACATTCTGTTAAATGAGTCCAATAGAAGCCCTGAGTTAGGGGAAAATAAGTGAAATTTTATATCATATTGCGAGGTTAGTTCTATTTAGGAACTTAGGCTTATTGTGTATTTTACAATATAGTAAACACCGCTAAATTCTATATAATAACTTCGAAATTGTGTTTTGCTACATTAAACGATGCACACGAAAGTTGGTACACAAAACAGTTTAGCTCGCACAAAAGTGGTCGCGAGGGAAAGGTTGCAATATATATAGATTTAAGAGATACATCCGCACGACAACTGGAAATAACGATTTTTCGATATTTAAGCGTTTCTGAAAATCTTTACGTCTTTTCAATAAAAAATTTACACGCCAACTTGAATGGTAAAATAATGAGCTCAATAAACGTTCTCAAATATAACTTTTTCGAAAGATCTTGATATTTTTAGATAGTTTAAGACATTTTTGATTAAATTGCAGTAAAAACTTTTTCCTTACAAAGACGTAAAAATTTCCACACACGTTCAAAAATCGCAAAATCGCTATTTCGATTTGGCGTGCATTTATTAAGCAAATTTAACTAGGCTTGTCTTAAACTATCTAAAAACATTTATATCCTGCCGCAAAATTAGCTTTGAGCACGTTTACTGAGCTCATTTTTTACCATATCAGTTGGCATGCATCCGGATTTCGCTTTTCTGTATTTCAACAATTGTTATTATTCTAGGATACCGAATATTTAATATTTCTGAATAGTGTAATTGATTCACTGGTGAATCCGAACGCGTCGGTTTAGTACAAAACGCGCTTCGGCCACGGACGAAAAGCTTTTAATAAGAATTATTCAAATTTTGGCAGTCCAGGTTTCCTCACGACAATTGAAAAAATAGAATTAAATTTAATATAATGTCATATAAACGAAACGTTTCTCCAAAGTCATTAGAATAAATTAAAATTTAAATAAATGGATTTTAAAATAAATGTTGGAATTATTAAAAAACTTTACGGTAATATTAGATGTTTCAACTATTTTGTATACAGTAAACACATAATTACCCTACTTCTGAATACTTAAAATCGATGTTTTAAGATTTCTCTCGTGAACGAAGCGTGTTTTGTTAGCGTGGGACGCGTTCGGATTGACCAGTGATCTTTACTATTTAAATTACGCAATAGAATAAAAGAAATATGTCTTAAAAATCAGAAGAGTTCTTTCAATTAATAGTGAAATTGGATCAGATATTCCAATGTAATATCCTTGCAACATATCCACAATTTTCCCTCTTTCAATAGATGTCAAGCTTTATTTTCAGGCGATACCTGAAGTATTAGAAGAGACATGGAAAACATTCAATAATAATTAACCTGCTCCGAAAAATCTGTTAGTGAGTTGTATATTATTAGTTTACATTTTTGTCTTCCTTTATTTGATAACTTTAAATATTATTTCCACATATTTATTCCACGTTTTTCAAAATTCAAGTATTAAAAAAATGTTATACGACGCTTTCAACTAACATATGTATTTTCAGTATAACTAATTAACCTTAAATATAAGTGTAAACGCATAAAATCTTTTGATTGATGCGAGCTATTCAATCGCTAACATATTTCTAATTTAGTCCCCAACATATTGCTCGTTTGATAATTTCCTTCAAGAATCTTCGTCTCGACATGTGTGCGTTATCAATAAAAAATATTAAAGACCAATACAGGTAAATTTGATCATTATTATTATTAGTAATAAGAATAATAATATACAATGTACACATGTGTTGATAAGTATTGAAAAAGTTGATAATTGGACAAACATCAATGACAAATTGTTGACTTGTTACCCTTTCCGGAAGGTTCTAAATCTAAACATGCCTTTGTTTGCCGGTAAATAGTTTTCAAGGTTACTTTGTAGCTTTCTAAGATTGCACCAAGTGAAAAATAACCGAGCTTAAATTGAACTATTGTCCTTTTCAGAGATCGATGCCTAATGGAAGAGGAAAAATATTAGAATGGACTGATGATCTCGTTTGGATGAGCTCTCTTTTTAGACGGCCATTCTTTTTTACGAAATTATGGGCAGCACATATTTAAGAGGAATTGAGAAAAATGTTTTTTATGGCCCCATCATTTTCTCTTCTTTTATTATTCTTCCATTAGGCATCGATCTCTGAAATGAATAATATAATAATATTATTCTTGTTGTTTTCGACAACTTCCAGTACATTGCTCACAAATCATTTGAAATTAGGGACAATGCTTCAATATTAGCTCACAGCTGACTCCGATCGAACTCCCAAATGTTATTGCGAAAGATACGTGAAAATAGTTGCAAACATTGTTCTTGCAAACCGATATGAGTAAATAATATAATTATGATATTGCTACATTATTGTTTTCGCGTAATAGAAAAGATCGGGCAGAGACTAATCGATGACGTGAGATTTATTTTATCACGAGTGGCTTCCTTCTAATTAATATATTACGTTTTCTGTGAGGAGATCATATAGAGGGCAATGGTGGAAATAATAGTAGTAGATACTATTTATGAAAAGAGCTCATATTGTTCGAAACTTCCAAAGACCCATTTGCCACCTGGTATGGTAATGAAATGAGCTAAAGCAAACCTGTTTCCATAAAAGTTTAAATGATTATTTCCAAAGTCTTTGCTATTAATGTGTATCTCCTTTAGAGCAGTAAACATTTCTAACATTGTCCAACTTTTGAAGTAGATCATTGTAGCTGATTAACGCTCAAAGATACTTGAATTCAAGCTTCCAGCTTCCACCTAAATACAGATAAGTATCATAATAATGTTCCTTTGATTTGACAAGTAGGCACGCCAATTGAAAATAACGATTTTCCGATTTTTAAGCGTATTTGAAAATTTTAGCGTCTTTTCAACAAAATAAATTTAACTGGAATTTAACTAGACCTGCCTTAAACTATCTAAAAATAAGAATATTTTTCAAAAAACTTAAATTCCAGAACGTTTACTGAGCTCACTTTATTATCATACCAGTTGGTAGTGAATTTCGATTTAGGTTAAGTTTAATTTGCAATAATTTAATTAACTCTTCTTCTTAAACAAATTCATTATTACTAACAATTTTAGAAAAACATCTACAGTACACATAAATTAGTTCCTGGAAAATATCAAAAACACTTCAAAATCGTGATAGTTTAATTAATATGGGTTGTCTAAATGGACTTAATCGGAGATCTGAAGCCAACATATTACTCCGATTTTATTCAAGCACAACTAGCATCTTTCTTTTTCTCATTGCTACCTAGTATATTCCTTAATTTTACAAGAATATTATTAGTTTGTTGTAATTAATTTGGCACTGAATTCAACTACGCATCCAGAGCAAAGAATAAACGTGCTCAAAATTTCGGAAAGATATTAATAATTTTCTATTTTAATATAATCCTAATTTAATTGTACTGATAAAATTTTTATTAAAAAGACGATAAAAGTTTCAGACACGATAAAAAATCGAAAATTTCAAATTGGCGTGCACCTGTTATGCTAAAAACTTAATTGAACTATCGAATATTTTTAAATTTAAACAAAGAAGTTTAATGAAGACTATTATAAATTTAAGAATAAGTGTACATCAGTTATAGGCGAAATTCTGGGTTTTCAAGCCAACTGAACATCATATTTTTCCATTGTTTTACTTTGAAGATTCGCCAACCACTTGCATTCGGCTAACCGTACTCTTCATCAGAGAACTGTAAGCGTTTAAATTCAGCGATCATATTTTGAGTAATAGATCCTTCAAAACAAAATATTCAGGTTTGAAATGCATTACTGATTATATTCAAGAGACCAATTGGAATAACGTTGGGTAAAGCATTCATCGTTAAAAAATGCACGCCAAATCGAAATGAATATTTTTCAATATTTAAACGTGTATTACTAATTTACACGTATCATTTTTAAATAATTTGACACGTCGTTGTTACTATCCCGTCTTAAACTATCTAAAATATGCGTTTCTTGCCGAAATTTGCAATATGAGCAAGTTTTCTGAGCCTCCAACTTAACCAATCAATTTGTTGTGAAAATGTAATGGGGAAATCCATAACTCGAGGGCAGGAACATTAATATAAGGTAATTTTAATAGAGAATGAACCCTAATCAAACCTGCTCGCATAAAAATATTAAAAAATCATTTCCCCATTACCATTCCCCGATAGAGTTTCTTGAAATCTTAAATCTTTTTTAATTAAGTATTCCACCAGTTTTGTTGACACCACATATTTTGAGGAAATCATGTACGATAACCTTCTTAAATTGGAATTAAAGATATGCGCGTTTTTCAAGTTTCTTCAAAAATTTCCCACTCTTACTGTCACTATAAAATTCAAATGAAAAATGACAATTTTCATATACCTTTCCAATTGAAAATAACGATTTTCCTATTTTTTTAATGTAAATTTTAAATTTCCGTGTATCATTTATAAAATATTCTTATCATAAATTGTATAAGTTTTTTTAATATCTAAAAATCTAAAAATAACATCAAAATATTGAATAGAGTAAGTAAACGGAGCCGCAATTTGTGGTAGCTCTGGCCTAAGCGCTTCTTGCGCATTTTTACGTAAATTCTTAAAATAACATTTCTACGAACTATCTTGCTTACAATTGTCATTAGTTTAATATTAAAATTTTTATAAGTCTTAATTATACATATAATGAATACAAATCATTAATACTCTTCCCAAACCCCTCAACAACTATTTAATTTTAAACCCGTCCCGATGGAAACCTTATCAAATCAACCATCCCCGCGTAAACAAATCGTTCTCAAAATGTCATTCAAGCCGTTCGGCTCGAGGGCAATTTCAGTCTATAATGTTTTTATTCTATCAGTCATTTGATTGTCGTGCACACTGTTTACCACTAGAGCCGCAATTGTTTTTCTGACCTTTACGTGCCATCAAACATCGCTAGAGTTCACATTTTTTCATTTAACAATAAAAATAAAATAACACTTGACATGCAATAATTTATTTACAAATTGAATGGTGCATATATAATACAAAACTTGAGATTCTTTTTCAAATGTTTCTGCATCTAGTTACTATTATTAAATAGAATGGATTGAAATATACATAAATTATTTAGATGCTTGTAATTATACATCCTTTTAGATCTTTCCGAAAGCACGTTCCCTCTCTTCTTCAACGTTTTCGCTGTTTCTGCAAAATCGTGTATATTATTGTTTATGATAGATTTTTTTACTTTGTTGAAGTCTTTGGGAATCCAAATTTCAAATGGGTTGATTCATCATGAATGCGGAGGTTGATCTTGGCTGGCTCGGCCGGCTTCACGTCCATTGGCGGTCTGTAGGAAGTCGAGCTGATGCTGCAAATAATTGAAATAACGGGTGATTTGTTTATGCTCTAACTCACGCTTCCTTAGTCATGAACTGATTAATAACGAGGTTTTGAGCGGCACGAACAACTTTAGTTGACGACGACATTCTTGAATTATCAATAGACGAAGAATAATATAATTTGAAAGCAAGTGATATGAAAAGCTTGAGAGAACCTATCCCTTTCGCGCTTCTTATATACCATACCCAACTGATTGTCAACACATGGGCGGAGCAACGCTAGATCATAGCTCTTTTTGAAACGTTTCTGATGTCGTCGATCAGTCAGCCCACCTAGTATTGACAATGTGGAAACACCAACAACCGCCCTCGACCGGGGAATACCCCACAAAGACAACAAGGCTATAAATGTAATAAGAACAAAGTTCCCCAATTAGATAAGAAAATGAGAATAACAACGGGTATGAATGGAGCAGGCAATGGTAATAGGGCGAAGACACGTCAGACTAGAAAAAGGGCTTCCCCAAAAGACGTGATGTCATTGGGTTCTTTCTGATGCCTGTCGTTCCTTCGTTTTATCATCGAAAACATAACAAAACAGTCAGGCGAAGTGATAATGGAAAAATATTGACCTTAACATGGATAATCAACTAAATTGAAGAATGAAGTTTTATTTCGATTATTTTTCAATTTTGTTTTCCATTTCCACCACATTATTTTTTCGATCGCCATTGGGAGAGATCATTCGACAGTTTCCACGAAATCATTCGGTATTATCAATTTGTTTTCCAAAATGTGTTATTTACCTGCTTATGCTGATTATTTTTTTACTATCTGTTCGCTCTGTCGAACCATATCAGACCATTGCAATGCATTGAAATTTAACTTCACCAAAATCCCGTCAAACAACGTGTTATCCACAAAAAATTCAAACTTTCTCTTATAGTGCGGGCATGTTATTCAATTGTTGATAACGATTGTATAAAATATTTTTCATTGATAAGCCTAATAGGTGATTGCTTTTATTAATCATATGGAAAAATGATTTCAAATTATAATATATCGCTAGGGTTTAAAGAAATCTCGATCAAAGTACATGAGCTATCACACTATTTATCAAAACACGAAAGAACAATAATGTTTATTGCAATTGTTTACACCATTCAACTTTTAAAAATTAGTAAGGCTCGATTGATAAAAAATATACTTTCACCCTTTTCAAGAAACTTGACTTGAAAAATTTATTTCCTTCACGACTAAAAATCAGTTATCAATTGTTTCATTGTGCACGCATTTTCGCCGATAAAGCTAAAAATAGTGACAGACTTTATATCATTCAACGAGAGGGATTCCCCCAAAACATATTGCGAGAAAAATACAGATAAGACCGATCAATTAATTTTCAAAGAACGATTAGTAAACGAAACCAACTGATAGTGTTCATTAAAAATCATTTTGTTCGTCTCTCGCTTCTTTTTTATGCAATAAAGTATCAAAGGGTACAAGGTCTAATTGGGACTGGCTTGGATACGAAATGTTCTTTGATAGCTTTTATCTGACCGCGGGACGACTTTTTCAGAATACCGAGGAAGAATCAAAAAGTCAACGGAATATTGTTTTTGTCGTCATGCTGAAAACAATCAAATTCCTTTTGCAGTGTTAAATTTATTTATTTACAATGCAAACAACTGTTCCAGTTAAAATAGTAAACAACTATCTTAAAATGGAATTGGGTATTGTTTGAGAAAATATTCTTTTTTTGGTGTTTGAAATTAAATTTTATTTCGCGCTTATTTCCAATGGCAATGAGAGATTCCAAAAAACATATTACGCTTAAAATGTAAATTTTAAAAAACAATGACGTAGAAATTTAAGGAAATTATTATCAAAATATAAGAAACTGGCAATTCCAAATGCGATTACCACCGCAAAATGGGGCGCACTTTTTAAAATATTATTTTGCGAATTACTTTTCATGATTATTATCATTTTCACATTTATTCCACGATTGAAACAACATCTAACGCATATCATTCAATTTATTTAAGCAAGGACAGTATAGAACGAGCATAAACAAGAAAATAATCATGAAAATTAAATGAAAAAATAATATTTAAAAAAGTGCGCCACATTTTGCGGTGTTAATCGCATTTGGCGACGACTATAAATTATTAACATAAATTGAATATTTGTTTCATGATCTCTTCGAGACCATTGAAAATAATTCAAAAATGATCAAATCAAACCCTTCAATTTCTTATATTTTGATAATAACTCTTCTAAGCAAGTATAGGACAAAATCGCTTTTAACTAATTTATGGTTAACCCTACTATAATTGGTGAAAAATGGATTTTCTTATTTTTACCCTTGTTTCATAACTTAACAAAAATATTGTCTACACCAACTTATCAGATTTTCATTAAACTATCTAGAAATATTAAATCATAATTAGTTTTGAACACGTTTTCTGAGCTCATTATATTAGTCTTCCAGTCGTCGTGCGCTTAAAAAAGCTGGTATATAACAAAAATCATTTGTTAATTATTTTTGTAATTAAATTCACTGTTGAATTAAACATTTAATACATCTTCACGCCAAATTAAAATAATATTTTTCTTAATTTTACGCGTGTCTTACTACTTTCACGTGTACTTTACAAAAATTTTGCCGATCCCAGTCTGACAGAGTTTTCTTAAACTCTCTAAAAATATTTAAATCTTCACAATATATTAGAGTTGAGCACGTTTCATGTGCTTGTTTTTTATTAGAATTCTTCATTTAAATGATAAACTGAAAAAAAGTTGAATCGATTTATCTAGCTCTGATTGGTAAATAAATTTAAGAACAATAAACTTTAAATACCTTTTGTATAAACGTTTCCTATTCAACAGCAATTTTATTATTAACATTTGATTTTGAGCATCAATATTATCGTCGATGATTTAAATAAAGTGTAATTATTTCCTTAATCATATTTCATCTGAAACGAACCATAGGATTACTGTTATTATCCTGTACTATTTTTGGGATGAACTATTCATGAAGACTTTTGAAACTGTGATATACAATTTTTTTTGAGAAAACTGACAACAGGAATAAGGCGAAGGTCTATATGCTCTGATAAAAAATTGTAGAAAATTAAACACACAAAGAGTTGATTAGTATCCTAAACCTCTAGTTCATGTTTCCGAGCTCATATAGGATATAATTATTAAAAAAATTATTTAAATGATTTATTTAAACGGAGAAAATATATCATTTTAAGAAGCACGCCAATTGAAAATAGTAATTTTCCCATAATTAAATATTTTCTCTGAATCTTCATGTAAATGTTTAAATATAATAATTAGATGAAGAAACCAGATATACCTGAATTTATCTTAAAATTACTATTCGCATCTAAAATATTAAGGTAAAAGCATGTTATTTGACCTTTTTTTACAATTCCAACTGACGTGATGCATTTAAATTTCGTTATTCATTAGGATGTGGATGAATCGTTTGAATAAAAGGGTCGGTTTGCCGGTAGAAATGAATATATGGGCAATTATATATATTGTATATTAAATAGCACAATTTAAAATGTTAATAATTGCAACCGAAACAATCTAAAAATAAGAAAAACTAGTGCTCGAAGTTTTTTTGTGCAAATCGGTATAACTTAGGTTTCTAGTGAAAATGATATTGAACCGGCAAAATTCAGGTTTGCATCTGGTTAATAATTTGTCTTCAGGATTTCATAAAGTATACATACATTCATATAAAATATAAGAAAATTACACGTAATAATAATATATTCTTAATTTGTTTCAATTTACAGTCTTTTTTACTGCGAATTATTTGTTATTTACAACTCTATACTCTCTTCCAATTAATATCAAAGCTTGTAATCCACCATTAATAATACAAAATCACGCTAACCGGAAATAATTATTTTGGGATATTTAAGCGTGTTTGAAAATTGTTGCATTTTTTCAATAAAACATTGAATACGATAAATCAACTAGAAACTCCTTAATCTATCTAAATATATTAATGTCTCTCTAAAAAGTTAAATTTGAGCACGTCGACTGAGCTAGTTTTATTACCATACCAGTTGGGAGTAAAATTTTTTTGCTTATAATTATAGCGAAATGTAAACTGAAATTATGCTTTCTTCCGAAAAGGTCCTGCGTAGAAACTCTACCATGCTTCAGAATACTCCCTTTTAAAACGTTTTTCGTACCTTTGATAATACTTTTTTTAAAACTTATAACTGTTTTCCAATACATTATTATTATTATTATTATTACTAATTTCTTGTATGAATTAAATACAGCTCAATTTAATGATCAAGAATAGTCTAACATAGCAACAGTAAAATATTTAAGTATATTATTTAAGAATTATATAAACGGACGTGAGTTCAAATTATGATTTTCAAATACAAAATTTTAAAAATCTGGGCAAGTTTAAACCAACTTGGGTGTAATGTGACGATTGATTCAAAGTTTATAAATCGGTGAAATTAATCGATATTTTCATTGTACGTGGGAAGATTTTTGAAAATCTTCCGCGAATTTTCGTCACATTATTTCCTAAAAGTATATTGTCGTGGTGTAGGTTGATGAAAAATTAGGGGTAAAGGAGCATACCGAAAAAAAAGATGGTCTCGCTTGGGCTGGTGTAGATTTAATTTGCAATTTGTTTATTATTTCGCAAATTTTATTATAATAATTATTATGTTGATGTAACAACCAATTTAGTAAGAGAAAACAATATAAAACAAAAATGTGATGAAAAAAGAAATGCGAAATAATAAACAAATTGCAAATTAAATCTACACCAGCCCAAGCGAGACCATCTTTTTTTTCGGTATGCTCCTTTACCCCTAATTTTTCATCAACCTACACCACGACAATATAATCATTTTTATTTTATGTCCTTTATAAATTGTAGAAATCAATTTGAATATACGTATTGAAAGGAACTTTTAATTTTGATTATAAAGAACTTTTATTCTATAATTTGTTTTAAAAAATTATATAGAAGAAGCCAGTGACCGAAATCACTGTAATCGGAAAGACAAAGAATATAAGTGCTTATAAATATATTGGAGTTTCAATAAAACTAAATTTTGAGTTTCAATAGAGAGTTTCAATAAAACTAAAATTTTTCATTATATAATTAAATAGTTAATAAGAGTTAGTAAAACGCTCTAATAAAATGACAAGTCTCATTTAATATTCTTGACCTTTACTGACCCAAAGATGGTATATGGATTAACGTCAGCTAGCTTTTCCTTTTTTTGTTAATGTATGACAGAATTTCACTTTATTAATTAGAAGCACGTTAAAAGAAAACTAGATTTAAACACATTTATTAATTTCAATCTAATTTTTACGTCAATTTTTCAGGACGTATAAAAGATATTTGAATAGTAGTAGGTATAGTTAAATTTTATTTTTATTTATTTTTTATTTACACTACGTGTGCTAGACATGTGATTAAAATTAAAATTAAATTAAAATATAATGCAAATTATAAACTGACTCATAAATTAAAACTAAACAAAAATCTAAAGAAGGAACAAAATAAACTAAGTAAAAGGTAAATTTTAAATATCTGTGGCCGATTGGAAGAAAATCTACCGGGGGATTGTAATGAGGAAAGGTTTATTAGGGTTCATTCTCTATTACATTTATCTTATATTTTATCGGGTAACAACCTTCTTCCAATGTTAGATTTAGATTTTCAATGGGGAATGTTTCCTAATCGTTCTTGCAATAAGCCTTTGGTGTAGAGCATATAATCCAAGAAAACTCTCCGAGTTCAGCCCTATCTGTAATTAAAATTACCTCTCTAAATGATGAATGATGAGTAAACTTAAAATAATCCAAATTTGTTCGGGATTTCCAACAATTTTGCAAATTGTTGAAGTATACTTACTTAAACTATAATCCTCAATATTTCAAATTTAATATGAAGAGCACAAAAGTATTTCGCGGATAAATTTCTTCAAGATCATTAAGACTAAATCAGAAAAATTCTTTTATGATAGAATCCATAAGATTTTTCCCAAACTCTGGGAAAGGTTGTTATTAATGACGGAAACTATTTTGAATAAAGTATAGTTCAAAATGCGTGATCCTGGACCTAATAGATTGATGTTATAGTGTTAGAATTATTGGAGGCTGGTTACATCTGGCACGAATATGACAGATGGTTTAAAAAATGCAAAAAAGGAAAATATTTTCATAAATATATTCCCCTTTAAAGGGAACTCTAAAGTGAAGGAAAACCTCATGGAACGGTTCGAACGGCAGCAAACGTGTATTTGACCAACTAAGCCAATGACATAACAGCATAATATATTAATGTCTAATTTATTTAAAAAAAAAAACAGCAGGAAAATTTTAAATTTGGCGAAATATAAAGGTGTGCAGTAGAAAACGTTCAATTGCGAGACAAAATCGTTACGCCTAGTGTTTGATTCACATTTTAACAGGGGAAAAATCTTAACAGTGAATCAAAATTGGAAGTTACTCTATCCATTTGTCAAAATTTATATGAAGTTTCTTTGTGTAGTTGATCATGACGGGATTAAGAAAAAATTTAATTATACAACATCAAAAAACGTTTTTTCAGCCGCACGGCAAAATAAATTTTTTACCGTTTGACTATATTATGATTAATTGTATGGAATACGCTAATTGGAATTCTAATGAATTGAGCTCAAAAAACGTGCTGAAACCTAATATTTAGGGAAGATATTAATATTTTTCGATAATTTAAGGAAAAACTGACAAACTGGGGTAGACAACATTTTTGTGAACTTGAAAGTTGTAAGTCAAGCGTAAAAATAAGAAATTTATTATTTTCATTAAACGTGCTTTCCATAGTTTTACAGGAAATTTATTGATAGTTTGGCTATAAATAAAACATTACAAATTTCAGATGGCATTTTGCTGATGTTCTTAAAAAATATTCCCATATTCAAGTCGTTATGATTTGAATTTAAATAAATTATTTTAGTAGATATGCCTCTGTTATAATCAGAGCTCGTATGCAATAATATATTTACCCCTTAAGCGGATTGATGACGGGCTTGATAAATTATATAAAATTAATTTCAGTATTAAAATATTTTATTTTGTGATTAAAATATATTATCAATGAATTTCCATCAATGGGGGCCTAGCCAAAATTTAAATACTCCGATTTTTTAACTTGTATCTAGTACCGTATTATTTGATATATCATTTTCTAATTTAATAATTTATAGAAATAGATATTTGTTATCGATATAAACCATAAACGTTCTTTGGGTTAGTCAAGATAACTTTGTAAACAAAGGAACTACAAACATTTTTTGTGGAAACTAAATAATTTGTACGATTCATAACAACCATAATTGGGAAATTGTAGTCTGATAATTTTAATCAAAACTTCTAGAATGTTCAAGATAATTAAGAAACAAAACTCATCCAAATAAGCAATTAACCCTAGTCAAAACGATAGGGATGAACAAGAAATCCGTCACTCATTTACTCTTCATAATGATGGATATGAAATGTAACATTACATTAGTGGCCGAAACAATTATGTACATCAAAAATCATTAATGGACTTTGTCTTCGGTTGTCTTCAGACCTCATTATATTATTAATCCCATGAAATACTATTTTCAGATTGTCGCCCTCTTGGTTTGTTTATAATTTGTTCCAGCCTTAATTGAGCTTTTAAAGAGTATTTTCGCAACATCTATAGCGGAAAAAACAAATATTTACGGGATAAAAGTGCAAAATGGAAACAGGACCCGTCAAGTTATAATAAAACCATCATGGATCAAACGGCATCGAATTAAAGGGTCCGTTTATCATTTCTCCCAATTATTTTCCCCATTTATCAATAGTGTTGTCATCACCGGATAGTAATTAATAAAACATTTGTTGTTCCATTTCACATCGATAGTCAATAAAAAACCGAAATTGATATTATTTCAGAAAGAGCCTCTCGATTCCCAAACTCTTGTCGTTCGAGAATCCACCATCAAACACATGTGACGATCGAAAGGTTTGAAACATTTTTTGCGTCATTTTATTCATATTTTTATCGCGGAAATTGCTCTTCATTTATTCTCATTGAATTCGAGATCATATTCGCTTGCAAAAAACAACTATAACAGAGTGTAATCTATACGATTGACGGCACTTTTTTGAATAATTCCCTTTTGTTTTTTTTTCTGTTTGGTTTATGGTCGCCCAATATATATTCGTGAGAGCATTTTTACGACATGCAACATATGAAAATCATCGATATTCAGGAGAACGCCAATAAAAATTTGAAACAACTTTTCAGAATCGACGAGTCATTTTCATAAAACGAATTGGTGGTGGATATCCGTATGGTCCGCGTAATGGCTCGGTGGTGGAGCAGGAGATTTGCATTATCAATCGGCAGAGATATTCGATTGCCGAAACGTTAATACTTTCGATAATCAAAGTTAGTCCGACAAATTGTTTAATGGCAATATGAGTTGGAGCCCAATAAAATATTTGGTCATTAAAAGAACGACAAAAGCCGTTTAAAATTTCATAATGAATATATTATTTCACTTTTTTCGTTTAAAGTATCAGGTTAACTAAAAATATGAAATTGAGAAAATCGTTTTTATGTAAAAGTTGGTTTAAATTGTTTGAATAGGTTCAAACTCAATGAAGGAATTGGCAAAGTATTTATTTGGCAAAGTATGCATCTTTAAAAATTTGGCAGATTGGTCTTGTTCCAATAGAAACTTGCAAAGCTTTAGAGGAAGTCTTATTATAAGAGGATACGTTTAGAATATTATCGAAAATCTTATTTTAATGCGCGGAAATAAAAGGATAAGGAAACCAATTTGAGAAATACTTTAAATCATTCTTTAATCTTTTTCTGAAGAAATAACTAGAACTTAGCTAGTCAATGTTAAATTTCAAAATGTTGTTTCGATCTTAATACAAACCGCAAATGTCAGTTTTGTGGAGTTTAATCGCGCACTAGTTTCTGTATTGGTTCAAGAGAATTTCAATTATTTTAATTCAGACAAGTCAGGCTAAACCAATACTCTTCTACTAAATCTTTCAATATTATAAATAGTCAGTCCACACACACGCCACCCGTAAATTTTAATATTGTGAAGTTAAGCCCCGTATTACTGATTTCCTCGTGATCATTTCCGCTTTGAGATACATTACAATCACAATTCAGAAAATCCATATAATTTTAAAATCAAGGTTCTATTGCTCTGATGACTTTAATGAGCAATTAAATTAGTTAGAGCTTGTGGCGTGCACACATAATTGCAGATTTTACAAAATATTAAAAAAAGTGTTTCTAACTATTTAATGGACTTTTCAAAATCTTTTTAAGTGAATAATGATCCAAGTCAGCAAATATAGTGAATATGCTAATATTAGTGTAAATTAGCGTCTAAAACATTAAATGATGCTGTCAATGGCCAGCGGCTCGTAAATACTTCTAACCTCATTTATTAGATCTTACCGAACCCCATACCGAAAAGCTTTTGAGTAATGTCGAGCTGTCATTTTTTAATACACGAGGCAAAAACGTATTTTTATCAAAGGTACACAACACATCTTCGAGACAACGCTAATAGTGAGAATTAGAGAAGCAGAAACCGAGAGGCGCGAAATTGTTTCTCTTAAAAATGTGTCAAAAATTGCACTCCGACAATATTTGAAGACGAAGCTTTATTTTCTATTGCCAGAATTAGAATAATCGTGAATTCACCGGTAAACCCCCTTTTGAGTACATGTGATTGGATCGTTTGCCGGTCAGTCTTTGTTCGGTTTGACTGTAAAATAATTATATGGGCAAAAAATATAATGCATAAAACTAGATAGTACAACTTTAAATGTTAATTATAAATTTATTGCAAGGAAGGCAAAACGATATACCGCCAAATCAAAGTTTTTTCATGCAAACCACGGCAACACATCGGACTTTAATAGTAGAATGTGTTTATTATACGAATATAATATTTAGAAACCTCACAATGAATATTATAAGACCAGCTCGCCGATTCAGATGAACCGAAGCTTTTTTAATAATATTATCAGAGAATTAAAACATAATTTGACAAGTAATAATATCACATTTCAACGAACTATAACAAATTCGATATTAATTGATTTAAGTTATTAGAACGATGACATTTTTATCAGCATAATTTGAAATTATTATAAGTGAAGAATCTCTGCCTTTACACGTAATTGGATATTTTAAAATCAACGATTACATTTTTTGGAAAATTACTGTTTTTGTTTCCAATAATGACGTTCTTGTTTTTGTTATTTTTTTTGAATGTATTTTCTAAAATAATCTATTCACCCATTGCTTTTAAATATTAAAGCATTATTTTCACTAAATTTATCTTTAAATAGAATGTAAGGAGTAAGAAGAAGACTATTTTGTGTTCATCCAAATCAAAATTGTCGAATTTAATATTTGACATCATCCAAATGACGTCACAACTTTCCAACATAATCGTGATAAACGAACGTTTGACGTAACCTGTTGCTTCCTGTCAATGTTATTGTCATTAGTACAGAATGTTAATCATCAAATGGAAATTCCCGAATTGGCCAAAATAAAGTATTACGTAGGTAAAGTAGGTAAGGGCAATTTAGATTTAAAATGCGCAAACATTTTGATGTTCTATTTTATGAAAATAAAATTTTTTTTAGATTAAAAGTTGCCACTACAAAAAAATTATTGTTTTAATATAATTTAAATATTATTTATGGTGTAGAGGAAATAAATTTTTCGATGAACCATCGTATTTATATTTTCTTTGGAAATCTTCGGGTTTTGTTCACTTTTCTTTCTTTGCAGAATGCGGGGGAACTCTAAAAACATTTAAAATAATGTTTCTGTTATTATTCATTTCGGAGATCGATGCCTAATGGAAGAGCAAAAAATTAGGGGCCGAGAAAAGGTCTTGTTTAGACAGCCACACGGCCACTAAGGCCATCGAATCTCTTCCTCTTTTGTTTCTCATCAATTTTTGTTATCAATTTTTTGTTTATTGTTTGATGAAAAGAAATGAAAAGCTTAACTTAAAAAGGAGAATGGATGAAATAAAAATATTGATGACAAACAAAAGAGGAAGAGACGTGATGGCCTTAGTGGCCGTGTGGCTGTCTAAACAAGATCTTTTCTCCGCCCCTAATTTTTTTCTCTTCCATTAGGCATCGATCACTGAAATGAATAATAATATTATTTAAATATTATTTATGGCGTAGAGTAGATAGGTATAGTTTATATTTTGAGATGTTTCTAAAAAGGTTTATATAAATGGAAAATGAAAATGATTAATTTTTTTTTAATTTAAAAGTTTTTCTCATGTAAATTAAGCTTTTTCACGTGACTTTAGCAGCGATTCCTTGAACCATAGCAGAATTTTAAAATATTGCTCAATTAAAAATTGAATTTTTCTTTACATTACCATTTCGATATATGAAAAATTCTTTCTTCCCTATGACTTAGAATTCCTAGCCAAATACTGGACAATTAAGATTAAGATAACTTTCCTCATATGGCTCGTTTTGCTAATTACCTTAAAGTGTTGTAAAAGTCAGATGAAAGTTTCTGAAACTTTCTATCCTTCAAATGTATTAAAAGAGTGCTCACAATCAGTTAAAGTTGGAGCTTAGTTACCAATATGACTAGAATTCCGGATCTGAATTCATAATTTGTTTTGAAATGTCGTTCCAGATTCCGGATTCCGTTTTTTCATTAATTTTTCCCCCCATCCCTGTTGGCTATTAAAACATAAAGAATGTAGTTATATAAATAATAGCCTAATGAAGTTTATAATATTGCAAGAACTTGCTAAAGTTAATATTTAGTTTAGAATGAGCCAATGTTACGCTCAAAATATCTGGTTATTAACAAGTACAGAAGAGCTAGACAAGTTGAAATTAGAAAATTGTTATTTTTCTAAAGAAAATTTTAATTTGCAGGAAATTTAAATTCTTTATAGAAAATTTAAATTTCCGGAATAAAAAAATGACGGGCTTATACTACAGAATACTACATATTTTCATTAAGTAAAAGAACATTACGTTATAGAGATTTTCCAAATTGAAATAGTTACGATTTCTTTAAAATTTTACAGAAATGTTCACGTGGAAATATGTAACACTTTGCTAAAAAGGTTCCCTGCAATTATAAATATTCAGTAGGCCGAAGCTTATAAGACAATTATAAGAATCTATAAGTCATATCATATTCCACAAAATCTTTTCCATAATATTTTGTCAATTTTTATACTTTTCTAAGCTTTCTCATTTACGGTAATAGTGTATAAAATTCTATACAAAGCTGACCTTGGTTAATGCTTCATACCTTCCTTGTTAACATTTAAATGCAATAGTTAATGACTAATTTTAATATCAACACTAAAAGAATAATTAAAATATAACCTTTTAAAAATGTTGTCTTGTTTAAACCAACAAATATGAAATATAATCATTCCATTGACATTTACACATTTCAACAATATATGAATTCCAGGACATCCATATCATGAGCAAACCTAAGAAACGGGAGCACTTCACTAGCAAGTTATGGTGCACTTATTGTCGAGCTTATTGGAAGCGAAAATCATTACCGGATCGAGTTAACAAATGTTGTAAAACATAAATAACTATTGCTTATCGTTAAAGTTTTTTTTAATAAACTATCATGCATTTCGGCTAATTGAATAAAGATTTATAATAATTTGTACATCGAAAAAAGTACAGATAAATTATTATTTATTGCTCTTAAAGAATATAAAACACTCGGCATCCCATTAGGACGGAATCATTAAAAATGAGTTCTTGTTGATTTATAGAAGCCGCTCATGCTCGATTATATTTTGTGGCACAATTAATATTCTCCAGTCGAGTTTGTGGTTATTATTTTGTTCTTGTTATTGTTTCCGGCTCATCTCATTTTCTATCATCAATATTGATCCGATGAGTCTTTTTGAGAAAACGATGAAACAAAAAATTGAGTATTTCACAGCCAAGAAAAAAATGAACTCTATGGAGTGAGAAGGATGAAGATGAAGAAGAAGCTATAGGTGAAATGATGATCAAACTGGGCGTGGAAAAGTCTTAGTGTTGAGAAACAACAACTTGCACACACACACAAATTCTCATAGTTCGACAT
This sequence comes from Caenorhabditis plicata, assembly GCA_963931815.1. Classification (NCBI taxonomy): domain Eukaryota; kingdom Metazoa; phylum Nematoda; class Chromadorea; order Rhabditida; family Rhabditidae; genus Caenorhabditis; species Caenorhabditis plicata. The sequence continues at coordinate 4,324,171 of OZ007493.1, read as the reverse complement.
TGGTCGGTGGCTTCCTGATGCCAAATCCTATCGTTACCATATTTGGGTGCACTGGTTCAAACTCTTTTCCCCTCTCATCATTCAAAGTGTAAAGGAGCTTCGGTCTCGTTTACCTTTTGATTATCCAACAGTTTCTGGTTGGAGTGTCTGTTGGCAATCTCAATCATCCCGCCAGATGCCCCCCTCCACACCATATCACCCCGGTCATTGTGTTCACAACATTTGTACTCACTTATCATATTACTTTCATAAATGTTGCCATTGTTTCGATATTTTCTCGTTTTCCAAGCTCAATTGTTTCAGATGATGCTCAAAGCGCTGGTTTCCGCAATAATCTTAATATCAGCATCAGCGAACAATGTTGACGAATTGTGCAGTGCAGCCGATGCTCAGTTAAGCTGCGGACAATGCATAAAAGCACACGAAGAGTGCGGTTGGTGCATCGATCCAGTGGGATTAGTTTCAGAGAAGAGGGTTTAAAGATTGATGTTGTAGCATTCGCCATTGACAAACCGGTGTCAAGTTAAGTCAAAGTTCACGAATGAAACGTGTACGCCACATTTGGTATACTCACCGCAAGTCGCTCAAGTCAAGGTTCAGCAGGTATTAATTTTTAAATCTCCTGTTGTGTGATGTTCAGGATTGGTCTTTGGAATATCAAGTGTCTCTATAGAAAAATATAAGTATACCAAGTATATTTCTCATTAAATAAGTGCTCATTTAATCCCTATAAACAATATTTTCCTCATAAACAATAGTTCAGTAACATTTGAATCAACATGCACAATTTAAAATTAAGAAACAATAATTAAAATATAATTTCAAAGCTTTACGTGAACATTTTATACGCTTATATTAATATTGTAAAACAGTTGATAGCGGAGAAGAATTGCAATTTTTCTTCTTATATGTGTGAGCTAGTAGATTGAGAGACCATTCGTGCTTTTTTCAGATTTATACAAATTTTATTACAGTTCCATCGGATTTTTCTTTGTTTTGTATTATTCAAGATAATTCAATTTTACTTTTGTGAACCATAGAAAAAATAAGAATCTTTTTGAACAATATAATTTTTTACTTTAAATTACAATAACTTTCAGAAAGTCCTTTCAGAAAAGTCCTGCATTGAAAAGATTGGTTATGTGAACGTCGAGAAAACGTGAAAAATGTAAAAAATCGGAAATTTTTTGCAAAAATGGCCCATTTTGGACAACCAAATTTTGTTTCATTTTCTGTTTTTTATGATCATTAATTGTGTTAAAATATCGAAAGCTTTATCAAAAAGAATACAAAAATGTTTATCTATTTATGGAGATCTTTCTGTTTGAAAGGATATTTTATTGTATTACTGCAATTTTATTATGGGGTTTGATTTTTTAAAAGCTGATCTAAAAACAAATTTTTCAGAAAGGAACACAATAGTAGTGAGAAATATAGAAGTAGAACGAGGGTTTTTTGTTAAACGAACAATCAAAAAAGCGACGAAAATTTTTTTCGTTTTACGTGTTTTTGTGTTTTAAGTTTCAACATAATTAAACGAATAAAATAAAAAATAAGGTAAAATACTATTAAGAGCCTAATTAGAACCTAGAACCTTTAGTTAATATGATTATTTATCTTACAATATTTATATTGAAAATAAATATAATTAGAATAAATAAACGTAATACAAATAAAATAGGCAACTTTACAAGATTTAAACGCGTATTATTAACTAACATGTAAACATACTAAACTCGTTCTTACATTAGTTTGAAAAGTTTATATTTTTCTATCTTAAAATATTATCAAAATCTAAGAAATTGACAATTTCAATTTTCTTTTCATAAAAAATAAAAGTAATAAATTTGGTTTGATCTAGAAATTTGGAAGAAATATAATGAAAAACAGAGAAATTATTAACATAAATTGAATATTTGTTTCCTGATCTCTTTGAGACCATTGAAAATAATTCAAAAATGATCAAATAGATCTTTCAATTTCTTAGATTTTGATAATAAAATATCTCAACGAAATATTGTATTAACGCACTTTGACTGAGCTGCTCCTTTTACAATTGGCGTGAAATATGCATACTTCAAAGCTAGAATTATTATAAAGTTTTATTAAATGTTTTTTTGCGAGACTTAATGTATAAGAAGAATACACTTCTTCAACTTTATTTCAGAGATTTTCAGAGTTGGGCAAATGTTAGATTTAATTAATTCTCAACGAATTCATTTTATCAAAATATTTCGACTAACGATATGAAAACGTTATTAAATTTCTCTATTAATTAGATATTTTCGAAAAAAACTATCTTGAAAATCAGGAATTAAAAAAATTAAAATTGTATACAACTATCAATGATCGACGGAATTTCACATTCCACCTATTTTTAAGAGGGAGAGAGAGAAAGGAAGATTGAGTGATCCCTAAGCACCTTAGCAGAGCTTAATTATTTTCTATGTAGTCAATCACCAATCCTTCGAAAAATTTGTCAATTACTTTGTCATATATATCACCGATTCTTCCTGATAATTTCTGTTCCGTGATGGGTTGCGCAACTGTGTGTAATAAAGAAACCAAGTAATGAACAATCTAGGAAAGGTAGCGACTTGATAATCTATTTCCTTTTTCTATATTACATGGATATAGATTGAGCTCAGTAAACGTGTTCATTATTAGGTAGTTTGAGAATGATTTGCCTAGAACCGAGTTTTTTAGAAAGATGGTAAAAACTTTAACACCCTTTTAAAAATCTGGTAATAACTATTTCAGTTTAGCGTGTTACCGTATATCTCTCTTACACAGATTTCTCTCTGGAAACTAACAATAATGTTGAGAATTAAGATCTAGGAAAATGTTATATAATTTCTATTTTTTTAGTTTATAATTGGTATCTAGGCGTATCGATCTACCTAGTTACCATCTTTTATGCCTGCACTATACTTGGGTTTATAATTGGGGTCTAGGCATCACTCTCTGATTGTAAGCTATATTTATATATCTCCAAATATTTCAAAATCATATTGAGGTTCGATCATATGTATCTCTAGAAAGCTTCAAAGAATCATCACCTTAACATAGTATACGTCGAATGTAAAATTTCATATTCTAGAACATGCCATTAGAAGCTTTACAACACGATGGAAAAACGATCGTGCGAATGCAGCCACAAGCCATTTCCGTTCGTCTTATGCCTGGTACCATTTTCTCCAAAAATTCCATATATTGAAACGTTGCAGGTCATTCAACCAGTGTCAAATTCAAGTACCTGCATAAGCCAGATGCCTCGCGTCGTCCAGAGGAACAAGAAATCATGGAAATCCAGACCTCCGACGTACGCGAGTCGCCACTTAAGCTCAAATTCTTTATTCATTGCGACGGGTTCAATTGTTTTTATTAATTATTCAATAATTTCTCATATTTCAGTCAAGAAAAGGAGACTAAGTCATGCCGTGTAAAGAACAATCAAATTGTCGAGTTTCGTATAGAGGTTAGTCGAGATTTTATGACCCACATACCCATTCTAAACAGCTGAATGTGCTATTAAATGATATCGATATATCTCTAAACTATTTATGACTATTAAAACTATAATTTAACTTTTTTCTGTTGCAGGTATCACTTGAGAGCTGCTCAAGCAATGGAGATATCACCATGTCCGTGGGAGTACGTGGTCAAAGAACCATCGCTGGATTATATATCACCGCCATCTGTGGATGTGAGTGCGAGAAGAAACCAGTAAGAATTCGCAACTAAACTCTTGCCAGCATATATGACGTTGCAGGAGCTCAATTCCCGATTGTGCCATCAGCATGGTCATCTAGTTTGTGGGCAATGCGTGTGCGATTCCACACGCGGCGGCGACAAATGTCAGTGTCCTTTGGCTCTTCATGGAGTTTCCAGTGCAATTGAGCTCGAAAACAAGTGCAAAGAGTTAGTTATCTCAACCATTTCGATCTCTTAATATCACTATTGCAGAAATGGTTCCGGCGACGTGTGCAGTGGTGCCGGTAAATGTGAATGTGGAAAGTGTGCGTGCGCCAAGCCTACCGTATTCAAAAACCACCAAATTAAAATATACTACCAATTTTCAGATAAGCGGAAAATTCTGCCAGTGTGACAACGACTCGTGTCCAAAATCAAACGGCCAACTTTGTTCCGGAAACGGTGTCTGTGATTGCGGCATGTGCAAGTAAGTGATCGCTTGTGAAAGAAATACGACAACTTCATTCAGATGTGAGCATGGCTGGGAACGAGACGACTGCAGCTGCTCAACATCCAATAATAACTGCATAGAAAATGGGGTATGAAAATCCATTCCAAATTTCTCAGTAAAAATTCCTCATTGAAATACAGGAGCTCTGCTCAAATAACGGAAAATGTGAGTGTAATCGATGCGTGTGCAACCCAGGGAAAACAGGCGCTTTCTGTGCAGCTGACGATGAACTCGCGCAACCATCAACTGAGCAGCCCGTTGAAGATGTCGAAAGTGCCCCAGAAGCCGCACAAAATGATATTGAAGAAGAAGGAGACGAGCAGGAGGAAGCGCCCGCGAAGCCCGACGAAGAACTCGAGAAGGAATTAGACGATAGCGACTCACAGGCTTGCAGCTCATCAATTCTCGCTGTTATAATGGGTGTTCTCATTTTCTCATTGTTTTATAGATAAATTGCCCATTTAATATTATTATTATTATTACTATCTGTATTCTGTTCCAATTCTCAAACTTCCCAGTGAAACGTTTGAATCTTTTTAATTATTCTCCTGATTGCTTTAAAATCATTATTGTCTGTTTCATTTCAAATTGCTCCAATTATTGTGCCTTGGTTAGTAATATAATTCTAGATTGAGCTAGATTTATATATTATTTGTCATTATTTTATTTGATATTAAATAATTTTCATAATAAAAACTTGAAAAATGTTAATAAAAAGCTTTGGCAAGTGTTATTAAAGAAGGACATAATTAATTAATTACAAGGAGGATAAACAATAACAATGGAAAAATGAGCAACCTGATTTGATAAGCATTATCGATTATGTTAATAATCAATATGATCGATTTATAATACAAATGAGTGCATTAACAATTAATTAAAAATAAACAATTCTCAATTATACGGCACGACCCTTTTTTGTTTAAAATCAAGATTCGACACGAAAAACCATCTATGTACAGTAGAATTCGTCACTGGCAATTCTTGCTCGCGATGAATCGTAGCTCTGTTGAATTCGCTTGGCGCGCATTTGATCGGCCACCCACATGGTGCACTCGAATGATACACGACACACATAAATAGAGGCGGCGAGCAAGAAGAGCACAATCACTAATGAGATCAGGCACACTTGGAACATGGCTGCAATGAAATTTAATTCAATCCCCGTTTCTATTTACCCAATTAGCTAATTACCATCAACAATGTCAATATTGTAGTGCTTTGGAAGGAAATTTTCCATGTATTTCGACAATTCCTCAACGAGTGGTCGAATGTATTGCCGCTTGTTGAACATTGCATAGAAGAAGGCGCCAATGATGCATATTAACGTGAACACTTCCATTGTCTGCATAAATCATTAAATGAGCTTTTGAATTCAATTTCGAGCTACCCGACAAACGACGAACGGAATACAAAGAAATGGATGTCTCTTGGCGATGCCGATCTGCATCATTAATCCCGTGAGTATTAAGAAAACCAGGCCTACTGATACATAAGAAATCAGCTGTAAATTAGATTGGATTAAGATTTTTATTTTGAGAAAAGGCTTACCTTATTCCGAACATTGTGGAAATAAAGGTATCCGCAGCAGGATAAAGCGATGATGTAGAATGCGAGATAGAGGAATACCACAAACTGTGCCCATGAGACTTTCTAAACGAAGTATTCTTAGGCTTAAAAAATGTATTTATATATATATATATATCCCTAAAATTATACATATCATTAATTCATTTGAAAATAACTGTTATGCGAAGTCGATGCGAATCGGTTAAGTTTTATGTTCGAAAAGTTAACTTTTTGAAGAATATTCATACCAACTGCAAAAGATTCATCTGAGACGTTACTATGAAATTAAAACGGTAATATTTTATATGCTTTAAATAGTTTCTAATATACACTTAATATTAAACAACTAATTTTATCGAAATATTCTAGAATTGGCTGTCAAAATTTTACAAATCACAGATTTCTTCTAGATTTGTATTCAAATAAATATTTTTTTTTTCAAATTTAAATGCATAAATAAAGTTTCAATTGAAATTTTAACAAAATCTGCGCAGAGATAAATATATACTATTAAGAATGTTAAGATAGTTTTTATCCAATAATATAAATTAACCAAATTAATTGTTAATGCATTTTTAAAACGCAAATTTTGTAAAGCCGAAGAAGTAATTTTTAAAAAAGATATTTGATGTTTTTATGAAATTCTAAAAGAAATAAATTCCACAATAGGAAATAATTTGAGAGAGAACGCCAAATGGAAATAATGATGTTCCGATATTTTGGTGTTTTTTAAACCATTTTTACGTGTACTTTAAAAAAAATATTTCACTTCAGTCGTTTTCTTAAACTATTGGAAAAGATTAATATCTTAACAAAATTTTAGATTTTGAAGGATGAAATATGATTGTTTAAATTTTTTGAAACAGAATTTTTAAAATTTATTATATTCTCAAACTGCTAAAATCATAAACTTACATTTCTAATTTACTAATCTTAATGAAAACTTATTATGAATTATTTCTAATAAATGTGACTTTTTTTTACAAATCTAACACTATCTCGTCTGAAATTAGCTATTCAGTATACATTTACATACCAAAATTAGCAAAAACAGGACCTCAGAAAGGTAACTTAAATGTGGAATTTCGTAAAAATTTAAAGTTCTGATGATAATTTAAGGAAAGCCTGTAAAACTGACATAAAAATTATTTTTTAAATTTCACGCAGAAAGTAATAAAACGCTTTTAAATATTGCAAAATCGTCAATTTTTTCCCCATTTTCTTGTAAATAATTTGTTATAATTATTTTATGGTTATTAATTTCATTTGGCGTGCATTTACAGATTTTATTATAAAAAATAAAATAAATGGCTAGAAAAAGGCATTTGTCATGAAACAATTTATTCAAAGTATCCCCCAATATTATATATATATATATATAAACAAATCCTTACCTCATTTCTATTCTTTCTCAAATGGCTTTTATTAACAACCGGCTCCATTCGAGTCGGGCCGGCATTTAGTGCACGACTCGCTTGGTTCTCATGTTTCGGGTCAAACCCGCCATAAAAATCGTCTTGCTGAAATTAGAAAACCCATCAATCATAAAACTTGTTTTACAAATGACAACAACCAGAGCCACTCAACAACAATAAAAAATAATAACCAACCGACCTGTGCATATGTTGAATATGTGTAATAATCTGCAGTTAATATTGGAGCCGATGGCCTTGTCATAATATCTAAAATATATATATATATATATATATAGAAATAAAATCAAATTAAATAAATCAGCTTAATAACAGAGCCAACAATCTAAAGGTAAAGGTGATAGGAAGAATGAAACAATATTTGCTCAATGTCCACTTGGCACCCTTCAGTGCGTAATCCGATAAGGGCTTGGGGGCGGGGACGAGCGGACCATGTTCGCCCAAATTGATACCAGGGGCAATTGAAATGGTGTGAATGGGTTAACTATCATATAAACGATGAGGCGAACAAAGTGATTAATGGGTAATATCAACCAACACAACTGTGGGTTTATAGGTTCGAGCATTGATTTTATTGATATGATATAACAGATATAGATGCGTTTTAATGCGGTTTTTTTTAGACTTAACAACATACACACAAAAAACTTTATAATATGCATTGCAATTTGCTAGAAGAAATCAATGCTCAAAATGAGCACATAAATCCTGCTTGGAATTATATGAGCATGTTCATTTTAATGCCACGGAGCTGGGAAAAAGGATTGAAACTAGCAAATATACATTGTTTAAAAAATGGGAGGAAGACAAGTACGCCAAATTGATGAGATGAATCATATTTTTGAATAAGAGCCGAAATAAAACGAGTCGGTCAAGATGCAACACAAAAAATTGGAGCATTTCGCCCCCATTGGGATATGTTTACAAATTTGTAGTAATAAACAATTTTATTTATTGGTAACATGGCGAATTTCGAGAAAAAAATGTCAAGGTGAAATGGAAACATTAAGTTCATCTGCGCAGTCGATAAAGGCTATCGATGTAAATAATCTTTAATAAGAATCGTGTAAAAAAATAGAAACGACTACCAAAATCGATGTAATTGCGGCAGGAAAATGGGGCTCGTTGCCTGCAGGGGTCATAAATTGGTCAGCCGTCTCAACAACAATAAGAATTATTATTATAATAACAGCAAGAAGAAGAAGAAGAAGGGGGAACAATAACAGCAGAATTCACACACAAATCTATTCATCCACCGGATACACATAAAACGCCTTCCGAATGCATTGCTTCCTTCAAATAAACAACAAAAAAATCCAGCAAGAAACGCCTCATAATTGATATCAAATGACCAAGTGGTTTAAGAGCGTTTGCGAATATGATACTGTTTGTGACTAGTGAGCGTACGTGCTGCTGTGATGTGTTTGTGTGTGTGTGTGGACAATTCATTATTCCGAGCATTCGCTGGGCTCAACCATGCATACTAGAGTGATGCGGCAGAGTGTGAGTGCACAATCAATTGGAAATGACGCAGCAGAAACCGTTCGTGTCGGCCCTGGCCGATGACCAACCACCTCGACAAAATGTTTAATGTCTAGTTAATGGATGGTATTGTTATTAGGTATTTATTGATTCTGTCGGCATGCCAATCGGATTTGATTATTTTCGGCGAATTAATTGGATTTGTTAATTCCACGTGTCTTGGGATTATAACGCATTCATTTATTTGCTCTTTGTATTAATTATCGATACAAAAGGGAATTCATTAATATTATTCGACTTATTTTAAACTATAGTTTTTCTTTAGGAAATGGGAAAATTTTAATTTTTAGACCACCCAGTTAAATAATACAGCGGATTTTTTATTGATTGTACTAGCTTCCAATAAATGGTTTTATTAGGTAACAAATTTAATCGATTTATTCACGTAGAGAGCTGCAATTTGATCAAATCGAAATTTAATTTAGCATGTGTGCATCAAAACGAGATCAACAATCGAACAGAAAATTTTATTATATAACCTTTTCATAATCATGTTGAGCTTTATTTCTAATTTAATAAAAATATTTATTTTCATTTTTTTAGCTGAAAAGAAAATCTTGAAGCGTGATGTTCATTAATACACCGTGAACGTCAATTGAATTTGTAATTACATGAGCTCCGAAAAGATCAAATTTTAAATTTAAGTTAGATTTTTAGGTAGTTTAAGGGATATCTGGAAGTTTAGTTAGGTAGTTTAAGAGATAAGAGATATAATAAGTTGTTATAATTTATAATACGCAATTGAATATAATAAAATCACTATTTTGTTTGTCGTCGTGTTTTTTTACAATGTAACCGTAGATTTATAATGAAAATATTTTCCTAAAATAATAGCCTCCGATGGACGGCCTCACGGCCACAAACGACTTTTTCGTCTAATCCTCTTCAATGTGTGCTGCACATTATTTGAGACAACACACATTGGTGAGATAGAAAAGAGTGGCCATACAAAGGAAAATCTCATTTTGTTCTAATTGTTTTCCTCTTCCATTAGGCACCGATCTCTGAAAAGGAAAATAAGAGACTAAAAAATAGAGGATTAAGACTTGGTTTTAAATAATGGAATACAACTGTTGATAGTTTTAATCATTAGGTAGATATTGTACTTTTCAGAGATCGGTGCCTAATGGAAGAACAGAAAATAAGAATAAAATGATAGTCTCGCTTGGACGGCCACATGGGCACAAAGGACTTTTCCATCTATTCCTTTTGAATGTGTGTTATCAATTTTTTTTAAACAACACAGATTGATGGGTTACAAAATAGTGACCGTCCAAAGGAGAACCTCATTTTGTTCTAATTTTTTCCTCTACCATTAGGCACCGATCTCTGAAATATATTCTATTATACTATTTTTATTCAATAAAATGATTACTTTTAGGACATCGCTTCGTTATTGTAAACAAGTGACTTTTGTTACGTAATTATAAGAAAATTTCTCGGAAAAAATCATCATCGGAAATCATCAAACCATAAATTACCTTGTGTTAATAACATGTCTTGTTAATGTCCAGATGTGTTTTAAAGGTAGGCTGTCACGTTAATTGAGTTAGCTCATCTTGAAATATATTAGATTAACATAGCTGTATTAGGGAAAATATTCTGAGCGATTGTTTTAATGGAATTTATGCTCTGTTAGTCAACGTTTCATTCTTAAACGAATGAGATGAGAATAAAATTTTTTATTTATTGAAATTTGTGATTATTCAATTACAAATGACAACGTTTTACAATTTTTTTTTCAAGAACATCAAACCCATAGCACGGATATCTACACTAGCTGACAAAAGTTTTGTCACAAATGTTTTTTCGGGTTTAACTTTTTGTGACTTGACCAAATTGGCTGATTTTTTGACATTTTATGTTAATCAGTGTTTAAAATGTTATAGTAGCAAAATTTGGTTTAAATTACCACGCATTCCGTTTTCCCTTATATTGATAACAGCTTGCCGGGTGGCAATTGGAGTTTCTTTACGTGGAGTCATCTCTAAAATGTTGCCAATTACTGCTATTTTCAATAAATTATGAAATAAATATAATTTAACTTTAAAAATTATTAAAAAAGGCAGTGCAAGAAAAGTGCGTAATATCTTTGAGCTACGCGTTTTACGATAAACGCTTGTCACTGTAAAACGGATCATCGTAATCACAAGCGGGAATTTATAAAATAATCTACAACCATATGAATCTATCATATCAAAAAATCAGCCAATTTGGTCAAGTCACAAAAAAGTTAAACGCGAAAAAACATTTGTGACAAAACTTTTGTCAACTAGTATATATATATATATAAGAAAAATAAATTATACTGTTAAATTTACTTCCACATTTTTCTTGACATTATTATTATTCAACGTAATCTGTTCTCTAAAACTCTTTTAAATAATTTCGAATATTAATTATTCGTGGGGCACAAGAAATAATTTGAATAAGGAAAATTTCGATGTCAAAATCAAGCAAATAAAACTTAATTAGCAAAAGAAAGTCTTCAAGAAAAGGACGAAGGAAATGTTTCTTTCTAATAACAGAAAATGTTATTTGGGAAATACTGAAAACCGAATTACATATAACAGCTATAAAGGGATTTCATATGGAATTTCAGTTATATGATGGTCATTCTACGTCGAAACGATATATTATAATTTAAAGCATCGGTCTTAAAAATAACAAAATATTTCAAAATAAAATCTATAAATAACAAATGAAATAATCAAAAACTTCATCACACCTCGTCGCAGTAGAAACCTTTAGTCCCTATATGAAAGTACACAGAGCATTGACTATTTTAAATTCAGTATTACAGAATACTTGAACAAAATAAATGAATGTGAAAATAGACAAACTAGCTTCATATTTATGACACGATGAAGATGCCGATGATGAAGAAGAAAGATGATTATTCAACATTAATCATTGGTAAATTCCAATACAAGTTCATATGGAATGAATAGAAAATTCAAAATGTCCTTCAAACACATTTTTTGCATCATATGAAATTAAATTATGATTATAAAACCATCCATAAATTAAATGGGGGGAACATCACAGTTTTATTAGATTATTAAAACACACACATACATACAATGACTCATTCGTTCCAAAAGCTGCGCGATTTGATTTCTTCGAACTCGAACAACCAGAAACAAATGTTTACAAAATAAAATAGAAGCTTTATAATAATAAATATGTCATTGGAATAATACGAGGATAGCCCCAAAATCTCCTCCCAAACGAGTCGTACATCCAACAGGAGCATCACAAAATTATATAGTGAATGAATACACGACTAGCGATATTCCATTAAACGAAATAAATAAATAAAGGATGAGATGTGTGAGCCTACATGAGGTGTAGTTTGTTATAGTAGACATTGGCTCATGACGGACAGCGCTCACCCCTCCGTTGTCCATTCATCCCTTATTCGGTCATCAATTAGGCACCTCCCCTACGAACAGATGGCTTTGACTCACATGTAGAGTTAGATTTAAAAGATATTCAATGAAAAGAACAAAGCTAATTGAATTCAATCTAAACGATTGCTGTCAAATGCTTTTAGAGGAATCGAAACAAAAACTCGGGCATTTATTACCAATTCTAAATAATTGCACAATTGGTATTTGAAAAATAATGCAATTTAACTTTGAACAACGACATTGATGCGAGTCTTGGCCAATTCGTAAATACTACCATCCTCCGTGTAGCGGATCTGCAATTAGTCGAGTATTGTTTTTGCATTTTCAAGTGCTCGCAACTTTTCTCATTTCATCGTCTGATGAATAGCTGCCAGAGTCTGCTAATTGCACATTATTAATAACAAGGGTACCATTTGGAAACACGTGCGATCGCTTGTCATTGTCCTTCACTTTCTTTCCATTCTTAAATTCGTTACAATTAATTATACCTATTAAATCATGGGAATTTTGCAAACCGAGTCCATCCAGATGTTACAAGTGTCGTATGGCTCTTCGTCCGTCTTGCACGCACTAAAAACCGTAATGGGTTCATTCAATCATTTTATGAACAAAGGGTTTTACCGAATATGTTCGTCTTGACCGTCAATGTGCCGCGACCACATTTTCAAATCCTTTCCCAAGTCAAGGATGAGTTGTTCTCCAACCTTGCAAAATTATCCATTTTTATTAAAACTAATGAATTTTTTGGGCAACTTTTCTTTTAAAGAAATTTCGCTTTAATAATATTCGGCGTAACAGCAGCACGCCAACTGGTATGGTAATAAAATGAGCTCAGTAACCGTGCTTAAATCTATCTTTTCAGAAAGGTATTAAGATTTTTAGATAGTTTAAGACAAACATAAGCAAATTGTAGTAAAACAGTTTTTGTTAAAAAGACGCAAAAATTTTTAGACACTCTGAAAAATCCGAAAATTGTTATTTCCGGTTGGCGTGCAGCAGGATTGTAAATTCTCACAAAGATTTTTCTTAAAATTGTGTACAGAATTTTCTGAATCTGTTTTCAATGTTTAAATTAAAGAGAAAATAGCTGTAAAACGGCATAACGAAGAATGTTGGGTCTCACTTGAGATAAAGAGAAAGAGGTGTCGATTTAATTTTCGATTCTTTATTATTTCGCTCTTCTTGTCAAGTCATTGGCTCATTTTTTCTCTTTAATTTAGACCTTGAAAATAATTAATACAGTTTTTAACTAAAAGGATCAATATGTGTATTAAATAAGAATTAAATATTACTCTAAACAGAATGAATAAATGATCGAGAATTTTTCAAAAAAATGAGCTAATATTTTTTCTCTTACAAGAGAAGTGTTTTCACTCGAACTCTTAGGATTTTTTAATACTTTGCTGGAATCATATGCCAAGGAAATAAATGACGGTAGATCGGATTTTCTTTCGTCATTTTCATGACCTTAAACGGTTTTTATTTTCTTAAAAAAGTTGGCATACTATTTTTCAGTATAAGGAATCTACCAACCAATTTATAACATCTCTGAGAGTTTGAGTGAAAATTTTCCCTTGTTTGTTTCAATTTAAATATCGCATTTCTCACGATTATAAGATATTTCTTATAAAATAACAACGTCGATTAAATTCTAAACCAAATATTGAGTTTCAGGATCATATAGATAAGTTCTACTGTGGCCGATTGCAAGATATTCTATTTAAGATTTTATTAGGGTTCATTCCCTATTAAATTTACCTTATACTTTATCAGGGAATGTTTTCCCTAATATATTTTTAATGGGAAAAGCATTCCCCATCGTTCTTGCAACGTTTCTTGCTTTTTCTTGCAAAATTTGCTTGGATCATAATTCACATAAACTCTATTTTAAAATAATTATTCTCTGTTTTTTATACGTTTCTCGAAATTTTTTTCCAATTTTTGATTTCTCTTAAAATTTTAAAATGAATACAGAAGGTTAATATAAAACTATAGCAACGTCTTCCAAAGTTGAAAGAATAATTATTTTTAATAAAAAAGAGTAAATTAAAAATATTTTAATCTAGGTAAATGTTTGCCTTCGCTATCTATCTATTCCACATTTATTAATTTCGCACCAACATAAATGCTCAAAACTTGTTACAGTAGCGGTATGATAGTATCAGCGTATTTTTCATGTTGACTGTTGCAGAAATTCTCCATACAAAGTTTAAAATAATTCTGAGACGATGAGTAAAAACGCTTCCCGTGTTAAAAAGTTCGCAAATTACCCGCCGATTTTATACATTTACAAGTTAAAAACTCATCTTCCATAATAGAGCGCGCTTTCCGTCCATAATAGAGCGCGCTTTCTGTTATGAAATACTATATTCTTATTAAATATGCAGTTAGATGGAATAAGAGACGATATAAGCTCAGCTAACTGTTTCAGTCAATTAAACTCCTTCTAACTTCTTAAAATGTATTTCATGTTGACCCACATGAAAAAAATAAAAAAAAAACAAAAAAAAACATGTCCAACTATAAATTATTACAAGGAAGATTTCCATGATTTTCGTGTACAGATTAACAGTATTTTTCAAAGCTTAGTAATTTAAAAGAAAGCGATTTACACAATAGAGCGCGTTATCTGCTTTAAAATGGTGTTTCTTGACCTTTTTTTCGAAAATCGGGAATTTTTGTAGAAAATCTTGATTTCTATTACAGTTTGGAAAGGATTATCAGATGAACACCTAAGATTTTTTTTATGTATCCTATATATATATATATACCCCAATTGAATATTTAAAAGAAAATTTTGGGAGAATCTAGGAAATCGACCTGAATATCAGTCAAGATTTTCTACGTGAAAATGAGTCTTACAACAAATGTGTATAATTTTTCAAGTGGGATGTGTTTATAAGCAAAATATATCTACCTGAATCGAAGATTTCTTTTTTATATCCAACTTTTCAAACTGGTGAACACACAAATAAACAAATTCTGTGACTAGCATATTAATGCAAAAATATATACAGCTTCTTAAATTTATCAAAAACTCCTTATGATTCTAACCTTGATGGGATATACCATAACCGCCGAGTTGACCAATCGATATCCAATGGTTAATATTAACGCACAGAATAGAAACTGCATTCTTGTTCGTCTTCTTCTGAATGAACAATAAATGATAGTAACAACAAAAAGATGATTAAAGGGTTTTACACCCAATTCCTTAGCACAAAGGACTTTTTCTGACACCTCGTTTATAATAATGCAAAAAAGTTCAAGGAAAGGTTTTTACATTTGGAAAAAAATGAGGTGCTGTTCGAAGAAATTATCTAGTTGAAATTTGACACAATTTAGCCGTCGTAAAAGTTCTTTTATACCAATATAATTGTTTATGAGGAATGAATCATTATTATAAATGATTTTCAATAAAAATCTATAAACAATTGAATAAATATCTATAAAAAATATATACATTAAAGATTATTTTCACTGATATCTATTAATGTGAAACAATATTGAATGGAAAAATAACAAAGATTTTCATCTTAACCGTCCAAGTTTGGGTAAAAATTAAACAAACATAACATGCCCAACTCGCTCTATAAAAATATTGGCATTTTCGAGATTACAGAAAACACAAAAGTTATTTTATTTTAAAGACAATCAAGTAATCATTCATTGACAATATAAATGAGAATACTAAATTATGGTTTTTCATCTTTGCTGCCGGCTGAAGTAGCCACGAAAGACTTGTATTAACTGAATTGATGAGGGTTTTCTGCGCGTATTGTGTTTTTTTTGTGTATGTACAATTTTGTCTTTCTTCAATCGGAAGGACATATAAAAACGTGTAACCTTTATTCTAAATTGTGGCAACGGAAAAATAGAATAGCTTCATTTAAAATTTGTTTCTAGCTTTCATTGGTGAACGAAAAAAATATTGATAAACATCCAACGGAGAAGCTAAAGGTGAATATCAAATAAGATGCTCTAAAATGCCATTTCCATGAGATTTAATCTAATTAGGAAAAAATACAAAGAGAAAAGAGCAAAATTAAGGTTTCTATAGTTGGTTACAAATTGTACGCAGGCGTTAAAACATCCGTGGTGATGTGATTTCAATTGATCTCGTTATTCTTATTTTTTCTTTACAAAATTACGCGTGACAAAATATTATTTCTTTAAATTGTAGACACATGTCAGCTGGTATGATAATAAAACGAGCTCAAAACCCGTGGGCCCATCTAATTTTTTGTAAATACAGAGTCGATGCCAAACACAATAACCACCGCACTTCAGTTCAAGATTGGTCCCAAAAATTTTTTGGAAGATTGCCAAAAAACGCATGCCCATTTTACAAAACAAATGTGCCTTGACTTTTTAATTTTTTCAGGCAATATTTTATTTAATATTATTGATATTAAGTCACGGAAACACTGCAACAGAGGTTAGTCATACATTAATAAGTTTATTGATATTCATATGAAATTAACCAATTATTAGCCATTTCTGCCATTGTAGACGCTTTTGATACTTTCCAGATGTTATTAAAAATAGTTCCCAAGGGTTTTGTGTGATATAACATTGTTTTTCTGAAATCTGATACACAATTATATGTAATGTTTGTCAATCACCCTTATCAGACCTACTGAAAATGAATTAAAACGCTTCTAAGGGCAGATCAGCAAAAAATTACATGTTTTAATATTTTTAATATCTGTTAGACAACTTGATATGTCATATACATCATTAGAAAGCCCATTTCATGCTGATTCTAAAGATATATAAATCATTTAATTATATTGAAAATGAAATATGGAATTTTGATAATTTGTAAAATCACGAAAATCAATGTTGCTCGTTTCAGGAAATGTCAGTCGGAAACGTCCGTGAGGGGTGCGTAGGTCATCTTCAATGCATATAAGGTTGGTATAAAGACACCGCAATGACTTTTTTAAATATTGTTTTTTTTTTCATTAAATTTTTGTGATTATAATTATTTTCCACATTTATTCCACGATTGCAACAACATCTAAAAAATATTCTTCAATTTATTTAGCAAAATCGATGTAGAACGAGCATAAACAAGAAAATGTGGAAAATAATAATCAGAAAAACTAAATGAAAAATCATATTTCAAAAAGTTTTGGAATATACAATATTTAAATTGTTATATTTTTAAGAAATACATTTCTCAATTTACGTGAACCTTTAGATGTAAAAACTCTAATACACTCTTAAAATTTGGAAATTAACCATTTTCACTTGGCGTGGATCCGAGAAGTACTACAAGAATGGAGAGAGACAGAGAAATAATTACAACTTCTTTCCAAACGAAATTTATCCACGTAAGCTTGAAAAATACAGTAGGAATGACTATTTTTTAAACACCGGAAGTCATCAATAAACTTTGTTTAAAATTTTTTTAATCTTTGGTATGGAGAAACTAGGATGAGTTAGGATAATTTACATTTACACGTTGGAATGAAAACATAAGACACGCCAGTCGAAAAATAAATAATTTTAATGGTTGAAGATTGTTTGTTAATTTTACCATAAAGTGTTTGTGAAAATTTTATGAAACTAAAATCGATTATTCGTGAACTATTGTCTTATCATAATTTTAAGAGAGATCGTTCATATTTTGATCATATTGTTTTTCTGTTTCTCATTATTAACGTTGCCTCTACTCTATGAAGTTGGATCCATCTTCTATACTTCAGTACTATATTAAATAATCTTAACGGAGCCCTAGAAGCTTGACGGCCAATTAAACGATAAATTACAAGATAGATGTCTCCTGAGTGTTTTTACCGAGGAAATCAAATCAATTTGTTCTTTCCCGTTGCAGGTAAAACTAGGAAATCTACATAATAACACCGACCAATCTTTTAAACATTCTAAAATAAAAGAATTGAAAAAAGTTTTTAATTATTATAAAAACAATAATATTTTATTCATAGTAACGACGATCCTTTTTAGTTACTTCGGCTCAACATTTACATGAATGACATTATCTTGCGGAATAGCTCCACTCTGAAATTTTTACGATTTATATGGCCTCTTGCACGAAACCAACATTGACGAAGTAACCAAACGGGCGGTAAAATCCAGAATCACTAAGCTGGATATTATGAATTAATAGAGTTCCGTTTTCCCAGGCCATTGTGCGATTGTCATCGTTTACATTCTTCCCATTCTAATAAATAAACATTTAAGTTCTTACATATATAATTGTTATTAAAACTTACATCTTCTTTCCAAATAGAGCATTCTTTAAACATTTCATCGGCCGACTTGCAGGTCCTTAATTTGCAATTAACATTTTTCCACATTTAAAGCAGGGATGCGATTATTATTATTATAACACGATACGTGTTAAGGTGGTCGAAAAAGGAAATGTATTATTTTCCATCCATTACGTAATTGATAACATATCGGATCCCTGCTGGGTTTAGAATTAAAAAAAAACCTAATAGTTTGCTTTGAGTTTTTAATTTCTCTTTTCCATATATAAGCAGGTTCTTTCTTCCAAAATTGTAACTTGATCAATTCTCCTTCCTTTAAATTTTTTTATTATTTAGGAATTGGCTCGAGATTAATTTTTGGTCATCATTCATATACATCATGGTTGTTTAGATACCATTCATTTAATTTGAAGTTTAACAAAAACTTTTTTTTTCAAAAATAGTGAATATTTTTGTAATTTAATATTTTGAAAACTATTGTTGGAATGATTCTTTTCGCTCATATCTCTTTAACAAGCTCAGAACTCTAGAACTCTAGATAGGTTCAATTTCTTTGAAAGCTAATAATTCTGATGCAAATAATAAGATGAGTCCTGTTGGAAATCTTATATAAAATCAGTTCTGAAGTCAATTACAAATCTAGAAAAACAAGGATTATTACACCAAGTGCATTTTTAAGGAATTTTAAGTAGTCACACAAAAAATAACCCGGATGAAACTTGATGCGAAAATTCAAACATTTACAATATATCGGTTAAAAAAATGAAAAATGCTACTTTTTACAGAAATCCAACTGCAAAACAAAAAGCCCAAATTTAATATTTTGCGAAGAGTTTATTATTTTTTAAAGTTTAATGAAAATCTGACAAAGGGGTCATTTTTTGCGTACACGTGAAAGAAACGTAAAAATAATAAAAACATTATTCCCATAATATGTGTTACGGTATTTAGAATGGTTATTGAATTGTGAATAAATAAAATGTAAGTTAAACAGTAAATTCAGTTCAACTTATTGTCACGTTTACCAAGAAAATCAAAAAATATGCTCTAAAAAAACGTAGGGGTTATGCTTAGCAAAAAGTTAAATATTCGCTCTATAAAAGGTTCAAACAATAATGTGTTTTTTTTCACGCATAATGATACCTATAAACTGTAACAATTGGAAAACCATCACGTATAATTTATCAGGGTGGTCATAAATATATGCGCTTTAAATTTATCAAGATTGCGTACTCGAGTACCCAAGTACTTAAATAGGTTACTTTAAACAATGTAAAAAATTGTTTTTAGCAGAAAAATAAAGCTCCAACCTTAGCTCTAACACGTAAAATAGCTGCCAAACTATCATGCAAGCAGCCGGCAATCAGTAAAAACAACAAAATATTATTCATCGTTTATTGAAATGAGATATAATATATTTTGTCGTGTTGAATGGCCCTTTATATACCATAAAAATCCCATGAAATCGTAATCAAATTATCAATCGCTCCCAGCACCGATATTTTCAATATCATAAACAATTCTCACATGGTGTCCTCCTGGAAAACGAAACGTTTAATGAATAAACAAGGCAATGTGCAAGAATTGAAATCAATGAAGCATTGAAAGACAATAAAATAAATTTTTAGAAGTTGAAATATTGAAAAAGGCCATAAAACTGTTTTTTGTGCAATTACCTGCCTTGTAGCGAACCATTGATTGACTGATGAAACACTATCGATAACGACTATGCCAGCATTTGTAGTAGGTATTCTTCGAGTTTTAATTGTGTAAACTGATAATTGCTCCGATCACACTTTTCGATTAATATTCAAATGTTGCAAAAATATACATTATTTAGATGACAATATGCGGTAAGACAAGGTCACGTCTATTCTGGCTTCAACTATTTTTCGGTAGCTTCACTTTTATTTCATTATATATAATATATTCATTTTAGTTATCTTATACTTGGATGCAATATGCGCTGTTGGGAAGCCAAACAAAGGTATTTATCAGGTTTTCAACAATATTTGATCCAGAATTTTTACGAGAAAATTTATTTTAAGGTTGTTAATCCTCTTACAAAAGTACCTTGTATCATATTCCATTCCGATATTAAATTATATCTAACATACATTACAACAAACGGCGAGGTTTTATTTGTATACAATTAAATCCACGTGAATTTTATTGTTAGAAAGATGTTACGGTCCACGTGCCGGTCACGTCAACAGTCGATGAAAATGTTTCCTCCTGCGATACTGTCATAACAACATCAAATTTTTCAATAAAATCGCAGTTATTAAGGATAAATCTTGACAATGTTGCTAAGTACTCATTATATTGGTTGAATTAATCATTTTTTAATTTCAGATGGATGGATGGTCGGTTGATTTTGCATTCACTAGGGATGACCGATTTAAAACTGAAAAAGGTCGCGAATATGCTTTATATTTTGTTAACATAACTGCCAATTTCGAATCGCAACCTAAATTATTCCCAAACGCTAAAGGTTCGTGAATGTTGGTTATGTAAAATATAAATATATGCTTCAGAGAAGAGCCATAATTACTATATTCATGTTGATCCTGATAACATACCCCCCATAACCGGCTCAATTTTCGCACAAGCTGGTCATTCTTACTTCTGTCCGAGTTCACAAAAATATGCTATTACTAAGGACTTAAAAGATGGTCCATTTGCTTTGTAAAACATCATTATCAATATAAATATTAATTTAATCATTTTAGCATATCACTAGAATTGACTAGGCTACAAGCTTATAAAGTTAACAAGGGACCGATGGGTGAAAGTGAGTGATTATTTAAAAAAAAATGAAAATAATATTCGTAAATATTTAGAAGAAACATGTCCAACAGATCAGAACGTTACAGATTACATTCCAATAATTGTTGGCTCGTGTCTTGCTGCATTAATCATTATTACTTTGATTGTCTACTTAGTGAGTTTTTCTCTTCTTCTCTGATAAATTGAGTTGGTAGCCAAATCAAACTAGATTCAATTCCTTGCTGATAAACAAACGATGTTTTAATTATAATTAAAAAAAACTCTTTAAGATCTATCGGAGTTGTTTACCACAAGATGTTATCAATCTTGTCAATCCTGATTCCCACTTCGCCTACGATAACAAATTGCAAATTGATGATGAGCTTGGCAATGCAAAATAATGCCTTATTTCTTGAACAATAATAATAATAATAATAATTGTATTAATTATATATATATATATAATGTATTTGTATTTTAATAAAAAACATTTTCATGGATTGTAGATCTTAAAATTAAAATTTAGGCTTATAACTATGTTCTTTGAGCTTTATAGAAAATTAATAATTAGATAAAAAACCAGTTAATAAAAAAAATAGTTAATAACGCACGTCCAATAGAGATTAGAAATTATTTCTGATTCCTGTTGTTTGTATGAAACTGGCATGGAGGATTTTGCATGTCTGAGGAGAGTATATTCTCGTATTTTAACGTAGTTTATATAGACTGCATCAAAATTTTTGAACTGATGCTCTATTATCAAAATATTTAGATACATGTTAAAAGATAATATCTTATACACTGGTGAATCCGAACTAAAACCGCGAACTAAACACGCTTCGTTCACGAGAGAAATCTTAGAAACATCGATTTTAAGTATTCAGAAGCAAGCTAAGAGACAAGAAATATGTTTATTGTATACAAAATAGTTGAAACATTTAAGCATACCGTAAATGTTTCTTAAAAATTCCAAAATTGATTTAAAAATCCTATTTTTTCAATTTCAATTTATTTTATTGTCCTTGGCTCCAATGTGCTTGAAAAAGTTTTGTGTTTTGTTTTATATCATTAGACTTTAATTTAGCTCTATATTTTTTCAATTGTCGCAAGGAAACCTGGACTGCCAGAATTTGAATAATTCTCATTAAAAGCTTTCGTCGTCCGTCACCGAAGCGCGTTTTGTTCTCAACCGACGCATACGGAGTGAAGCGATATTATTGTTAATGTTATAATAGCAACCATAACCAACCAATGATGTTATAAATAAACTAAATTAAGCCTTCTCTACTTACGAAACAAATTGGTCATTCCGTTAATTCCATTACTGTAAAAAGAGCAACAGCACTTAATTGATTATGAGATAATACACATACGACAGGGACTTTGGTGGTATTTTCGCTCCATTGCAATAAATGAATGATTTTTATTCGTTATTTTTATTTTTATTATTATTTATTTTATTTCCATTTTTTACTATTCATGATACAAGCACTGCAGATATCGTTACTAATAAAAAAGGAGAAATAATATTATATAATTATTGTAGTTAAATTTTTTGGTGAGCTTCACAGGAAGCCTTAAAAGTTAAGTAAAGCCAAATTTACAACTGTTCGGGTATTATTAATTATTTTAAGTAAAACTTCTTCTTTCGTCCAATAGTTTTAATAAATTAATATGGTTTATAATTGTTTTATATCACTGTTATATTTTGGTGATATTGTTTATATAATCTAGGTTAACATGAAATCGATATCGATCACTTTCCACATTTTTATTTATAAATTAAATATTGTTCAGGTTTTAACGCTTTTATAATGATGGCTGAGGATGAAAAGTCGTCATCAAATATTTTCAATGGTGGGGAGGTTTGTTATCTATTTTGGATAAATGTGAAATATATGGTTTATAGCCGTCATTGTTGATGGATGATGGCGATGAAATCAATTTGAATACAGAGACTCCACCATCGAAACTTCGTTTGAGCTCAGATGTGCCTGAAGGTGAAGGTCAGAAATTTAACAGCATTGAAGACCATCAACAGTAAGTTTTTTTAAAATTATTCATCAAATTAATGACTATATTTAAGATATGATGATGATAAGTCGAATAATAGATATGCTCAAATATCTCCCGAGCCGCCTGCCAATAATTTTACAATTACTATTCAAGAATTTGAGAAACGAGGCGATGGAATGAATGCCTATATCGTTTACAAAGTGGAATCTCATGTTATTAAAATATATGTTTATTCATTCTAATATTTTGTATTCAAGGTTGAGGGAGTTGTTGGCTATAACAAGTCAGACTACGAAGTGTGGAGAAGATTTTCCGACTTTCTGGGCCTTCACGAAAAAATTGTAGACAAATACCTTCCCAAGGGTGTTGTGATTCCAGTACCACCAGAAAAGAGTATAACTGCTCTTACAAAGACAAAGGTAAAACTATTTATTATTTAAAAAGTTCTTCATATAAATTTTTTTTAGAACTCTGATCCGTCAATTTCACGCGAGGTTGGCGTACAAAGAGCTCGACAACTGGAACGGTTTATGCGACGTCTTGTACAGCATCCAAGAATTCGTACAGATTGTGATGTTCGCGACTTTTTAACAATGGAAACTGAGTTACCAAAGGCCGTTCAAACCTCGGCATTATCCAGTGCTGGCGTTAAAAAAATGTTTAAAAGTTTTGGCGACGTTTTTTCAAAAATGGCTTTCCACATGGAGGAAGGCGATCGATGGTTCGAACAAGTTCAGTCACAAGTGGATGAGCTGGATGAAGCATTAAGAAAATTGCATTCGATTGCGGAATCATTGGTTGCCGCTCGGAAGGAAATGGCTTCCAGTGGAGAGCAGTTGAGCAAGGTTTTCCATTGTATCTCTTCTTTTTCGATTTTTAAAATCAAGGCTCTATCAATGCTTGCTGCTTGCGAGGAATCCACATCGCTTTCCCGAGCATTGTCGGCATTAACCGACACAACTGAAAACGTATCGCTGGTTTGGCAGAAACAGGCTGAAAGTGATAATGCCAAGTAAATGATTCTCCAAGTTAAATACAATTCTAATATTTTCGCAGATTTGCAGAGGCAATAGGCGAATATGTAAATCTTGTTGGAGCATTGAAGGAAGTGTTTGAAGAAAGAGTCCGCGCATGGCAGCAATGGCAAAATGCTCAACAAACGCTTGCTCGTAAACGTGACCAAAAGACCAAGTGCGTAACTAATATTTTTGTGGAAATTTTAATTGTTTTCATCCAGAATGGATCTTTCCGGTAGAACAGATAGATCAGAGCAATTGAAAACTGAGATCGAAGAGACGATTACAAAGATGGATCAATTGGAAACCCACTTTGGTGAACTGAGCAAGAGTATTCGAGAAGAAGTGGCTCGATTTGAAAACGAGAGGAAAAATGATATGAAAAAGATTATTATCGACTATTTGGAATCACTTGTAGGAACTCACACGGTGGTATGTTTTTTTTAGTTGAATTAAAAATTGTTGTATTGATATCTTTATTTGCAGCTGTTGTCGATTTGGGAAAAGTTTGAGCCAGAAGCAAAAAATATTCAAGTCTAAATGCGCCATATTTATTATGTTTATTAACTTATTAACTAATTTGTGTATACTTTGAGAAGTTTTGGAGATTTTTAGTGCATCTTATTGTGATATGTAATCTAATTTATTTGTAATGTATTTATTGTGATTTCGATTTATTACACCCGCTGACTGACTGTACTATGGAAGTGTTTTTCATCATATCATTATGGAATGGTACTGAGTGTGCTATTTGAAAATTTAACAACACTTATATTTTAAGGACTTAAAATGAAAAGAATTTATTGTTTTTGGATGATATAATTCTTAGGAATGTCATATGGATTATGTAAATTTTATAAATGTTATTGTATCGCTAATTTGCAATGATAATAAAAATATTTACAAGAAGAATTTTGATTTTTTTTAATAAAGTCGGGTTTTTTGCAGGTTTCACTTTATAATTTAAATTAAATAATGATGGAAATAAGAGTATAAATAAAGTGTACTAGCATTAAACTGATTTTAATGGATTTTCACGCCAACTAGTGCTAAATAGTGTTAAAGGTTAGATTCGGTCATTTTATTCGAATATTAGGTAAAATGAAATAGTCAATTTCACATTTCACGTACTAGATACAAATCGCCGTTTTATGAAGGAAATAGTGGCAAGTTTATTAAGAAAAATAATTAAACATGATTTTAGCTGGTTAATTGTTATATAATTAGGTACCTAAATAAGTATTAAAATAACATATTTATATAAAAAAACAAATATAGTCCTCGCCAAATGCTTTCATAATATTGTTTAAGGCCTGCTAAAGGTAGGTACAAAGTATCTCTAAATTATTATATTCCAACAATTAATTAATTAATTAAATTTTAGTTTAGTCCACAATAGGGAATGACAGGCTCATTTGATAATCTAAACATTCTTTTATATTTATAATTTTATGATATATAGGTTGTTTGTCTTCAAATAATCGCACAAAGTTTATCGTAAAAGTCCACGCAGGATTCTATAAAACGCTTTTGATTCTCGTATAATCCATATTTTCGGGCGACGTTAGTCCGTATAAATTTAAACTTTACTATAATAATTAATTATTAATTAATTTGTGTTATTTTTATATAGTCCACCGCAAAGTGTGGCGCACTTTATTAAAAATTATTTTTCATTTAATTTTTATGATTATTTTCTTGCTTATGCTAGTTCTATACTGCTTTAGAGTAAATAAATTGAAGAGTATGTTTAAGATGTTGTTTCAATCGTGGGATAAATGTGGAAAATAATAATCATAACAATTAAATGAAAAACTAATATTTAAAAAAAAAATAGCGCCACATTTTGCGGTGGTAATCGACTATATAAAAATAGCACAAAATAATTAATAAATAATTAGTGATTATAGTAAAGTTTAAATTTATACGGACTAACGTCGCCCGAACATATGGATTATACGAGAATCAATAGCGTTTTATAGAATCCTGCGTGGACTTTTACGATAAATATTGTGCGATTATTTGAAGAAAAACAACCTATATATCATAAAATTATAAATATAAAAGAATGTTTAGATTATCAAATGAGTCTGACATTACCTATTGTGGCGTGCGGACTAAACTAAAATTTAATTAATTAATAAGCTCCTCTATTGTTGGAATTTAATAATTTAGAGATACTTTGTACCTATTGTCGTGGTGTAGGTTGATGAAAAATTAGGGGTAAAGGAGCATACCGAAAAAAAAGATGGTCTCGCTTGGGCTGGTGTAGGTTTAATTTGCAATTTGTTTATTATTTCGCTTTTTTTTCATCACAATTTTGTTTCATTTTGTTTTCTCTTACTAAATTTATTGTTAAATCAACATAATAATTATTATAATAAAAATTTTAGGTATAATTTATTATATTTCGGATCGAAATAATAAACAAATTGCAAATTAAATCTACACCAGCCCAAGCGAGACCATCTTTTTTTTCGGTATGCTCCTTTACCCCTAATTTTTCATTAACCTACACCACGACAATACCTTAAGCAGGCCTTAAACTATATTATAAAAGTATATCCATATATATAAGATATACTATACTTTAAAGCCTCCAGTGAAAATTGTTATATTACGGTTTGCATCGGTCTTTTTTGTTATAAACAATAAATTCCAGTTTAAAATTCAATAGAACTGATTTATTTAATTATTCTCTAAAAAAATTCCCAGCAACACTTATTTGAATACAATTATTTATGAATAATATTGATATAATTTTCGAACAGATTCATTGTCCCCATTCTTCCACAACTCAAAGGAAGTATCACAAATGAAAAGAATAAAGGAAATGAGATTCATAGTTAAACTCGTATAAAAAGACGGACTATCTACAATTCAGCATCAAATTTGAAAATGCATTCGAAACAGATTCTGATATTGCCTCTGATTGTGAGCTGTGCTTTTGGTCAGGATGTCTCGCAGAATGTTGTCAATAGGTTGTCGCAATTATTTAACTATTATTTAGTTGATTCTTTAGCGTTTTCAATAAAATCACCGTGAATGGTGCGATTTGTGATAATTTGATGGATGCGATTTGTAACGAGGAAACTTCCTTGAGCTCCAACTTGCTTAAAGAACTCGATGCAAAAATTCCAGCAAAAATTGATACCGCGAACTTTAATGTTAGTATTTTTGTAGAATAATCTATTAAACATAATTATTTAGTCGGTGTTTCGCGTTGGATTGGAACAAAGCGTTAATGACATTCCTAATATACTCGGAATAATGTACACCATAAAGTGAGCTAAATAAAATGGTCGAAACGAGAAAACATTTTCAGCTGCAACAACAATAACTTCAAATCAATGCTGGTTAAGATCAAAAAAGAAATTGATAATACCTCCAACTCTGATAAAGACCTGGCTTCGATAAATGGAAATGACTGCACAGCCGCTAAGACAATCGTCGAGAACTGGTTCAAGGATCTAATCGAGAACAAGAAACTCCTGACGGATTTTGTCAAGAGCAACAACATTGAGAATATCCTTCACAGCATCCAGAGGAGCAACCAATTCCAAGACAAATTGTCACAAGCTAAGTCAAATTTGAACCAACAGTTAAACAATTACAAAAATTTAATTGTCGAGGAGATCAAGGTAATAGTTGAAACTATTTATTAAATATGCTCAAAAATCATTAAAGAAGAAATCTAACAGTGAAAACGCCAAGGCTGCTCAGAAGGTTTTAGAATCCGTTAAAATCGAAACCTTCCCTGCACCTGATGCCAATGAGCAATTGAAAAAGGTAACCGACACCTACAACCAATGCTCATTGAGGTATTCAACTAATAACACCACAAACAAACAAAGAAATTAACAGCTTGGGAACAACTGAACAATTCAAAATTCTCTGCTACATCTACTCAGCAATCAAGACATTTGGTAGTGCCCGAGTTCAACTCCATTCTTCAAGAACTCCATATGTCCTCAATGATGACAAAATCTACCTGAGTGATGCTCATTACTACCTTCCTGCAATTGAAAACTGCCCCAAATCTGTAATCAACATTGATTCTATTCAAGAAATAGTAAATGTTTTTAGATCGGTTACACCGGTGTTGCTCTTTCTTCGGCACTTGGATCTTTCCTACTTAATAAGGTCCCATCCCTAATGAATCACGAAACATGTGTGAAAAAACAATCCGCTGCTATCAGTGAAACGTTCAGCTTGGTTTGTGTTCCTCAACAAGTTTACAATAACTGAGATATTACAGCATCCTGAAGGAAACGTCAATGAGGTCGGCACGACGATGTTCGGCTTGCAATTGGCTCAAAAGTTCCTGGAAAAGACGGCGAATGGAAAGGAAGCCGAGCAACAATTCATCCTCGGTTATGGTGCATCGCAATGCCAGGTTAATTATTTTTGACTACATTTAGGAAGTCGTTCGATTTTAGAATCCATTAACCGCATCCGAAAAATATAATGACATTTTCTATGGAAACCTTGTTTCATCCTTGGAACAATTTAAAAAATCCTTCGATTGCCAAAACAATCAAAAGATGACAACGGCAAAAACGGTTAGTGAGTGGAAGAAAAGATGGATTAATTTATAATATTTCAGGCAACATGTGACTTCTTTGCACATTAGTCAACAGTTTTAAATAATAATTATTTAATGATTGCAATTAATAAAACTTTTTTGGGAAATTTTGTTTCTTTGTCAAAATTATAACGCAGGAATGGACTTGTGAAATTCTGGAGATGACTGTTCAGATATAATAGGAAGTTCAGACTATTAAACAATTTAAGAAATAATTTCAATAAAAATATTGAATATTGCTACGCGTAAATTTTTATAACTCATGTGTTAAAATTATTAATAATAGTAGATCAATAGTTGATTAGCTCTAAGTCCACATTAGCTTATCCTAGACGATTTCCAAGCTTGGATCCAAGTATTTAAAAAATCAATGGAAATAACTAATTCTTCACGTTGACGAGGAATTAGGTTAAAACGATGATTATCAGTAGTGAGATTAGAACCACCATTCGTCAGAGTATACACCGACTGTTTCCAATATCAGTGTATTCCTTTTTTGACTTCCAAAGAGCTTATCATTTCTAGTGGCAGCGTACACAAAATCTTTTAATTCATTTCGTTGAGTGCAATAAACAATATGAAAATTATATATTGAACCAAAACATTAATCTCCCCTCTTTATAAAATCATTCGAATAGGATTGGGAAATCATATCCTAAAATCAAAAATATTATGAACACAATACAAGATTGCTATTTTGGGGAACCCAGCCTATATATTTATTAGGTAATATACACAATTTTTTTTTAAATCCCAAATAATGACTTCTAAGAACAATTATAAAAAGTGAAAATATACACTAGCTGACAAAAGTTTAATCACAAATGTTTTTCCGGGTTTAACTTTTTTGTGACTTGACCAAATTGGCTGATTTTTTAATATTTTATGTGAATCAGTGTTTAAAATGTTATAGTAGCAAAATTTGGTTTAAATTACCATGGAAATTTCGGTACCACGCATTCCGTTTTCCCTCATATTGATAACAGCTTGCCGGGTGGCAATTGGAGTTTCTTTACGTGGAGTCATCTCTAAAATGTTGCCAATTACTGCTATTTTCAAAAAATTATGAAAAAAATATAATTGAACTTTAAAAATTATTAAAAAATGCAGTGCAAGAAAAGTGCGTAATATCTTTGAGCTACGCGTTTTACGATAAACGCTTGTCACTGTAAAAGGATCATCGTAATCACAAGCGGAAATTTGTAAAATAATCTACAACCATATGAATCAATCATATAAAAAATAAGCCAATTTGGTCAAGTCACAAAAAAGTTAAACCCGAAAAAACATTTGTGACAAAACTTTTGTCAGCTAGTGTAAATATAATTGCACACCAGGACAAAACATGCTGCAATAGTATAAAAAGGCGTTCCCAAATTGAGCGCTCAGTTGCAAACTGTCCGCAGTTTTGTTCCGTTACAGGCTTCAACGAAACTGCAGCAGCAAAAAAGAAATGCGAAGTTGAAGGCGAAAATATGATCTCAGATCGTACTGCGCGAAATTGGTTCAAAAGATTTAACATTGATCTCGAGAACAAGACACATTCAAGCCGGCCTGCGACAGTGAAATCTGAAGCAATCCGTGAACCAATCCATCAATTAGTAATCACAGATTGTCGACCGAGCTCGATATTCCTCGAACATCAGTTGTACGACATCTTCACGTCCTTCGGAAAGTCAATAGACGATGCCGAGAAGTACCTCATGCATTGACTGAAATTCAAGCTCAAAAACACGTAGAGACTTGCTGAAAACTGCTCGAAAAGCGACAAGATTATCGTTTTATTCGCAGAATTGTTACTTGTGATGAAAAGTGGGTCTACTTGAATAACCCAAAAAAAACAAAATCAATGGTTGGAAGCCGGTCAAACGGCGGAACCGGTAGCAAAATGTGATCGATTCTAAAAGAAGGAACTTCTGTAACTTTGGTTGAATTTCGAAGGCGTAATTTACTTCGAGCTAGTTCCAAATGGTCGGATTATCGACACAGAGCTTTATTGCGCCCAACATAATTCGAATGTATGCGGCACTTGGCGAGAAATATCCAGCATTGATCAATCGGAAGCGGATACTCCTTCAACAAGACAATGCAAAACCGCACACCGCCAGACAAACGAAGGAAAAGATCAAAAATCTCGACGCCATTGAAATTCTTCGACATCCAGCTTATAGGGACCTTGCGCCATCCGATTATCACCTTTTCCGATCCATGGCACACTTTCTTCGTGGTCGTAGCTTCAATGACCTGACCTGGTGCCGCGAGTTTTTCGCCTCTAAGAACAAGGAGTGGTACCGCAGCGGGATCGAACAACTTGCCGATAGATGGGTTCAAGCAATAGAGTCAAATGTTATTTACATTGAAATCGAATTGTTTTTCATGTGTTGTCAAATTATGTTTAAATTTTCAATAAAAAATCGGAAAAAATTGGTTCATCCTTATAAGTACAAAATCGGGTTACGAGTTCCTAATTTTTTTTTCACAATTTGAATACATATTCATGTATATGGAAATGGTACAAACTAAAAATAACTAACTCTGCTTATAAATTTCGCGGTTAAGATTTTTGAAGCATAAAGTTGATCCCAAAGATTAATTTAAACGCATTTTAATTTCAAAACCATTGAATTACAACTTAATAAAGAGTTTTTGCTTTAAAAAATTATAAAAACTCAGTCGTACTTCGAAATATTTGAAAAAGGCCTATAACAATACTATTTTTGAAATAAGCTTTTGGTACTGACAAGAATAGTATCGCATAAAAGGAGATGGTACGAAATGGAAAACAGAGAACAATTAAAACTATAATGCTCTATTATATATTATTTTCATCATTTT
The DNA here is from genome assembly GCA_963931815.1 of Caenorhabditis plicata. NCBI lineage: Eukaryota > Metazoa > Nematoda > Chromadorea > Rhabditida > Rhabditidae > Caenorhabditis > Caenorhabditis plicata. The sequence goes on along the minus strand of OZ007493.1, from coordinate 4,292,550 downwards.
ATGTAGAATAACAAAATTACTAATATGAGAATTAACAAAAGAACCATTGTAATCTGAACATATATATAAGTGAATCTGTATATCGTGATAATCAGAACCACGATGTATCTGAATATTCTATTCCTGCTTTCTCTTGCCTATTTTTGCTCTAGCTTCGACAACAATGAGATAAAGGAAGAAATAAGATCGTCCATCGATAAGTAATATTATAATTTAAATAACACTTCTAATATTATTTAGAAGACTTTCTTCTTATGATCAACTTGCACGATGCCAATTTTGCAAAGATTTTAATACGCCATTCAATAAATCGCTTAAAACATATGTCTACGATATCATGGACAAATATATTGATGTAGACGCTTTCAGAAATGATATGAAGCTCGTTAAAAAACAACTGATTTCTGAGTTCAATACTAAGTTGGATTTTCTTCAAATATTGTAATCATATAATGTTTTAAGGTGTGATGAGAAACTGGAGAAATATAAGGAAACCTTCAGTATTCCAGATCTTAAATGCAGCGATAATCAGAAACTGGAAACTAAACTAGATTCTTACTTTGAGAATTTGACAAACAAAATAATATCTAATAAAGATCGTATTAGGTACTATAAATATGATCAGTTATACACTGATGGAGCTAAAAACTTGAATGGATATATAAACAAGTTTGTCGCCCTTATTGCTAACGATAACCGAGTAACAAATAAACTCACATTTTGTTACTAATTAAATTTTTTAAGGGTGATAACCTAAGAGATCAAAATCCACTCTGGAAAACTCTGAACACTGATAAATGCACTGACAAGTAACAAACTAATCCATTTGAACAATGTAATAATGACATCTATCAGATTTAAATTTTTAACCTTAAACAAACAATTTTGCAAAGCGGTGGAAGTTTCGGAACAAATATTAACCAGCGGGCCCTATTCGATTCAAGAAAGGACAATCACTTTAAATGATTTCTATTATTACCTAGCAGGCATTGACTTCTTCAAATTAAAGGTTAGTGATTAAAACAACATAAATTTAACACATTTATAGATGAGCCAAGCGATTGGGTATAATGTGCCTCTGATCCAAGCCATAATAGAAGTGCACGCCGATAATTTGAAAGAAAAGTTAAGAAACTATAAGGATTGTAGTACAGATCTTCAGAAAAAACTTTCAGAAATGTTCCCTGGATTTATCGTAAGAAATAATCAATATTATTTTATTGAGAAAACTTTTAGGAAAGTAATAAAATGGATAGAACTATATATAGTTTGTATATTGCCCAGAAGAATAGTAATATTAATTTAAAACAATTTTACATCGGGTACGGAATCGGAACAAAGGATGTATGTTTCATCAATTTTCTATTGTCTTTAAACGTGTTTACTTTTTAAGATGAGCTCTGATGATGTCAACGTCGTGGCAGCCATGAAATCGTTCCCAACGGCATTCCAGTGTCTTCCACGGCATAATATGTTAAAGGCGAAATCGGTAAAGAAGTTTTTTCATTTTTTATTTTAATTTACTGTTACAGGACATGTGCAATTTGTAAAAAAAAACGAATCTTTCATAATTTATACGTTCAAGAATGTTTATCATAATAAAATTATTTATCTTCTAATATTGTTATTCTATCAACAAAGGACAAGATAAAAGCTTATCGAATTAACAATTAAGATCCGCCTTTTGGTGACCTCTTCTCGGCTATATAAAGATACCGTTTGAATTCAATATTGAAAATTTGTTTCAAAATGTCACAATTACACTGTCTAATACTACTAATGTGCATTTGCTACACAGCTGCACAATTCAATTTAGATTGCAAAATCACCGCCAAGTTCCGTAATGATGGTCATAAAAAAGTATTTTGAACCTATTCTCAACCGTAATTTAAAACCATCTTTAGGTTCGTATTGATGTTCTCATCCCGTCACTGTCTTCCATGTCGGATCCGATTATTCTCAGCGAGTACAAGGAAATGAAATCAGTTGACGTTAGTAGTCCATCGCAACAAAATTGGGTTAAATCAACATTGCAGATCAAAGGACATAATTGCGAGAAGAAGCATTGGGTGTTCCTTGTATACGGCTGGGAAAACAACAAGTGGGTGCTTCGCAAGAAGAGCAAAGCAAAGTTTACCGGACATGGCTGGTTCCTGGCTACAATTGAAGAACACTATGAAGTAAATGTGCTCGATCGTCTCGGAATTATGTGCTCCGAAGGAAACTGTGGATAAATTGCACTCAGTTGATTAATAATCTTTATTAATAAATTATAAATATTGTTTTCTTGTTTACACAACAAATCAGCATCGATGCGACTTGTAGCACTTATTGCAATTCGACGTGACGTTCTTTTTCATTTTACTACATCCGACGATCTGTTCCTTCAAAAACTGCAACTGATTCACCAAATCGCTTCGATTCTCATTTTCTTTGATTAGATCATCAATTTTTCCAGCTATAGTAATATTGTAATAAAAATACAGATAGAAAACAAACGAACCATTTTGATCCACTTTTGGCAGGAATGCGTTGGATATGGCTGACGTGATGCGTGAGAATATTGTGCTGTCGGATTGTTTCATTGAATGTTCTGAAAGTGTTTTTGACTGCTCTGTTATCAGTTTAGACAATATTTTAGATACCACTCAGTTGACGATAATTATCAGTCGAACGTCCGTAATCGATGTATTTTCTCTGAGCATAGTTATTGCTGGTTTCATGTATGCTGTAATATCCGGTTGCTTCTGGATATTTTGTTGTAGCATTGTCTAAATTAAATTTTTGTAATGTTGATTTAAAATTCAACTTTTTTATAATTCTTCTAATCCATTTAATGCATTATTATTTCATTGTAAATAGCGCCTCAGTTTTAATCACAAAAATAAGAGAAAATTGCGAAATTAAGGTTTTCCATAGTCATGTGTGAAAGATATTGCGAAATTTTGGTCCTGCGCAGAAGAAAATCATTGGTTAGGTTAGGCTACTTTATATTTACATTCTACTTTAAACATAAACTTCACGCAATATTTGAAGATTTTCTCGAAACTAAGGGAATCATAGATATTCATCAAACATTATCCAAAATAATTGTTTCGTCTTTTTTTACACTCCTTGGAAATATCCAAATACCTGAAGCTTTTTCCTATTTTTAATTTTATTCCTTGTTTTGAACGAGGAATTTTAATTTCGAAAAAAAAACAGAAAAAAAGTTTTATCAATTGATTTTGATTAAGTAGAGATTTTTCTTCTTTAATATGGAATGTTTCATGTATGTCAAATTATTCACTTTGTTATAGAAATCATACGAACGAGTTTCCTTTTTTTCTTGAATCGTAATTGTGTAAGAATACCCAAAAATTAGGAAAAAAAAACACGAAATCCAAAAAATGTCAATTTTGTGAAGTTTAATCACGTATTATTTAATTCCACAGGTATTTTCTGTTTTGTTTTGTGATAATGTAGGTATTTAAATTCATTCATTTCATATACCACTAATTTTTAAAGCTAAGCGACAATTTAAAGCTTTAATCATGCCAAGTACGGGTGGCGTGCAAATAATAATTTATTACGGTAACTTTTAATAACTCTATATAGATAAATAAAACAATTATACCATTAAAACCAAAGAAATATTAAGAGATAGTTTTTTATTAAGCTCAGGCCACCCATTCAGGGTTGGAATTTAATTGAGACTTAGGCTATGGGATATTACAAATTACAAACGAGCCGAATTTCTAATGAGAAAACCGGGCTAAAAATTGACATAATTTAATATGTCAATGAAAATGAAAATTTGTAAACGTATTTTTTTAAGATAACGTTTAAGTTTAAAATAAATAAGGTTTAATTTAAATTACTCTTCACTGCTTCGGATTTTATGAACAAATTTCATCTTAAATTTTTTTTTAGATGTTTTGTCACAAATGTTTTTTTTGTGGCTTGACCAAATTGGCTGATTTTTTGATATGATAGATTCATATGGTTGTAGATTATTTTACAAATTCCCGTTTGTAATTACGATGATCCGTTTTACAGTGACAAGTGTTTATCGTAAAACGCGTAGCTCAAGGATATTACGCACTTTCTTGCACTGCCTTTTTTAATAATTTTTAAAGTTCAATTATATTTTTTTCATAATTTATTGAAAATAGCAGTAATTGGCAACATTTTAGAAATGACTCCACGTAAAGAAACTCCAATTGCCACCCGGCAAGCTGTTATCAATATGAGGGAAAACGGAATGCGTGGTACCGAAATTGCCATGGTAATTTAAACCAAATTTTGCTACTATAACATTTTAAACACTGATTCACATAAAATATCAAAAAATCAGACAATTTGGTCAAGTCACAAAAAAGTTAAACCCGAAAAAACATTTGTGACAAAACTTTTGTCAGCTAGTGTATATTTTCTCTTTTTAGAATTGTTCTTAGAAGTCATTATTTGGGATTTAAAAAGAATTTCGAAGATGACTTTCCTGGACAAATTCTTTTATTAAAATTTGTAAATAAGTCCCTTAAAAAAATAGACTTTGTGTTTCAATTGAGATGGATCATCTTTAAAGTTTGTGATCAATTTACTATAGAGAGATTAACTTCGCGATCAGTACAAATATCAATAGTATGAGAAGCCAGGATGGAAAATTTTAAATTTTGGCGTCCGCTTAGGAAAAATCTCTAGGAAACAAGGAAAAATCTTAATAGTAAAATTGAATTTTAAGCATTGTAAACTTTATGTTATACTGATTGCACTCCGAATTATATGTTCGATTCAATTTTTTTTCTGATTGTTTCGTTTCGGATTGTTCGAATTAAAATGGTATAGGTAATTTCCGCTATATAATATCAAAATATAAGAAATTGAAAAATCCAATTTTGTTGTACCAATTGTATAAATTGTAAAAAAAAATATATATATATATATAAATTGAAGAATATGTTATAGATGTTGTTTAAATAGTGGAATAATTGTGGAAAATAATAATAATCATAAAAATTAAATGAACAAATAATATTGAAAAAAGTGCGCCACACTTTGCGGTGTTAATCGAATTTGGCGACGACTATAAAAAATAAAAGTAATAAATCTGATTTGATCTAGAAATTTTGAAAAAATATAATGAAAAACAGAGAAGTTATTAACATAAATTGAATATTTGTTCCATTATCTCTTTGAGACCATTGAAAATAATTCAAAAATGTTGAAATTTGATTTTCAATTTCTGATGTTTTGATAATACTTCATATTAAAATTTTAATTCCCTCGGAATATTCAGATAAAATACTAAAATAAATTGTCAAAATTAGAGAAATCGGCTATTTCATTTTTGCAAATGACCATTAACTTGGAATAGATTGTAAAGTTTACGCTAAGCCTAACAAAAAAGTAAGTATCTAATATCGAGATTTTTTATAGTTCTTGTAAAATCAAATCTTTCTTTAATATTAAAAGTTAATTATATTTCTTCTACTCTCAAACTGATATGATAATAAGTTCAGCTAAATAAACCTTCTCTAATCTAAAGTTTCGGAAAGATATTTACATTTTAAGATGTTTTAATAAAAACTTCATAGAAAATAATTAAATTTAGTACACAGTTAGTGTATATTTACTGTTAGGGTAATCTTTTTAGGTTAAATAATATTTCAATAAAATAATAATACCAACCGTAGATACCGTCTTCCAATTGATGCATTCTCGCACCTAAAGAAAATCACATTTGCCCATTATAATCATAAATTGATTCAAACTACAACATTTTGATTTGTCGAACGTCTTATGATAAATCCCTTCACTTTCGGTTAACCGCTTGTTTGCACTTCGATTATTCACTACAAGCATATTATGTAAAAAATCAAATTTCTCACGTTATGACGGTTTGCTATACCATTATTCCTATCCATTTGTGATAATGAACGTTGTGTGGTGGCCTTTGTTTTCGTATAGCCTTGATTGTCCCGCATTGATCGTCTATCTAGCAAATGAAACAAATGTAGAACTAAATCAAGTTGACAAGTAATACCTAGTCGATCGGCCTGATAACTATTGTCCAAATCTGAAAATAAAGACAAATTTTTACAAAAATCTATATTTTGTTTGTTTGCTTGTGTTCTTTACATTGATTGCCAACATTTTTATTTGTTCTGGAATTCGATTGATATAATATTGACCCTTTTTTGGCAATCAATTGATTTGGTGATTCATGTACTCCGTGTCGCCCTAGCTTATTATTGACTAAATAATCGTTTATTTAAGAAATTATAAATAGAATTAAATGGTAAATTTACCATCTTCAACACTTTGAACTCGATTATTTGATTCTTGTTCAGATTGATCGTCATAATGGGTCATATTCCAATCATCTAAACTTTTACTTTATAAAGCAAACTTGAAACACCGAGGACAAACCATATTTCGATTTTAAAAACTGCAAGTGATTTTTAGATGGGTCAGATAAGCGAGACGATCCGTTTTTTAAATTATCTTCGAGACCACGATATGAATTGTTCCTTTCTCTACGACTCGATCCAATTTCTGGAAGAATGCGCCGTTCAGTTTATGGTAGATTTGCAATTATAGTTGTGATATTTCTCATAACTTATGTATTGGATTGAGGAATAAGTTCGTAGATTTTTTATATGATCTTTTGTTTCACAACAATTTTCTCGTTGTTGACAAAGTGTATATTTATGTGATAGCAATTTTTCTGCTCTACAAAACTGTTTTTAGTTTGCTCCGGAATTTTTAAATTCCATCTTTTTTTCATGAACTATCCAAGAGGCAAAAATCAGCATTTTCGACAACTGCTCTTCTTCGCTTTCTATCGAAATAAAAAAGCAGCCGGAGCCGCTCGGGAAATATGCAGTGTGTATGAAGAAGGTGTCTCAGGCGTGTCTACTGCATTAAAATGATTCGCAAAGTTCAAAAATGCCGACTTTAATCTTGAAAAAACGCCTCGAAGTGGACGACCTGCAGAATTAGACGATGAGCATTTGAAGGCAGTGGGAAATGTTCGATTGAAACGCCACCGTCAACAAGGAGCTCTATGTTGCCCAAATCCGGCTATTCGACTGAAAAGACCGGATCGACAAGGCCAAGTTCTCTTGGTCGCATTTTGCACAAGCCGTCAAACCGCCTTCCTCGAATGGAAGGTTCTAAAAATTACGCCATCTGATTATCACCTTTTCCGCTCTCTGTCAAACCAAATTAATGGTGTTTTTCGATGGCGAGGAGGACCTCAAAAACTGGCTCAACAACATCTTCGACACCTGATCGAGAGGTGGGAGGAAGTCGTAAACACTAACGGCGAATACATAATTGATTATTTTATTATTAAATTATTGTTTTTTGTCCAAATAAAGGTTGGTGAAAAAAACTCTACAAACGTATTCCTCAACCCAATAGGATGTCATATAAAATTATTTATAACCAACGAGATGCTATATGAAACGATTTTTATTATAAGAAACGTACTGTAATCCTTTTCTAGTCTCTTCTCTTCTACCATGTCTTCTACCATGTTATTTGAAATGTTATTTCCAATCTCTACTGTACCTAATAATTCGCAAATTTTGAATTGAGGTATCAAGCTTGTAACCTCGCCTCCATGAGCCAATTGTGTTTTGATTCAAACTGTAATAACCATACCCGTAATGGATGTTTTCCTCGTCGGCTAAATTCCTTGATGTAGAATAGACGGTGTTTTTTCCTTGCAAATTATCTATAATTATAATTAAGTTACTAATATTTACGACAATACTTTAAACTGATTTCAAATGACCCATTTTTCTTTCTATTCCTAGATTTTCCAGCTTATTTTTTTCATAATACTAAATTTTTTGACGACGCATTGCGAACTACTGCGCAGTAAGACGATTATAATCACCCAAACGACAACTCTCTCATTGCATAATTGTCTCAACACAGAGAGGTTAGCAATGCGTCGTCAACAAACTTGATACAGTCTATACGGTTTCCGTTCTTTATAATAATCGAAGATCCCGGTAAACGGCTATTACAGCTAATATTAATTTTTTAAAAATAGAATTTTAAACCTGCACGCCAAGTTATTTTTACCGCTGCGGTGATATTCTCACAGTTTTAGGTTATTTTTTTAAAATTTAGATTGATTTTTAATATATTATTAGTAATGATGTAGTAGCGAGTATTCTGACGTTAAAAAAGAGATAGACGGAATTTTAAATTCTGCCCATTTAATAGAATTTTATCTGCCTGAAATTTAAACACTAAATTTAAATGTTTTTTTTTTTCAGGATTTCCTTAAATTATCACTAGAACTTTACTTGTTTTTGCTAATTCGTTTGGTCTGTTGTCCAGCTATTCCAATTTTTTCAAACGTGATTCCGGGTTCCGGATTTTCAGATTTCGGCCATTTTCGATTCAGAATTCTTGAATCCGGTTTCCGAAATTTCAAATGGGTTCCGAATTCTGGATTCCGAAGATCACAATTCCCATTCCGTCCATCTCAAAAATATGGTGCGTTTTTCATGGTTTTCCTCATTTCTAATGCATTTTATTTTCTCTACTGAGGATATATTCTGAGTTCTGAGTCCTGCTTCTGAGTAATAGGTTATTTAAAAGTTTCCGTTTCGCAACTATGTTTAAAACATTGGATGCTCGGTTTTAAATCGGTTTTTTAGTGTTAGTGCAATTAGTGCAAAGCCTTTTGCAATGCGGCGCGGTTTAGTGGAATTGAAAATTTATAAGGCCACAACCCTATTCAGAATAATTTGGTGTTCCCACAAGAGTTGTAGGAAAAAACAAGTACCCAAACTTGTATGGTAATAGAATGAGCTGCGTAAGCGTGCTCAAATATCACTTTTTAGAAACATATTAATATTTTTAGATAGTTTAAGACGAGATTAATTAAATTGTACTAAAAAAATTGTTGTTATAAAGGCGTAAAAATTTCCACGCATGTCTAAAAATCGCAAAAACGCTATTTCGATTTGGCGTACACCATCTTGTAGAAAAGTGATGTTATTTAAAGATTGGGATAAGTTATGTTTCCAGAAGATTAAATATCAAAAAATTTAGAGAAAATTTTAAACAAAACTTGTAATTTTGAATCAACCAAAATCGGAAATAATCACGTGAAGCTTCATTAGACTCGTTGAAATATTCGATAATCATGATTTTCATTTGAGCTGAACGAATTTCTAAGTTACACCATATAAAGACCGGGGTAAACCTTACATGACAGGAGAGTCATTTTTCAAAATCCCAGAGACCGGCTCTAAGTTTTTTGATCTTTTTTTTGAAAACAGTGGGAAAAACTTTCCGTATATATATATCGTAACGCTAATTATGTGTAGAGTTACGATAGGAATTTAGTATGACCTCTGACAACTGGGTACGATTTACAGTAAATATTTTCACCCCCATGATTGATTTATTCTATCCAATATTATGGATAAATTACCTTCCTTGAGATACATATGATCATTATTTTTGTTAAAATGGATTTCTCTCTTCGAATTGAGTTTATCACGCATTTTCGAGCCTTAAGATTTAACTTAATACAAATCCAATAAATATATTTTACCATGGGAAAAAGAATTCGATTTTTCTATTGAACCTGAAAAATACTATTTTAAATAAATAATAGTAAAATCTTTGCATACTTTGGGGTTTAGGCGACACTTTTAAGGATATATTTGAATCTGCAATTATTTGAGTTTAAGGTAATGTGTAAGATTGCACCTTCGCTATTCTTATTATGAGTCGTTGAGTTACCGAACTTATCAGAATTATGATGTTCATTGTAAAACTTAGAAATACCATTCCTCTGACAGCTGTCATTGTCATTTATTGTTGAGCCTGAAAATACCACTTTAATCTTTTCATTCTCTGCAACCTTCTATACTTCGATATAATCTAGATGTTCTTCTATGCGATTCCGGAGTGGGGTTCAAATGGGTAATTTCAAATGGGTAATTTTTTGTCCTATTTATTGAAGAGAAATTGTCATATTCACCACGATCTGATTCTCCATCTAAATATGGATAATAAGTTTGTATATATATATATATACCAGTGATGGACGGTAGTCCCTCCAATCACTGATATTTATATACATATATAGTATCACTCCAATTCGAGTAGAGTATTAAGCCAAGAAAAAAATTTTTTTTTCTTATTGAGAAGAATCTAGTAAGAAATGATATATTTGCTCCATGGATATCTATTAAAACTTTAAATTGAATTTAAACATTTTTATTGTACATTTCAGAGATTAGTGCCTAATTGAAGAGCAAAAAAAAAATAAGAAAAAATATGATAGTCTCGTTTGGACGGCAAAACGAGTCCACTATTTTTCTTAACTTTTTTTGTTCCATTAGGCACCGATCCCTGAAAAGAACAATAGACACATGATATTTTCTGAAATAATTTATCGAACACAAGGAAATTTTGAGTTAGTTTTGAGTTTCAATCCGTCCGGACTCCATTTTGCTAAATCTTAAGAATATTATGAATGCTATCGAAGATCTTGCGCTCCATAAAGGGCTAGATTTTTTAAAAATTAAGAATTTGGCTGAGAGTGCATCAGGTGCCGCGGCGTCCATGGAGCGCGTTTAGTATTAGTCGGGATCTCCGACAAATACCTTTTGAATTGTGCAAATCATTGTGCATATCATGTTGATAAAGTGTGCCACCTAGAAACCATCAATTTAACATTTACTTTATTTCACACACAAACTTCTGTATAAACTCGGAGACCGCGTTGAACCACGTGATCTCGAACTTTTATTTAAACCTATAAAATTTACTCATCATTTAGATATAATAATAAAATTATTGTATTACCATTATTAGTTAATCTCTCATCAATGGAATAGGTTAAACCTTGATTTCTCGAATTGATTTCTTGCTTATTTGGAAGGATTTCTTCGTCATTGTGGTTTGCTAAAATTATCAATAGTTAAAAATCTAAAGTATTCTGTTAGGACGAACATTCAAAAACGATTATTGATACAACATTTTTACATTTTCTATAATCCTTAATATCCTTCCTAAATAAAAACTCTCCATCCTAAGTACAGTTTTTCGAAAATTTTTATTCCGCCCCTAGCACTTTATTATTAATTCCGTTTAGGATACTGTATCAAATGTTGTGAAACGCTTTGCGTCGAGAAAATTTTATAACGCAAAATTAAAGATATTTTTACAGTCTTTTTACAGGATCATAAATCAATAAATAATACTATAGAAAATTCGAGGCAAAAACGAGGATATTTAAAAAATAAACTTTCTCACTATAAATAAGGTTATCAAAAGAGATTTCATATGAAGACGAGATGATTCGTTTAAATAATTATTAATGGTTTCCGAATGTTACTAAATTGGTGTAATATGAGGAAGCTCCTTATTTAATTGTTCAATTTAATTTTCAAATTGAAAATAATACAGCATTTATAAGTTGTTCAACGCTACTTAAATTTATTATAAAAGTATTTATTTTTTTATTCATTCGAAATTTTAATTTGCAGAAATGTATATTTTAATATTCACATCTTACAAACTTTGAGGTACATTTTTCTGAGCTGAAAAAATGAAAATTTTCATCTTTCATTTTTTCATTTTTTAGATTTTTTTTTCTAGAAAAGGCGGGGAGCGGGAAGTCCCTTTCAGCACAGATGCACGCCAACTTGTATGGTAATAAATTTAACTTGGTAAATGTGCTCAAACCTAACTTTTTGAAAAGACATTAACTAGTTCAGATAGTTCAACACAAACAAAATTCCGTGCAACCCTGATAGAGATATATACTCTTATATGTCAGCCTTTTCCCCTATAAATGCCTCTTACCTTCAATATAATTCTGTGAGCTTGTAACTTGACTCGAACTGTCAGCATCGTTCATCTTGTGTCCATTCACGCTCCTCGCTTCTAATAATTACCAGAGATAAAAATATTATATTTTTCTAAATAAAAATTACCATTTAAATAACTATTTTTTAAACCACTGAACCCATTTAAAGTAGAGCCTAAAAATCAGAATAAAACCTTGTGAATTTGCCTTATTTTAAACCAATATTTAAACTTGGCGTTTTTGAAGCGTCTTCTAATATGTTTGACTGCGGATTTGTCCGAAAATCTTCAATTATTTTAATTAACGTATTTCTAAACAAATGATACCTTGTCTTTCGTTATAATTGTTGTTAGTTATTCTTGACCTCTCACCTTGAGGCTTCATGCAATATCCATCATTTATATTGACACCTGGAAAATTTTATTAAATGGCGGATAGTTACAATTTGAATAAATATTCTTTTTTGCTAGTCATTTATTGTCACTTCTGTAAGTTGTTATTGGCTATTTAAGGAAATAAAACCTATGGGTGGTCATGTTCAAGATTTCAATCTATGGCTCATTTAAGGAACGTCTAAATCATATTTATAGAAGAAATCAATTATAAATAAATATTGTCTTTTTCAGAGATCGGTGCCCAATGGAAGAGTAATAAAAGAAGAGAAAATTATGCGGCCACAAACAACATTTTTCTCAATTCGTCTAAAGAGAGAGGCCGTCCAAACGAGAACCTCATTTCATCCTAATTTTTTCCTTTTCCATTAGGAACCGATATCTGAAAAGGACAATAGTTTATGATAACTACTCAGTCAATTCCATTAAAATTATGACATTCATATTTTAAAATTTATAATTTCCCTAGTTAGGCATGTTTTCTATGGCTCCCAGTTAAAACGATAAATTTTGATGTGATTTAATCTTATCACACCAGCCGTAATGATTTAAAACATAATTTGTTTAAGTCTTTAAGGGCAAGAAAGTTGTCGTTGGTATAATATGGCTAAAAATTGTTTTATTTTTAATAAATTTTTTTATTAAACAATTAATAAAACATCTTTCATATCATTTTTTATATTGTCCTTTTCAGAAATCGTTGCCTAATGGAAGCGGAAAAAAATTAGGATGGAATGAGGTTCTCGTTTGGACATTCTTATTTACGAAATTATGGGCATATTTAACTGGCAATTCATTATACCCCCCTATAAATTTTATGTTAGGATTATTCAGTAGGTTTTGAGTTTGAAATTTAATATTGTGAAAAAAATTGGTGTCTAATATTACGTTTTAAATCTTAAATTCCCTACTGGATTACTATTTCTTTAATATTTATTTTCTCTCTTTAACTTTTCTTAAAATTTGAAAATTTGTTAAATCGAAGTTTTCAATATGTAATATTTAAGTTGGATGGCAAGCTCTTTTATTTTTCATAAAATAATGTCTTATTTCTCGAACAAGAGCTCCATCCTAAATGAAATAGATACCTTTATCGCTATTCCTCCTTGAGGGTGTAACTCGACTAAATTTATCACAGTCATCCTCATTATTCCTCATAAACTCTAAAATATAAAGTAATGTTAAATCATTAGATAAACGTTATCTCAATTACCTTTCGAACACACGTTCCTATTATTGGTATCGCATCCATTTAATGTCTGTCCTACAAATTAATTTACTTATTAATTTATTTTGTTTTAAGCGCTCCAACTTCTATATTGTCTCGGCGATCGTTCAGTATGCATTGATTTTTGGCTGGAATCTGCAGAAATTTTTCAATGTTTCATTTTTCATTTTTTTAAATATTATAATTATCATTATTTATAATTTTTGAAGAACGCTTCTATCTTGCTTACAAAAAACATACAATTTTACGCTTTAGTTTTCTCTGTTCTCCGACAGGGATGACAATAAAATGAGCTCGATAAACCTACTCAATTCCAATTTTCTTTGAAGATATTAATATTTTTAGAAAGTTTAAGGAAATCCTAGTTGAATTGTTTTGTTGAAAAAATGTAAAAATTTTCAGGCACACTTAACAAGCGGAAAATCTTTATTTCCAGTTGGCGTGCCTTATAGATTTTGTTAAGCGGTATGGAACCATTGTTAATATTTCCTATGTTTTTCAGACTATAGATTGTTAATGACCCAAGAACACGTTTAAATAAGATTTCTACTATAATTTTCCAATTTTTGGTTAGTAGAGATGACGAAGAGCACACCAAATAAAATGAAAAACAAGAGAACTCTAAACTATTTTTGATTTAAAATTTTCCTATTCCAGACATCCAATTTTTAAACGTATTTTTAGGTGTTTTTCTGAGCTCCTGGTTATTTGAATTAATTTGACGTGCTGAAGTAAAAATGATTGTTAGAAAATATATAAATATCGAAAATAAAAAACGTATTCGATAAACGTATGTTGTCACTTATATGTTTTAATGAGAAATAATTGAAACGGTCTGCCTAAAGATCGTTTCTAACATGTAAGATGAGCAATTCTTCAGTCACGTAACGTACAATTTAAAATTTGAAAAATCTTGAATAGATTTCAGCTCTAGCTTCCATGTAAGTGTCAATTCGAAAATACAGCAGCTCAGAAAAGTTACATAAAATTTCGTAAAAAATTAAAATCGCCATAGATATATTAAGAGGAGAATATAAATTTAAAATTTTACCTGACTTACTAACTAATACTTTGGAGCTCAGTAAATGCACTATTATATTTTCTTAAATTTTATCAGATATTATATAGTCGTCGCCAAATGCGATTACCGCCGCAAAGTGTGGCGCACTTTTTTAAATATTATTTTTTCATTTGATTTTTATGATTATTTATTATTTTCCACATTTATTCCACGATTGAAACAACATCTAAAACATATTCTTCAATTTATTTAAGCAAAAACAGTATAGAACGAGCCTAAACAAGAAAATAATCATGAAAATTAAACGAAAAAATAATATTTTTAAAAGTGTGCCACATTTTGCGGTGGTAATCGCATTTGGCGACGACTATAGATAGTTTAACTCATTCTGGCAAAGTTATATTGACAAGTTGTTTGCGTGTTTTAACCTATAAATGTCTTTTAAACAATTCAACTTTGTAAGACAGCTAATTTTTCTTGTTCCATCATCTCAAAAAATACCTTCTATTTTGAAATGGGAATTATCAGAATCGTTAAATCTCTCTTTTGTTAATGAATATTCTCCACCATCAGCTGTTTTATGAAATTCTTAAAAAAATAACACCGTTATTCTATCAAGTATGTATTGATACCATCAGTATACAAATTTCCCTTGCTGCCATTATTCTGCAATATTGAGCCTGAAAAGAAAATGTTTTTAAAAATCTTTCCCGCAATTAGTACTTAATTTATAATAAAAATTACTCAAAAAATTCTAAGCATTCCCTTATTTCTTTTATTGTCGTTTTAAGGGAAATATTCCGAATGGAAGCTGATAAATAATTCCAATGGGATGGGTGCCAAAAGTATCATCACATTCATTTCCCTTGTAAGATAAACAACATAAATTGATGAAAAATTGAATCATTCCCGCATCAATTCAAAAGAGACCATAATTTTTTCCATTTGCATTCGGTAAATTTCTATGAATACAATTATACGATTAGTTAAGATAAACTTATCTTCATTTATAACGGATTATGACTTAAAACCTCTGGTATATTTAATCTTTAATAAAGAACATTCTAGTATTTTATTGGTATTGATCTTGAAGGAAAAATATTCCATTTGTTAGATTAATTTTGAATGTCACGTAAAAATATTAGTCATACAATAGTGCTGGAAATAGAAATAAGTGGAGAATTAAATTTATTTTCGCTTTTTTATTTCATAAGATTTTTCGTCAATTATGTATAAAAGAAAAAATTGTTAGAGAAGAATAAAATTTTTTACATATGAAAACCAAAATTCATGAAATGATACGGAAAATATTGTTTATTTATCGTTAAAATATTCTATGAGAATTAGTTTGAAATACAAATCTTAGGGATGTTTGGCGATAAAAAATAATATAATAAAATTTATTAAAACATACCGTATATGCCATAAACTACCGTTTCCTTTGGAAGTGAATGCTTTGGATCATCTGCAAGTTTTTTTCTTATTTTTTCAAATCAAAATAAACTAAGATTGTGAAAGCCTTATATACAACACTATTTTTATAGACCAATATTAAACATTGAATCGGCACCGATGTCTCTTTACAAGAGATTTACAAGAGATGCTCTTTAATACCAAGTCAACCCTTTTGTGAGTTTTTTTTATTTATTTACACTACGCGTAAAACAAAATAAATTGAGTAAGGGATAGTAATAAAATTTGAAAAATTATTTTTAATTTTTAAAGTTTTAACAAACCTCACACCAAACGAAATATTTTAACAATAAGCCTTTTACTTTAAATATTTTCAAGAATTTCATATAATTTGATAGTTTATGATGAGTTTAAATAAGTGAATTGGCAATTCAAACATTATTGACATGTGGAATTTTAGCGTTACCTTCAATAGTGAGAAATGATGATTTTCATTCGGGCTGTAAAATTTTTTTGTTTCTATAGTTATTCCCGTTGTTATTGAAAATCTCAAAATCTAGCATTTGATTTAAAAAGAAAACTCCATATGCAAAATACAAACATGGAGCTCATAAAAGGTGCTCAAATCGTGTTATTCAGTAAGACAGGCAGCACCCCAAATTTAATGATAAAGTTAGCGGCTCAGAAAATATGCTCTTTTGCAAATTTTGGTAGGGAAGCGCGTACCTTTAAATAGTTTAAGATGGGCTAGTAAAAGTTACGTGTTAAGATATATTGAGATAATAAGTGTAAATTAGTAATACACTTTTAAACATTGACGAAATATTAATTTCTATTTGGCGTGTAGGCAGTTTCCTATATACACTAGCTGACAAAAGTTTTGTCACAAATGTTTTTTCGGGGTTTAACTTTTTTGTGGCTTGACCAAATTGGCTGATTTTTTGATATGATAGATTCATATGGTTGTAGATTATTTTACAAATTCCCGCTTGTGATTACGATGATCCGTTTTACAGTGACAAGCGTTTATCGTAAAACGCGTAGCTCAAAGATATTACGCACTTTTCTTGCACTGCATTTTTTAATAATTTTTAAAGTTCAATTATATTTTTTTCATAATTTATTGAAAATAGCAGTAATTGGCAACATTTTAGAGATGACTCCACGTAAAGAAACTCCAATTGCCACCTCTTATCAATATGAGGGAAAACCGAATGCGTGGTACCGAAATTGCGATGGTAATTTAAACCAAATTTTGCTAATATAACATTTTAAACACTGATTCACATAAAATATCAAAAAAATCAGCCAATTTGGTCAAGTCACAAAAAAGTTAAACCCGAAAAAACATTTGTGACAAAACTTTTGTCAGCTAATGTAGATTAAATTATGCGTTCTCAAGATTACGTGAAAAAATTATTTAACTATTAATTTGTTTGAATGCTCATTTAAATATAGCGAAATATCAATGTAGATATTCATGAAAATTTGTCAAATTAATTCATCATTTCTTTAATAAGGCCTTATTTCAGTATTACTTCGAAGATCTAATTTTCTTACCATGGCGTGCTTACTAAATCTTCCTTTAGGTTCCCCTTAGATATTAGTTTATATAATTTATTATACTCTTTCCCTAAATTATTATTTATTCACTATACTAAGTTATATAATTTTCTCCATTTTGTTTTCGTTTTACATCACAATTATCTCGGGTTTTCACGTGCTTTCACTGCCATAATTTGCGATAAATTAAATATTGATGATATTTGAATCTCACCTTTGATATCTAATTTCAATAGACCTTTCCTAGACTCATTAATATCTTCTTCATAGTAGTTTGCTTTCCTATTATTCGCATTGCTTGAGTTCATTGCTTCTAAAACACAAAACATCTTACAAAGCACAAAAAAAAATAAATTGCCATAATTGTCCTTTCGCCTGGATAAATTTGATGTGTGACCTTTAAAAAACTTTACTTCAACAAATTCTTGCAAAAACAAAAAAACTTATTGCATAGTTCTCGTTTGAGACTCCATCCTTGTATCTACCTAAGAAATTGAAACATTTAAAGGATTGCCTTAAAAAAGTCATATACTTTCATGCCATCGCGAGTTATCGTTGATTGAGCTTCTTCCTAAAGCAAGATGCATTTATTGTTGTTGGACAACATTACCTTTTGGAGAATAGTAACCACCAACTGGCGACATTGTTGAACAGCGTATACTTTTACAATACTATTAATATAGTACTGATTCATAATATTAATGATAAGAGTGGGTTGCTTATCGGTTTCTATAAAGATTATGAACTCAAACAATCACTTTTTATTGCGTTTTTAAATAATAAACGAACGAAAGGTTTAAGTAAGATGATAATTTTTGAATAACGAATATCCTGGAATGACAAACTGTCAATTCACTTTTTGAAAATTAAAATAATCGATTTGAAAATGAATTTTAATTAGTATGCCGCATTTGCAGCGTGATTGCGTCGTCAACTATTTTGGCATACGCTATATATTTTAGAATTGTTAAATTATATTTTAGAATTGTCATTCAATTTTACATTCAGCTTAGAAACCATTTTTTGTTCTCATTTTAACTATATTGTTTCTTTAGATATCTAAAAATCATAAACACTTCTCAAACTTTATATTTAGCTAGGTTTAGTTAGTTCATTTCATTGCAATTGCCCATTAAATCCTTACAAGAGTATAGACAGTCCACTTTAGAGTATCAAGAAACACAAGGCTCCCAGATCTTGCCTAAACTATTGCGATCTAAAAATAATCAACCGTAATTGATAAGAGCTGAAAGTAAACAAACTTGTTTTTCTTATTCCAGGTCAAAATATGTGGCCCAAAAATATTTGAATAGAAACATTTGCGTTGATCATTGACGACACAATAAATAAGCAAACAAAAATTTGTTACTAAACAATTGGTCTTTCTTTAATATGAAGCTGTACAAATAATGCTGGAAGCTGTATAAAACTTGAATTGAACTTGGCATTGAGCACATTATGGCAGCAATGTGTTCTAGAATCCATTTGGCATCATTCTTCATTTTGCTTTTAGCAAATATAGGTCCGCCTGATTTTATTATCATTTGTAGTAAAAAATTGTAGGAAACTCGTGCTATTTTGAATTCCTACAAAAGGGTGATGATTGCTCAACTGATGATGATTGTAACGGTGCGCCGTGCGTAATGGATGTTTCATCAATGAAGAGATCTTGCTGCATTTCGAAGCCTGGTACCATTGCTCCAGGTTGAACTTTTATCAATTTCTATGAATTTTCTAGTACGAATTATTATAACAATAATTTATTGGTTTACAAAATGATTAAAATAACACATTTTTGGAAAATTGAATTACATTTTATGAAATTTATTGTCAAGTTGTAAGTTAATGAAAAAATCGCTTAAGGGCAAAGAAACAGAGTGGCAACAAATGACAATTTTTAAGAGTGTCTGGGGTTTTTTTATCCAATTTAATTTTACTTGTATTAAACTATCTTTTATTATTAAAAAAATTAATATCTTGCTAAAAAATTAGATTTTTGAACGTTTAATGAGCTCATTTAATTACCAAACCAGTTGTCGAACAGAGGTATCGATTTAATATTAAATTCGTTTATTATTTCGCTTACCGTTTGTTATTTCGTAACTTGAAACAGTTAAATTATATAAATTATTAAAGAAAAAACCAAGTTATTGCGAAAAAAACCAAATAAAACCGGCATGTTTTGAAAAAGAAACAATAAAAATTTGAAAATTAAATGTACACCTTATGTTTCTTTGCACAAACGAGACCACAACTTCCTCCATCATACTTCTTTAAGGCAATATCACAAAAGAGTTACTATTTATAATTCTAGTAATTTATAAGCATTATATAACTAGAAACAAGTCTTCCAAATGTACAAAAAAGTTTTTTAGAAAATAGATATGGAAATAGCAATTTCCCAGTAGTCACATGGTCCTTGGACGTTAATATAGCAGATTATTTCTAAAAAATTTAATATCCAATTCCTTATACGAGCTATATTTGTAAAGGCTGCGATTCTTTTCTTGTCATACGAGTTTGGATCACCATAAATTGCTCATTATTTAGAATAATTTAACACACAAAATCGTGAATAAATGCAGTCTAAAGAAATAAACTTTAAAATTTACAATTTTCTCAACTAATAAAGATTCCAAGTTTTTAACATCAAAACTATAATACTTTCAGTTTGCCCATCAGGCACATCCTACTCAGGATTGCCAATTTCTTGCGATCCAAGCGATTCCGATTCGTGTCCTTCGGGCTCATCGTGCTCACCCAGCTCTACTGACTTCACCAAGGTTATCATAATTGCCCATAAATTCCTTTCCAATTCTTATATTTTAGGGTAGCACCGACATGAATAATTTCATTTGTTGCAAATAAGATTTATTAAAATAAATTATTACAATTTATCTTTTTTTCATATTTCAAAATGCAAAACAAGCGATATATGAATAAAGAAAGGAGTATTTCCAAAAAAAAAACACTAAAGCAATTTGCTCTCAATGACTCAACATCAACAAACTATAAATTAAATTTATACATAATGCAAACAACAAATGAATTCGTCTCACATTCACAACTTTGTTCCCTCATCCATTGTAATCGCTGGCAGCAAGATGCTTCGTGCTGAGCTCTTATGGTGATCGAATTGAACTTCCAGCACCTCGGCATTGGTGCCGTCATACGGACGCCATGAAGATAGCTCGGCGCGTTTCCTGCAATTTTATATATGAAATTTCAATTATAATAACCAATAAACCACGCACTTTTCCATTTCTAGACGGTCCGTAGCTACAATGGCTGTCGCGTCATCTTCCGGTTGATAAATAGACTGCGCTTCTTTTGCCTTAATAGAAATACTCGATTTGATGCCATCGATACTGAAAATTGGAGACGCATTACTCATTGATTGAATTTTTATTTGTTTACTTGCTGCTATTTCGATAATAAGTGCTATGAGTCGCTGTTCGAATATCATCCGGTATGGAAAGTGCTCGATTTCTAAATTGTTATTGGTAACATAGAGTTAATTATAGAAATAAATATTACAAGTTGGGTGGATTTTTCAAAAAAAATTATTTTCAATTCATAACTAAAGCTTATTTCAAAACAAAATTCACAAGAGACCAATCAATCTTACCTGCGACTCCAAAATAACAACGATTTAAAAGCGATGCGGAAGTTTTCAGCACGGTATGCATATAGAACCGGATTGAGAGCACAATTCACATAAGGGAATAGGTGAATAATATTCACAATAATTCTCATTAGCTGCGTTGTTATCCGCACACGGAAAATTGCCGAAAACAAGTTAAACAACCAAAATGGTGACCTTTAACGGAATTGGAACTTTAGATAAATTTTCAAAGATTGCTAATTACCAGCACAATAAATGAAATAGTACAACCCGTTGAACACTTCTCGTAACTCTTTGATAAGATGATCTATTCTTGTTTCTATGTAATCGTCGTGAGCCCTGAATATGATTTCCACATTCATTCGTGTATACGAGCCAATTTTTTGTTTACCTTGGCAGCTTCTCTCAATTTACAAAATACATGATAATAGCAGTAAAAAATAACAAGACCAGGTAGGATGAATATCATAATTGAACATATTGATATATACCTAAATGAACAAAATTATTAAGGAATGTTCTACATTTAGGTATAATTCTTTTCCCTCTACACGTACATGGATTTATTTTTGATCGTATAATAGTGGGTGTTTCAGTTCCAAAGAAAAACACAACAAGTAATTAAAGGGATTTAAACTTTTGTTATTTCTGGTAATTTAATCTATCAAACAAGATTAATTAAATGTTTTCATTGGTGTCACAAGTAAAATAAAAACAAAAAAGTACGAAATCCCCTAAGACTTAATAGTCAAATTATTTGCAGGGTTCTTGCAGAGCTCTCAAATAAGAATAAATCCCGGCAACGATTATTAAGTGAGACCACAAGATCCCAAATATTTCTTAATTATAAAATTTTGATAAATACTTATTATATACTTATTGTTATTTATGTATATAATTATTGATATTTGAGCGACCGACTTCTGGCAGAGTCATATGTTCATTTTATTTTATTTCCTATCTTACCATTTACAATTTATATTGCTTAAAGGTTATTTTGGTGAATAATAAATAAATATTATCAAAATCTGAGAAATTGACACTTCCAATTTTATTTTTATAAAGTAATAAATCTGACGTGATCTAGAAATTTTGAAGAAATATAATGAAAAACAGAGAAATTATTCACGTAAATTGAATATTTGTTTCATTTTATCTATGAGATCATTGAAAATAATTCAAAAATGATCAAATCAAACCTTTCATATTCTTAGATTTTGATAATAAATAAATAGGAAAATAGGAACAAAAAGAATAAATGATTACTTTAAAACATTCGATACATTTTGAAATATTTGCAAGTCAATTATAGCAGTCAATTAATCTATTAAAAATTAAACTCTACGGAAAATTTACGATCTAAAATATTTAATGAGAATGTCATCATTGTGACTGTAAAGAAACAAATAAAAAACATATCGAAGCAGCGTACAGGATTTGGTTTTCTTGCCAAATATATTTTTAAAAATTAATAAATTAATATCAGAGATTAAACTAGAAAATTTTCTTAGAAATGTGTAAATGTGCTTGCATTTCTAAGTTTTGTTTTAAGAATTCTACGTTTCAATTGGAATTTTCACACAAACTTAAATGCTTGAGAGCATAACGTGGATGTCCGGAGAAGAGGTTCTAGCCGACTTTTAAAATTCTAACCTTTCAGTTGACGTACTTGAATATTACTTTGAAAAACTCCAAGAAATTGGTTACGCCATAAACACGTTTTGTACGAAATAGTATCTTTGTCGATTATCCGCAAAATGTTTTAGAATTATTTTATGTTTATCGTTAAAGGAGCCAATGAATGCGTTAGATACGATTTTTTACCACAATTAATCAAACGAATCTTTAAATTCTGAAGATTTCAAGGTTAAGATTTCAATAATTTTCGTTAGCTTTTAATAGTTATGTACGGTTTTCTCTAAACTTTATTTGCAATTTCAAACCTTACCATTGTGCATGTGGTGGACTTGGCCAATGCGCAATACACAACGTATGATTATTCTCCATTGTATCATTCGGATTCTTTGGCCTTATTCGCACCTTTATCTGAACCGAGGAATGTCATGGCCCTCACGAATTCACAACAAACCTCATCCGCATATACATACAACGGTAGACTGCATATTAGCGCTGCAATCCAGGCGAGACCACTCAATAGTATTGCCATTCGATACGTTCTGAACATGAACCGTCTAGAAAAGTAACATAACATTATATTACCGATATCTTCCACATAAATTGCTCTTGCACATGGCTATATATCGATCAGCCGCCAAGAGCACAACAAACAGCACCGATGCATATTTCCCTAATAAGAATATGACATCATTGTTTACTTGTTCGAGATACCTGTTGCCTCGGTTCCATGGAACAAATGGCAGACAGTGGCTCCGAACGGCCAGCTCTTCCCATTTAAGCTCGTCGCTGCCACTAAGATTAGATCCGTCAGGTAGATAAAGTCGGCTAAGCAGAGGCCTATCATATAGACATTAGTGATGGATCTGAGATAACTGAAAGCAAAAAGGATATGGAAAATGCGAGTGATGTCACTTACGGTCGCGTAATTATCAATAAAATGACAATCAGGTTGACGGAGCCAAGTGCGACGAGCAATAAATGAGTTACCGTGAGAGCTAGTCGAAGATGTTGGGAAGAGTCTGTCATTGCATTCTGAAATAATAATATACTTGTTATTTTAAAGATTTTTGAATTTTGTTTAAAGATTTTTTTCAAAAATAATGAAGGAACGTTATCTTATTCGTTTTGTTTTAAAGAATGTTTATAGAGCTTTGTTAGTTTTCTTAATTAAATACCCCTAATTAGTTTATTTTCTTTGTTTATTATTTTATTGATTTCGGCTTGTTTTTGCAGAAAACTATAAATTAAAGGCGTACAAACAGAATTCTTATAAATGAGTTCTGTTTTAATGTTAGATTTTGCAGTATTAAATAAAGTACGTAATAAGAGTACTACAAGGATACAATGTGAAGATATAAAGTAGAAGGAATAACAAAGATGATATGCTAATTTGCGTGTAAAACAGTTTAAATAGTACATAAACAGAAAAGGTATAAGTATAAAAATTAGATTTTTAATTAAAATTATTAATCCGTAATTAGATAATTAGAAACTTGGTCGAAAATTTGAATCAGAAAAAAGAATCTCGGAAATTGCAGGAATCCTATTGTAAAAACAAAGTTGCGGTTATTAAATAAAAAGGAAAAATGAAATAGAAGAAGAAAAATCGAAAAAAAACACAGGAAATAAAGAAAAAGAATAAAAAGGAGATATAAAAATGATTAAGACAATATAAAGACGATTCCATTTATTTCACTATAATTATTCAATTCCCCATCGTTGAGTTCAGTTCCATTGATTTTTCCCTATATGTTTTATATTTTCCCTATCGTTCGCAACAAATGAAAAAGTATAAAAATTATTAAAAAGAAAAAGAAAGTAAGCTAGATAACAAAAAAGAATAAACGGAAAACAAAGAAATGTAAGGGAAAAGAAACAAGAAAATCACAGTACCGAAATCGCAACAAGTTATTGAAGATTATCTTTTAAGGGCTTGAGATTTCTTATATCAATGATGTTACGGTAGCTATAACTATTGTGGTTTTTCAACGCGGCTCTGCACATCTAAATAAGCATGGCCATTTAATTAAATCCGCGTACCGTCCATTGACCTCGTTCACTGAAACCTCCTTAATCTCCCATATATTTACATTACAGTATTTTTTATTATTATTAAGTATAACAGAATTGCAACTAATCCATTTGGATTTCCCGTGTAATTTGGAGTCGCATCTGTAGATCCGCAAGAAAGTCTATCAAAGAATCGTATCGGGAAAGGCTTATTATGCATAAATCCCTATTAATATCACCTTTTAATTTATCGGTAACAGTTGTCTTGCAATCGAGTTATGCGAAAGTCTAACAAAACTGTTTTCCCCGATAGATTTTTTTAAATGGGTAATGATTTCCCAATCATTATTTCAATCGGCCTACGAAGTAAATGTCTTTATTTTGATTAGGAAAAGAATAAAAGAAGGATAATTGTATACAATAGAAATAGGGTATAAAATTACTAAACACTTATTAAGATCTCGGCTATGATAACAACGTTGGGATGTCACGCATCACACGTAAAACAGGATTACCGTAAAGCAGATATATATATATATATATAATATAAATAATTTTCTGATTAGCTTGCTTATATCTATAGGATAACCAATAATATCAAAGACCGAATGGAATTATTTTTAAAAAATCTATGGAGGAGCAAAACTCGATTGCAAGAAAACTTTTACCCTATAAAAAATAAGGTAAACTTAATATGGAATGAACCTTATAAGAGCTTTTCCCATTACAATTTCCTGAAAGGTTCTCTTGCAATCAGCCACAGATAGAAAATGTTTGACAAGGGAATACCCGAAAGACATTCTCTTGTCAAACATTTGGTTGTGAAATGATTTACTTACAATTATAAAATTAAAGATTCACATTTCTTAATACTCCCATCTAGCGAAATAATTTCTGGAAAAGACTACTGTAAAGATTATATTGTTAAAAGATCAATAGAAATAAAAAATATATACATTCAAACATACGCATGTTTATGTATGAGAGAATATAATTGAACACGGCTCGAGTTGTTTCAGCGACAATTTAGAAACATCTAACAACAATAATGAAAAGAAAAGAAAGGAATTGAAGTATAATTAATGTTAGATTCAGGATTCAATCCGAACTACAAATTTGTTGGGAATGAAAAAAGAATATTAAAAATTGCCCCCCTATATATTAAATTAACCATAAAATAATTTTATTATTTTTTTTTAATTTATAGGCAAAATCAATGGAATAGTAATTAATTAAGGAGAATTGCTTTTTTATTCAGAGTGCACGTTCATTTAAATGAATTATTCATCATTAATTGAAATCACATCTTATTATTGATGAAAATTAATTATTGTTGATTAAACATCAGAAGGGACCAGACAGAAAATATTAGGAAAATTGAATATCGAGGTAGCTCACAACTCAAATGAATACATTTAGATTTGAGATCAATCTATCTGATAAGGATGACGAATTTTGTTGAATAAATAATGCGTGAAATCTCGAAAAAAAAGAAAGCTTTAATTTACCATCTAAATAAGTGTTTTGATTGAAAAATACGTTGAAATAGATATATAATTAAACGATAGAAATAGCATATTTGCAGGAAAACAAATAAGAAAAGAAATTTGAAGGATAGTTAATTATAAATTTTGGTTTAAAAACAAAAATATAGCTCATTTAAAAGTCTAAACTACCGTAACGTTCTAGTGTTCATAAAAAGCGCATTTCTCAAGAGCTGAGCTTTCTGACATTTAGTTATCGCAACTTTGGTCGGAGAAATGAGCCAGAAATCCCACGAACAGCACGTTCTATACCAAATGAGATTGCAAGAAATTCATATATTTTATTTGTTCACGAAATGTTCTTGATAAGTAGATTAATGCCAAATATATTGGCACCTCGGTGAAAATTAGTCATTCAAACAAAGATATCAAGTTTCATGGAATATTCGAAAACAAGAAATTTGCAGAGCATGATTGTGCAAAAAAATATGACAAATTATTATATAAAGGATCATGAAAAGGCATGAAAAATGGTGGAAAATGGAAAAAATCTAATTAAATTGAAACAGAATGAATGTGTGAGCAAATACCGAAGAAGAGGAGACGAATGCTTCATTGAAAATAAAAATAATAAGACAGCAACCAAAGAAGAAAATAATGCAAATGCTCATACGAAAAATAGGTATATTCAGCTCATCTCAAATCTATTAATTCGTAGATTCCGGAAAATGAATTTTTCTCAAAGGAAGAGAGCAATTTTGAAGAGACTAATTGAGCACCGAAGAAAAAAGTGATGTTATTTGTTATGCAATCGTTAACAAGATTGAAATGACGTGGGCTACAACACGAGTTGCAATTATTATACATGTTAAGGATATATAATCATGAACAATCAATTTTTCACATACATTATTGTTTAGTTTGTTCATTGACTAATTGCATTTCACATGATTTGATATTGTACTCCAAATGGCGTTGTTCTTTTCTTTTGGCGTGAATAAGAAATAAACCTTCGCCATTCATCTAGATGGACCAATTTTTTAATACTTGAAATTTGGCTCGCTTGCCATTATTTATTATTTATATTTGGTAGAGCATGAGAACTCAACACTAAAGAGTAGCTCTTTTAAATAAATTATGCATTTTTTTGGGTTCGAGTATTCGCTAAAAAATATTAAGTAGGCTATAAATTTTTATTATCTTATATTAATTCCAAACGCAAATTTTAATAAATAAAGAGCTCATCAGCTTTTTTTATGATAGTAATTAATAAAAAATAAGAATGGAGGAAAATAAACAGACTATGAATAGAAAAATGTAAAAAAGGTTGGTCTTACAGAAGTAATGGAATCTCCTAATTGTATAGCAAAGCTACGATTCTAGACGAATATCAGCTTCCGCGTTGGCACGGAATAATAAATGAAAAATAAAAAGCTTGTCACTTGTTAATATCAAATGATGAAACTAGGAATGACAGCAAGCTGCTTCATGATTTTATTATGACGAATAAGTGAGCTGACTGCTAAACAAATTGTAAGCTTCCTGAAAGTCGGTAAAGCATGCATTGACGATTGAATATATAGACAATTGGCAAAACTTTGATTAGAAACTTCAATCTATTAAAATTAAAATTGGCCACACGAATGAGAAAAATCTATTTGCTAAATAACAACAAAAAAACGTTTGAAAAAATTCGATTTTCGAAAAAAATACTTGAAGGCCCGAGTTTGAATCCACTGATTAGCTTCGTTGCTGATTCAAATGTGAAAATATTTAATTAGCCGAATTATTATCGTCGCATAATAATAATTATTATTACTTAAAACTACAAAGACGACTAACAAGCAAGAGAGAATGAGAAAACATCAAAAGCTATATTAAAATATTTTTAGTTAATGGTAGAATGGTAAACAAATTGGCAAAGTTCTTCAAAAATAGAAATAAAGTCGGATTATTTTTGTTTCAAATAAATTTGCCTTCCTCTTTAGCTAATAGTTCATATTTATTATATATCACGAAATAAATACGACAACTTGAACAATGGAATATTCCTGAATAACACAATTATATATATATATATATAAGGGCTTTTTTCAATGGCGTCTTCAATTGACCGCAATGTTCAAAGTTGAAGCAAACCGAGCTTCGTTTTATTTCATTTCAAGGAAAATAATACGGAAAATTAGGTTTTTAAAATGAGAATCGCGATAAGGATTAAATTGCTCATCAACAAACGTTACAACAATTTAATTATAAACATTCTCTAATGACGTTTAATTGAAGACAACAAGTTACCGTATTTTGAAAATTCCAAGTTGAAAATAAATTACAGTCATTTCAAAATGAGAAAAATATTATAGAAAGCTGTTGCGTGCTATATATTTCTTGTTATTAATTACATTATCAATTACAAATAAATATCATTAATCTTACCTCAGAATATATGACCATTTCGGCAGCCGATTCAGCATTCGAATGTTGATGATGATGATGACGATGCATAATATTTATTGTTTGTTTACAGACACCACCAGGGGAATATGGTTAATCAAAAATAAAAATAATGATAGCTACAGGCGGAATAGTATTTATTTGCTTTAAATAATTTCAATTCGATGAGCTCGTGTCTCGTTAGATGAGCTCTGTGAAGATGTGCAACTTATAAACGATGAATATAATAGTTCGCTCCTTGTTTTTCGTGAAATGCAAAATAACTGGGAATAAATAAATAGGATAATCGTGAAAAAATGGATTTTTTAATGTTCTATCCCCAGGCTCATAGAACAAATAAAGAAAAAAATAAATTTCTCGAACATTTATAAATAAGTGTTCATGTTAAGAGAATGCTATATGAAGCAATTTTCTCCATTTTCTTGCTTTGTTTTGATGTAATTTAACCGAAAAATCACCGACTTACGCTAGAATGAGAAAGAATAGAGAATAAGTTAATATAAAATCAAATAAAAGAAAACAATAGGAGAGTCTTAACGATTTCTGAGTAACTCTCACTAACTATCGAGATAATAAGGAACAAATATAGAGCAGAATCCTTAAAGTTCTACATACTTACCGTAAAGACGTCAATTATCTATTTAAGACACAATGATGTCTTTTGTGTTACTTGGCATTTGTTATTCGTTCACAATTTAGATAAATATGATATTTATTTTTAAACTAATCCATATTAAAAAGAACATAAAGACAATGAAATGCACAGATAGCTTATCCGGTAGATAGTGTGCAATACGGAAGCTTAATTCACATTGAGATACGCCTAAAGTGTGAGTAGGTGTGAGTAGGCGCCTGCGAATTAACAAACACCTCCAGGTGATTAATTGAGAATTTGTGGAAAAAATTTGAAAAACACTTGTTCGCAATTGAGCAAAAATCAAAAAATTTTGAGTTAAAAGTACGAAAACCAAGTTGTTTTTGATTTTTATAATATAATACAAATTAAATTTAATAAAGCTATATTAAGATATTTTAAGAACTTAATAAAAATAAGTATAAGAAATAAGAAATAATAATCAAATATAACAAAGTTAGATTGAAATTTAAAGTCACTAAAATCAGGGGAATGAATGAGCAACAACAGATAATCCAGATTATTTCGATCAGCGAAACTTTGATGTAAATAAATATTTCAATATGACTATTTTACGCAGTAATAATATTATTTGGATTTTAATAATATCAGTTCTTACGCAGGCTACTCGAAAAATCTATGTTTCGAAATGAAACCAAGTTTTACTCATTTCTGTGTGGGCTTATTTTTGTTAAAATCGTAATGTTATGAGCGTATAAGGATTCGATACGTTAATTAATACTAAACAATAAATCCTTATAAAGATAAACCTTTAAAAGGTTGCACTTCACTGCCAAGAAACCGCGCCGCATTGCAAAAGACTTTGCGACAATTGCAAACTCAATCTTTTAATTTATTATTTTTATTTTTAATATTTTATTTATCAGTTAACGTTTCATTTTGCAGAAATCCTGATGAATTAATGAAAAAATTCTTGGTACCTCAATTAATGAACCAGAAGAGTCTTCATCGTCAATATAAGTGCCTTGTAAATATTGAAAATATTGAAAACTAAAATGATAAATTAAAAGGTTGAGTTTGCAATAGGTGCGAAGACTTTTGCAATGCGGCTGGTTTCGTGGCACTGGAGTGAGGTTGTAATAGACACCAAACCATTTATATTGCGCTTTGTTATATCTTTAAACTGTAAAAATACAACACGTATCAAATCATGCAAAATTCCAGTTGGCGTGGACATATTAATTTCATAATTGTTATTATACTAACCGCTAATACACGTTAAAATTACATAATTCGTGCATATTTAGTTTTAAAATATTAAAAATCAGAATATCTTCGCGAACTATTTGATATGAGGATAATTTCAGACACCAGTGGCCAAATCAATCGTAATGGGGAAAAGTTTTATTAGTGTTCATTCCCTATTAATATTACCCTATGTATTAAGATAAGAGAGATTACCTAGATTAAGATTATGTGGATATTTTCACCCACAATGCTCCTAATTTTCTGAAACTTATCCGTATGAAATCAGTAATAAACAATTATTAAATTGTTGTTCAAGGCCATTGTAGGCTTATATATGAATTTTTTTTAATAAAAGCCGGATACTATATCAGAAATTCTGAACAAGAGAATAAAA
Organism: Caenorhabditis plicata; assembly: GCA_963931815.1. Classification (NCBI taxonomy): domain Eukaryota; kingdom Metazoa; phylum Nematoda; class Chromadorea; order Rhabditida; family Rhabditidae; genus Caenorhabditis; species Caenorhabditis plicata. Next base: position 4,261,652 of record OZ007493.1, on the reverse strand, counting down.
CGGTAAGGTCATCGAGAAAAATTAAATGTAAAAGTAGTTTTGTTAAAATCTAAAGAATCTAAATAACAATCAAGAACAAATCATAATCTTTAGGAATCGTATTTTGCAAAGACTGTTCCCAGAATATGGGGATGCTTTATTTCAAATTTAACAAAAATCTGTAGATTATTGTTCATAGGCATATATTTGTAAAAATTTTTCTACAGCAGATAGTAATCGTATAATATAAATACTTTATTTATTTTGTCAGTTTAGCCGTGTACAATACACTAACTATGTAATAATTTATCTTATATATTCACTTTAAAACGTCTGGTTAATTCAAGAATACAGGTTTGCGCTATTGTTCATACCTTGGAATTATATTTATTTTAAAAGATAATAAATTCCAATTCGACAATTTACCGTAACTTAGTTTAATCGAAACATTAAATTATAAAAACAAAAACAAATTTAAATCCGTTATAGTATCTTCAAAGTTCATATAACTCAAAAATAAATGAACAGAAACAAACATATAAATGTACTTGAATTCAGTTTGAGATTGTTTTCATCGAATATTCTAGGATGAGTTAAAAATTCATTAATATAGTATTATTAAGTATCATTAACTGCTTTAATATTATACATAAAACAAATAAGTCTGAGTGAGAGAGAAAATAATAATAAAAAAGTTTTGAATAAATAACGCACGAGAATTGAATTCCAAGGAACAAGAATTATTTATTCATTTGCCTGAAAAATAGCTCATTTGTATTCTTGAGAAGTTAATTAATTAGTTGATAGTCGGCTGATAGTATACAATTTTTCTTGCATTTTTCTGAGCTTGAAATAAATAAATACATATTTTGTTACTTTTTTACTAATATGTGTTTTGGTCTACTGTAAGATGAAGAACAGGACATTGGTTTTATTTTGTTCAGATTATATCGAGAATTCTATGAAAAAATGCTCACATTTGTAAAGCTTATATCTCTACTTTAATCACATGGTAGGCCATATCGACTGAAACTTTTGCAGTTGGTGTGCTGAGTATTTTTTCCATCGTACTCATTGTTATAATAAATGAATATGTTGACAAAAATTTGTTTCCCGATATTTTCATTAAATACGTGGATTCACTAAAATATTACTCGCACAATTTAACCCGCACGCAATTGTTGTTTCCCATGCTTTTCTACATCAACGAGAAGAATTATGGATCGCCATTGCTAGGGTCCTTATTAATCGAATATCTGGACGCAAAAATAAAGATCCACAAAACTGTGTAAGTGTGTTAAAAATAGGTTTGATTTGGAAGAATCCTGTTTTTCAACAACATTTAATATAACTAAGGTGAATTTAAAAAAATAATCTTTAAAGACAACGCTTTCATAAGAAAAATCACCATAAACATTGAATCGAATAAATGTAAAAGAAAAATGAAAAATTTGGTAGTCCAAAAAGGGGAAAATTGTGGGAAAACGTAGAGTATTTGAAATGAGATTATTGGAACCTGTTTACATTGAATTACCCGTTTAAATAGGAATCAGATGTACGTCAAATAACTGTAGCAACTTTCCCATATTTTAATGTGTCTTATTTATATCTACGTGTAAATTGGAATACACTTTTTTACTTCTCTTTAGCAGTTTTTCTTGATATATCAGGAAACATCAAAATATTTACAAAACGTTAGATTTTAGCGACTTTAAGAGCAATCATTTTTAAGATATCAGTTGGCGTGCCGACGTAACAATTATCGATAAGGGTAATAGATGGTTATTTCATAAGAATTATGATGCTTTCACCTGAAAACGTGAAAACTTGCATTCTTATAATATATCTACTAACAATTTAGAATTTTTCCAAACAATTCTATTCTTACATATTAGCTATTTTTCTGAAGTTACAATAATTGGGGAATGAATATGCAGAGAAGATGCTGAAAATAACTAAAATACTTTTACCAAAATTATTATCAATTTTGAACTCTGCTGAATTTGAATATCAAATAAGAATATCAAAATAATATCAAAACTTTGTTTCTCGAATAAACATGCAATTGTTATTTATAAATATAGGACACTTGAAAATTAGAGAAACCTGCTTAAATTTGGAATAGCTATAACTGCACATACTTGACTAGATACTACAGAAAAGATTAATTATTGTCCTTTTCTGACAGGGGTGCCTAATGGAATCAAAAAAAGAAGAAGACATGATGGACGCCAACACGGCTACAAACGACTTTTATTGTCAATTTCTCTTCAATGTGTGCAGTCCATTATTTCAAAAAAAAGAGAGGCCTCCAAACGAGAACCTCATTCCATCCTAATTTTTTTCCTCTTCCATTAGGCGCCGATCTCTGAAAAGGACAATACTTGTTAAAACTTTAAAAAACTGTAATTTTAATCATACACTTTTAAAACTCAAAATTTACCAATTCTAGTCCTACAGATTGTTATAAAGAAAGCAACACAAAAATAGAAAAAGTTAAGAAAAATACCCTAAAAGGTCAATAGAATAATGCGGAAATAAAATTTAAAGATCGAATTTTTTTAAATTTGTCGTACAACTAAAGCATTCATATAGAATTTATAATTAAGATATATTCTATTTGACGAGAATTGTTGGATTCATTCGTTCATGTTATTTATCTATTCTCGAATTTTGAAATAATAATAATAATATACTAGATCCACGCCAAATTTAATGTTCTCTTAGGGTTACATTATTCTGCGAAGTTCAGATAGTTAACTATAATGATACAAATTCATATTTGTGTCGTCAAGTACAGAGATATGGCAAACTATTATATAATATTCTGCAAAATGTATTGTTGTTTCAATTAATTATTTCCACCAAACGTTCTTGTGGACAAATCTACTTTTGGAAAAATCTTATTTAAAAAAAATTGTTTATTAAAGATATACAAAATTTTGAAATAGTATTATCAAAATCTAAGAAATTTAAAGGTCTATTTGATCATTTTTGAATTATTTTCAATGGTCTCGAAGATAACATGAAACAAATATTCAATTTATGTTAATAATTTCTCTGTTTTTCATTATATTTCTTCAAAATTTCAAGATCAAATCAGATTTATTACTTTTATTTTTTATGAAAAGAAAATTGGAATTGTCAATTTCTTAGATTTTGATAATATTTAATTAGAGTGTAAAGAATTTTATTTTGTTAAAAGGAAAAAAATAAAATTTCGGACAATGTTATCTAGAATAAATGGGTGTCATTAAATCCAGACTCTCAATTTAAAAAAATAGTCCAAAACTATACAAAAACCGTCGTAGAATATTAAACTGTCTACTTAAAAATTCGTTCTCCAACTTCAATAGATTATTGATAAGTAATATATTGAAGATGCAAATAGGATTGCAACGTAAAATGCAAATTAACATTTCTCCATACTTGAAAAATGTTTGCCTTCGACAGTCCTAAAATGTTTTTCACGTAATCTTGACAAGCCTATTTTAAAATATATGGTAAACCAATTCTCATACCGAATAACACTAATTGAGAAGCTTTTTTCGAGGTCCGCTTTTAGACAAATCATATGGCTGCATTAGAAGTGAGAATTTATTAAAAATTTCTATAAATCAATTACTTGGGTAAATCCTATAGTTAATTTGTATGTATTTTTCTAATATACGCTTCCAATGTATATATTTGTGACTTGATTAATAAATATTATAATATTAGTATTATTTGTAAAATAAAAAGTGAATCCGATGCCCCACCTTGTTTCCGCCTAGCATCCGACCAACTAACACTGAGTATTTCGGGAATAATATCATCTACTAGGTATTCTACCCATCACACTTGGCCGCTAATTAATTTTTTTGAAACTTGTGGAGCAATTTCCAATTAGACGGTTTAATATTTTGTGATGTTATGCGGACGAAAAATTTTATTTTACGATGGACGAAATTTTCACTTTTCCTAGGTCTAGTAACCCTCGAATAAAATAATAGGTGAATTGGTTTTTTTAGTTTACAATTACTACATAGCACGAAGATTATGAAAATGTGTAGAAGGAATAGTGAATTTCTTCAAACTTCGCAGAAATCGCAGAATATATTATATAAGGTTTGAAAATCGAATTACTTTCTCACGCCAAATGGAAAGGATGATTGTCTTACGCTTGTCTTATCATTTTTACGTGCATTTTACATAAATATTGTTTACACCAATTTTTTAGCGTTTTCTTAAACTTTCTAAAAAATTAAAATCTTTGTGCAATGTCAAATTTAAGCACTTTTTTGAGATTGTTTTATTAACAGTGCTTTCTTGAGAGCCAAATAAATAATATAGGCAAACTTCAAAGTTCCGAATCTCAGTTTCGCAAGTACGGCTGAGTAAATCGATGACAATTATTTTTAAATAACACATAGTAAAATACAAAAAATCTTCTTTACAACTGTAGCTGATTAAAAACTAATGTTCTACGAAAACAAAAACAAAATAAAACTCTCCGACTAGGTGTCTCAACTTTATAAGAGCAAAGATAAACGAGTTAGACATACGAAATGTATTTGAAACTGAATTTTAACATTAAAGTGCTATGAGAAAGTACTTATAGCTCATACTCACAAAAAATTGAAGGAAATCATCAAAGAATAAGAATCAACACAATTTTTGTGATATTTTGGAATATTGAGAAAGAATTGTTTACGGACAAGATACGAGATACTGAATAAGTACATCTGAAATAATTTATGTAAATTGATGATTTAGCCGAATATTCAAGTGAATGCATGTCTTTTCGTTTGACGAATTTGCCAAATTAACGTAAAAATCTGTTAAAGAGATTTTTGTTGATCAGTTGCCATGTTCAATTGTAAACAACAAACAAAGGAGTTTTGTCCATTGTTTTGTCCTGAAACTTTAGCGATGAATTCACACAGATATTTTGGAATTTTCTGCCGGAATAAATTAGTGTCTACTTCTCGCTTTCAAATATTTGGGGATATTTATTTTGAAGGGTTGAAAGCGGATAAAAAATAAAATAAAAATGAAAATAAACACAAGCTAATATCCACATTTGCAGGAATAATATCAAGTGTGTTTAAGAAAAATGCAAATACAAAGTTTCTTGCACATGAGTTTATAAAATGTGCTCAAACACTTTTAAAATACGAATGAACAATTCGAATCCTTCATTCTCCTACAACTTCTTAAATTTGATTTAGCTCAATTTATCCGAACACAATTTAAACGCTTTATTTCAGATGAAAAATTTAATCAGAAGAAGAAAATGGAAAATTAACAACTTTTATTCCTACCGTATCAAATTGGAATACAAAATAAAAATGCGGAAAATAAGTATTCTACAACGTTTCTAGACAATTGGAGCACAAAAAATGAAATGTTCAAACAAAAACCAAATTACTAATTTTAGAAAAGACAAGAAGCGTGTTTGAATTCAATTGCTCTCACAACCCGTAATTTATTATGTTAAAACCAATAATGATCAAATATGTGCATAAATAAGTTGCGTATCGTGCTCCTAGAGTAGTACCGATTCCTGAAAATTGTATGATTAATGCAAAATACACTTTTTATTTTTTAAATTATATTTTATATACTTTTCTTTGGAGATGAGCTGTATTCAGAATTTTTATCAAATAAAGAAGTCAAGAAAATAATGAAATATCTCATATTTATTCAGAATCCATTTAATTATTCTTATTAATTGCTGAAAAGCTTAAATCAGTTAGACTATTCTAGATAACTAATCACTAAAGGCACGTGACCATTCGAGATCGACTCTCGCAAACGACAATTGAGATTGGAAGAAACGCGTTAACCAAAAGAAATTATTTAATATTAATCGAAAAGTTTTTCCATATAATTCTTGCAATAATTGACTTGGTAGTTTTTCTATACAAATCAAAGACATCTCAAAATGGATTTTAATGAAAACCGTAAATAATATGAAACATAATTTTTCTTCTTTAATTTATTGCTTCGTTTAGAGTACACTACTACCAAAACTTTGGGCTCTGAGCTCATTTAAGATGCGTATGTTTGCCCAACAACACGGTTGTTGGAACCATTCCTCTTTCCGAATTCTGTCTAGATCATTTTGCATAATATCATTATATTAAGAATTGATTAGGAAACTTTGGAGTCCATTCTCACTCCAACCTCCGCGGTTGCGTCTCGCAATATTGGGCCAGGCAACTTTATTCTCCAGGATTCCTCGTCTCCTTCCTGATTTTCTGGAGAACTTATCGTGCATATAATTTGATACACAAACTTAAATTAGGTCTTTCCATCTTTCTTTCGGTCTTCTTTTTTTATTTTCTGACGTCAAATTCATACTAATAAAATAAAATAAAATATGAAACGCCACGTTTATAATGTATGATCTGTTAAGGTCACTAGATGTGGGTTGTTATTCCCAGCAAAAACTGGCTTCTCCCAAAGGATATCCAAGTCATCAGAACCTTGATGGATTAAAGTCAAACGTGACGAAGGAATTAGGTTATCTCGTTGCTGTTAACAGTTTAGAAGAAGAACGAATCGACTGTGTACAGTTTCGAGTGGAAATGTACGTACATATTTCTGAATTCTCTGCAGGAGTTGCTTATCTGGCTAACCCTTGAGACGAGGGACAAAAGGAAATATTAAAGGGATTCTCTATGGGTGTCTTAAAAGCTTAAAATAAATGGGTGGCATAAAATTGACACTATAACAATGAAAACAAGTTGGTCTGCTTAAGTTTTTTAATGTATTTTTTAACTAGCTCGATATGTAAATTAAAATTTTCCAAATTATTAAACGAGCTATTAGTTATATAAAACAATTAATCAGCTGTGCCTTTAAACAGTAAAACGACTGTCTCCTGTTTCGAAATTATAAACTGATCTACTAATCAATTATTATCAAAATATAAGAAATTGAAAATTAAATTTCAACATTTTTGAATTATTCTCAATGGTCTCAAAGAGATCATGAAACAAATATTCAATTTATGTTAATAATTTCTCTGTTTTTCATTATATTTCTTCAAAATTTCTAGATCAAATAAAGTTTATTACTTTTATTTTTTATGAAAATAAAGTTTGAATTGTCATATATTTTGATAATACATGATTTATTGGTTTTCATACTTTATTTAAATAAATTTAGATATCTTTAAGCCTTGATTAAGTATAAAGTTTAGAGAATTTACGCCACCCATATTAATTATACCGTCGGCGTTATAGATAAACCACAAGTGTAGAAGAAAAAATAACAATAAAATTTTTAACCTAATATTGTCAAAATGGGATTAGTTGATAATTAAAGGCACATAAAGTTAAGTTGTTCCAGTCTGGTTAAGGCTAAGAGATAGTCGCTTTATTATTTCGCTTTTCATTTTTCGCAATCTTACATCATACGCCAATCTTATCAGTCAACACACTAGAAAAATAAAATTTTTGAACTTATAGACGTTTTTTGTAAATTTTCACGTAGTAGTTCGAAACCAATTTTTCCGCCAATTTAATGGCAGTGTCTCACAATATCAAAAAGGCTGGAAATAATGTTATTAATAATCATTATAACACGATAAATTACCTCGTAGATCAGTGGCGTGCTGGTATATTTAAGATTACGTTGGCTTCTCGCAAGCGATAACCCTCCCCAGAATAGTGTCGTAAAAAATAATTTAGTTGTTTTTTATAGAAAAGATCTTTAAAACTGTTTCAAGATATTGACAATCAACAAAGTAGTATATAAAATTGAAAACAATGCTACAAGTCTTGTAAAAAAAGCGTTGATAAATTCCAAAACCTTCAATTTTTATTTAAATTCTTTATTTTTTTAATTGTTTAAAATTATTGATCAATCGTCTTCAATTTGTCTCAAGGTTCGAATAGGTTTTATACTTCTTTAAGAACATAAAAAAATTTAAATAAATAGTGAAGGGCGTGGCTTTTGAACTTTGTCTACACTTAAATGCGCAGTAAGCATGGCTGTTCATATATTATATATATATATATATATTGAAAACTGAACTAAAATTGATAAATTTCCATGGACTAATTCGAGGGAAAAAAGAGGAAATGAGGTTCTCGTTTGGACGGGCACTCTTTTCTATCTCATCAATGTGTGTTGTCTTTTTGTATAAAACAAGCTAAGAACCATATTCAACCTTTAATTTATTTCATTAAAAAAACAAAACCAACTTCTTTTGAGCTTATCTGCGGCGATGACAATTCAATACATGAATCAACCTTTGTTGTTAGATCAATCGTGAATTCGGTGTATTCAGTAGGCTCTCTTTGTTTTGACACTTGAGTTAGTGCTCTGTAACATGTCATTTTGAGTAGTCCTTGAAATACAAATCGTACTGTAACTTGCTGCGTGTTTTCCAGATGCTATTCAAAGCGCATACAAATATGGCAAAACAACAAAACAATAATGGCGCCACCACGGATACGAGGAAGAAGACGTCTGATGTCTCATCTGAATCCATATTGGTTTATGCTCATGAATAGTGCAAAAGTTAGTGATAAAACCGAAGAGCATTTAAATGCCAATTATGATAATAACAAGATTAAGAGATTAAACGCTCACTGTTAATGCGATTCAAAACGAATTAAGCCGTCACATGAATCATAAAGATCGCATTTGTACGTTTAAAATACAAACTCTCACCAACATATGGCTTAAATCTCTTCGAATCGTTTGCCAATAGTTCATCGCTGGATGTTGCTGAGATGGAAGGTGTGCTTGGATCCGACGAGCTGGTTGTCGTCGCTAATAGTTCATCGTCGAATTGATTCAAATTCATCTTAAAAGTGCATTCAATTACCCTTTCATAAAACAGAGCTTGATGAAAACAATAAAAATGGGAAATGGAATAATTAATCAATATAAAATTGGAATGACAAGAAAAGAAAAACAAATTAAAGCATTCAAGACATATATTCGAAATATAAAACATGCGTGTATGGATTTAAGCAAATATGATAATATCGGGATTAGAAGATAATGTTTATTAATGCTTTTTCATGACAAATGCTCATAAATTTCTGCATCGATTAATAAATAATATTAAATTTGTTATATATTCGACTAGTGATAAAGATTTGTTTGTAATTTAATTTTTTGTTGACAATAATATATTAAATTTTATTCTATTCTTATTAAAAAGGATTTAATAAAAGAAGATGAGCATAAACAAAATTGGTCAATAGATGGGATGAGAAAGGCACAACTAAGCCTTATGACTGACAAGACAAAACACCAAATAATAATAATAACAAATTAATTATCATTATAAAAGGAATAACAATAATAAAGTCTAATATATAATAAAAATAGTAATAATAGTAATACTTTTATTATGGTGTCAAGTTATATGCAAGTACAGGTGTTTAGAAAATATCAATTAGCGTTGTTAGCCTTATTGTCTAGGGCTCGTTCGAAGAAGAAGAAGAAGAAGAATGCGAGAAAAATATATATTCACATAATAATAAAGTTTGTAAATAATAAACTCCGAAAAGGGCATTTAGTGTGGAAAACAACAACAAATTGACGCACCCAAAATGACGGCAGGATAAAATAATAGCCCAAAAAATTGAATAAATTCTTCTTCTTATTATTATTAGTCCAAATTTCTCTAAATCTAGGGTTAGAATAATGGACAATAAGCTTACACAACATAATCCTTAAACAATTATTACAAAAATCCAATTGAATGCACAATGTTTTAAAAAAAATGAACAAATGCGATGAATAATAAAACAAAAATTTGCCAAGCAAGCTTTTATCGAAAAGATAATGTCATTGAAATATAAATGCGACGACTGCAAATGACATATATGATTATTAGAAAAATCTTCCGCCGGAAATTTGATATTAAAATGAGAGGAGTTTAAATTAAACAAACTAGGCTCGCTGAAAACAAATAGCCGAGGACTTGTGTATTGGATTAATTTGCAAATAATACTGAAATATGGATATATATGATTTAAAAGAATGAGAAGATATGCTTCGGTCTATCTCATATTAAGCCATTTGGTATTGTTTTCAAGAAATGAAAGAAGAAAGATTAATCTATACAGAAAAGGCGAGCAAATCATTCTATAATGGAAGCAATAAAATAAGTGGGCCATTTATAAAACCTGGAAGCTAAAAAAAGTGAAATTTAAAGCTAGTATAATAAATCAACAAGAAAATTACTTGAAGAAAAAAGAAGCCAGAATATTTAATCTATCAAGAACAGTGCCACGTCGCTGGCAAATCCTTATTTGAAAAAAATAAATAATAATAATAATTTTGTTGTAACTAAATTGAGTATGATAATATAAATAAATTGTAGCTCAATGAACAAGAATAGTCAATTCATTTCGGAAGCAAATCTAATCAATTTCAGAATTATTAAACAAATCCGGTGGAATGTGTTCGCAGAAATGAGTTGGAATTGGATTAAATGACGATTGGCAATTGACTTTACAGCACTAAATTTATTCATGAAATCTGGAGATTTGATGTAAGAAAATAATGTTAATGAATAAGAAATTAGCACTAAAACTTTATTTTGGTCAATTTTTAAAAATTCTTTAGCGTAATTATTTTCAAATTTTCTAATCGCAGGGGGGAAACTTTTTTGAAGAAAAGTTAAGACCAATTGACATTTATGGTTATGATTCTTTTAAAAACGTCATCGAAATATTTTTAAAAATTCAGTTGATAGTAAAATAAAATATATACTTAATTCTCTTAACCGCTTCTTAGTGCACGGTTATTGAAAAGAAACACATGTGAAATGTCTGTAGTAAAATCTCTTATATTCGAAGGCATCTGAAAAAGATAGTTTTGATAAAAAATATAGAGATCATATAGAGCATTGAATTTAAAAAAAAACCAACTGCTCCTCCCAGCGCAACTTGGCTTATCCCAGGGAATAGCCAAGCAATAATCAATGGAAAACTTCCTCACGAGGCCGAGGAATTATGATGGAAATCAAACCTTAGTTGAAAAAAAATAATTCAGAACGTTGCCAACGATCAGCAGTCAACCGTATATAAGAAGAAGAAAGGAAGCCAATAGCATTACAGTTCGTAGTCTGCCAAAAAGAAGAGCGCGTCCAGAACATTGTCGAGTAGTGAAGGCCGTGGGACCAGGAATTGACGAGCATTGATATAATGTTCGCGTCCTAATTTATTTTTGCCAACATATAAATAATATATTACCACTTAAACACCTTGGAGGAGATACATACTCACCTCCTGTTACACCAATTGAATTTGTAAAAACCGGGTCTTATTGACGGATCTTCTATTTAATATTCTAATAAGGTTTTCGGGATTATTAAGCATTTTAACGAAAGATAAATGCATTGAAAAAAATTTGATTTATAGTTTACACGTTAAAATGTTCAGAAGACATTAAAAAGTTGAAAAACTCGTAATTGTAAATTAATATAGATATTGAACAGTTGCATGATGATATTTTTTATACACGGAACCCTGAATTAAAAATTGTCGAAAATCGGAAGCGTAATCGAATATAAATGTTGTAAATCTCGAGTTCATCAAGCATTTGGACACTTGACTTTCAAGCCTGAAATATCGCAAAAGCCATCCATTACTGATGACGATATAATCACAAAATGAAATTATTAGTCTACCCAGCTTCTCTAATATATATATATATAATTAATACATTGGCTAAATCCCTATTTCTAATGAGTTGTGCCTAATCCAATCACGAATTTCTATAGATGAATGGAATTGGGAAACGTTTGATATAAATATATGCACGGTATCTTAACAATGAGATCATAAAGCGATTCTAATCGAGCTCGTATGACGAGCTGAGATTATCTTTTAAATATTATGACCTCTTAACTAAGCAAGCCAATTGGAATTCTCGTAAAACGAGTTCACAAAACGTGTTTAAATTAAAAATCTCTTGAAGTTATTAATATTTTTCAATAATTTAAGAAACAACTGTCAAACTGGACTATACTAGATTTTTATAATGTACACGTAAAATTTATATGACGCTCATAAAAATCAGAAAATCGTTATTTCCAATTAACGTGAACTAAGTGTTCTTCTTAATTGTTAAATTCTCATTGTGTGCATTCAATAGCCACAAAGTACGCGTAAATTGCAAAATACCGCGCGCCAATTTGACACGTCCTTTCAATTTTTTAAAAATATTCAATTTATTAACTATTATTTAATAAAATTAACAGAAATAAAAAATGAAAAGAGTATTAACATATATAACATATTTTTCTGAACACTATACAACATTTAAACTAATGGTTAAATAATTAATAAATAAAACATTAATAAATAATAAATTGTAAGGGTGTTTTGCGCAATTGATGCGCAGTCTTTTGCAAGTTTCACGTGTTCCTTAGTGCCAGTGGAGTGCTTATGGATAGTTTTCGGAATTTTAAAGCCTATAATGCGATTTATCATACACTAGATGTTAATTTAAATTACAAGTTTAGCAGCTTTCCCAAATGTTAAACTAAATAGATCTTTTCTTATGATAACTTCAACTGGTTGACAAATTTCACGTAAAACTACGAGTTTTTTAATACGTCAATCTGAAAAGATTACCATATACTATAATATTTAAAATTATTAAAAACATCGAAATAAAATATTACATATCCAGTTAATTTGATTTCAGTTTCCATGGTGTGAGGTCCGGATGCGCTGCTTCTCTATATCTCATTATTTACGTTATCTTAAAGATCTGTTGCGTCGATTTGAGAAAGTTATATTCTTCATAAACTATTAAAATAATTATAAACTTACATTATTTTTTAGCTTATAATTTTTTAACTAAAATTCTTGTCTTTTAATTTTCAAATTTAATTTTTTAATCGATTTCATGTTTAAATTTATTATAAAGTTTATTATATTTATATATATATATATAAGAAATAAAAAATGAAGTAATTCCTTATATATAGATGACTCCTGGTTACAATTACCCAATTAAATAATTTAACTATAATCACTTATTAATAAATATTTTAATGATTTCTGTATATCAAAATTTGTATAAACGATAAACAAAAAAGCCAAAAGCCATAAACAAAACAAAAAGAGAACAAATATTGAAGTGCTATTATCTAAATCAAGTCCTTGGGGATTTAACGCGACTAAAGTCTTTTGATGTATCCATCAACATTTAGTTAAGAAAAAATAAAGGGGGTGATTTTTTATTTATATTACAGTAAATATAAAGGAATAAAGTCAGACTTTGCTTTCAACGAATGACGCAAGTACAGTCGATGCATTTCAATTTTTGATGTCTACTTTAACAAACCAACTATTAAAAATTCATTTAATTTGCATAAACATATTAAAACAGACGTAGCAAACCCACTGAAAGGAGAATTTCGCATTTTATTGTCATTTCGCCTGAAACAAATATCGTACAAAATAAATGCCCGAGCTACTTTCCCGTATTGAGCGGGTTGAACATGTGCGAAATTTTAAAACAGAAGTCCGTGGATTGCTCGATGTCAAACATCTTATTAATCGTGCTTCCGTCCTGAGGAATATAAGCAATTATACAGAAATTCACACCATTTTGCTCAAGTTTGTTTTTTTTTATTTTCTTTTGCTTCTATCAATATTTTCAGAATGTTCAATGAACTACAATCGAACAATCATAACGAAACGTTTGATATGGCTCTTTTCAAAAATGCTGTTTTCTCGATATCAGATAATGAAAATCTAGGTTTCGTTTTATTAATAACACATCTGCAAAAATGAGAAAACTATATCAGCTCAAATGTGTGAAAATTCTAAAAATTTTTGGGTTTTTAATATTTTTTAAATATAAAACACACCAAATTGTTTTTTAAGATCAAAAAAGTTGCTCGAATCCAACTTTTCATAATAATATTAACATTGTAAATTGTCGAGAACAGTGTTTTCTAGAGAGGCTATAAAATCTTAAACACACTCTTTAAAAAAATCTCTATTTCAATTTGACGTGTTAAAACTTTTAAATGTATTATTGGAAATATGAGCAAGAAATATGAACGTGAAAACTTTGAATCTAAGTATCAGAGAACAACAGATTTAATGTTTTTAATAACACCTTTATTTGGAATTTATACATAGATGCACGCCAACATGGCAGGGTTTTCATAACGGTCGCATCAATATGTTTTGTCTCAAAAAAATGAGCAGCACACATTGAAGAGGAATAGACGAAAAAGTCGTTTGTAGCCGTCAGGCCGTCCATCCGAAACTATCAACGATCTCTGAAAAGGACAATGACATCGCAAGAGACGCGGCTATTTAAATACAGACTTTTTTCTGTCCGTCCGTTCAACGAGAATGTTAAATTAAACAGTCACCTTTAAGAATATTATCATGACCGATGGCGTTTATGGATATTTTTTAAAAATATAATTAATTTAGCCCCCCGCTTGCATCACAAAATACAATGTTATTCTGGTACAGATTTTTTCGACGTAAATCAAACGTGGCTTGTCACTTAGTAAGAATTATTTTACTATAACACCTACATCTACAAACCAATTAAGTGCTGCGATCGATGGATTGAAGCAAAGCCACTTGGCAATCGCAACACTTTCCGAACCAACAAATCTCGGATTAGAAATGGAGGAAACTCAGATCATCGTTCTAGTGCTGTCACCGAGCTTCGATGTAAGGGAATATTTATGTGCTTATAATAAGGGGGTTGTTTTTAGAAGCATACTAAGTCAGCGCCTGAAATTGCGCGCACGTTTGCCACGTTGCTTATGAATGATGATGTTCGACAGAGAGTATGTAATGCCGAGGAGGATAACGAGGTTTGTTGAGGAAATTACCTATGGAAATACTCTCGACTAAAAGTATAAGTAGAATGAAAAATTGGACTCTCACGTGGAAAATTTTTTAAAGATTAGAAAACCGTATTTCATACATGATTAGATTTTATTGTGTCTCTTTTCACACGTCATATCAAATATTCAGTTTTATTATTATCGCTTTACTAATTCAAACAATAGTTGCAGTGAATATTTATTATTTTATGAACATGGGTATTTTGTTGTTTTATTTGATTGTTTAAAAGCGTACTGAAAATATTTAAATATAGTTTATTGAAAACACATGGAACTGACTTTCTTCCGAAATATCACACTCAAAGTATATCAATTAAAATTTTTTATTAATATACAGATTCGATCCAGCTTACAAGAATATGCTCAACAACTTTCGCAAACTTTATCAATACCTATTGGCGAAACATTCAAGGACAAATTAAAAAACCAAGAACTTTGGCCATACTACCCAGGAAGAGGAATTATTCGCGATTTTCAGCGTCGATGGCCGCATTACAAGTCGGATTTTCTTGATGGTAAGAATCAGAAAATGATTCCATTGTGTTTTAAAATAACACGCCAAATGAATTCTTAAAAACTGGATCCCAGAAAAGTCATACAAACATAGCATTTCGTAAAAAATTAAATCGCAGGAGATATTTTCATGAGAAGTCTATATTATTTATATGAAATTTATTAGCTTTCACAATACACGTGGATTTTTAATAAAATGAGTTTGAATATTATAAATTGTCATTTTCATTTGGTGTGTAATATATTTTCTTTTTACTTACTTTTAGTTCATTATAATAATCAGATTTATTTATCTGTAAAAAATCTGTAATCAACAATTTTTAAAAACAACCTTGAACAGAAAATTTTTAATTCTCAAATTCGTTATAAAATAAACTCCCTAAACGTGATGGAATTTAATTTGAAAGATATTAATATTTTAAATAGTTTAAGAATGACTTCTTTGTTTTCTAAAAAGGCCGTAAAAACTTTAATTCATTCTTAAAAATTTGGAAAATCACTGTTTCAATTTGGCGTGCAATTTGGCTCGCTTTAATATCCAATCAACAACCCATTCACTTTGTTTTCGAAAATTTATCGACTTATATCTACACGCTACATTAAAATGGCAATTAATACATTAAACGATGACAGAATAGATTTAGATTTAAGTGATAAATTACGATTTTCCGGAACGATTCTGGATTTTATAGTGATTTAAAAATATTTTAAGCCAATCAATCTGCACATAATTAAATTAATGAGGTAAATTAAAGCGTTAAATTAGATTTACATTTTACTATTGCGGATGGCGTGCCTTTAAAATTTACAAAAAGATGTACTTACACTAAATTCACCATTTTAGTATTTCTTTTTTTCCCGTCACGTTGATTTTTACGAAGATTATTTTTTACTCATTTTCCTGTGGTGTTTTTAAGGTTATATTTAATCGCCACAACCAATATAACATCTAAATGAATATCTAAAGCATTTCAGATAACGTTTTTTGTATTTTAGTCATATGAAAATATAACTGAACTGAGGTCTCATTTTGCAAGTTCTATTGGAATACTCGAAAACCTTTAAACTTTCTGTCACTTATTAAGGAAATCTGAAAGAATATGCGCCGCTCATGGATTTTTTCTTCTTCTATGTTTCTCAATACCATTAAGATTCTGTCGTGTCCATTTTTACCCAGACTACCAAAAATTATTAGCTGAATGTTAGAACTAAATACATGAACTGTTTTGATTCCTGGATCCATTTTTTCTTTTTATATTGATAACACGAGAACAATAAAACTTTATAAAATATTATACAGGCCTTAGTGATTACCGATCCATGTCAAAAGTGGCATCTACAGCCGCTTTCCTTTTGTTTACAATATTGCCAACTTCTATAGCTTATGGAATGCTCAATGATGATAATACAGAAGGCGAAGTTAGTAAGTGCAGATGTTCTTAATCAGAAATTACCAAAATTTAACTTTCCTCAGGTGTTCAAAAAGTAATCCTAGGTCAGTGGATTGGCGGTCTACTATTTGCAATTTTCGGTGGCCAAGAGCTTCTTATTGTAACAACATCAGCACCTTTATCCATTTACATATCAGGCAGGTTTACCAAGACCCTTATAACTAAGAACAACTTTTCAGTCATTTATGATATTTCAAAAAACAATGACATCAATTTTTGGAATATGTATACTGCTGTTGGCATTTACGCAATGGTGATATTAATATTGTTTGCCGTTTTTCAATTGAGCGCATTGATGAGTTTTTCGACGCGTTCCACTGAGGAGATCTTCAGCATGTTCATTGCATTAACATTGTTTATCAAGGCTATTATAGCTATCGTTAATTGTAAGCTTCTGAATGGTGTGGTAGTATGGAAAATTATTCTTTAGCCTATAGTAAGAGTTATGGTGGATGTTATTCGAATGAAATGGACAAGTGTGATCCGTCACAAGTGCTGCTTTTCGTCTTCCTACTTTTTGGCACTTTTTGGCTTTCCATGACGATAATGTCGTTCAGGTCTACACCATATCTATCAAGGTAATTTGGCTCAGAGCATATTGTTTATTATCCTCTTATCTTAATTATCATAGAAGCTCCCCAAGTGCGTGGGAAATTTAAAATAGTCTTTTTTTAAAGGTTCATGACAATTGTTTATGATACATAATACTTTAGTATAAAATTTTACGCAATATTTACCTCATGAATCGTAAAGTCAATTTTATTACCGTATTCGGTTATAGCATTCATGGCTCCCTGAGGAGTAATCGTAAACTTAGAAGGGTCCCAAAAATGTAGAATTGCTATAAATTGATTTACCGTAAAGGTTGCAGGAGTAATTAAATACTTTACTGCAATAGTTATAACAGTCACTTATTACTACTCTTCTTCTGCTCGCTGTTGCCTCTGTATCAGGTGGTTCAGTGGTTTTATGATTGTAACCAAATCTGCTCCTTTTATGCGATCGTCGTTGGGCGTGGCCTTGATGTTGATGGGTTGTTGAGTCTTCCAAAATTCTATATTCGTCAAATGCGATTATCACCGCAAAATGTGGTGCACTTTTTAGATATTATTTTTTAAATTTAATTTTTTATGGTTATTGTTATGATTGTCACTATTGTGATCGTCACTATGAGCGGAACTATTAATTTTAATTTATTTATTAAAATAATAAGAAACGAATAATACAATAATAATAATAAGTGACCTAACACATGTATACGAGGAACTATAAATAACTTAGTGGAGAGTAAAATTAATATAAGAAAAGCCGAAACGAAACCCAACGAAAAACTGACTCACATAGGAAATCCTAAAAATAATAAAAACAACTGAAAATAGTTTGACTACGGTATCAACAGTTTAGGGGTACAGGGACGTGAGACGCAGACTATGAGAGTGATGAGTGACCGGAAGTATGGATTGCATGGTATTGATCCATTTCGAATTGCGCCATCACAACAGTTATTATTATTTTCCACATTTATTCCACGATAGAAACAACATCTAAAACATATTCTTCGACTTATTTAAGCAAAAACTGTATAGAACGAGCAAAAAAAAAGAAAATAATTATGAAAAAATTAAATGAAAAAATAATTTTTGTAAAACTGCGCCCCATTTTGCGGTGGTAATCGCATTTGGCGACGACTATAGATAAAATTATGGAAGTAAACCGGTGGCGGTGTAGATCAACATCGCGGCATGGTGGCAACCTTAATCAGTGTTCATACAAATTTATAGCAATTCTACAATGCTTATTTCGCAAATAATCTTTCTTCTAACATTCAGGAGGAAACGAGACATCTTATCCGACTACGCTTTACCAATCTCGGTGCTCTTATTCGCTCTAATATCAATCCTACTATTTAATCACGTCAAAAGTAACACATCACTAGAACCATTTCAAAACCACTAATTTCAGAGGAAGAGTTCCCAATCTATTCGCGATACAAAGATGTAATGTTCAGTGAGTTTTACAATTTACCTGGTTATGCTCACGGCTCCGCCATTGGGCTCGCCATCCCACTTGCTATTCTATTCTTCATGGATCAGTTGCTAGTTACGGCTACTGTTGATAATAATGATAACAAGTTTGAATCATTTCGCGTTTTATATCTAACAATATAATATAAAGATTGAAAAAGGGCTCAGCCCATAATTGGGACTTAATGATTGTTGCCATTTTGAACATATTTTTATCGCTTTTTTGCCTTCCTTGGATGCATGGCGCATTGCCGAGCTCATTCTTGCATTTACGCGCATTGTCCGACGTCGAGGATCGGCTGCACAATGGTTACATTCAGACAGTGTATGATGAGTTCGATCATGGTAATTAAAAATCGAATTTAGAATTGTGAATGTTCGTGAAACACGCCTTGCTACGATTATTGCTCACGTCATCATGATACCCATTTATTTCTTCTTGGTTCCATTTATAACCGTTTTTGTGCCTACTTCGATCCTGAATGGAATTTTCATGTTCATGGCATTCAGCTCACTCGCTGGAAATGAGTTTTGGGAGCGGGTTTTGTTATTATTCACCGAACAGGTATTGAAAACAGGCATTTGCCAGGGATAACTGGTTTGCAGAGAGCATATCCACCTACACATTATATCCGAAAAGTTCCTCAAAGGATCATTCATCAGTTTACGTGCATTGAAATCATCCAACTCCTTATTCTTCTAATTATTAGTTTTTCGCAAACTGCATACGTTGAAATGGTGTTCCCGATTATTATTGGATTATCGGTCCCATTTAGGTAAGTACGGTTATTTTTGATCCATTCAAGGTGTTTTTTATAGATATTTCATTTTACCGCTTTTCATCCGGAAAGAGTATCTGGAGGCGATAGATGGAAAGCATTAAGGTTTATTTATATTTATTCAACTATTTATCATATTTTCAATCTAAAATATACTTAAATAAATTTGTGTTATTTATTATAATTCTTTTCAAGTTAACAAGAATTACAGCAGACTAGATTTCCGCGTATCCTTGTTGACTTATACATTTCCATTTGTCGTGAAGAATAGCTTGAAACATAGTGAATCTGACGACTCAATATCCTCGCCAAAATTCAAACATTTATGAAATTCTCACCATTTAT
This sequence comes from Caenorhabditis plicata, assembly GCA_963931815.1. Taxonomy (NCBI): domain Eukaryota; kingdom Metazoa; phylum Nematoda; class Chromadorea; order Rhabditida; family Rhabditidae; genus Caenorhabditis; species Caenorhabditis plicata. The sequence goes on along the minus strand of OZ007493.1, from coordinate 4,241,710 downwards.
AACTCCACTATACAAAAAACTGTCCGTATTCAATTCCAGCAAATAAATTGTAATATACAATCCATTCAAAGAACGAAAATACAACTAAACCTTATGCGTGTTTAACAAAGCCAAACTAGTATAACAATTAAGCTGAAACGTTGATAATAGAAGAAAATATTGTCCGCCTCAAACATGTCTCTTTGATGAAAAGCAATATTCTTCGATGACACACCGAAATTCGTATCATTTTAATAAATCAAACAAATTGGATTTTAATACAATTATAATTATAATTCAAACAATTCAAGACCAAATTAAAAAAAAACAACCAGGATCAGAATAGTACAATACAAAAAAACAAGACCAATAACAATTATTATCGATAATCGTCCACATTATTATTATAATAAATACAAAAATATACACATGTATATGTATATTTGGACATATTCCATAATAATTAGTTAATATTTTTTCATTATTAATAATAACTTTAATAATAATATTATTATTAATAATACTAAATCAATCTATAGCCATCTAGTATTATTATTATTAGAACTACTTATTAAAAAAAATTCTAAACACGGTGCTGTAGTTTCTCATCATCGGGAAAATGAGCACCCCAAAAGGTAGATAAGTAATATATTATCAGAATGTATTCTACAACATTGAGCATTCTACGCATCTAGCTCGTACAGTAAGAACAATAACTTAGATATACAAATATAACCACGTATTAGTTAATTCCAAATTTAAAAATGCTGTGCGTCAATTTATAATGACGTCACTTGTTCCACTTCTTCATCCTCGTAATCCTCTTCAAGAATTACTAGATCGTTGTCAGAGCAGTAGATATCTTCACTCGAGTCTCGAGCAAGCTTTCCTTCTTCGTGATAACCTACAACAATGCAATTCAATAATAGATTCACAAACAAATTTCCATAAAAAGAAAAAATCATCCTAAATTTATGATAACTATGCTTAAAAATATCCGAACATTTAAAGCTGGAAGTGATCAACTTTGTATTAAATGCTCAAATTCAATTTCACAAATATTTCAATGTTCGAAAAGTCATATTAATTACACATTTTTACTTTAAAATAGAAACCAATTGTTTTATATTTATTTTAAACTTAGGCCAATATCCTTTTCCGAGCTTTTTTAAGTTTCATACAGATTGTTTTTTCATTTTTATAGTCCATTTGGATTAACGCAAACTTTTCCAAGAATTATATAAGTTTAACACGTCTACCTTTAAAAGACTTATAACCACCAGTTGAAAACTATGATTCATTAAAGCCACCCAATTTATTAAGACAGGTGGTTAAAGGGATGATTTTTGTTGATATTGATAGTTTCAGGCCTCATTGTCGAACATAAAAGCTGACGTTGCTGCGCACTTATTCAAAAAAACCTATTGCAAAGCAAATTGACTTAGAAAGCATTGTATATACAAATTTAGGCTATCCCCTCAATTGGATTATTACAAAATGGGACCACATAAAGTCCTTGTAACATTATATTTTGTAGAGATTTGATAGTTACTATAGATAATTCAAAGACGTGAAAATGGGATTTTAAAATTGAAAGTTAATGAGGAGAATTTAATTATTTTAAAATGTCAATTTCAATTTGAGGTGGGGTAGTATTTCTTATACAATCGAAAAATCTTAATATCTTCCAAAAAGCAATAGATTTGACAAATTAATGATTCTCAACTTATATTTTTTCTCCTATAAATAGACGATTTTTACTTTAAAATTAAAACAAAGCGATCTCTCTAAACCACTTACCACTTTCTTCTGACAAACTATCGGGGTCCGCGCGCAATGTCTTCATCGAGCTCGTCCTCTCCTCGCCCTCCGTCGAATAAATCGAGCTATTCGTCGTTCTGCTCGAAGTCGTACTCGCCGCACTACTGCTGCTCCCCTCGGAACCACTTTTGATACCATCGCTGGTCGGGAACGACGAGTTCGACGCCAGATCCGGCGCCGCCCGATAGCATATCGAATCATTGTCATCGGAAAACTCATCCTCCTTTAATCATTCGAAATTACCCAACACAACCACATTGTGGCAAACCTCCTGTTCCTCGTCAATGCTGCCCAATCTAGGCGCCGATTTTGATCGGCTTACTGGAGGCCGGAAATTGAGCGTTCCGGTTTGCAGTATCAGTTTTCGTCGTGGGCAGCCGGCCGAGCCCGTCAATCGCGCGTTCTGAGCCGATAATTTCTCGCGCCGATATTCCTGAAGAAATCGCGGGTCAGCAATCAACGCCACTATAGATTCCGACTAACCTGAAGCGCTGCGTGCAAAAACTCTTGCAGTTTTGTGTTAATTATCGATGGCTCGACATTCTTCTTACAAAGAACCGCATGACAACGTAGCTCCGGCTTCAGCCTAAACCCGCGCCAGTTATCATCAACATCCATGCACTCCACAAACCTCTTTCCATCGTGCTTATAGATCCAACAAAATACCTTGGGATACTCTGGCGGCGCCGCGCTAAAAGTTATACGGTGCGCCCAATACTCGGTGAGCCCCTGCTGCTTTGTCTCCGCTTTCAGTCCGGATCGTGTAATCTGCAATAAGTCTTGACATTCATCAATGGTCGGCTTTCCAACCTCCAAATTCATGGCGAGATCGTTGCGCGATCTTGCGCAATACGCCTTCCATATCAGCGATAGCGGCTTCTCATAGCAGTGCTCGCCGCGTGCCATCACAGTCAACACATTTCCAAGGTAAATGACATTGTACGACTCGTCAGGGGGGTTTATGGTGTATCTGTAATGCGCCACGTTTATCAATTTCATGTATTCTGAAGCAAACCTTTGCTTCTTTTTGCGGAATGGCAAAGTGAAGAAACTTGTTGAAGTTGAGCTGCCCAGGAACGGCATCGCCACTGAAAACAATCACGTTGATTTTATTCTAAGGTCTGCTTATAACGAATAGTAATGCGGAAAATAAATTTACACACATATTATCAACGATATCAATCGAACGTTAATCAATAAACAATTAATACAAAAAACATTATCATCATCATCATCATCATCATCACATCATGATAATTGTTAGTGCAACACTTGAAACTATTTAGGCACTAATCCTACCATTAAACAAATTATTTTCATTATAAATAAACGTCATCTATTAAACAATAATTAAAGACGAATTCAAATCACTGTAATCAACACTTTATAATCTTGCGCATTTGATAACCGAAACGAGGTTTCTTCTATTGACTGATTATCAATCTCTCTACATTGTTTGCCAATAAAGCGCCGTTGTACGTTACGTGTGGGTGTGCATGAGCAAATTAACAAAATTCCGCCCGAATACTGCAAATGATTTCTGCTCCAATGGCTTAAAGCAGCCAAAATGAATGAACAGATATAACAAAGCAAGGCAGAATCATCCAAAAATAATTTAATCCGCACGTGGCTGGGCGATGATGGAATGATGGAATATCGCCATCATCAACATTTTTCCAACACACAAACACTCACAACATCTGGAAGGGTAATAGAAATGATTTCCAACCCCCCCCAATCCAAACCTCCCACTCAATGCTTCTTTTTTAACCTCGCCATCATCGAAATCAAATATCTAAAAACGTTCGCACGCAAAAATGGAATCATCGTCTTCTAGCCAAACAAATAATAGAATCACGTATGCCAATAATCAATATATACATATATTACTACAGTTCTTCTTAATTATTGTCATTATTATTACCAACAATTTCTCTTCAATCATCTGATCATATCAAACGGTAATCCCAATCATCAGTTGACCTTTCTCTACACTTTCATGATATAATAATTATCAATCAATATCATCAATGGCAGAGAAAGCTGCCAAACTAAAAGAATAACCGTTTCTAAACATCAATAAATAAATATTGTATAAAAAAACAACAACAACAACAAGAAAATGGAACAAACAATAACTGTGACAAGCTGGCGACAAATAAATATACATGTATGCATTAAAGGGAGATGGGCAAAAAAAATAGCGCCAAATTCCATTCGTCAAAGGATTACGGTTTAATTATATAAAAATTAATAAGAGAAATTATAACAATAGTTAATGACTAAATATTTGAACGCCTTTCAGTTAGTGCATCCAAACAAAGCCTCATTCTCTTCCAAACACTAAAATATTCAATAAATTATTAACATCGGACTCACCAGGAAAAAAGAACAAAAATTATGATTCCGCGCCTTTCACCCCCCGTTGTTGTTTTTGTGAATGTTCCGAGAAACCCAACCTTTATTGTTCAGGTGAACACGGAAAAGCTGCTCGTTGAGAACAATTCGAGCCAAATAAAATTTGAAATAAAGAAAACTTTTACTTGCTTCAAACGCGTTCATTGTGGCAATTGGTTGGTGGCCAAACCAAAAAAAAAACACCGAAAATAATAGGTAAACCGTTTATATATATATATATATATTTAATCGTCGTCCACTTGTCGATACAATAACTAACTCTCATTGTTTACACATAAAACACACACCGTAAGAAAAGAGCTCCAGAAAATGAAATGCAAACTCTCGCATCGTCACCAAATATATCCTTTCCTTTTTTGGTTTCCTTCTGACCAAACCATTACCAAAATCAACACCAACTACCATAAAAAATTGTCACAAAATCAATTTCGTTGCAAAACCATTTTTCTCAATAATTTATTAGGCAACCGGTCAAATGTTAGGCAAACATTTACCTATTCTTTGACGGATGCTGGCTGATGGTATTGTTTGTATCATTTCCTCCACCAATTTGTTGTTATTATTATTATTATTTTTGTATTTGGATTCAATTGTTAAAATGTTCAAACCGCTAAACTATAAAAGATCAGTTTGGTCAGCCATCCAAACCCATTTCATCGATATACAAGTAACAACCCAACAAATAATAATATTAATTAGAAGATACTTCTATTCGGTAATTAATAATAGAATCCAACTAACAATGTAAATGAGAAAAGTGCATTCTCATAGAAAATAAGATTATTTTTTCATGAAGAACTATTTAATTGTTGTTATTATTAATATTCAATAACAAAAACGGATAAACTTTGTATAAATTAAAGATCTTGTATATGAAAAATAAAACACAAATAATAACAAAATCCCAAAACCGCCCATAGAATAATCATAATTCGAAAAAAAAGTAAATATGTAGAAAAATTCATTCGGCCACGGCAATAAGAAAACAAACCAACAATAGAAAATCGCCATCGCGTCGGCGCACTGCGAGTTAATCTGCGATTCACATGCGCTGGCAAAATGCATGTGCACAAGAAAGAAGCACAATTTCGCGTCGTCCGCGCAACAGCACCGTAATATTTCATTTTTCGTCCATAACAACAATCAACTGTCATTTTGTCCTCCTTCCATCATGCTCCATGTCCAGTTTTTACAATCGCCGCCATTTCTTCTTCTTATTCTTCTTCTTCCTTCATTCCTGATTAATGTTTAATCAGAAATGTGATAAGAATTTGCATATTCAAATGCAAACAATTACAAAAAATTGTATATTATTTATTAACAAAGAGTTACTTTTGCTCTAAAGGGCTCTAAATAATCTCTAATGTAGGACATTTGACCGACACATTAAAATCACATCGTAAAAAAAACTAAAATAACTGAAGCAAAAATGATTTCGTTTTAAAACGCGCATTATTAATTTTCATGTTAATTTAACAGATAAGCGTTAAGCTAACCGGGAACCATATCATAATTGAAAAATGTTACATTAGAATGGCTTGAGGCTTTAATTTATATAAATAAAGTCGAACCGACGCATTTCAAGAGTAAGGCACGTATTTTAGCAAGGTGATTTGGTGAGATATTTCGTAATATCTGCCACACACCGGATTTGACGACATTCCACGTACATTCAGTTTAGTTAAGTTACTGTTCTTGTCAGGTGGATTTGAAGAATAAAAATAGTAAACTGCACATGTGTGCAAAATTATGTTTCTAATTGTGTCAAAAAAATTTCTACTCCATTTTACCCTAACAAGGACAATAAAATATCCTTAAAAACACCACTAAGTCGTTCTATCTGTAATCGCGCATTCGAAACAAATTCACTGAGCATTGCAAAATACCGTATCGCCATAAATCACGTGCTCTGTTATTAAACGTTTGATTTTTGGTTTTTATTTGTTTATAATTGACAGAATGTCCCGACAAATTGGCGTAAAATTAAACTTCCTTGCGAACAAATGAAATATTCTTGATAATTTAACGTAAACCAGGTTTAAAAGTTTTTGAAGAACTTTTACATTTATACAGAATTCATTATAATTAATTTTTAATTATTATAATTATCAAAACCTATATTTAAGTTTAAAAAACATGTGAATTGAACAAAAAAGTTTTAGGGATTAAAATTATTCTAGTAAATAAAAATAAAATCTTCTAAATTATTTAAAAAAAAGTTTGATTCGTAATATCTAATTTGGAACTGTTTCATCTGCGTTTAAGCATGCACTCACTGCAATTGCGACCACGCCTCGTTTCATTTATTTTCGTCTTATATTTATAAAGAACAAGAGATAGCTAATAACTACACCTTTGTGAAAATAAAAATAGCATTTAAGGGAAAAATATTTTTTATAAAATATAAAAAAAAAGATAACTTTGTGCATTTTTGTAAGCTCGTTTCGTTGTTAGGTTTCCGAAATTTTTATGTGTTTAAAAAAGAACTATTATAGCCATTGGTTTCCTATGCTGAGTACTAAAACCTAAAAATCGGAATGTATTTGAAAGTATGAGAAAATTTAACAAAACTTTAACCATAAACAACAAAAATTCATTTTCTGATATTTATTTTTGAAAAGCGTGCATCCAACCAGTTTGTTAATGGTTAATTCCTTTGTTAAATATTAGCGATACATAAACTTTATAGATTCAGAGCGAATGTTGCTAATTAAATCCCTAAAAACATTCACAAATAAAACAAACAAAATATGATTATTATTATTAACCAAAAAAAGGTTATTTTTCCTCGTCGACACGAGTTTTCCGAAATATCTTATTTCATCAATTTCAATGCATCAGTTAGTTTGTGAGCAATTACTGATTGCATCTCATAATAACAAGATAGAAAATATTCAAAAAAAATCATCCAGCTATCCATCGTTTTATTATTATTATTATTATTTGAGCACATTGGATATGTAGAAACAAGGGTCTAATGGAATCAGCCTGATGATGCATAAAATAGGTTAAAACAAATGGTTTAATATGGTCATAATAAAGTTACATAATTGTGTGTATGTGAATCAATATCACAATTATTAGCAATTTCATATGCATCAGTGATTTAAAAAAAAGCGAATTAGGAATGTTTCAAGTCTATTCCTCTTTCAGCAAAAAAGTAAAAAAAAACCTTTTCCATATAAATATGTATAAACTATTTTTTCCATTATAAACTACTAATTCATTATCACAGATTAATTTTAAAAAAAACGTAATAAGGAAGTGATAAACAAGGAAGTATTACGGTAACACTAAATACAACATTAGCAAAGAAGAAATACAACATACATCCGCGCATATATATCACAGTTTTTATAGTCAAAATGAGCACAAAATTGATTAATTGGTTTCTGAAAAATTGCACATATACAAAAGAGGAAACAAACTACATTATGCAACTAAGATTTTTGATTGCTCTTTTTATTCAATTAGAAATATCAGGGACGTGCCGGACCAAATGAAGAATAAATACGTGCAAAATGTCGAGAAAAGGTCTCATCTCAATGATTTATTTTTCTCCTTTTATATGTCAACTGTAAGTCGTTTGAACTCATTAATAATGAGGCTCATTTAAAACTCATTTAAGCTAGCAATTGGAGATTCATTCAAAATTTATAATAACGATGCAACTTTAAGATTAAAAATGGTTTTCTTAACAATGAGAGCTTTTTCTCCTTTTTAGTTTAGGTTTTTTCTTAAAATTAGGCATCCTTAATATAGAATGGCGACTATAATAGAGTTTTACGGGGCTAAACTGAATTAGTAAGTAAACACACACTAAAATGTCTTGAACCACGAAGCACATTTACGAAGTAATATTTGAGAAAGCGTAAAACTACAAGAATTGAAGGAAATTAACGTCAATTGAAAAAAATAGTAGCTCAGTGCTACAATTCAAAACTAATAATATTTTAGATAGTTAAATAACGTTTAAAAAAAAGAAAATATCAATTTACACGTAAGAAGTTACAATAAGCAAGAAAATCTGAAATTTAAATGAGAAACCGAGTCAGCACAAATTGTTTCTTTGCTCAGTTAAACTTGTCATGATTTTTAAAATCGTGAAAATTAGGAAACAGGAGCATATGGACTTCGGTAAATTTTACAACATGTCAGGAAGTTTAAAAATTTCATTTCGCGCCACGAGTTTTTTATATTTCTTTCAGAAATATTCACGCTGAAGCTAGTAAAAATTAATCAAATTTTCATTCTTATTTTGTATCAAGGCCTTTGTAATCTAAGAAACTAAACGTCGACTAGGGCGCAAATTCTTCTTCCAAATTAAACATGAGCATATAAAAACCGTTTAAATACAGCGAAGTAATAATATCGTACAATAATCAAAACTAAATCGCGGGGCACGCCAAATGGTATGGTAATAAAATGAGCTCAATAAACGCGTTCAAATTTAACTTTTTGAAATATATATATTTCTATTTTTTTTAGATAGTTTAAGATAAGCATAGTGAAATTGTAATAAAAAATGTTTGTTAAAAAGACGCAAAAATTTTTAAGCACGCTAGAAAATCGGAAAATCGTATTTTAAATTGACATGCTCGTGGAATCACAATTTGAATTCCTTAAAATATGTTTTCCCGGAATTTTGAATTACGTTTGAACACCAACTACTATAAACTATCTTTTAAAGTTTCACGTAATAATAATAATAATAATAATAACAATAATAATAGTTTAATCTCTTATTCCGACAAACCTCAATATTCACGTAGAATATGTGTAAAAAGTAGTTTAATCGAATATTTCAAATGCTCTGTTCATGTTATATACTAATCTCACATACCAGATACCCTATCAACATAAAATATTATCAGCATACTTGGGAATTTTGGGGCCGGCCCGCGGGCCGGCCCGGCCCGGGCCGGCCCCGGGCCGGAAATTTTTAATTTTATCGGCCCGCGGGCCGGGCCGGCCCGTTATCCCTCGGCCCTGGCCCGGCCCTCCGGCCCGGTAAAGTTGGCAACATAATTTGTTTTAAGAAAAAAGTATAAAATAATATACAATTCTTGGTTTATTTGCTGATATTTTATATTACAATAAATATTTTTACTAAATTGAAAATCACTCATAATTAAAAAAATCAATAATTTAAAAAAAAGGAAAAAAAAAACTTAAAAAAAAATTTTTTTTTTAAGTTCTTTAATTTTAGGGCCGGCCCCGGGCCGGCCCGTTTTTACCCGGCCCGGCCCGGCCCGGGCCGGGCCGGGCCAGGGCCGCAAAATCGAAAATGCGGGCCGGCCCGATTCCAATCGGGCCGGCCTTTCCCAAGTATGATTATCAGTGTTACTTAGATGTGCGGTCTAAAAGAAATCAAATTTTAAGATGCTCCCTAATGGAACTGGCTTCAAGGATCATCAACTGTGTTCGCCTCGCTTGGGGCAAGGAGACCCAAGGTGCCAATTTTATTCTCAATTTGTTCATAATTTAATTTTTATTTTACCATTAACGAGCAGTAAAACAATAAAATTACACAGAAAATTATATTATTTTATCTTCATGTACAAACGAGACGAAAACAATAAACATTCATACGCCTTTAAGCCTTGATAATACTAAAACAAAAGAATTTCTTGAAACATGTTAGGTTCTTATTATTGACTGAAATAAAAAACAACAAATTATAGGTTAACAAATGAAATGAATTGCACATACATTCAAACTTTTCGAACTTTTAATAAGACGTGCTCACACATAATGTTAACAAGAAGTTCCAAAGAATTCCAAATCAAAATCTCCAACAATTTTCACCATATTTAAAAATATAAAATAGGAAGATACACGACAAACAGCAAAGGAAAAAACACCATTTTTGTAACAATCTAATGCGATTAGGCATACGTAGAAACAAGTTTTATATGATCTCGATACCCGACAAGTAATTGGGTAACATTTGCGCATAATTACGTTATGCAACAAGATACAATGTCCCCCCGGCTTTCGCATCGATTTCTTCTCTACAAAGTACCTCTAAAGGACTTAAAACATCAAAGAAAAAACGCTTAAAAAATCAACATAAAATACATGTATATATAGAGGATGTATTAATTGAACAATGAACAAGACATGAAGAATTAGGAGTATCAAATTAAGGAAAAAAGAACAACATAGGCGGCATATTGCAAATAAATAATTGCCATTTCATTTTAATTGCAATATTAATTCTAAATAATTGGTTTAAATTGTAAATAGTTAAGAGTAATTTTAATGAAACTCTTTTATCTTCGCTAAAAAAACCAGCAGTAAAAAATGAATTCAACAATCACCTAAAAGACAGATTTAGGCAAATAAAAATGCTTGCAAAAAGATAAATATTAAACTGATAGTCATTTGAACACATTCAATCCATCATTATCGGGTGATAACGATTTAATCGCACACTTTTTATGACAGATCGCGAAAAATCAACAACAGGTACCAAAAGCACCGGCAAAAAATGCATTCACCGAAATCTGTCGAAAATTCGTGTCGGCAAAAAATAAATGATATTAATGAGAAAAAATTTCGATTATTTACTTTCCGAGAGCTGTTGAGCCCTAGGTAATCATTTCCGTCGACGAGCAGAAAACACACACACACACATGCACGTCGGCATGATAGAGTCGAAATCCGACGAAAGACCAAGACAGGTATCCCGAAAAATAATACAGATGCGAATAAGACGCTCATAAAACTCAATTCAATACAGTATGCCGTCATTAGCGGCGAGCAGGTTTTGTGCCGCCGTCACGTTCCATCGCCAAACCATCCAGCAAAAATATTAGAAACGAATAACTTTTGGCCGAAATGCTCAAGAGAACATAAACGAATCGAGTCGCGGTTCGAACAAAAAACAATAACAACCAGGTGGCGCGCTATTTGATTCTCGCGCTCCAGTTGCTCCGTTACCGCTTTCCAATCTTGTTATTGTTTAGATATTGCACAATGAAATTAATTAGAAACACAAACGCCGTCATCGAATCATTTCATTATGGAATGGGAAAATAAATCAAAATGTAATTAATGAACATCGTGTAATTTTTCTGCTTCTTTAAGTATTCCACAACAAATTTTACTTGTAAACCAATATTTGCGAATAAACAAAAAAATGATTAAAGAAAGCAAGTTTTTTTTGAGAAAATTGCTATATGATCAAACATAAAAACTAAACTTGTGATTGCACACAAAATTGATAAGATGGATATCATATACCACTTGAACAACAAATTTAGTTAGGTAAACTTAATTTGATAAAGTCGAAGCATTATTTGTTATTTGCTTTATAATATAATAATACATCTTTTAATGATATAGTATATATTCCGTTATTCCATAAGAAATGCTGGATTTTTTATTAATTTAAGAAACCTCACTCACGTCCAGACAACAGTAAAACATTGTACTTTTCAGAGATCGATGCCTAATGGAAGAGCAAAAAATTAGGGGCCGAGAAAAGGTCTTGTTTAGACTGCCACACGGCCACTAAGGCCATCGAATCTCTTACTCTTTTGTTTCTCATCAATATTTGTTATCTATTTTTTGTTTATTATTTGATTAAAAGAAATGAAAAGTTTAATTTAAAAATGAGAATGGATGAAATAAAAATATTGATGAGAAACAAATGAGGAAGAGATTCGATGGCCTTAGTGGCCGTTTGGCTGTCTAAACAAGACATTTCTCCGCCCCTAATTTTTTGCTCTTCCATTAGGCATCGATCTCTTAAATGAATAATAATAGGCACCGAATTTACTACTATATTTATTCATATAATTTGAATTGTCAGAAATAAATTATTAAGAACCCTCCATTTTGAATAGTTCACACGGGAGTTACTAAGTTTGGTAAAAATTTAAATTTGCGGGTAACGTTCCGGTAAAAAGATAATACCATCTATAGAGATAAAAAAGTCTTAAAACAACGTCAATTATGAGAAAAAGAAAATATATTACAAACAAAAAGCTTTTCAAACGATAAATTGTAATACAATATTACAAACTTTATTCAAAACAAATGTAACCTTTATTTCGGAATCCGAAACTCGCAATATAATAGGTGAACTTTGTTTTATTTTTCTGAGTTCACGCAGCGGCTTAAAAGACAACGCAGATATTAGTAAAGTTCGGTGCCAAATTCCAGGTTGGCTGAAGAATTTTCTGGCATTTAAAATAACTATTGTCCTTTTCAGAGATCGGTGCCTAATGGAAGAGGAAAAATTAGGATGGAATGAGGCTCTCGTTTGGACGGCCATTCTTTTTTACGAAATTATGGGCAGCACATATTTAAGAGGAATTGAGAAAAATGTTGTTTGTGGCCGTGTGGTTTTCTCTTCTTTTATTACTCTTCCATTAGGCACCGATCTCTGAAAAAGACAATATTTAACCTGCTATTGTAAGGAGGCTCCCAAAGTAAATTATATTTTGAACATTTGTGCTTAAAAAACTTGTGCGCCTACATAATAAAATTATTAATTTATTTATTTAAAAATACGAGTATTATTATCCGTAATGTCAGTCCATCTGCCTCACTATGCCAACTAATCTGAGCATTTATATGCACTTCAATTGGAATTGTAAATTTCTAAAATTTGAATTATTCTTACAAGTTGATGAGTGTTAATTTCCGAATAACTTTCTAGTAAACTTTATCAAAATGTACCAAAATTATAAAAGTACTTGTCAGATCGAAAAACTATATCAGATCATCTTTTCTGAGCTCACAATTTAAAGGTTCCATTAGGAGTGTATATTTGTTATTCTAAAGAAGGTTAGAACTGTGAACTCTCGTGCTCCAAACAAAGCTTTTCAAAGATCCTAAATTTCTTTTGCAACGACCTAATAAATTAAACAAGCCCCTAAAGATCATGCTTACTAGGATATTCGTCCATTTAACGTCTTCTGATTTAATATTTTTTAACAAAATCAGATCTAGATCGCCTGAAAGTTAAAATTCGCTTACAGAGATGGCCGGAATTCCGGATTCCGAAATTTTATATTTTAATTACGAATTTCGAAAATTCACCATTCATATATCAGATACGCGCGCACACCAAATATTACGGTCAAATTAAGACCTCAAAAATATTTCTTCAGTAAGGGAATCGGTTTGTTACCACTGGGAAACCAGCGATATTGAAATATGTACATTAAACGAATAAAAGCTATTTTTAAAATCATTACTATTAGAAAAATATTATGGGAAAACAACCCCATTAAATACCCTATCATATTAGTAGCTCAAGAATTTAATGGCTGCATTTGTTTTTACCTTAAAATTAAATTAATTTTCTAGAAAATATAATTCGGGTTAAAAATGTTAAAGACAACAATCTAAAAAAGAGGTTATATGAGTGGTTCCCAACAATTTCAAAATTGAATCCCATCTTCAGGATTATTCAAATAACCCTAATCCTATAAATCATATAAACATCTTTTACCAAAATTAAATCCCGTCCCAACGGAGTTTATTCATTTCGAATATAATCAAAACAGAATAAAAGAGTAAAATCAAAATACACACATATTAACAAGATATATTAATAATTTTCAACTAAAATAGTAATAATAATAATAATAAACCTTAATACCAAACTATGTACTCACATAAAGGGTCATAAAAACCAATGACGGCCCAAATTATGAGCATTTAATATCATCATGGATTAAAATACGCCCTTTTCCCCTATAATACATCCACTTGAAGAGTGTGAATATCATTAAATGATGCACTCTACTACGAAAAAAATATTAATCAATTCCATTACTCTGGATAATTCCTTCACTCGTTCCACGTAAGAAAGTGAATGCGAACAGAAACAAAAAACAAACAAACAAACATATAGACGAACACACGTTCAAGAGGTCGAACGAAATCAAATTTGTCATCGATTAAGGTCTTCTTATAATTATAATGTTCGTGTGGGAAATTAATTCGATGCGAAAAAATGTCGAAAAGCTGATGGCGAGTGAGAACCGATTTAAATCATCTGTACATTTTCACCATCAATAATAATAATAAAAACAACATCAACAACAACAAATTGTTACGATGCATGTCATGACCAAATTGCTAGTAAGGGGGGATTGGATGATGGATAAAATTGTAGATAGTAATTAAACATATACATACTCGATTATAAGCCAAGCCAGTCTCAATGAAACATATTTAAATTTTCAACGATTCAATTAAAATTCGTTTCTCTTTCAACTTGCAACAAATCATAAGCATGTTATTTAGAAAAATGTGCAGTTCTAGTCCAATTATATATTTAAAAAAAAAATAATAATAATACCTATTAATTGTCCTCGTAAATAAATATTTTTAATGGAACTTTGATTTTTGGAAGATCAACCTCTCCTGGCCTCTGTTTCTCTGTCTCTCATTATTCATATTGTCTCTACCATCTGTGAAATGATAAAAATAAATGCTCAGTTATGATGCAAGGAGCATAAACTCCAAACATTTTCTATAATTTGAGAAGAATTTAGGACCTTTGCATCAACGAACATAAGAAATATTCACGCGATGCTTCATTATATACGTTTAATTATTCAAAAATTATAATTTCCGATTGGCGTGTAAGTGTGCTCAACACGTAAAAAAAACATATAAATATAAGTAAAAAAAAAGAAGTAGAAAAAAGAAATCTCGGATTATTTTCCTTGGAATAAAAAGCAAAGTAATTGATAAACAAATTAATAAATAAATAAACTGATACAAAAAAATTTTGTGATAATAGAACATAATAGTTACTGAAAATCACTAGGAAGGTATAATAATAATACTAATTGAGGAAAAATAATAAATACGCCAGATGAACAACTTAATAAGACAAAAAACGCTGGCTGGAAATAACGATTTTCCGATTTTTAAGTGTGCCTGAAAATTGTACCGCTTTTCTATAAATCAATTAATTAGGCGTTCCTTAAACTATCTCAAACTATTAATATATTTCCAAAATATTAAATTTGAGCACGTTTACTGAGCTCATTTTATTACCACATAAGTTGGCGCGCACTGTCAAAAGAATTTCTAACTAAACATTTTCAGAATATTTTAGCATATTGACATAGATAAAAACAGAAACTTTAATTTTGTAAAAATTTTAATGTGCATATACACAAATATACATCTAAAATTTCAAGATCGTCATTTTCATTTGACGTGTTGGGACCAACAACCGACGATGAAGACACACATCGCATAAGAACCGACGAACTTTGAATTGCTAATTCCGTATTAAGCTTTGAAAATGCACCTCGATCCAAAGTTACCAGATGCCGTTTTTTTGACATTCCGCCCACCTCTTGCCGTTTTATGTATAAGACCAAATCACAAAGCTTAACTTCATAATATACTAATTAGAGAAAATTTCAAAACTACTCAGAAATAAGCTTTCAATTTCTAGGAGGAGAGAAAGTGGTATTTGTGAATATGGTAATTTTTCGTATATTTTAGATTCTAGTGTCTTAAGGAATCTATCAAAGTTAATATTAAGAAAATGGAACTTTGGAAGTAATTTTTAAAATATCATAACCTTTTTCAGGGTTATACAACTACACCATACTCCCCGCATTTTCCATCAATTTTACTTGCTTATTCTATAGTTTAAAAAAACCCTGCGACATCTTTTCAAAAAATGTAGCCTGCGAATTCAGTCTAGTTAATTAAAGTTTAAAAACCTTAATGTTAGAGAACTTAAAATTTCAGAAATAGAAGAAGATAATTTAACAAGAAACATTCGATCGACGCCAACTGTATTCGTAAAAACAAAAGCTCATTGAACGTGATCTAAACTCATAATTTATTTATTTACACTACGTGGGCTAGTCGCTTCATAATACTACACATTTGAACCATAAATTTTTTTTTAATCCCATAAAAATGAATAAATAAATTTAAAAATGAAAAAAGTAGGTTAATAGGACAAGTTTAAAAGTACCAACAAAAAAGAAAAGCTAAGAGATGAGCTAAATTGTATACACATTAAACAGGGAACCTGAGGATAAGAAGATAAGTAATATGGCAGAGATTTTTATAACGAAAACAATAATAATATAATAACTAAATAAGGCTTACAGTTATGTTGCTCTAATTTATTAATCAATTAGAGGAAACTTCAAAACTCCACAAATTCCGGCAAAACTCTTAAACTCTTACATTTTTAATAAATTTTTCAAAGTTTTAATATACTTAGGAAATTTGAGAAATTATTATGAATTTGCCATGACCATTTTCTTACACAATAAATCAAGATTTTTATAAAAGAACATTAAAAATCGAAAAATTTACATTTTCATTTGGCGTCCACGATCATTTCAGTTGATTATTTAATGAAGAAATCAGAATTTGTAATTGCTACAGATTATGATTTCAAACGTCTCTTTAATTCGACCAAAATGGAACTTTGTCTAATCGCGGGCATTCAAAAATTGTCAGTGGAGCGCACTATCAAATTCGCTATTTTTTTTTAATTAATTTTTTTTTCTTTAAAATATAATGAATTTACAGAGGATATTGACATTTTTTATAGCATTGTAACTGCCGTGAGCACAGATTATACTATTTCCGAGGTTAAGTTTATCCGGAAATGATGTGAATGTGATGAATTCATACTTAATGGTAAGAATTGTTTCGTTATGTTTCAAATTTGATATTTTTAGATCTATGGCGATCGTCGTTATAACAGAAACAACATTATATGATATCAAAGCATGGACTTTGCTTAATAGAGAAGATTTAATATCTGAAGGTATATGTTTTTAGCGTTTGTTATTATTTTTATACCAATTGGCTCATTAGACAATATTTAAACTAAAAATAACCTAAAGTTAAAATAAGTGGTTTTTTTTCTAGATATTATCTTTGTGAGTCTAACATTAAAGAAAAATTGTTTGTATAAAAATATAAAATATTTGTCTTGTTAAAAGAATTTGTTCATATAGATGAATTATACCAATACTTAAAAAATTTTATGGCTTAAGAAAGGTTGCTAGCATGTTGAAGATAATAAACTTAAATTATTTTTGCGATTAAGGAGTTTGTCCAGCATGTAAGGAAAATTATTTTTCTTTAGCTATTTTAGTCTTTTCCATTCCACCGACCGGTTTTATATATCAAAATGTTTTTTAATGAGCCAACAATGTGTTTTCTTTCAGAATATTATGTAAGGTTGCAAGTTTATGGAATATTTTTAATCTTGATTTTTGAATTCACAACGGGCTTCTAAAGGTGACAAATAAATTAGATAACTAGATAAAGGTAAATGTATATTTTTATCAAATATTAAATACCTTATTTCAGCATTATTATCAAACAGATTTTCAAACAAGTAACTGTCAGTGTGGATACGAAAATGGATGGGTCTAATTGTTCATTATAAAACATTTTTTTTAATTTGTAAATAAAGAATATTATATATATATAATTTATTAAAAAATATATTATATTAATCAAATGTCATTTGTGAGGTAACTATCAGGGTTGCGTAGAATTACATCTTCCATCTTCCGTTTTCCGTCGTCCGTTTGAAAAAATCATTTCCATTCCATTGAGTAAAACTTCAGATTTTTTTCTTAATAACGAGAACGAAAGTTTCCATCTTGTAAAAATTTGATTATACACATTATTTTCAAGTAAAGTCTTTATTATAAGTTTATAATAAATAATTTCAATTTAATTTAGTCTCCTTCTTTTTATAACTTGGGACTTCTGAAAGTAAATAAAACATTACATGCGCGCATGCATAGGCATATTTCCTAACCGATAACAATTTTTGGACGCCATATTCTCGAGCAGGTGCGTGAGTGGAATTTCTTGTGACAAGCATTCGCGGTGCCAGTGAACATACATTACGAGATAAGTGATTTTGTGCATAGTGTTGAAGCGGCATGCTTGCATTAATAAATTCATTTCTAAAGGTTGCATCTACCAGAGATCTTTCAAAGCCTGCATCCACTATCTAGAATACAAGACATCACAACTTCTATTGAAATAATATAACAAACAGCTCTTAAATTATTAAACTCTTCGTATATTGTTTCCCTCTCTGATGATATTCCGTCATTCGAAGAATCTTGTACCGAAAAACCTAAACAATCGTCATGAGAACTATTATCAATGTTTGTACGGTCATCATCAACTCTATGTTTCGAAATATTTTTGGATAATATAAATTCATCTGGAGGTTGAGTTGATGACGATCGCACAGATATATCGCAATTGTTGCTATCGTCATCGTCATTTTCAATGTTCAATATCGATTCTTCGACATTATTATTTGGGTCCAAATCTGTAAAACATAATTATAAAATCAAATATTTATCTGTAAGAACCTCCATATAGCGATATTAAATGCATATGTATACAACAAACTCCAGATCGTTGGTCCAAGCATGTGCATTTGAATCGATATGGACAACTTTGGCAAATTTGGCAATGCACATTGTTCTAAAAACACTAAAACACTCTAAATAAACTTCATATACTCACATTTTCATCGCATCTGCATGGTCCGTTATCCGTAATTGTATGGTGAATATCACGATTGGACGTCGATGGAACGAACCACTCGTTATCAATCTTCGATATTGGTGGCGGACTGTCTCCGGCAAATTCTACTGCAGAGCGATGGGTCTGATGAGTCTTTGATCGTCGACTGCTACCTGCTGCGAGCTTCCGTTTCCTCTGTAATGAAAAAAATTCTCGCAGTAAAGTATTTCACTTACGTAAACTAAATTAGACGTAGCAATGTCGCTTATCGCGGTATACAGTGTGTGCAAAAGCGTATCTATTCGGATATTTTCCTTCTTTGCCAGCATTCGAATCTGAAAATATAGAACAAAACTATGGACCACGAAATAATATATTTAGCATATATTCTACATATGCAATGATATCACATGGTACCTTAAGTCTGCAGTGCCATGATTCCGCCAACATACTCGTATGTACTGGCGAATACCTATGATCCTGGGAGTTGCTCCATTGCTGCATTTTGGCTATAAATTATAATCTACAGAGTAATTAAAAAATCATTACTTAAATAATATGTCTCCATATACTCCATGAATTTGCTGGCATCCTCATTGTTTTCTACCATGAGCATGTCAGACATACTTTGCCACATCCTGTCTACTTCCTGCTGTAATGGTTCTTTTAGTATAACATTCAAGACTTTCAAACATATGGGTATCGTCTATAGTAATACCACGACCAGAGTAATCTTTCATCCATTGAAGTTGCTGTGGGGTGATTATCACTGAAATCCCACGGAATATATATATATATATATATATATATAATCAAAATCTAAGAATATGAAAGGTTTGATTTGATCATTTTTGAATTATTTTCAATGGTCTCAAATATAAAATGAAACAAATATTCAATTTATGTTAATAATTTCTCATTTTTTCATTATATTTCTTCAAAATTTCTAGATCAAATCAGATTTATTACTTTTATTTTTTATGAAAATAAAATTGGAAATGTCAATTTCTTAGATTTTCATAATATATCAATAAATAAACAAATGATAAATGTATAACCTAATTTAAATTCGCTGCCAGTTGTATCTTTCGGTGGCACATAAAGTTGAAAGCCATCGTTGACGTCTCCGTTATCGATTCTAGTTAATAATGAATTTAAATCATTCTCGTGTAGACGTCCTGGGATATAATTCATTTTATGGCGGAAATTCCTTAAATAATATTTTTGTTAAACTTATTAGGCTTAGTATAAAATACCACAAATCTTGAGTAGTGACATAGAATAGCCTATTCGTATGTGGATAATTTTCCCTTAATTTCAAAATAATCTGCATGTTGGTCATGCCGTCTCGAAGTAATCTGAATTAAAAATTATTTAGCACTAAAACAAATTTAAACTTTTCGATAATTATTTTCTGCTGATAGCTATATTTTAGAGATTCGTAATCTATATTATGGTTCAAATGACTGAAGCACGCCTCAACACTAATCTTCCCATTTTCCGCTGTTTTAACCTTTAATGAATAAATACATATAATATTTTTAATATTAATAATTAATATACCTTCATATACGCTGTACATCTCTCATCAATCTTATCATTTTCATGACCTGCTCTTATCGCTGATTGTTGCTTGTAATTTCCCTTCCGCACTCGATGGCATATGTTATATTCCACATGTGTTCCATTTATATCTGTCGACGATGAAATTCTAAATGAAGTTCCCGTATGTTCCTCTCTTGTTGAACGCCAAATCTATAATAAATGAACCAATAATTAATAATAAGATATAAACAACCATATAATCTTCAAAACAATCAAATTCTTTGTGTTCCATTTCAAATGCTCCATTATCGTTATGCTCTTTTGTCATGTGCTGTCTCAAACCTGAAATAGATGCAAACTTACCATAGCATATCCCACATTCCACTCGTTCGCCATCAGAATAAATCTAAAATTTTTAATATTATATTTAATATAAATTATTAGCATGAATACCTTCCCATGAATATTCTTACAATGTTTTTTCATTCCTTTTACACTTTTCAATTGAACATCGCAGTGTGGACAATTCAATAGAACATGTGTTTCATTGTTCTTGCGAGTGCGAAGTTCCTGAAGACCATTATCAAACTTACTCATCTCCTCGAACCCATAGCCATGAATTCTTCTTAAATGACTTCTCAAATTTTTTGGAATTTGAGAATAACCACAGTTTTCAGGGCATTCAAAAACTGTAGATGAAATTGAGCACATTTTAACTTTGTTACTTGAATTAAATTCGAGTAAAAAATTTATTTTAAAAAAAAATAGCGAATTTGATAGTGCGCTCCAATGACAATTTTTGAATGCCCGCGATTAGACAAAGTTCCATTTTGGTCGAATTAAAGAGACGTTGATTTCAACTGGTATAATAAAATGAGCTCAGTAAACGGAAACGTTGGCGTGCATCTACAGATGTTAAATTTGAAATATGAAATTCATTATTAGAAAGAAACACATAAAGATTGAATGAATTCTTAACTTGTACCTTATCGTCACACTTTAATTCAATCATGAAATTCAAATGGTATAAACTGGTAAATTCTATTTATAAATATTACATAAACGTCAATTGGGCTAATTTAAATAGTAAATGTTCCTCTAAACATTCATTCTTTGAATTTTCTATTTTCCCTAATAAACATTTAGCACTGTTAATTTTTATTTTACCAAAGCTTGTAAGATTCGAATAATTATGTCTGATTATTATTCATAGAACCAAAAAAACAATAATAATAATATTGGCAAAAAATGTTCGGGAAACCTACATTTCAACACACATAAATATTGTCCTTGCTAGGCCCTTAAACAATGAATAATAATATTAGTCATCACTCAACAAAATAAAATAATCCCGGCCGGCACAATTATATAAATCCATTAAACTGAATAAGAAATCAATGATAAATCATAACGACCCTTTTACGAGAATCAAATCAATTCGAAGCAACTGTGACCAATACAATTATGAGAAATAAAAATAAACAAACAAACGTTGCGGAGCAGGAAATTTATATTAAAAAAAAAGAATAACCGAACGCTTTAATGAATATTTCTTGGTTATGAAAAATAACGGTGTACTATTGTGGAGGTTAATAGAGGTTAAAAAGAGGCGAACGGCCAAGACGGGACCTTTTGACTGCTAAACAACAACAACACACGGAGGAAGACAATAGACTGTAGATTGGACACACAGCATTTAGTTGAAGCCAGGCCACCGAAATTGCGCACTAAGCAATGAGACGGAGACGATCCTTATGTCGCGCAGTAGTGTGTCTCTTTTACTCCAAACAATGTGAAAACCATTTTGGCATAAATGAAACCAAACGAAACCGAACAAATGGGTGTGCTGGGAGAAATTGTAACTATCTCATTAATCACCGAATGTTGCTGAATACGTAACATCGGCTCAACAGAGCAACAGATAAATCGATTTGGAAAAACGCGACACACAATGTGCACTTGATCTTGCGCCGGATAAGAAGAGTACACCCAAGCGAACGCCACTTCTAGGCCGTGGTCAATGTTTACTTAATACTGGCTGAACGAACATGTTTGCCGTTTCGGTTTCGAAAATGTTCGCCTTTTTGTAGTTTTGAGATGCTAATGACGTTAAGAAAATTGAATTAGCTGAATAATGTTAAAAGTGTAGTGAAAGTGGTGAAAATGAGATTAGGAGGAAAGATCAAGAAAATTTTGGGGAAAAAAATCATCTTGAAATGTCTATGAGCAAGTGAGTTTTTTTTGGTAATCAAGATTCTAGCAATGTTTGTTATATTCCGAAAAAATGAAACAAATTTATATTTACGAAAGAGAATATTAAAATTGAAATTCAATGGAATTCGGAATTTTGTAATATTTAATTGACAAACGGTTACATTTAAGATCAAAACTCAATACACATGAAAACTATGTCTCAATTTTAAATTAGGTATTATAATTAGGACTAAATTTCAATTAAGAATGTCAAGTAAGTCAGACTTTTGGAATAAATTAGGTTTATAGTAATTTTAATCGAATTATTAACACTATTATTGTTCTGCTTTGATTATCAACTATTTCGGTTTTATTGTCGTGGTGTAGGTTATTGAAAAAGCAGGTTTAAAGGAGCATTCCGAATAATAAAATGGTCTCGTCGGGGGTCATGTCGCTTTAATTTCCATTTTGTTCATTATTTCGCTTTTTTTCATATTATTTTTATAATTATATTACTGTAACGACCAGTTTATTAAGATAAAACAATATAAAAAAAAATTCTTGAAAAAAAATGAAAAGCGAAATAAAGCGTTTTATCTTAATAAACTGGTCGTTGCAGTAATATAATTATAAAAATAATATGAAAAAAAGCGAAATAATGAACAAAATGGAAATTAAATCGACATGACCCCAAGCGAGACCATTTTATTATTCGGAATGCTCCTTTAAAGCTGCTTTTTCAATAACCTACACCAATACAATATTTATCCTTGCACTGTTTCACAAGGGATGTTCTTAGGTCGCGTCCCGCTCGCCCAAAATTTCATAAATACTGATAAGGATGCACATCCGGGTCACTCGGCATTTCAATTAATACCATTTAAGGAAAAGAAACACAAAATTTAAACACTTATTTCTGGGGAAATGTTGAAGTTTTTCGGAATTCATTTAAAAACTTAAAATTTAGTGTCAACGATGCTAAACGTGAAATTTACAAATAAATCACAATCGGTAGAGATTAGTTCACTGATAATGCTAGTTCTTTTTTAAAATTATTTTGCCCTGTGAGCCGAGAAAACTTCATCTTAATTAAGTCCCTAAAAGTGTTCTCAAACACGGAACACTTTTATAGCGTATAACTTCAGAAATGAAAAGTTGGTTCTGTCAATTCATCGGTCATTTTTTATTATTTAAAGCTATTTTATGCAATTATTTTCTTGATTTAATGTTTGTTTTATACATTTTAATTTAATTAGTAGCGTAACACGTGCCATGCGCATTAGTATATGACTTTTTACGACACTATGCTTAGCAGGATACCTTTAAACTTTCTTTTAAGAATTTTCTTGCTCATCTATATTACCATTATCTCAAGACTTAAATTCTTATAGTAGTACAGTAATTTTAAAATTAATCGTATTAGAAATTAATTAGGCAAAAACTTTACAAACAACTGATTTAAACTTTAAGTTTATCCTTGTAAAAACTAACATATTAATCATAATTAAAATTGCACATTTACCTTGAAAAAATCATCGATTTTCAATAGGAATTCTTGGTAATTATGGTCCTATTTCAAGGCCAGCGTCATTTGTTGCAAATTTAACTGTGGTGCTTGGGTAAAGTTGCACACAATCGGGTAAATTAAGTAGGTATTTAGTAGTTTTATAAATATTCTTTCAAATACTTTATAATTTGACATTGAAAGTAATTTTTAAAATGAATAGAGCTTAATAAAATGTTACGCGTACTTCCGAAAACTAAAAAAAATATAAAGATAACCAAAAACATTAATAAAATGAAAAATTTTATTTTCAATTGTGTTATATAACTTTAGCGGATAATCGCCCTTTTAATTTCACTTCTATAACTCGAGAATTTAAATTAATAAACAGAGCATTTTATAAATAATGAATACAGGACAATTATAGTTTGAGTGGGTATCTCAAATTACCCAATTAACTCCATAGTTCTACCATTTGGAGTAAAATTTCAGAATGATTGTTAAAGAAATGCCTTTGAAAGCTTCTTTCTTACTTACAATATACTGCTTATAATCTTTAATAGCATATAAATGAGTTTCAACTTGTAATTAATAATGTAATTTCCATAACACCTTTTTAACACTTTCTTTTTTTTAATTTGGGCAATAAACTGTTATTCTATTATATTCTATTCCATCATTCTAGTAACAAAAATTAGGGAAACTTGCTCTATCTAAGTCTTACTCAGTTTTTATTTTTCTAAAAATTCTAACATTTTTTGCGGGAATACAATGCACGCTTACGTTTAAAAACTATAAGAAAATGTACTTTTAAAAAAAGTACATTTGGCATAATTTTACCATTTAAATTTTTTATTCTACTAACTAAATAAATTATGCAACGTACAAGTAAAAATCGTATGTAACTTTAAATAGTATATCGTATCATTTTCGGCGTAAGGATTTTAACTAAAAATTCAAACAATTATCTTAGATCTATAGGCTGGAAATATCACAATGACTTAGGGATCTAAATTAGATTAAGAAAATTTATTATAAAAATATTCGGAAGCTCTATTTGAATTCATTTTTGTTTATTATATTTATTCAGTCTTCTCTTTTACTATATTCAAATTAAATACAAATGGTTTGAACGCACTGAACATCAAAAAGCACGCCAAATGGATATATCGAATTTCTTATAGTTACGATGTCCTTAAAACTTTCACGGTTACTTTACATAGATATTTTCTACAACGATTTGTCAGTTTGTTTCTTAAACGTTCTAGAAATATTATAATCGCCACCACATAATAGATTTGAGCACGCACGCCGAAGGGAGAAGTCCTTCACATAGACTGACAGGGATGTGCGATGGGGCGCGCTAACATTTAAACGAATAATTTAATTTATTTTTAAATTTTCAGTTTTAGCTTAAAATTTCTATAATATCCGTATATTTGTATTTTATTTCCTATATCACAACAATTCTAATAAAATTGCGCACTTTCTGATATACTTGATTTGACTATAATTGTTCATTAATGATGTGATTTTAACCGTTGAAAAATATTTTTAAAAACATTTATAACTTTTGATATAGGAGGTTAGAGCCTTTCTAATATGGCTCATATTGTTCTTTGGGTCTTCCTCTATCCATAGAGCCCATAAAACAAAAATTTCCAAAGAAAATTTTTTTGCTATAGCTCTTTTACTAGGATGCACCTTATTTTATCATTTTTCTTATTTTTCGAACGTTTTTATATTGGTTAACGAATCGTTTTAGTTCAGATAATGTACAAAAACGATCAATAAAGTAATACAAACCTAAATCGGATCGTTGAGACCGTTTCACCGTTTCGCCGACTAAATTTTAATCTATTTCAATGTCATGTCGATCAGACACGAATGTCATGCTCCATTATACACTACTTGATGAGATAATGTTTAATAACCTGTATTTATTTATTTATAAAGTAGAATGAAGCAATCATGATAAAATTTGAACTGCTTTAAAGTAAATAACAACATAAATAGCGGAAGAAGGATTTACCAACACATCAAGGAGAGAGACCCAATGTCCGGTGGAGAATAACATTTCGGTGCTTGAAATACCTATATTTGGGGACCATGAAATAGATAGAATTAGGAATCACCTCACAGTGCGTATGACAGCATAAAGACTGATTAGGAAGTATGATGTTGCCATGATGTGTCCAATTTTGCTTGTTTTTAATTAATCTCCATCAAGGATGCACTCATTCCGCTCGGATGCCTGTGGGAACTACAAAAACCCTGACATGATGAGCTAAGGAGTAGAGTGTATAAGGACGAGTTGTATGCATGATTTGTTATATTTAATGTGTTGTCTACTGGTAGTTGATAGTATTTTTGCTTTATAAATATGTTTTTATGTTTTAATTATTACTTCTATATATGCAGAACAATATTTTTTAGATTCTTCATTATAAAAAACTGTAATTAAAATTTTTTAACATTGACTAGTAATTGACGGAATTCGACCACAAACAGTGGAATTGACAACGGTGAAACGGGCTCAACGATCCGATTTAGGTTTGTATTACTTTATTGATCCTTTTTGCACATTATCTGAACTAAAACCATTTGTTAACAAATATAAAAACGTTCGAAAAATAAGAAAATGATAAAATAAGGTGCATCCTAGTAGAAGAGCTGTAGCAAAAAAATTTTCTTTGAAAATTTTTGTTTTATGGGCTCTATGGATAGAGGAAGACCCAAAGAACAATATGAGCCATAGTAGAAAGGCTCTAAACCCCTATATCAAAAGTTATAAATGTTTTAAAAAATATTTTTCAACGGTTAAAATCACATCATTAATGAACAATTATAGTCAAATCAAGTATATCAGAAAATGCGCAATTTTATTAGAATTGTTGTGATATAGGAAATAAAATACAAATATACGGATATTATAGAAATTTTAAGCTAAAACTGAAAATTTAAAAATAAATTAAATTATTCGTTTAAATGTTAGCGCGCCCCATCGCACATCCCTGTCAGTCTATGTAAAGGGGAATTTTCAACTGAGCGCCTTCGGCGTGAGCACGTTTTATTAAATTTCCAGTTTGCGTAAAAAGGTTTTTAAATCTTAAAATACAAGGGCCTGAAAGCTCATTAGATATATGGGGAAATTGATATGTGCTTTAATATATGACTTATATTTTATTATTACTTATAATTTTATTGTTAGATGCAATACCGTTTATTTTATGTACAAACTTTTGATGTAACCTTTATAAGCTGTAAGAAACATATTTCACTACGAATCGTTTTAATTCGAAAT
Source organism: Caenorhabditis plicata (assembly GCA_963931815.1). Taxonomy (NCBI): domain Eukaryota; kingdom Metazoa; phylum Nematoda; class Chromadorea; order Rhabditida; family Rhabditidae; genus Caenorhabditis; species Caenorhabditis plicata. The sequence continues at coordinate 4,214,423 of OZ007493.1, read as the reverse complement.
CCCGTCTATTTAAAATATTCTGTAGAATTAAATATGACTGTGTTATACAACCATGTTGGTTTTTTGTGGCTCGTTTCAGGGTCACCTCCGTAACTATATACAGGAAAAACCGTAAAAAATGTTTATCATGTTCCAATTGTGGGAGATAAAGAATGAAAGCGAATCCCCTGCCATCAGGATCCAGGAACCACTAATCAAAAATAACATTACTCATTATGAGTTCATTGTTTCTCTATAGCACGCTTTCCTATGAACACCATTACAATGGCAATTATTGTTTTTACTTAAAAAGCTAATCAACCACCATTGTTTTCTGCAATTCATATATCATCAACAAATAATTATGGTTTTCATTGCTATTCCTAATTAAGCGATACTTAATTAATAAATTGTTCAATGATTTTATTTTAAAAAAATAATGAGAGAAGGCTGGCACTCGGTTCAACAAATTGTTCGACTTTTTGTGAAAATTGGCTAATAACAATTTGTAGTATTTAATTAAGTAACAAATGTATTTTCACGCCAAAATAAAATAGGCATTTTATCATATATTTAAATGAAAGATTCCACGTAATAATTGTAGACAACTTTTAAGTAGTATAATAAACATCTCATTAAAATCTCACATTAAAATCGAGTAACTATATTTGAGCACCTTGCATGTGTTTAAGATTTAAGAATTAAATTTGCTGTGTATTTATGTTAAAAATGAACGTAAGAAAAATTTGAGATTTTAATTTAGGATACCATTCAAATGTCGAAAAAACTTTATTTATAATAATTATTAATAACAGAATACAATATTTGAATTTTATTATTAGAATATGCCCCTCTATTTGTCCTTTGGGCATTTTGTTTTTACTAATTTCTATTTATTACCATAGCTATGGCCATAGTTTCTAAAAATATAATTCGAATGTTTTATTTTTTATTAAATAGCACGTTAAAATTTTTCACATTAAATATTTATTTATAATTCGATAATTGTTGCTTAAAACAAGATATAATTTATGAATTTATGAAAATAAACCCAATACTAATAATATATTTGTTTATAAAATCCTGATAAAAATAAAGAGTACAAGCATTCGTGGGCATATGTTATTATTCTTATATATTACGTATATAAAATTCGCTGTTTCTATTTCCTGCCCCAGCAATCAAGTCGGGACGGCCAATTTTCCGATCTTTTCTAAATTTGAAACAATCCGCCCAGTGAAACAAATTAAATTAATTTCGAATGAGATTAAAGCGTTTCGTTTCGCATTTTTTCTATCCATTCAGATAAACAAAATGGAAAAATACTTAATTAGACGATTAATTGAATGTGTTTTGACCCAGTTCCATTTTACATTGATATCTCCCTAATACTAAACACAAACTAGTATTTGATTATCTTCAAACATTTTCAGATAAACAATATCCTTCACTTATCCGATTTGTTCCCGCAATTTATTTACGTAAATAAATCATGTCGGATAATATTCATCGATCGATGAAATTCATTGATATAAAAATCTTATTACTATTTTAAATATAAAAGAGTAGAAACCGTTTATTCATTAGAATATTTTAGTATCACTAGTAAAACATTCAATACATGATTATAAAATCGAAACCTTTCAGCTTTTGTTTTCACTTTAAATTATATTTTTTATTGATTTCAGTAGTACTCAAAATTCGATCCCTCAACTCAAATCTGTTCGCAGTCGTATATCAATGCGAAGAGAGTCGACAATCAGCCGTCACATCAAATGTTATTTGTTGTTTTGTGTGCTGTAAACCTCCGAAACATCATTCGATTCATCTCTGGCACCTGGTCATTTGGACGACCCTCAGCAAGCCACCGATTTTATTTTATTGCAAAACAAAGGCAAAGTTGGTGATCAACAATAAAAGTTCATTGTCATTTATCTCTGCTAAATTATTTGAAAAACACACTTAGAAAAGTCCAACTTTAAACAAATCTTACCTTGCCTGGACACCTTTCCCCCTTTTCTTAAAAGCTTTACCAAAGCGGAATCAACTTTCTTTATACTCTACTAAAAATTTGTACCAAATTTCTAAAAGTTCGGATTTCATACTCTTTGCTCAAATTTCCCAAAATTTTCCGGAAGCAGTGCTAGAAGCCGAAGTAAGATAGGTAGATTTACGAGGAAAATTTCCATGTTACTTTCGAAAATAGAGTATCTGTTGTCTTTCATTGTGAAAGTTTACCAATCATAAAAAATATTTAGAGCTGTATATAACGTTAATTTAGGTTAATTATATACATTTTAAACCTGCAAACAAGCATAAAAACCGATTTAAACTGCCACACATCTGGAAAACTCATGCGACGAATCTTCAACAATGATTGTTAATGAAAACAAGTTGAGCACACCAACGCAGTTACTTCCTTATAGAAACAGGTTTTCTCATTTTACTAAAGTTATCATCAAAACAATTTAATTCTCAAGCTAATATAAGTATTTATCAGATTCCTGAGCCGCACCCTAATTTATTTCAATAAAATACAATTAAAGTCTTCTTCATATTTTACACATTAAAGATTTCAAATAAACAATCGAACACTTTCTTTACCGAAAACGTCAGTATCGTGCGAAAATTTATATTATAAAAACCGTAGTCGATCGGAACAAAATTAATTTAAAAATATATTTTGAATAATTAAATTAATCAATGACGGGTGATACGGCTTTCAAAGTTACATTACTTTATAGACATTTCTATTGGATGGATTACATCAAGAGAAGGTGCATAAGCTTACATATGTGGAAACAATAATTAACACTATGTGATGAACAATTATTGTGACTGGAAACTAAACTACTCCGACGTTTGACAAAAAAATTGGTATGGGCTGGGTTGATGGGCTCATTAAAATATAATAAATAAATAGAAAGAAAAAAACAATATGATTATTCAAATCATTGCAAGATCAATCGAAAAGATGAATATTTTATGAGGGAAAAACGATCGCTTTATTTTTATCAATTTTTAGTTTCCTCCTTCTGGCTCATTGGCGTCGTTGTCATCAGCAGTGGTGTCCGAGGTCCACAAAGTGAGATTGTCACGAAGCAATTGCATAATGAGGGTTGAATCCTTGTACGAGTCTTCGTTCAAAGTGTCAAGTTCAGCAATAGCATCATCGAAGGCCTTAAACGTATTAATATTATTCGGTATAATCCGTTTAAATATTTATAATATTAATTTAATCTTTTTCAAATCACGTGTTTTGCACCTGCTTCGATAGCTGGCAAGCTCTATCGGGGCTTGCTGCCACTTCATAAAAGAAGACTGAATAGTTGAGTGCTAATCCGAGGCGCACACAGTTAGTTGGAAGCAATTCCTTGGTAGCAATATCAAGGGCTTCCGCATATGCTTGGTGACCAGCGTTGGCGACAGCTAGAAAAATAAATAAAAGATAACAAAACACACCTGCTTGGCAAGTTGGCAAGCCTTGTCAGGAGCATTGAGAATCTCGTAGTAGAAGACAGAGAAGTTGAGAGCAAGTCCCAAACGGATTGGGTGAGTTGGCTGCATCTTATCCTTGGCAATGTCAAAGGCCTCTTGGTAGCTTTGTTGCGACTTCTCGACAACCGCTGCAATCGATATTCCAATTTAATCTCACCGCTTACTCAGGCTTCTAACACTTTCTTTATATCAATCCAAATAAACCGAAAGATATGCATCTCATGTGTTTCTCTGTCTTCTTCTACGAGTAAAGGCGATTCTTTTCAGGTGGGGATATCATTTCATCACTCACACACATGGATGCATTCTCTTTCGATTAGTTTAATTGAACGACAAAGAGTGTTAGTCAATTGTGGATAACACAACTTACAGGTTCTGTCATCTCCAGAAGCAACCTCAGCCAAGTAACGGTAGTAGTCTCCCTTCATCTTAAGGTAGAAGACCTTGGATTCGGCGGCACCAGCCTTCGGGATAAGGTATTTGTCCAAAAGGTTCTAGAAGGAGATGAATTCGCGGGCTCGATATCTCATAACATACCAAGACATCTTGGCAGATATCACGAAGCTCCTTCTCGACTTGTTCACGGTATTCCTTAGCCATTTGTTGTTTCTTCTCGGAACCTTCGGTCTTTTGCTCGATGGAAGAGATAACTCTCCACGACGAACGTCTAGCTCCAACAACGTTCTTGTAAGCAACAGAAAGCAGGTTTCTCTCCTCGTTTGAGAGTTCAGCACCGAGTTCGGTAACCTTCTTCATCGATGCAGCCATGTCATCGTAGCGTTCAGCCTAAAAATCAATTTTACCCAGATTCTCCGAATCTATCCTACCTGTTCGGCGAGCTTGGCGCGGTTCACGAGTTCGTCCTTTCCGTCAGACATGATGACTTGATAGCTTTTTAATTACTAAAAATTGAAATTTAACTGAAGTGAAAGGCGTGAAGTCATAATTTTAAACGAGAAATGAACGAAGGCTTAAATTATGCGATAAACTTGAATAGTATCGAAGTAATTGCGCTAAAGATAAAAGAAAATCTCGATTGATAAGCCAAAGTGAAAGTGAAGTGTCCGAAAGCAAGCCAAAGAGCCCTCGGGGAATATACACAATACATCAAGAAGAAACGAGATGGACGTGGTTTCCGAGTACTGGAGAACAGAGTGAGCGGCGACCCCCTATCCCCTCCCACTTTTTTTTGATCAGCAAACCCCTCAGAAATAAGGAGCGCTCACATTAACTAATTGCATTAAAACCACAGGCAGTATATAAAAAAACTACAAACTAAGTACATAATGTGTTAGGTAAAGTCATGTTAAACATTGCTGTTTAAAAAATTACTTAAAACTAAATATTAGTAGTAAATAGAACCTAATAGAACGTTATTGACAACCAACTGACGTATGGAATTGAGGGGTTTTCAATCCACATCACCCCGCCCATGTTGCGCGTAGAGGGAAAAACAACATAGCTGACAATAAGAGCGCTCACAACAGTGTTCGTATTTATTGTAGCGTGTAAAAAACATAAAATTACACGTTTTTTACATGTTTATGTAGAACGTTTTATGTTTTTGATGGAATTTTAAAAAAATTAAATTTTTCTATATATTAAAAGTAAATTTTGCTTCAGTTGTTTTGCAAATTCTTCAAAAGACGTAGGAATTGCAGGGAAAAGAAATTTTCCACCCACAGCGAAGGCCTAGTCACAATGTGGTAGCCTGTTATTCAAATAATCGGAGCGCTCACACAAAATAACATGATCATATATGCAATTAAAAATTGAAAAATTAACTAATTGGAAAATCAATAATATTAGCGGTTACATCTAGTTTATTGCTATTTAGTTTTAATCAATTATTGTATTTTACTAATCACTTTTGCATACTTATTATTGAGCCGATGGCAACACGGCGTAGGAATTAAAGGGACACAATTGCTCTCTAAATGTAGACTTTCACTAAATCAATGACCAGCAGAGCCATCGGCAGCATCACTAGCAGTGCTAGCAGGCAATACCAGCATCTATGGAAATAGCAACAAGATTTGGCTTCAAAAGCGTTAGTGCCAGCAGGATCGAAAACAACAACAAACAACAAAATAGTTGTTATTGACGATGTCGATGAAGATGAGCTAGTTGAGTTCATGTTTTGAGCGCGAATAATGATAACAAAAACAATATTCTACATTATTAAGGGTAGATTACATATTTTTCTCGTGGATTGTTAGTTAATCTTCAGAATATATCCACTTGAGTGGCTTTTTTCCAAAATCAATCAACTTTGGAGAAGGCAATCCAATAAATTTGCGAGTTTATTTATAGAACATGCCCAAATTTAATTCGAGAAACAGCGAATATAATACGATCAACATTAATTCGTAATTGACGTGAAATATGATATTTCAGCTCTCATTTAATTAGCGACATATTGCATTTTTCAAATATCATTAAGAGTAGTTTGATCAATCAAAGTTTCTCTCCAAATATTAAGTGTAACATATGATTTTGTGAATGTTTTATCTCGTTGAATTTCAAATCCCATGATGGAAGCTAATTAAAAAGCAAAAATTCTCATTTAGAGAAAACTTTAGAGCACAAAATTGATTTTGCTCATTCAAAGGTGAAGAACGAATTTATGAGAACATTGATGATAGTCATTTTAAACCCATTCCATTAGTAATAAATTGTTGTGTAATGCATTTATTGCTAAAATGTTTAGTACTTAAAATAAATAGAGCTCAGGAAGACCTCCACGTTATTGCTAAAATTTTTTGAATTTTTTTTAGCAAATTTTATATCGAATTAAATATTTTGTGGTGTTTGTATTTCTCTTTAAAACAATTATGAAACATGTATCAACATAATATGTATTATTTCATGTTGAAAAACAACATTATATTCAATTGGTAACTCTAATGCAAAACATTTTTAATCCCTTCCATAACAATTAATATAAAATTGTATATTTCGCACTTTTCCTTTATATAATTTAAGAATTTATATTAATAATATTGTCTTGATGACTACAAAATATTCACACATTTTCAATGAGATTTTTTTGCCGTCTATCAATAAATTTTATTTATCCAATTAATTGTATAACGCTTTCAGAAGATTCCCAAACGCCACCACCAGTAGGCATGACGCTGTCTCCACGTTTTTGCTCAATAATTTCGACTCTTGAAATAAACAAATGAATGAGGAATGAATAAAAGATCCTTTGCTTGTCATCCCTCATCGTGTGACATGAATACTATTCATTAACCAAATTCTATTCGTTTGCATGTCCCTCTTGCTGCTCGAATATGCTATAAATAGAAACTCAGAAGAGGGGTCGGCTGATCTCTTCAAAACGCATCTTTTCCAACCAATATTACCTAATTTCGGTCAATGTAAAGTACGAAATTAATTCGGGCTGCTCTTTGCTCCACATTCTTTACACTCTCGCTTCAAAATTGATATAAATATTTGTCAATCAGAGTTTGTTATCCAAACAAGGCAAATTTCTCTTATGTTAACATTTCGTATTAAGTAGGTATTCTTATTTTCAAACCCATAAGATAAGGCGAAAACCAACATTTTTATCAATACAACAATATTACAAAAATGGGACAATACAATTGTAAGTTTTTAATTACATCCGCAATTGTTAATAATATTGTTATTTCCCATCGTATTCGAATTATTAAATATACGTTTATTAAAATATTTTGAGTTATAAATATTAATAAAGTTAGTAATACAAACAAATTGCTCTCATTTTTCCCCAAAAGGACCTGTAATAAAAACAAGTGGCGCAAATAAATATCCAACACAAAAAATAACATCGATTTAATTTGTTGCTCACTGTGCAAATAAACGGTTTCAAATTCAATGCATGCTGGTTGAGTAATGTTATCATTATAAGCAATAATAAATATTGGCAATTGTCCCCATGTGCCAAAATCAATCATTCTTCCTGGCAATAATTCCAAAGCTCCACGTGAGTACTGATAATACAACGCATCAAACATTAAACGTATGCGTGCTTGTCTGCTAATGAATTATGTATATTCTTTTAATAAATTGTTCTATATTATTATTATTGACAGATGATTAACAAAGGTCAAGGAATGTTGTTAATATTATTGACAACACCAAATAGTCATGTTTATTATAACACCATTTCTGATTAAAATAATAATGCGTTGATTAAGTCGTACAATTACGCCGTCAATCGGTTCTCCTTTAATATCCACTTCTAAAACCCATGTCCTCCGTGATAAAATCTAATAAATAAGATAATAAGGGTGTATATTAAATAACAAAAGATAATACATTACTTAATAATTCGATGAGGATTTCAGCGGGATTAAATGAAGCTTAATTTTAGAATTACAATATATGCGCCCTCGGATACATCATGTTGTTTTCAGTTCCAAATAATACTCGATTCCATTGTTTCTTCCATTCTCTTACAAAATTTATTTATTGTTATTATAGTTTTGATCAGGTATTATGTTTTTTGACGTTTCAACATGAGAGATAAGCTTACAAAATTTGCATCATTCCGCGTGATATGAGATTACATATGAAAGAACCTTTTTGTTTTCTGTAAAATAATTAGTTTGCAAACCAATATCTCTTGATTAGGAAAATTATATTAATTGACTTTTTGTATTCCATACACCACCGAGAGTTTATTGAAATTATCATAAATCTTTACTAATATTACATGTTTTATATATAATGAAAATGGAAAGTTTTCTTTTTTTCTAAATTTGACGTGTTAACTAAGAACAATTTTTCACTTCATTTTGCATTAAATATCTAAAAATTGCTATATATTCTCTAAATTTTATGCTAAAGACGCTTTAATAGTTTTTATTTTTATGGTTCCATTCGGCGTAAGACATACATAGCAGTCAGAACAGGAGGCCACACTAATGATAATTTTTATAGAAGCTTGGATATTCTGGACAAGTTAGAAAAGATAAATAGGCGTTCCATTCTTAATTTGTTAGGAAAAATATATTTGACTGTGAAATGTTTATCATTCAATTCATTGCTTAGAAAATATTTCTAAAATAAACATTTCTAAATCACAATAAATAAAGCCTAGACATCTATCGGAATTGATTGTCTATCATCTACGGGCCTAGTAAAGAGTTGATATATATATATATAATGTATTCAAATATTTCGTCGATTTTTTATAAAACAATTTTCTATAAAAACTCATTAAATTCTTCAAAAAAAACAATTTTAGACTAACGTCAAAATAAATATTCCTAAAGTAATTTGCTGTAATGGAGGACAAATGTCTACTCAGATTTAGAGATTAACACTAAACAAAATTCTTTAATATTAAATAACACGTTTAAATGGTTTTACGTGAATTTCTAAAATACACTTTTTGCAATTGTTTCTTAAAACATCATCTATGAGTACTAGTTGATATTTTAATTTTTACTTTAAATTCCTGTCATCTGATTGATTGAATGCAGGTAAACCACGAGTACACCAGAATATGCATTATAACGTAATAAATTGTAAAAATACAAAAAATTAAACCCACCGATAAATATTTTCTATGTACTTTTTTATATCTCGTTTTGGTGCACGCTAGACAGAGAGAGCAACAATTTTAAAATTATTATGATTATTCTGTTTATTATTATATATTCAAATCATTTCACTTCATCTCAAATTGTAAATTTATTTTAATATTTAAGGCTTTAGAATTTTATTAATCTTTTTTCTCTATACGAATTCATCAACAATTTAATATTAAGTTTATACATGCACGCCAAATGTAAATGAGTATTTTTTTTTACTAATTTACACATATCACTTTCATATAGCTGCTGGACAAGTCATTTTTAAGATTTGAAAAAATTCCATTTTTTTCGAGTCCTCAACTCAAACATTCCATTTGGATTGCAAATGAAAATGTATTTTTCTTATTTTTTAAATCATAACATAGACATGCGGAATTTTGTTAAAATGTATCAGTTAAAAGTTAATATTTTTCATTAGTTTTACAGGTACATCTTAAATTAAATGTAAATATGTTTTATTACCGATATCTGTGCAATTTTTAGGCGTATATTTTAAGATTTCAATTTTTGATTTTTTTAAATTGTAGGATAAACGAATTTATTACAAAAGACATGCTTTGAAACCTATTTAAAACCTGTATCATTGTATTCAAAATACCGCTTAGCTTGGTTTCAACTGGAACTTGAGTAAGAAAATTAACCATTTTGAAAGAATTGATGAATTTGGAGCGTATTTTCACACATAATAAACACATATTTGTTTTGTCTTTTTGCCTCCACTTATTATAATTATTATTAGGAAAAAGGTGAGAGAGAATACAAAAAATTAAAAAAATCAAATAAGCTAATAAATTATCATTTTCTTTACGCTGGTTAATAAGGGTATCTCAAGTTCAAATCATCTCCATAAAGACTTTTAAAATGATCAAAATTTGAATTCATTTCTGGTTTCTCTCCCAAATTCATAGACCACCAACGTTGGCAGACATCATTCATTAAGTGTTTACACTCAAAAAAACCGAAATCAACTTTCCATTCAAATGCATTGTTTAAAAACAATGACAGATTTTTGATTTTTTCCATCTCTTAATTTTTTGCCAGGCCAATTGCTCCTCATGGGTCACGTGGAAGAATATCATTCAATTTGAACCAACAATTCCGACTATAATTGATAACTCAAAATGTAAACCATTTTTTTGTGAAATAATTTTATTTCAATAAATATTCATTAATTGATAAGATTAATTTCCTGATAAATACAATATTCGTCTTATTTACTTTAAAGGAAATAAACCCGAAAAAATACTTTTCATCCATCATATATTCTATCGCGTTTTCAATTATTAATCTATAATTAATCAATTCTAAAATAATTTCTAATATATTATCGAGATTATTAAATGTGGCATGTAATATTATCCAAATAATTATTTCTGCATTCTTAATTATTGGATTATATATATATATATATATATATATATATAAACAAAAAATAGCGAAAATAATAATAACAACAACAACAGGACCATTATTTTATGGGAAACGAAAAATATGTAGGTAGACAATATTCATCGCCCTGTTCAGTTTATCTTTGCGTTTTAATTATAGAAGCTAATTTATTCATCTCTTTACTTTCATTTTGATCAAATATTAATGATAATTTTCGAAAAAGTGAATCAATGATAGACAAAATCTTTAGAATGCATAAGAAATGAATTTTCAAATGTGTTTTTGGTCGGTTTCACTTTAAAAATTTATCTTCAAATATTAATGATTTTTCTTTTTTGGCATATTAATTCATACGGTTTAGAATTGAAATCCTGAGAATCTAATGAAATAGTATGACACTGAGACTATTTAACTTTTTGAATTTGATTGCATTCCCGCAGAAATTAATTTGTAGATTGAAGAATAATATGAGCTTTTTACTATAAAGGCTGTAATAGAATATATTCGGAAGAAATTAAAAATCAAACTTTGTGTTTTTTTGGTTATAGCGTAAAATAAAATGCGTAAGTTCAAAATCTTGTCGTAATATCACGACCAATGAGAAAATTTGAATATTAATTGTTTTCATCTAATCATCAATCTAATTTGGATATTCAAATGTGGTATTGTGGCCGAGTGGTTGCGCTTTGGTGTCGGAATAGAATCTATGGTAGTTCTAGCCCAGGCTGCGCTCATTAGATTTTTGTTTTTAAAAAAAAAACATCTAATGGATTTTATTTTACGCAATAACCTAAAAACGCAAAGTTTAATTTTTAATTGCCTACATATATTCAGGTTGATTTGCAAACAAAGCACGTAAAATTCATACGAGTTTTATACTTTTAATTCATAAAAGCATCATATTCTCATCTAATCACCAATCTAATTTGGATATTCAAACGTGGTATTGTGGCCGAGTGGTTCCGATGTGAGTCAGAATAGAATCTATGGTAGTTCTAGCCCAGGGTGCGCTCATTAGATTTTTTTTTAAAAAAACGTCTAATGGATTTTATTTTACGCAATAACCTAAAAACGCAAAGTTTATATTTTAATTGCCTACATACATTCAGGTTGATTTGCAAATAAAGCACGTAAAATTCATACGAGCTTTATACTTTTAATTCATATCATCATATTCTCATCTAATCACCAATCTAATTTGGATATTCAAATGTGGTATTGTGGCCGAGTGGTTCCGATGTGAGTCGGAATAGAATCTATGGTAGTTCTATCCCAGGTTGTGCTCATCAATTTTTTGTTTTTTTAAAATTGTTTTCGGGGGATGTGTAAGGTGCACGCCAAGGGAATTTGTAACGAAAGGCCCACGGAAGGGTCACTCAAATCAAACATTTCGTAAAAATTTAAAGGGCCAGATTGCTTTAAGAGAAGATTTAAAAAATCTAGCTAAAACTTAGTTTCAAGTTTAACATGGGAATTAATTAAAAGCTTTTAAATGTTGCAAAATCGTCATTTTCATTTTCCGTGCGTGAGATTCGCGTTTGTCCAAAATAATCAAATTTGATTCGTGTCTTCGACAGATCAAATATTAAGAATTGTCACTATTTACTTCATTTAATAAAACATTTACCTGAACACACAACAAAATGTTTTTTTTATAAAATTGTTGATACTAATTGTCGTTCGAAAAAAAAATATTTTGTCAGCAATTCATCTCCTTAGCGAGATTTAATCTCTGTTGAATAGATTATTTAAATCTACCCTTTAATGTCATAAATACATAAATAAATAAAAGGAATGATGAGATTGTTTTTTTTTAAATGTTTTAATATTAATCAAACATTTTTCTCTTTTATTTTTTACTTTCCTTAACAGATAAAAAATATTTATTAAATTGTAATTAAACATATTTGATATAAGCTTCAATAAATTCTACTTAAAAAACAGACATATTTTTTATAACTTTAATTGGTTTTAAACATTTCTTCAAATATAAGTTTCAGGTAAATTATGAGAAGAATTTGAACTTTTATAGTAAATAATAAAATTAAGAATATTATTATTTACTATAGAGTATAGTAGTCAAATTGCAGAGTAACGATAAAATTGGCTTGAAGGAGTCGGAGGAAATCAGAAACTCAGTTTAAATGCCTAACTATCATTCTAGAAATAATTTCTACTTGAGAAATTATTTTGGAACAATCTACGAAATTTACAATAAAGTATGTCTAGATTATTTACGTGGGGATTAGAGATACGCGATTATTGAGTATTAAGTGTGGCTGTTTCAGATAGATTTGACGATTTAAATTTATATTTACTATTTTGCTCACCTTGCTTGGAGCCTAAATGAAAACAATAAAATAACTCATAGAATATTATTATAAGTATTATCATAATATAAGAAATTGACAATTCCAATTTTATTTTCATAAAAAATAAAAGTAATCAATCTGATTTGATCTAGAAATTCTGAAGAAATATAATGAAAAACAGTGAAATTATTAATATAAATTGAATATTTGTTTGATGATCTCTTTGAGACCATTGAAAACTAATTCAAAAATGTTGAAATTGTATTTTAAATTTCTTATATTTTTATAATAAAGAATAAAACTGTAGTGAAATATAATAGCAAATAATAACCTAAATTAACACCCCTAGTCATTTTAATGTTGAAAAATCATCAACTTCATTTGGCACGTGCTTTAAGTACCATAAAATAATAAGTACTAGTTTTTTTGGCGTCCAGGATTTCGATTGAAATTGATTTATTAAATCTTTTCGGATTGATTAAACTCTCTATAAACCCTTCAAATGAAAATGGCCCTTAAAAACTATGTTCAGGTAATTTTGTCTGCATCAATTTAATTTAATGACCCAGGTGGATCATGTTTTGAGATTTGCCGTTTTTCTGCCCATTTGACGGCTGTTTGCAAGTCCATCCCGGTTCGGATTGGCAATTGACAGTACATATATTTTATAACAGTATATAATAAAACTTTCTATGTTAATTAAAAATAAATTTCCACCAAAAAACGTCAAAAATAATCAAGAGTATAAAGCCTTGAGGTTTTTTGGGCAAACTTTGGTTTCCAGTGAAAGGTAAAACGTCTGTTAAGGTCATACATATATTTGAGCTGAGCAATTTTTCAGTGATTTCAATTTAAGATTTTGATAGTAATTATCTCAATAATTAGATAATACGCAATTTTGGGCTTAAAATTGGTACAGTTTTGCCAAAAAATATACGTAGAATGATTTTATTTTCGAAAAACCACACTATTCATAAATTTCCATTGGGCTTAATCATTTTAATAAAACGAACAATAACCTCTAATGATGTCATTTAATTAATAAAAATAAACGCAAACATTCATCTTCCATGAGATAAAATTAAATTTTTATTTAAAACGAAAATCTGACAAGGGAATACCTTGTTATGCACTCATATTTCTGCAGAATTTATTTATATTATAAAAGTAGAAATCCAACTTTGCACTATTAATAATTATGATAAATGTGAAGACTTTCAAGACGAACAAAATTTTTGCCAAAACATATCATATTCAAGCACATTAATGGCAACGCTAATCTGATAAAATCGCGTCAAATAATTTGAATAATTCACTTTCGATGTGTGGTCTGAACCAGACAATCTTATTTTCGATTACTTATGGATTCTTTTAGTTTTCTAGATGATCTTAAAACCAAATCATTTCGTGAGTTAATATTTCATTCATATTATTCATATTATTTGTTGATTACATTCAGCACTAACTTCCCTTCAATGACATCAATGTACTTATTCTTTAAAAATGAGTTATATAATTGAAACCAATTTTCGACATATTAGAAAACAATAAGTGAGCATTTTTCAGCTAATTACATTTTTCTAAAAAAAAGTGGGTAACGTCCTTATTAAATATTAATTGTTAATATCTATATACATGCTAATTATATGCCGGAAATTTCGTTTCAAAAATTTTTTTAATTTTTTAAAAGAAAAAATATAGTATTGTGGATAATTGCTATCTAGGCAATGAGCATGAAATCCATTTCTCTTTCTATATATAAGTATCTATACACATAATTGCTTTTATATGAAAAATAATAATTTTAGAAAGTATGATAGACAGGTATGACACCCGAAAATAGCTCAAAATTACATTCCACCTGCTCCTTAGGCTAATTCTTTTTCGATTTTCACTCCTTTTTGTTGTTATTTACAGTTTCTATGGCATATAATCTTCAATCACTGATTTTCTTTGTTAATATTCCTTGTAATCCATTCTTTTGTATTCATTTAATCTCCCACAATTATTGTTATTTACGAATTTGATACATAAAAATGAACAAAATATTAAGAAAACTAACCGGAAAAACATTTCTGACTAATATCTTCATTAAACTAATCCAATCAGAACCTGGCTAGCAATGATATTCCATCTTACATTTCTTTTTCCTCTGTTTCCCAAAAAACACTTGTATAATTTTTGATATACGCTTGGAAAAAATGCCAAGTTCCAACAGCTTTCATTCAAATAAAACAAAATTCATGCCACTTACTTATCGTTTATTTTTCAACTCATTTTAAAGGATATTATGTGCTGTGCATTGTACATTCAAGCTCGTTTTCGAATGAAAAATATTATTTTTTTTAGTTGTTCCTATTTTTAAAACAACATTCTCGGCCAATAATATTCCAAAGAAACATATGAATTGCATATTTTGCCGGCATCAAAATTCAATTGTTTATACCTTTATCTATCTATAATTAAACGTTTAATAACGCGAACACGACAAAAAATCAAAACAAAACAATATTTCCCAATAAATTCCACTTGCACACCTTTCTGCTTCTTCACGATTATTGATCAGATGTTTATTTATTTATTTATTTTTCCAGTAAGAGGACCAAATTGAAACCAAGTGCGCACATAAAATATTCAAATATGTTCATTGGCTCGATGTTTCGCATTTTTACTCGATTGCCTTTGTTTTCCTTTTAAATTCCAAAACTCGGTGTATATCCGATACCATTGCTTGTTTTATGTTTCAAGAATTATTCTCTTCATAATATTCTTTAAAAGTAAATTTCTTCTTTTCTTCCTGTGTGCAACAAACATGCTCTGAAATTTCTTTTCAACCATTCATCATATTGTTTTAAAATCATTTTTTCTCAAAGAGACAGAAAATAAAACAAAATTTTTCTTGAAAATTTAATAAAAACAATTCGAATGCTTAAAAATAACATTCTCTTAATTTGTTTAAAGAAGATGCATGTTTTATCGGAGACAAATTGAGAAGCTTAACCTTATTAACGCAACTATCTCATTCCTAACTATTATATTAATTATTCTCTTAATACTTCTATTACATAACTATTCTTAATACAATTGCCCTTTCAGTTGCTTTTATTTTAATGACAACAGAATGCTACCTACCAACATCTCAAGCAACTCTCCTCATAGACGGCCCGATTTCCTCGGCAGTTATCGTTCTCGGCATTTCTGGTAATCTCTATTCCCTCAAGCAGCTCTTTTCAAGATCCATTAACACTGCCATGCTCGTGTCCCTCACTGGTTTAGCAATATGGGATATGGTTTTCCTTGCCATTTTCCTTCTCATCTCTCAAACCCATTCCCCTTTCAGGTTTTGCTCATTGCAGCCTTCTTTCATCATACCGTTTGGGTCACTCTGCACTATCTCAATCTCCGCGACGAGCCCTGGGACACACAAATGGTCGCTCTTAATGGGCTCGTCGAATGTGGCCACATCACCTCGGTAATCCATCGCCAACTTTTCCGCGAATGTTTCTTTGCAGACGTGGATGCTCATTGAAGTCACCGCTGAGAGATTCTTCGCAGTCACAAGGCCATTCCACTTTGCTCCGATCCATCGGAAGCAGCGCCGGAAAAGTTATGCACGTGTTGTTGGTGGACTAATTCGAATTCCATTGGTTATGACAGCTGTTGCGTGTCTTATTACATTACCTTGTTCATTTGAGTATGACTTGGAGCCATGTGATTATAATAATCACCAATTTATGCAGGTAATTTGATTGGCTTGGCATGCCTGGGGAGACAGATTTCACAGAAAATTAAGGACCATATGATAAAATAGTAATTCTCGGGGTAAATAACGGTTTGATAGATAACTTATAAACTCAATGTAGTTTTCCAACCAAATGTAAATTACGAAACTTACCATAATTTACTATTTAGCTCACCAGTTTCAAGTAAATTATGGAAACTTAAATCAGAAATCAATTAATTCAAAACTTGTAGATGTCCAATTAATTGGATGGCTTTATATCGTCCTACGTGATTTTACTAACAGTTTGCCATCAACAATATTAAATAAAAAATTCTAAACTGTGGTACCAAACGAACGTGATTATTTTTGAACCTAAAGGATACTATCAAATATTGAAAAATGGAAGAGTACGCTAATTGTGATTTGTGGGTAATATGAATATAAAACATAAAGTTGATATAGCGACGGCGCGAAGATCGTAAACCCTTTTTGGAGAAGCAGGAGAAGAAAAAAAAACTCTGCGACTGTATCACATATCCTAGTTGAAATAGTACAAAACAGAGTGTTTTTTTAAGTTTAATTTCAGCGACGAATTAAAAAATTATGCTATTTTTTTTTATTTAATGGCGCTTTACATATTTCGAATAATTGTGAAATATGGATATTTTATTTCAAACAATTCCCTAAGTTAGGAATGCATTAGATAAATTATGATGTTAAACCTTAAATAATACACTCACTTTTCTATTTCGGATGGCATGATGATGTATTATCACGATTGTATAGAAATTAGATAAGTAATCTCAACCTGAAAAATTACCTTAAAATAAAATTACCTCTAGAACTCTCTTAAAAGATTTCCATCTTTTCCGATTGCTCTAATTTTACGTCATGAGGTGGCGTGAAATTTGATTATTATTGACCTTACTTTAATTATTTTTGGGGAAACTTACAAGAGAGTTTTAGATGAGATTTTGATAAAAATTTGCAGATATGTCCTTATTACTAGAATAGTATAAAAATAGGATCCAACAAATGGGTAAACATGATTCTAAAATTAATTTAATCAAAATTCTTGTATAGTTTTTCGGGAAATATAGTTTTTTTCGGAAAACCGCGGAACACTCGAGGAAAACTGTTTTCCAGGTATATGGAATAAATATAATTTATCTTTTTTTTGAATAAAACAAAATCGATATTAGAAATATGTAAGAGTTAAAATCGTTTTTTTTTTCATTTCAGTCCATACAGGCTAGTTTTGCCTTTTGTAGTTTTTGATATATATTATTTGTTTCACAATCTCATTGAGACTATTTGAGAATAATTTTAAAAATGTTGAAAATGAATTATCAATTTCATATATTTTGATAATAAAAGTTTGTATGGTATTATAATTATTTGGAGAGTTCCTCTCCGTTCTGCAATTAGTACATATTAAAAATGACAAAGAAAACGACGACATACGAGCTAAAACCGTTCCTCATTTTCTGCTCTGTTTATTCGAATTACTTAAAATAGTGCAAATAATTTCTTGAAACCCTATAGGGATTTTTTGAAATTTTGAAGTTAATGTGCAATTGCAATTGGCGATTACTTCGGGACAGCGGAGTGCAGTAATCTAGATAGTTACGTGGAATAATTTAATACTTTATAAAACGTTTAATGTCCAATATTTTCAGTTGGTGTACATAAGTAAAGTTAAACAAGAAAAGCATCACATTATTTGTATTTTCATTTAATTATTTAATGACATAACCAATTAAAAAGATAAAATCCAAGAAAACTATCATTATTCAAGTATCAAACGAACTTATTTATGTTCTTGACACCACTTAGAATCACTATAACTTTTAATCATTTGGAATAACAATTTCATAAAATTTTCTTTTATTTGATTAAAAACTGTAAGAGCGGTATTCAAAATATTCTTTTCAATATTTGTCGAATTTAATTATAAATGGATATCTTAAAATGTTAATTTTTTGGCGCACTTTTTTTGGCGCACTTTTTTAAATATTATTTTTTCATTTAATTTTTATGATTATTATTTTGTACGAACATCTAAACAGTGTTCTTCAAGTTATTTAAGCAAAAACGGTATAGAAGGGGCGGGGCATAAAAAAGAAAATAAACATAAAAATTATATGAAAAAATAATATTTAAAAAAGTGCGCGACATTTTGCGATGGTATCGCATTTGGCATTGACTATATATTAAACAATTTCTTAATCCCTGTGAAAAATATGTTTTTCAGAAACGGGAGACATCATTAATGAATAACGTCTATTACAAGCTCTTATATCGGACTATTTTTCTTTCAATCAGCAAAACATTCGGGCCTTTCGTCATCATTACACTGCTTACAATATCCACATTAAAAAGCATGCGGAAAAGCATGGACAACCGAGCAATGATTCTTATAGCTCAGGGCCAGAACCATCTATTCCAGGCCGATTGCGACAAAACCAAGAGTCTTCAGGTAACGTCTTTTCCTTCAACATCAATTACTCACTTCTGAAGACTATCTCAATGCTATTATTGGGCAAATTCCTTCTATTACGCTGCTGGCCGACAGCACTCGCCATTGTGCAGGTTGAAATTCCTTCATTGATTGTTTATTCTCGACTTACAGATGGTGTTCGGTGAGCAAATCCGCTTTTTGCCATTCGACGTGTCGCACTTTTTCATTCTGCTCAACTCTGCCACCAACTCGTTTGTTTTTGTTGTTGTCAAGTCGGCATTCGAGACGCGAAGGTACTTTTGTTTTATTGCACCTGCCTTAATTGCTCGAGTTAATCTAGATTAAAGCGGATTAGGATACGTCAGCGCGAGCTCGTTGCCCAGCACGCCGAGCAAGTGCTAAGCATTGGCAAGGCGCTCGCCGGTGATAAGCTACTTATGTTTCAACAAACCGAGTACGCTAATGAGGCCGACGACGACTTGGAGCTGAAGCCAATCTTAGCCAAGCCGCCTACCGTTTAAGTCAATCTTATCCTGGTTTCTTTCGATACTCAATATAATCTTGATCTCTTGCGAACTTTCGGGCGATATATTTATTTATAAACGATTCATTCAAACCAGCTATATACATACACATAAATGTTGTTTTGAACTCATTTAACCACCATTGAACAGCTTCATGGGGACGGGTAGAATAATTGTGTGGTTGTCATGTGCAGATATCTTGACCAGTGTTTGTAGATATCTGCAATGTAATAAAGTACTCAACAAAATCAAAGTGAAATGTTTATAATTACCTTAAGTGAAGGGCAGTCTTGGAATTTTTCAATTCATTCGCTGCTTCTTGTAATGCAAATGATGCCTTAATATAAAAGAATAAGAATAAAGTTTTAATTTTATTAAAATTAACGTTTCCAGACAATTATTAATACGGTTTACAGTTGCGATAACTGGATAAAGGTATGAATCCGATAAAGGAAACATATCATAATATAAATTACTCGCTAAACTTTGACCTAATTTAATTATAAAATTTATGCAATCATCCATTGAATTGCTGAAAGATTGCTAGAAAAATTTGACAAAAACGCCAATTAGGTATGAGAAGCGAAGAAAGAACAGCGGGACCTGGAGATAAATGTTTCCATATGGTTATGAAAGATTTAATTTGTCACAAATTACGTTTGTTGCAGCAGACATTTTCTGGGAATTTAACCACTTTTAATAATACATTTGTATGGGATTGTAATAGCCGATGGAAAACATTCTTAATAAATGGACCTAAAACGATAATACTGCAGATGGGATGCCCCGAAAAACTTCTGGGGTGCAACGCTCACTCCCAATGTCACCCACCAATGTCGATTTTAGGAGATTTAATCATGTTTTTCTTAATTCTTAATGAACACTTAATATAAATTTGTATTTCGTTTGTGAAAATCTTAGGTTCTAATATCCAGATTTCGTCGAATTCAGGTGGCAACTGAAGATCTAGAACATTAAATGAAATAGTCATTTCTCTAGAGTGTGGGGATGTTAATGAATGAAATTACAAATAGAAATAAAATTTCAAAAGCTCTATTCAGAATGTGGAAAAGTAAATACGTCCATCACTGAGATATAGAATTCGCAACTTTATTATTTTTGTTATTATTTAATATTCTTTAATATAATAAATAATAAACGAGCCCACACTACCGCTCATATACAATAAAAACCAACATTCAATTCTCCTCGCGCCGCAACCACTTTTGCGTCACTTTCCCTCTGAGCTTCCGCTTCGGCGGCCATAACCCGACACATGTTCCGAGGTAGTCTGATGTCTTTAATCTCAACCCTCTCAATATCCATCCCCCAAAACGATATCGCTGAAAGTGCAATTTTCTATATAATACCATCCTGCAAAACCCACTGTCATGCAATATTAATCGAATCTGTTTCGCAATCCCAGCGCGATTTTCCATTATCTGAGCAAGAGTTCTTGTGCCAATTACATTCCGTATGGTCGATTGAACCAACTGTCGTGTCGAATAGTGCGCATCGGTTACACATGTGATGCTAGCGACTGGCTCACTAACACTTTTATCATTTAGGAAAACGTTTTATAGTCTAACCATGTTCGGTAGTAAATTGCTGCATCAACGCCGATGGTGACACTATCGAGTGTTAACATTTCCTGTGTTGGTACATCGTAGGACATAACCCTGAAATTTGTGTTTAATAAATTTTTAAAATTTCATAAATAAGTCATTAAGGGAAGTTGAGTTGTGATGCTTTCCATTAAGGGGATTGAAATGCCCAATCCAACTTGATAGACCTTTTAAGAGCTTCAAAATTTTCAAAGGATAATAACTTCAGTCAATTTAGTGCTGGGTTGAATAATCTATTTTCGGGAGTATCATTAATATTGCGCGCACCTATTTTCACGTGTAATCACGACAAGAAATCATTTAAAGTAGCGTTTATCTGACCTAGTTTCCTTTAAGAAATTTTCTTGTAGATTTTCCTCACGCCTACAAAATCCAGACAATCTCATTCCAAATTATGGGGGATGTGCAACTACTTTTCAGATGTGTTATTTTGTTTATACACAGGCAAACCGGTAAACCCATTTCACCGGTTTTACATCGGTTTCACTACAAACTGAAACCACACAAAACACTTCGGTTTGCCAGTAGATAGTTTTTCTTATTTTTTGATTTGTTTTTGCTCTGAAAATTAAATTTACATGTAAATTTTAACATATTACTGTTATATTTTACTGTGTTTTTTACTGATTAACCGAAGCGGTAAACCGACCGATCACATGAGCCGTCCCCGGCTGGGTTTAACGACGCTCTATTGCAAACCTCAAAATATGTATTATTTACCGGAAAAAATATAATCAAGAACTTGGATTTTTTGGATATTTTTGTCTTCGCGATAGCCCTCAATTTATTTATTACTATTTGAAAAACTATAATTTGCACATTTCAACAATTAAAACTAAACCGTAAATCGATAAGCATATGTGTGTCAATAAACGGCAACATTAGCACTATTCCGGGACCCTTTGGATTATTGTCGCACAATTTACCCAATCTGAAAATCACCTAAAACGAATTTACCGTAAAATCCATCACATTCTAAAATAAATAAGCAACTCACTAGACGATCATATTCTTGCACAATTTTAATGCAAAACAACATTGATATCGGGAAAGTTATCAGCAAAATGACAACAGATGCCGTTAATGCGATCCATTCTTTGAACGAGTACTTTTGCGCATAAATATTATCAATCATTGGCGCAGTGCGCCTTTTGGCACACAATATCTATCGGTAATTGGACTTGTGTCTTGATTAATGTTCTGAAATAAGAATGTTGTGTTTCTAATGAATTTGACAACTAGTTAAGAGCCATTTGGAAATGACAAATGAAACAGAATGCAAGTTGCGGATCAATTTAGCTAATTTATTGGAATTAAATTGCGCAATTAAGCGAACCATGCTCATTTTTGTCGTCAAAATGAACAAAAAAATTGATTAGTGATCTTAAAAAAAGTTTAATGAGTAAGAGAAGTAAAGAAATTCTTCAGGCGTAAAGTGAATCGACTTTAAAATAGCCTACGGCTAAAAATTAATAAGTGCATAGAATAGACATTTTTTGTGTTCTAGTTCCATAAACATTTAAATTCCAAGACAAATTTTTCTATTAAATACACTTGCTTGAATCATTCAGCAAAACATGCTAAAACAATCGACTAATCCTTGCAAAAATGGAATAAATTAGAAAATGTTCGTTGACAGATTTTTGTTATTCCATTAAATATGATTCCATAGAACAATAAAACTTAGCCATTCACATAAAATTGTTCCAAAAAATATGAACAATTATGGCTAAATTAGATGGATTTTGTTTTAATAAATAAATGTGGGCATTAAGTAATAAATTCCGAGTTAATATTTATGTCCAATTATTGCACATGGAGTTTTATTGGAATTTAGAGAGCCGGGATCATGAGAAAATTATTCTTGAACGTAGATTATTATCGAAATTATAGTCTGGCGGTAAAATGACCTAAAAATGACCATAATATTGGAAACCAGAGTATAATAACATTTTAAAGAGAAGATTTTAAGGAGAAGGAGCAGGAGGATATAAGAAGAAAGAGACTGGGATTTTAAGAAGAAGGATAAAAATATTTTTAAGAAAAGAAAAAAGAGAAGAATAATTTAAGAAGATGAAGAAGGACATTTAAAAAGAAAGAGCAGGAAAGAAAAAGTAGAATATTTTAAGGAGCAGCAGAATAAGAATTTAAGAAGAAGGATAAGAATAATTTTAGAAGAAAAAGAGAAGGAATTTATGAAGAAAGAGAAGAAGAATTCAAGAAAAAGGAAGTTAATATTTTTAGAAAAAGACAGAAAAAATTTAAGAAGAAGGAGAATGAACAACTGATTTTAAGAAAAGGATAAAAATATTTTTAAGAAAAGGAGAAAGAGAAGAATAATTTAAGAAGATGAAGAAGGACATTTAAGAAGAAAGAGCAGGAACGAAGGAGTAGAATATTTTAAGGAGAAGCAGAAAAAGAATTTAAGAAGAAGGATAAGAATAATTTTAGAAGAAAAAGAGAAGGAATTTAGGAAGAAAGAGGAATATATTTTAAGAAGAAAGAGAAAAAGAATTCAAGAAAAAGGAAGGTAAAATTTTTAGAAAAAGACAGAAAAAATTTAAGAAGAAGGAGAATGAAAAAATGATTTTAAGAAGAAGGATAATAATATTTTTAAGAGAAAAGGACGGAGAAATATAAGGACCAGAAGATTTCAAGTAAAAATACATTAAGAATTTGCTTAGCAATCATGGTGAACAGTCCCGGTCAAAAATAATTTTCCTAATTATAAAAATTACTTTATGCTCCTCTGTTCTTTGTCCTCCTCTAAATAGACCGTATTTTAAACTATATTAACATATATTTTTGTCATATATAACTACACCGACAAGACGAATGCATATTGATCTATTGTAGGCTTCAAATAATTATTAATTTATTAAACACGTCGATTGCAACATTTAAAGAACTTTAGACCGCCCAGGTTAGTTATATCGATATTATTTATTGTCCCTTTCAGAGATCGGTGCCTAATAGAAGGGTTAGGATGGAATGAGGTTCTCGTTTGGACGGCCACTCTTTTTTTACGAAATAATGGGCAGCACACGTTGAAAAGGAATTGACGGAAAAGTTGTTTATGGCCGTGTGGCCGCCCATGATATTTTCTTCTTTTTTACTCACCGATCTCTGATAAGAACAATAACTTGACTTGGTTTCTGATATATCCTGAAGATTGGATGAAAATGTATTCCTCTTCTAAAACTTTTGCAAATAATTTTCAGTTGGCATGCTTTAATGAAACATAAATTTAATAAAAAAACGTTACCAGCAACAAATACAATAAAATTTATAAGTTAAATACCTTAAGTATCGGGTTTCCAAGAAACATTGAATTATTAATTAAATTTTCGAGCTCCCGGTGGGCCAATAAATAATTCACAACCAATCGTAGTTTTTTCTTTGAAATTCTAGACAAGTGATTTAAATAATAATTGTTTTAAAAATTGTTTATATATTTAAAAAGAATTAGAAAGACACGCATTTTAAACAAAACAAAAAATAGTTATAAAAAAAACTTAAAATATCTTGTGATAAATATTTACAATTCTTCACGAATCGAAGGCTCTGAAAACAATGACCTTGTCATCGAACTTCTAGAAGCAATCGTTTCCCGAATGGAATTTGTTGGTGTAGTGAGAGATCGGCAATCCTAAAACCATTTAGCATTTCTTTCGCATAAATTGTGCATTAATAACCTGGAGTCTAACGTCAATCTCAGCAATCAGTCGACGAACTTCTGTTGTATGGACAACGGTACTCTGAAAACGTGTATGAAATTAATCTCTTAATATCGCATGCAAAATGGTCAACAAAAACCAATGGTCGTGTATACATATAAGGCACGACAAGCCCTCTCGGATGACCTCTTTGATTTCGGTTCGTCGCCACGAATGTCCATCGGCGTGACGGATCAAAATCGATAGGCTGACGGATCGGGCTCGCAGCTGGTGCCGATTTCGCGCTGCCCGATGGGTTCGACATTCGAGAGCTTGACGAGGATGGTATGGAGCTCACCGACCTTCAATCTCAGTTATATTAACATTTGTCCTTACGTCCAATTACCTCGTTCGAAAAGAAGAATGGTAGGACGGCGGAATCTGCGACGACGACGAGCAAAGCGACGGCTCTGCCATGACAACAACCGGTCTACTCTCACACCGCGATGGACCACAAATGGGACCATCTGGAATTAAAAGAAGATGATTTTGTGCTAAATAACAATTTTAAATCCCCAATAAATGTCATTAACCCTTACATTTGTCCGAAGTGACAGAGGTACGAAAATCAGTCACACAACTGTCCACATCGCTAGTCTCCGTATAACCTTCATCCCCCGAATGGAACCCGAAATCAGTTTGTGTGGATTTGACCTTCCTTTGTAATTTCTTTTGCAATTCGGCTATTAGGTGCTGACGCTCTCGTCTTCGCGAAAATGGCAACATCTAAATAGTATCGAAAATTCAATTATTTGAAACAATTTGGTACCTTTACAAAGTTCTCGCTGGCTTTATTAGCTGCTATTCTTGCATTCTTTGCTTTTTCAAGCCCATGACCAAGACGACCACGTCGTTTTTTCCAAGCTCTCCACATTTCCATCATTCCTATTGTACCTGCCTTTAATCGAGTTGCTTCGGGATCCGCATTGTATTCCTCCATGAGGGTTAGCAACAACTCCTGCAATTGCTTTTCACATTAATATGGAACTGTAACGAGCTACAAGGCATCGTTAGCTGCACATCGAATCCAGGACAGAGATATAACCGTTTGTTAAAACATAAGAATTGAGTTCGTACTCTTTCTCAAAAGGTCGTGGATTAATGCTAGTACCTCAGTCACTACAGAACAAAGTCTTGCGATCCGGATTTACAATAAATTTTTATTTCTGTTTAACTAAATATTTGAAGTAAATCAAAATCCGTTAGAAATTACGTGATCGATTCTAATCCACCTCCGTCTTATCAAAAAATAATTCTTATACTTAAAGTCTTAACATTTTTCGATTTCATTGATGTCCACCTTTTCAGTTTGTAACTATTTAATTACAAAAAAAAACCGTACCTCAAAGAACTTTTCCAGCTTCAATTGAATCACATTAATGCACATTGAAACCAGCGACAATCCAATTATAATAAGTCCAAATATAATAAACATATCTTCACTATTCGTTGGCGTCACATCACCTACATAACCAAACTCATATACAAATCCAATTCACCCACCATATCCTATAGTCGTCAACGAGCAGAAGAAGAAATAAAAGCTTTTAAAATAATCCCAATCCTTTTCGAATCTTAGGAAGATCGCCGCGCAAAGGAACATCCAGCCAAACGCGACCCCAATGGCTACAATCAGTGGCATCTCGGATATCCGGTCCTCTGCAGATAACCGGATACGACGCTCGCCCGAGCCCACACAAAAGTGTTCCGCGATTCTATTGTGATTGAAAACAGAACTTGCAAATTAATGTTACCGAATTACAAAATCCCACATGTATTCAAGGCCCATTAGGAACAGTCTACCCGACTTGTGCAGGATCATCAACACCAATGGTATACCAATGACCGCATAAACCATTGCCGCTAGCTTTCCCAAATTCGTTTTCGCCGTGATATTACCGTAGCCAATGGTTGTATAAGTAGTAACTTTAGCATTTAAGTTAATCGCATTTTGCTAATTCTTAAATACCTGCCAGGAACATGGCATTCCAAAAAGTCCACACCGGCGTTAAAACGTGACCCAGTCCAACCGATATATTAAACTCTTCTACACTCTGGTTCACCATCAAACTATAATTGTCTCTGGTCCATCCACTCGATGCTCCCTCAACTCCCAACTCCCAACATCTCAAGCACAACTAAAATAACTTTTCAACATTGCGAAACTTGTTGCTCATTTACCTGATCCGTGTAATTCTTCAATGCACGGATCCTGCCAAAGTTTGTCTCAAAATGGCGCTTCCATAGGTGCTCCGGATTACGCGGACGCAATGCTATCACCTTGTGCATTTCATGTTCGGTGAGATAGAATGTCGATAGAGTGTACCAATAAACACTCTGAAATCGGTTTGGTTGAATTAATGCATCGATGGTTAATTCAACTTTGTGGATCTTATTCATCGCGAATTTCCGATAACTACGGTAGTACAAGTGCAAAGTATTTGTGTCGTTGCTATATGCACGATTGAATTCAATTAACCGACGATGGATTTGCATGAGCACTTCGATTAACTCATTCGTCAGAGAGTTGATGTAACTTTTCTAAGAATTGTTTTTTTTTAGTTTAAATTAATTGTTAATAATTGTTAATTTTAAATTAATAATTTCCATTTTCTTTAAAAAACTTTTATAAAAGTGGTCGAACTGTTTGTTTCAGTGATCAATCAAAACTCTGAAATGATTTAAAAACGCTCTACAAATCGAGAAGCCAAACTTTCTCTAATAGTTGACACTTATAAGACTTGTTGAAATATTATATTAGAGTCCTTTTCCATTGGTGCGAAACTTTATATATTATCAAAATAAAAGAAATTGACAGTTCCAATTTTATTTTCATAAAAAATCAAAGTAATAAATCTGATTTGATCTAGAAATTTTGAAGAAAAACAGAAATTATTAACATAAATTGAACATTTGTTTCATGATCTCTTTGAGACCAATGAAAATAATTCTAAAATGTTGAAATTGAATTTTCAATTTCATATATTTTGTCGGAAAAAATCTTCAATATCTTCTACAAATATAAGATTGGAGCACGTTAACTAAGCTCTAACAAGCAAATTGAAACAAGAAAAACAGGAGCACAGTTAAAGTGCTTAACATTATCTGTTTACAAAACTATTATACTTAAAATATAATTTGAGATCAATATAGGAAATTGACGTAAAATCGTTCTAGATTATTTAGGTGGAAATTAACGAGATATATATATATATATATACGATAATCTTGCTATTTTCAATTGACGTACTCCTGCACTCCACTGCCACGAACACTGCGTATCTTGCAAAAAAGTGTGGACAAATTGCCAAACCACGCCCTTCAATTTTTATTCGAATTCTTTGTTTTTCTAAGAATACTAAAATCGATTTTAAACCTTCAAACAAATTAAACACCAATAATCAAAAATTCTAAACGATTCTAAAACAAATTAAATCAAGTTCGAGGAATTTACGATTGTAAAAATATAATGAATTGAAATAAAAAGTGAAGGACGTGGTTTTGCAATATGTCCAGATATTTTTGCAAATTGTGCAGTAGTCGTGGCAGTGGAGTGCTCCTGTATTTAAGATTTTATTGGGGATATAAGAAAAACATCAAAACACACAACAAAAATATGAAGAAATGTTTAAAAACTTTTACAGTACTGTAAAATGAAAGTGTCTGTCATTTTAACGTACAACATTTGACCTGAAAATTGGATTTCCTTTCATAATCCTGAACGTTTTATTGTCGGAAATTACAGGATAACAAAAAGGTATAAACTGGGGACACTATGAAGGTGCAAGAGCACCGTCTTTTATTTTTACATATAACAATCCTTCCTTAGGTATCAATTTGAATTGCCGCTATACGAACTTCGCGACGTCAAACCTTATTAGTACGAGTTTATCTCGCCGAATGACTTTTCTTTTACTAAAATTTGTATTATTAATAATAAATTCTGAATCATTACACACAATAAAAACCTTAACCACAAAACAGCCGAAACATTAACCACAAAACAGCCGAAACAAACCTTATCCGCTAACATCAACTCTTCATGTGGTCTCTCAATTGACCAAAAAATGAGACCACCAATAACCGAGTAGGCGATGAGCAGAATAATCGGCACCAAATAATGCACTCTCGACTTGTCATACACAATCTTTAAACAATTTCTTCATAAAATTGGGAATCGTTCTGTAACCCAACCTTAATCAACGCAGCAATTTGTTGAATTCTCGATGCCGGTGAGAACGATGAGCGATCATCCAATATCCTCCTCTTACGAAACGCGTGGCTCCAAATGCTCTCATGCAACAACAAGTGCTTCAATGATTTTTTAATGTTTTTGGTGTTTTTTTTTCACGTCTTCTTACTTGCATTGCATTTTCATCAACGATTGTATCCCTTCGACGTACAAAGTTATAACCCGCGTTGCTGTTCATTTCGCTTTGTTGGCTCTCGTTTAGAATTCCACCGGTATCATCTGTGTCGTTGAGCGAAAATGACACTTGTTTCTTCTGTTTTGACAG
This sequence comes from Caenorhabditis plicata, assembly GCA_963931815.1. Lineage (NCBI taxonomy): Eukaryota > Metazoa > Nematoda > Chromadorea > Rhabditida > Rhabditidae > Caenorhabditis > Caenorhabditis plicata. The sequence goes on along the minus strand of OZ007493.1, from coordinate 4,185,087 downwards.
CGTTTTATTGTCCTTTAAATTAGACACTCTAGTGTTTCTTTTAATGAGTTGTATCACGGTTTTTGATAGAAGAAAGTCAGAAGAAAGAGACACGCCTAATGAAGCGTTTAAACTGATAGCTCAGTAAACATACACAGAATATAGCTGTGGATTAAGTGAAACGGTATTCTATATATTTAGAAATTTAACTGAAAGTTTTAAGTTAATCGCTCGCCCACTGGAATTCTAAGAACACGTGCTCAGTAAACGCGCTCCAATCTAATATTTTAGGAAGATGTTTATATTTTAGAAAGTTTAAGAAAAAGCTGACCACATGGAGTGAACTAGGTTTTTGTACAGTACCCATAAAAATTTTATGATGCCTCTAAAAATCAGAAAATAATAATTTTCATTTGACGTGATTAATTAATCGTATTCTGGCATTTTCACGAAAAAGCTGATAATCCACACAATAATTCACATATAAATTTAGGCTTTAACGTGTTAGACACACATTTTACTATTGCGGGTGGCGGATTTTGTCTTTAAGCAAGGGGTTCACTAAGGAAGGAAACTTTAAAGGAATTAAACAGTTTTCTTCAATAGATGTATTTAAAATCATATGTCGATTAAAATCTAATTTTTAAATAATTAATTCAGATAATTGACAACAAGATATTCGCAATTAACCGGAAAGATTATCCATAATTTTAACGTTTAAAGATATTAAAAATATTTAGAATTTTTGAAAAATGTTCGATAAGTTATATCAACAAAGAGATATACCTCATCAAGTAATGATAAAAACACTTTTTGGCAAATAACTTTTAAACACTCAACCAATATTTTGTTCTCGTATAAATTGCAGCCGCAAATGTAAATTTTACGATGTTTAATCGAATATTACTAATTTCAGTGTAAATATTTTAGAAAATTTTTAATTTTATCATAACGGTTTTATGTCAAACAGTCCAAATACTTTATAATTATTTCAGCAAACGTTGGTACACATACGTAAATAAAATTGTTATGGTGCTATCCCGGCTTACACGCTTATATAATGATTTACTGAATTATACACGCTTCATACGCGTATTGCAAAAAAATCTAATTTCCTATCAGTTGCCAATTTCAAGAAAATCTATCGGGGAATCATAATAATGGATTTTATTAGGTTTCATTTAATATTAAATTTACCTTATACTTTATCGGTTAACAATTTTCTTGCAATCGAGGCTTTTATTCTTTCTATTAAAAAATTAAAAAATTTTCATATTAAAACTAAATATTTCTTTTTTCAGAGATCGATTGCAAATGGAAGAGGAAAAATAAGAAAAAATAATGGTTTCGTTTTGCCGATCAGTTTTTGTATCTCATTACATAAAAGAGTAAGAGATGAAAACTTCTTTGTGGCCGATCCAAACGAGACCATCATTTTTTTCCACTTCTATTAGGCTTCCACTTCGATCGATCTCTGAAATGTACAAAAAAATTATAATTTCAGAAAAGGAAATATCGTTTTTAATTCATTCAATTTTACGTGTTAAATTAAATTAAATTAAGCTTACTTTGTACCAGAGATTTTTAATTATTTATGTTTATATTTTAAGCAAAATAGTTCAAATAGGTCTAAAATCGGGATCTAGAATGTTAAACAAGATACACTAGCTGACAAAAGTTTTGTCACAAATGTTTTTTCGGGTTTAACTTTTTTGTGACTTGACCAAATGGGCTGATTTTTTGATATGATTGATTCATATGGTTTTAGATTATTATAGAAATTCCCGCTTGTGATTACGATGATCCGTTTTACAGTGACAAGCGTTTATCGTAGAACGACTCCACGTAGAGAAACTCCAATTGCCACCCGGCAAGCTGTTATCAATATGAGGGAAAACGGAATGCGTGGTACCAAAATTGTCATGGTAATTTAAACCAAATTTTGCTACTGTAACATTTTAAACACTGATTCACATAAAATATCAAAAAATCTGCCAATTTGGTCAAGTCACAAAAAAGTTAAACCCGAAAAAACATTTGTGACAAAACTTTTGTCAGCTAGTCTATGTTGCTAACTGAAAACACTAAACAATCAAGAAGAAATTATAAAAATTAACGAAATTATCTCTTGTTTGATATTTTATTATCAAAATCTGAGAAATTGACAATTAAAATTTTATTTTTATAAAAAATAAAATTAATAAATCTGACGTGATCTAGAAATTTTGAAGAAATATAATGAAAAACAGAGAAATTTTTAAAATAAATTGAATATTTATTCACGTTCTCATTAAGACCATTGAAAATAATTCAAAAATGATAAAATCAAACTATTCATATTCTTAGATTTTGATAATATTTTATTAAAACGCAATCAACGAGATCCTTTCAATTCCCAGCTAAAATTTCGGATAATTTTTAAGCTTTCTAAATCAAATGATTGGTAATTTGCTCCTTTATTGGTCATTTTTATGAGCGAATCCATCTTAATACTTTAAAAAATTTAAAAAAACAACTTTTTCTTCGAATTTTTTGAAATTGAAAAATCAATGGAACCAGAATGAATATTTAAATAATCATTCAAACGTATATTTTACCGAATTGAGAAAGAAAAATAATCGATTTAAATAAAAATACCAACAAAAAATGCCTCGTGAATCTTAAATGCATTAAATTGGCGCAGTATTTGGAGCTGAGTAAGTAACCACCCCAACTGAATATATTCATAAGCGATAATTCAATTACATCGCATTAATCCGCAATGAATATGCTCGCAAGGGATAATTTACAACAAATATTGTTTGGCCGGTTTCAATTCACTTGATTCAATTACTCACAACAATAATTTGGCGTCGAATGGTTGGCGGCTAAAAGTTCAGAGATTCGACTCGATGACTCGCTTCGTTTGCAGTTTGGACACGTGAAGCGGCTCAAATTGACACAAAACTTTAATTATATTTGACACATCTTTCAATCCAAATATTTACTCATTTCAGGCCGCTTCCATTTTCTCATCGTGTTATATGCATTATCCAGCTCACTGCCAAGCTTATTCGTCGTAACTTCATCGTGCCTTTGAGACAATAATCAAATTGCACATACAACACCGTCAGCATCATGTTGTTGTTGTTGTTTATCATTGTTTTTTGTCTTTCAATAAAATATAAATCCACTTTTTTGAATATCTTCCCAATGTCTAATCGTTTTAGATATCAAATATCAATGACTCAAGAGTCTTTAATGAATTCTCGTATATTGGTGCTGCTCATTTCCGAATGTTCCGTTTTCTTCATTTTCATGCTGCCATTATTTTGCTCAAACCAAAACTAGAAAATGCTAGAAAAATGTTCCACGAAAAACTCCTTGAGATCGAATTGCGCTAATCTCCCAAAGGAGCATTTTGAAAGTCGCAAAAGTAGCTCGATATGCCTCTTCACACCATTCTACCCGGGCCTGGATGAGCAAAAAAAAAAACAAACAAAAAGCGGATGAATAAGAATCATCAGAAACGTTTCGACTCAGCATTTCTCTTCCTGCTCCGACTTATTAGTAATGTAATTGTGTGTTTTAATTCGCATTGTCCTCTATTGTTGAAAATTATCCATATACTTTGATAGATATTTATCTTGTTGGTGTTCATCTTCTTCCGTTTTCTTCTTTTGTCATTTGTTAGCTGTTTCGTGTAATGCATCTCATTATCGACATCTCATGGTACTTTTTCATTTAGCACTCCAAATAGTGTTTCTCGGCTTTACTTTAATTCTAAACCGAATTCTTTTTTTTTGATAATTTATTTATCAGGCATCTCGTGTTGGTTTTTTATAACGGAAATTTGTATTCTTATTTGTTACCCAATGTGGATATATATATATAAGATATCTTATGATTTATTCTTCTCTCTTGACGTATTAATAATTGATATCGGTGAGCTTGGGTGGAAATCGTCAATAAAACATTCCACTTCATAATTAATAAATTCATTGAAGGTTGCTGAATACATTTCAAAGCTCAATACCCTTCGGGCAATTAACTGCGCCAATTGAAATTTAATATCATTCTCGAATTGTTCTTGTTTCCAAATATTTCCCATTAATGTAAAACATTTTAGGCAATATATTTCACGAATGCTAATATGACGAACCGCGAACCGAGGAAAACAACAAGAGGTCGAGCTGCCCCAGCTCGATTCATTGAAAGTTTGCCAATGCAATTAATTGTCAATAATACGTAATTTAAGTGTCCCAGAAAGTTGATTTCACAATATGCGGCTGGATACTGACTATATTTTCCTATATTCTTGCCATCATCACCCTGCCCATTTCGATATTTCTATGCGTCAAGGTTGCTCAGGAATACGAGCGCGCTGTGATATTCAGGCTTGGTCGTGTTAAGCCAGGCGGCGCGCGGGGACCCGGTTAGCATTGGTTCCATAAATTATTTGCTGCAATAAAATTGTTTAGGCTTGTTTTTCGTGGTGCCCTGCATAGACTCTTACAAGAAAATCGATTTGCGCACTTTGTCCTTCGAGGTGCCGCCACAAGAGCTTCTATCAAAGGATGCAGTGACGGTGGCAGTGGATGCTGTTGTCTACTTTCGCATTTCAAATGCTACTATCTCGGTATTTAATTTAGGGAATGTTGGAAAAAATTGTATTTTTGGAAAAGTCTTAAAATAACTTTACTTTCTTAAAGTCGAAAATAACAAGTGACATTTATAGGAAAAGATGTTTAATTAAATAAATATTAGTAGTAATAAACTAATAAGACACAAGTGACACTAAATAAGATGAATTAGACTGAAGAAACTTAAAATACAAATTTAAACAATGTTTTAGAAAACTTTTTTTTTAATTGTGGTTAAAATACCTGAAAGCACGCCAAATGAAAATGATGATTTTATTGATTTCAACGTTCCTGTTAAAATTTATTTATTTATTTACACTACGTGTGCTAAACACGTGATTAAAATTACACGTAAGGTTTGCAGGCTACTTTTAAACTATCGCAGGCACGTTACCTTTTTCAAGTTTGCCCACACCCTTTTTGCAGTAATTTAAATTCTAAAATTATATTCATAGAAATTTTAGAAAAAAATAATTAGTGAGAAATAACACGAACTAAACAGTACCCTAGGATCTGCGCAGGTTCTCATCGGATAGATTTTTAAATTTTATACGTATACTTTTTCACGCACACCTCGCGCAATAACTCCGTTATTGTCTCGTTTATGAATTTAGATCATCATGTAGAAATATATACTTGATGTTATATGAATTGACTGAATTTTAATACCAATAATATCAAAACAAAAAAGTTGACGTGAATCGGGGAAACATTTTTGGATGGCGTGATTCACGTATCATCGGCAAATTTTAATTTTATAAAATATAACAACAGATTTCAGATTCCCGCATTTAATTTTTTGCAAATCTTTTAAGGGAATTATCGTAATTTGTCAACGATTTTCCATCATTGTTTAATGAAGTAATAAGTTCTTGTATACGAACTTTATTCGAGAAAAAATAAAATACATTCCGCAAAACACTAGATTTAAATAGAACTCGAAATCACCAAGTTTCTTATTTTTGAACGATTTTAAAGCAACGATTATTTAATAATAAAAAAGCAAAAGTTAAAAAACAAAAAAAACGGAAGAAACTCTACCAAATGAAAATGACAATTTTACAACATTTAAACGCATTTTTTAAATTTACAAATGAAACTAATTTTACCTTTTATCTTACAGGCTTACCTTAAAATTCTTGGACTCTTTAAATTATATAAAAGAATAGATATGGGTATTGTTTTTACGGATTAATTGGTTTCATTTTAAGTGAAGATGATAAAATAATTATTTTGGTTTAAAACTTAAAAAGTTTCAATTTTCAACTTCTGTACCAATATACTGCATTCATCAAGCTACTGTCAGAGAAAAATTGGAAAAAATTGATGGTCTCGTTTAGACTTGGAATGTTATAGATTTTTTCTTTTTTACCTCATTAATTTATGTTATTAATTTTTAAGCTTGATGATAAGAATTTAAAAGCTGAATTGTGGCAATAACAAGGCACACAATTTGGAATGGTTTTTCATTTCCAAAAAGGCATATTAGTCTGACGAACTTATAAGTCACCTAATATTGAAGTACTCTTTCAGGAAAAAAAAAGATTCTGGAAGATTCACGTCTGAACAGGTTTCTCTACCTTGCTTCTCCGTTTCTCACTATTAATGCTATTTATAAAATTTAATGTTTTCAGAAAATCCCAAAACTATATAAAATAAAATCACTAATGCATGAAGTTCAGGTTATCAACATTGAGGATGCTGCTCGATCCACCAAACTTCTAGCTCAAACCACTCTGCGTAACATTTTAGGCACCAAGACATTAACCGAAATGCTCTCTGATCGTGACGTAATCTCTCTTCAGATGCAGGTCTTGTCAAACATACCAACTTGATATAAAAATCGGATTGCTTTAGTCGACACTAGACGAGACCACAATTCCATGGGGAGTCAAAGTGGAAAGAGTTGAGATGAAAGACGTGCGCCTACCGTATCAGTTACAGCGAGCCATGGCTGCAGAAGCAGAAGCCACGCGGGACGCATGCGCAAAGGTAAATTAACTCTAAGCGGTGATTCAAGAAAACAATTAAAATAGGTGATAATGGCGGAAGGCGAGCAGAAGGCATCAAGGGTGCTTGCGGAGGCCGCAGAAATGGTTTTTTTGTGGTGCTTATTAGTAATCGGAAATTATTTAGATATCAAAATCTCCCTGTGCTATTCAATTGCGATATCTTCAGACGTTAAATAGTATAAGGTAATGTTTACTAGTATTTTTATTAATTTATTGAATTCAAGATTTTATCATGTTAATGAGTGTAATCCTTGTAATAGCCATTTAGAATATTATCCAGGATAATATAGATATAAAATAGCTTACAAATGGAAAAAAAACTGTCCCTTTTATTTATTTTTAAATACTGCAATTACATTAAGCCCCTTTTCCCTAGTTATTCACTAAATAATTATTAATAAATAGAAAAAAATCCAACTCTTCAGAAAAAAAACAAACTTTATTCAAATATTTCCCATTAAATATAATTTGTTTTTGATGCGAAACAGATGAACATTTAATTCATCAAAAATTATGTCAATTGTTTTGTAAAAACATTTACACGCCAACGGCAAACAGCCTTCACATAGAAAAAATGATCAACGAATTTGATGACGCGTTCAACAAATTTATTCTTTTTTGTTCTTTTTTGTAAAACAGTATTTTGGCTATAATAGGAGAACGAGTGATTTTTATGAAACGTAAGATATATCATTCTGTTGCTCGTAAAATTCTGAATTTTTTGAAATGCAACATGACGTGGTTACGGTAATTTACGTGTATTTTACAGTCGATTGAAATTTTAAACTTTAAAAAATCATAACTTTGCTTAAACGAGGAATCTGATTTAGAGACAAGTATATTATTGTTCGCTGTTATGTCCTCTATCAATAAAGTCTTAATCTCAAAAATTTAAAAGAGCGTTTTCAAATTATTTGATTCTAAAATTTTACACCTTATAATGGCCTTAAAGTACTTAAAACGTAAAACCTTTTAACTTTATTAAGTTTATCTCCTAGAATAAATGTTTGTGAAGACTATAGTCTGTGCAGAAACATGAAATTCAAAAAATGACAACTTAAATGAGCCATATATGGTTTTTACTTAAAAATGTTCCTATAAGCACCAATCATACATAATTTGCTAACTTTTAGTGTTAAATTGTTGTGCAAAATATGCTCTTGACATCAGGCTTCGTAACATCTCAAATCAGACCCATTCTACAAAATTATCAAATAAGGTGCTTCACGGTTACAGAGCAGCGCCAATTTTGTGCACAATTTCACCAAAAATAATATATTTTTAGTTTTTTATAATTATTTCAAGCTTATTTATCATTTTTCAAAAGATTTACGTATTTCTGTTATTTCAGGGCTCAGAAAATGAGGAAGATTCTGAGTTCTTTGTGAAAACTGATTTTAAGGAAATTAGGGTTGGATAATCCGATTTTTGAAAAATCTTCGATAATATGGATTTTAGTTTGCTTCTTTTATCCAATCTTCATTCTAGAAATCATGAAAACTCACAAAATTACTCATTTTTATCAGATTAATGTATTGTAAAGAGCTAAGATCGAATATCTCGAAAACTCTATTTTAAATTTTTGAGATTAAGACTATATTGATAGAGACCACAACGGCGAACAATAATATACTTGTCTCTAAATTAGATTCGTCGTTTAAGCAAAGTTATGATTTTTTAAAGTTTAAAATTTCAATCGACTGTAAAATACACGTAAATTACCGTAACCACGTCATGTTGCATTTCAAAAAATTCAGAATTTTACGAGCAACAGAATGATATATCTTACGTTTCATAAAAATCACTAGTTCTCCTATAATAGCCAAAATACTGTTTTACAAAAAAGAACAAAAAAGAATAAATTTGTTGAACGCGTCATCAAATTCGTTGATCATTTTTTCTATGTGAAGGCGATTTTTCTATTGGCTGCCCTCGGCGTGCATTTATAAACTAGTTGTCAGCTATTCTTTGGACTTTATCTCATTGAATTGATGATAAAATGATAGTTAATAACTATTATTGAAATACAGAATTGTAAAATATTAAATAATGGGCTATTTATTCAGAACTTTTTCTAAAAGATTTTTCAATGTATAATTATATCAACTCGATATGACTTTCTTTTTAAAATTAAGAGTGAAACTGAGAAAATAAAGAATTTTTTGTAACTAATCTAGAAGAAATTGGAGTATATATATTAGATAGTTCTTTTCCTCATTATATAAAGTAACCCTCAAATGCTTTTCGTAAAATACTATTTTTATAATAATAAAAAATCATATACGATAGAAGAGAAAAAGGACAAAATAGCAAACTTTATTTTAACGGTTTACTGTAAATTTAACGGTTTACTAATTCCACCAAGAATTAATGAGAATAAGTTTTTTTTTTAATATATAGGCAACTAAATAATAAAAAATTGATTGAGATCACATTTACACCTTTAAGTAATACATTTATCATAAAATTGACTAGCTAAGTATTATCAAAATACGGTTTAATGATGATTTTACCGAGTGAGCGTTGCACCCCAGAAGTTTTTCGGGGTATCCCATCTGCAGTATTATCGTTTTAGGTCCATTTATTAAGAATGTTTTCCATTGGTTATTAGGTATTATTAGGTATTAAATTTGGTATTAACATTTATCTCCTGGTTCCGCTGTTCTTATTCTTCGCTTCTCATACCAAATTGGCATTTTTGTCAAAATTTTCTAGAAATCTTTCAGCAATTCAATGGATGATTGCATAAATTTTATAATTATTATCAAAATATAAGAAATTGAAAATTCAATTTCATCATTTTTGAATTATTTTCAATGGTCTCAAAGAGATCATGAAATAAATATTCAATTTATGTTAATAATTTCTCTGATTTTCATTATATTTCTTCAAAACTTCTAGATCAAATCAGATTTATTACTTATATTTTTTATGAAGATAAAATTGGAATTGTCAATTTCTTATATTTTGACAATATATTTTTAAGAAAACATGTTAGAATGTAGAAAACAATAGGTAGCAATTTAACTTAACTAAAAGTTGCGCTTAAATGTGAATTTGGCATTAATCATTGGTGTGCACCAGGGTTGTACGGAATTCCATCTTCCATTTTCCGTTTTCTGTTTTCCGCCATCCTGCAATCTTGGTGTGCACACAAATTGCGACAAAATTAACGAAACAAAGCATTTAGTGATTATCAGAATTTAAATATTATGCTAAAGTTTATATTATGACAGCTATTACGACGCCTAACTAATAGATTAGCCCAAAACAATATATTTCTTTTAATAATGGCCCACATTTTCATTATTTCCACTGTACTAATGTTTTATTAATTTTCTTGTTCACTTTTCCGAATATTAATTATATATTCAACAAATAAAAAATCCAAAACTTTCCATAAGATATATAATTTTAGTTTCGCAATTTTTCTATTTAGGTTTTCGAGAAGAGAAATGGTCTAAGTATGGTCTAAGTAACATTGAAAAAAATGGTCTATGTAGCATTGAAATCTTTGATTTTACTTCTCTACTTAGTTTAAGCTTTATTATTTAATTTCAGATGCTATTTCGATGTACCTCGTATTCCTTTTCCAATTTTCACTCATAAAAGTTTCACTCAGTTTCACTCACTCAGTCACTCAAACACTCAGTTTAAAAATTTTCATCCGAGCCTTCTACTATTAAACAACAATCCATTACAGCTCCGAAAAGAACAACACCATCGTGTTCCCGTTTCCAATGGAAATGATGTCAAAATTCATCAAAAAATCCACGAAACCTATCATGAAAAGGTTTGTTTACATTCCCTTTACCAATTTGTCATTTATTAAACCATCGCTAAACAAAATCAATCCAATTTGAAACCACATTTATTCAGTCATGCACATACATGTCCATCCATCAATTCTAAAAGTTGGTGGTGTGTCTTCATCTATTATTTGAAATGAATAAACTATTCTGTCATCGCCCTACCTCAGCCTCATCTATATTCATCACCTAAAAAAGGCTTATAATTGCAGAATAACGGCTTCGTCGAAATATTGCTAACGCTTCCAGTCAAGTGCATCGTCGCCGCCATTTATTTATTTCTTCGTTTATCTATTTTTGTTTATTTTTTTTGTTGTTTTAATATATATATATATATGCCAATTGCAATGGGTGATAATTGATATTATTATAATATTAAGAATTTAAATAGTTTTGCAAAAAAACTAAATTTTTTAAAACATCTTGTGTTTATTAATTGCTGTTGGTGTTTTCCCGGTAGAAATTACTCGTTTCTCAATTTAGAAATTGAAAAAAGACCTTATAGACTAAAGAGCCCACAATTTTATGCGTGTAATTTGATTTGAATTAACTGTAAAACTCTTTCAAAAAATGTTTATCCCTCCCCCCAATTCACCATGTTTTCTTCTTTTCATAAATAAATAAATGAACACTTTTAACAATAAACCTCACACCCACACGTTACCTTTTTCACAACGAAGCCAACAATAAACTTCACTTTTCGCAAATTTCAATAGTGCTCACATGATGATTGTCAGCCATAAAAAATACATATTTCGTGTTGAATTGAAATTCTCCAGCCGACTGGAATTTTGTTATTTAATGCTCGCCCCGTCATTGTCGTCGTCATACTGACACGGAGAGTTCTCAGTAAGGGTGCGTGCACACGTGGAGACTGACGAGAGCAGCAAAGAGAGGTCTTGAGGAATTTCGAGTTGACAAGAATGAATGAAATCTGATGCTTGTTGCTTGATTGCTTTCATGCATTTGCGGAATATGCACCAAAAAATAACTTTTTTTTTGTTTTCTTTTTTTTCAGTTTGTCGATTTAATTACCAGTTTTGCTCTTGTCAGCTCTTGTTAATTTTCCGAAAGTTGTTTTTGTTTTATAACGAACATATTTAATATTCCACATCAAACATCTGGATAATATAGACGTAATTGAGCAATTTCCTTTATAAATAACAAAAAAAGTGTTTAGCAAAAATCGCTTTATTCAATTACAAAAAGCGTGCTCTCTCCACGGACCATAATTAAGTAGAACTCCCCCGTAACAACAATAAAATAAACCAATTACGCAAACGAGCATTGGGGGGCTCCAGAATTTCCGCTGCGTGCACTTTTAACGACCACCAATACAACTCAACCTCATCGGCCTCATTATCCGCGAGCATAAACAAATGTCAGCTCCATGTCAGTCAAAAGTTTGGTGCGTATTTTTTTTCGTTAATTCTTTTGTGACCACCACTAATTCTTCTCAATTCCTTCCGGCTCTCATTACTATTCTGGTCGGCCTGTTGCAATTTGTTCTCGCTCGGCCAAGTATTAAAACTGAAGCCCGCATCTGGTCAAGTATGAACTAGAAATTGAAAGTCGATGATGGTGTCGACAAATACGAAATGTATACATCAGAGTAGTGTTGTATTATGTTTGTGTCGACCGACGACGCCAAATCTCATATTCTCGCTAATCCTTTTTTGTGCATGTGTCAGAACAGCGGCTAGAAGAGCAGCGACAACACGAAATTGACGACCAACCATTCGACTGTCTGACTTGATTTTGTTGGAAATGTTTTATTTATTTGTTTATTTTTGTTTTGCTTTTTTTTGCTCATCGAATGTGTTTGACGTTGGGAATTTCTATACCCTCCATAAGAAAGGAAATTCGGTTAATGCTCGTCGTTTAATTGTTCTTTATTTTATATTTCTTATTTTTAGTTTATTCCTAATACAAATCTCGTTGAAATTAGAAATCATTTATTCCGTAATTTGGTGCTCAATGATGAGTCGTCTATGAATGTGTGCAGTTGTTGGTAGTTGGAATTGTGCATTCAATCAAATTTGCGAATCTTATTTAAAGAAGCCTTTTTTGAATAGCAAAAGCAGGAAAGCAAAATGAATTCGCGAAACATTGCTCTTTTCTAAAACATAATTGCGATTTTTCAGGGCTTCCACAAATGAGCCAACTCATCATACACCCGATTTCAAAATAAATATACACATCTCTCATTATCAATAAGACAAATAAAAATATTTGCATCGCATTGTTCGCCATCAATTAATTGCTATTCAAATATAATTCCTTGTTAGACCTATATTCCTAATGAGATTCTTTCAAATAATATTATTGTTATCGTAAATTAATTCTCATGAAAAATATCGAACAAGAGCCGCAAAAATAAGAGACAACATTTCCATTTATTCATTCAATTCTTCTTTCGATGCTTTTTTTCGTGCTGTTATTCCAGTGCGTTTTTTCTTGTCCAACGGTTTTCAGCGTCTTTAACTTAATTAATTTTGAAAAGCAATTAAGTGAACTGAACAAGTTGTGCTCAATAGCTGCACTAATTGATATCGCTATGTTTTTTGAATAGAAAATATTTCACGATAAAAGTTTGTTGTTCGTCATAACTTGATGCCGACGTTCAGTCCACTTCATGCGCAAAACTCATTTAAGCACATTTGTGGCTCTCCAAAAACTCGGCTCCGATTTATTGCGCTTTTTATTAGTTTTTCATACATGCGCATGCAATCGTGTATACTATGTGGAAATTTATTCCTTACACTTGGTTGCTTGTCGGAGCTGGCTGAAATTTTGGTGACGAAGTTTTTCGAATATTTTATTATTATTATTATTATTACCCAAGTATTATTAATCGCGCTCAAGTTATTTCTATTCGACTTTGTTTGTTGCTATTATTTTTTATATTTTGTTGTTGTTGTTTTCTGTTGTTGTTGTTCAATCTCACTTCAATCAAAATGCTCACAAATTAGGTGTGCACTTTTTGCTCGTTCTATCGTTTACTAGAGAAAAAATGTTCTGAAAAATTGTCAAAAAAATTGACAAACTTCAAAAATCTGTCACATATCCCAAAAAAAGTATCAAAAATCATTTTCTTTCCCAAGTAAATAAACTAAAAACGAGAATAACAAACAATTGCCATCAATATTTACATTCCAAATCTCCCTCCGAAACAGTTGTTAATAGCCACACGTTATCACAACTTAATGGTCTCCCGGTGCTCAAAAGTTTCAAAATCCATTTTCAATTACATCGTCCTTTCTCTTTTATTATATTCGAATCGATATTCATTTTCCTTTTCAAACCAATCCAAAAAAACTATTCTAAAAGCGGATGAACCACAATAACAACAAAAATATACGCGTCGCCTTTATTTATTATATATTATTATGTGGCTTTAAATGTCCTTGAGGTATAGAAAATATATACATTCATTCTCATTTTCTTATTTTAATTATTTATCAACTTCATTCAGAGTTAAAAAAAGCCTCATTTTCCACGCATCACCACATTTTCACTAGTTGCTCATTTTCTTGCCTCCAACATTTTGTTAAACCGACTAGAAAAGAATAAAATAAAATAAAATGTGTCGTCCAAATTGTTATAATTGTGCTGCTCACTCTCACTTTGTTCCGTGATATTTGCCAAAAATCGTTTGAGCTAATCTCGTCTTTAGAGGCTCTTGTTTTGCATTCAGATAATGATATGATTAATGATCAATGGAATCTTCAAATGTGCATGAGAAAATGATCCGTCAAGGGACGGTTCGTGCTCCATTGTCAAGAATTGTTGATCGTAAGCTTTACCGATTATTATTTCCTTATTAAAGCTAAACTTGCAGCTCATAAAAAGGTGCACTACACGGTTTGCGGTTGGATAATAACTATAATCAGCTATATCGTCGTATTCGTCACCCTACCACTATCTGCATTCTTCTGTCTCAAGGTGCTCATAAACCCCCTTCCCAGCTAATCCGAACTTCCTCAGGTTGTGCAAGAATATGAAAGAGCTGTCATCTTCCGGCTGGGTCGTTTAAAACATGGCGGCGCACGTGGACCCGGAATTTTCTTCATCATTCCCTGCATAGACTCGTTCAAGAAAATCGATCTGCGTGTGGTCTCGTTCGATGTGCCGCCGCAAGAAATTTTATCAAAGGATTCGGTGACAGTAGCCGTTGATGCTGTTGTCTATTTCCGGATATCAAATGCTACCGTATCGGTATGACACTATATAAGCAACCTTGTTTTCAAATCCATCGTCTAGGTAATTAACGTGGAAGACGCGTCGCGATCAACTAAGCTTCTAGCGCAAACCACACTGCGTAACTTCTTAGGAACACGTACATTGGCAGAGATGTTATCCTCTAGGGATGCGATATCACTTCAAATGCAGAATGCATTAGATGAAGCCACAGATCCATGGGGCGTCAAGGTGATTGTCAAGATTTGCATGACAGGGAAATGATTTTTAGGTGGAACGGGTTGAAATCAAGGATGTTCGACTTCCAGTGCAGCTTCAGCGAGCGATGGCAGCGGAAGCTGAAGCTGCGCGAGCAGCTGGCGCCAAGATTATTGCTGCCGAAGGAGAGCAGAAAGCGTCAAAAGCTCTTGCAGATGCTGCAGATGTGGTAGGTTCTAGTTTCTGTCTTTTTTAATTCTATTTTGATCTTTTTGTAACCGTTGCATAGAGGAAATTTTAATTATTCTATATATAGTCGTCGCCAAATGCGATTACCACCGCAAAATGTGGCGCACTTTTTAAATATTATTTTTTCATTTGATTTTTATGATTATTTTCTTGCTTATGCTCGTTCTATACGATTTTTCTTTAAATAAATTGAAGAATATGTTTTATAAAATGTCGAAAATAATAATAATCATAAAAATTAAATGAAAAAATAATATTTAAAAAGTGCGCCACGTATTTTAGCATCATATATTGTCATAATGTGATTTATTGGTAATATGTTTTAAGGGCGCATGAAGTTATTCTGTTTTGGTCTGGTTGCTATAGATTTCCAATGTGATTATTGTTTTCCTTTTTATTCACGTAAAATCTAAATTTTCGCTGATTATTATGTCGAATTGCTATATTTTGATACACAATGAAGAAAAATAATTTTAAAAAGGCACACAACAGATCTTCGAGAGAAAGCCAATAATGAGAATTTTAGTAAAGGCAGTAAAAATTTTAGTAAAGGAGACCCGAAATGTTACTTTTCAAATAAAATATCAAAAACACGTACTATGAAAATAATTAAGTTAACAATAAATTTATAAAGAAAAAGCAAGGACAATAAAAATAAAATTTTTTTTGTTTTAATTTTGTTCCTAGCAAGCATAATGATCGATAAAGAGCTGCTAACGAAGTTTTTCATTCAATTGTTATATACTTCATATACGAAAGTGTTCTTCAAATTCCAATTTTACACAATCTAACCCTTGCTTTACAGAAACAATGATTTCAATAACATCTCAAATTATCCACATGAAATTTGATTCGACAGAGACTGAAAAAAGACCTCAATGTTTCTTTAGTCTGCAAAAAGATCATTAAAAGTTATTTAGTGTTAATAAAATTCACATAGTAGTAAGCAGATTAATTTGGAGTTGATATTTTGATGGATCATTTGGATGTTTTTTCTATTACGGTTCACGCCAACTAGAATTTTTTTTAGAAAGTTATTAATAATTATAAGTCCTATAAACCACGTTGAAATGGCATAAATATTCTCAGACACGATAGCAAATTGCAAAATCTTTATTTCCATTTGTAGATTTAATATTTACTGAAAACTAGACTAATTCACTAGAGAAAAAATATGAAATGTAATTAATTTAAAGCATATAAAAAGATATAGAATAGTTTAAAATTCTGATTTTTTATTATTTTAATGATTTATACTTTTGAAAAATCCCATGGACATCAATTTAGATACAGGACTTTTTAAACAGTTTTAGAATCAAATTGGGTTTTATATAAAATTGAACTTATAAAATAGAATGGTCAATATATTCAAATTTTTGGTTGGTTAACAATTTCAGTCGACGTATTGTGTGTGATAAACTTCTCAATTTACATACCATCCTTCCTTTAAAGCATATCAAAGATATTTAGATACGTGCTCGTATTCTTCGTTTTTTCTCTCAATTTTTTTGAGACAACACAAATTAATGAAATACAAAAGATTGGCCGGCAAAACGAGACCATTATTTTATTCTTATTTTTCCTCTTCCATTAGGCACCAATTTTCTGAAAAGCGCAATAGTTTTTCATAAGGTCTTGGCAAATTTTATAATTACTATGAGTTATTACGATTATCGTTTTACGGATAAATACGTTCTTGCATTCGGCCTCTAATCTCTGTAATATTATTCCCTGTTTCTCATTGTGTGTATTGTCTCTAGGATCTGTTGTGTCCTTTTCTGGCTTTTAAAAATCACAATGTGACAGCAAATAGAAACAAAATTTAATTCAATTTTAAAGCAGAACATGGGTAAGTCAATTGGCATTATAAAAATATTGGGAGCTCACCAAATTGCTCAAATCAAAGATATATTTTCCTAAATCCTCTAATTTTTAATTTATTTACGTTATAAATTAATCACTAGAAATACTTAAATCCAATTACACGCCAGCTGAAATCTTAGAAATGCAAGTTTAGGTTTTATGGATTCTAAATAAATCTTCTAGCTTCATTTGAAGGGTTTTAAATATTTTAAGGCTATTTCATTAAACTTGGGTAAAAACACATATAATACTTTATACCATATATAATAAAAAAACTCATATTTTTATTATTACGTGGAAATTTAGAAATCATACTTAAAAATTCGGAAATTCTAGTTTTAGTTTGGTGTGCAATTATAAATGTTTGCAAAGTATATCCACATTCATTTGTTTATTTAAAAATGCGTGTATAAAGCACATGAAAGGAAACAAAAACTTATAGACAAAGATAATAAAACAATCAAAATATTAAAATTAGGGAATAGAGAGGGAATGAAGATCATTAAATTCTTGAACACAACTACTAAGTGGGCCTTAATATTTTCAATATTATCAGAGCTTTCTTAGCAGTTTTATTTGTATGGTGCGAAGATGAACTACTGTATATTTATAAGTTATAATATACTAAACATTTAAAATTCCAGATTGCTACCTCACCATGTGCCATTCAGCTCAGATATCTCCAAACACTCAATAGTATAAGGTCAGAATTTTTCATAAACCAAACTTTCTACACAAAATCTTCAGTGCTGAGAAGAACAATACGATAATCTTCCCATTCCCAACGGAAATCATCAACAAAGTGGTTCGCTCGATAGCCGGATAAAAATGGTGAATCATCAAGCAAGCAGAAGCGGTTCGCCCAACTAGTAAGCATGAGTCATCGCCACCATTCGTCATTCTGCCACTCTTCAATAATATTAAACAGTTCAAGATCAGTTCATTACGCGGTTCAGTTTCTTTTCCCCACTTTCCCTTTGTTTATGTTATTAAAATGAGTACTCTATCAACAATCAGTTCTCTTGTTTTCTATCACGCACCTTCTTCCAAACATTTTTGTCTGTGTATTATTTAATATTTACTAAATAGTCCTTCAAATAAATCGTATTTGGTCAACTTTGATTAACTCGATTGTAACAAATTTCGAAGAAAATGATTTGATAACGATACAGGAAAGGTAGGCGTGACCTCAATTTTAGATTTATATAAAAGGTACAGAAGCGGTACAATTTGTGTCGTCTTATTTACTCGAATCAACATGAAAGCAACAATCATTATCAGTTTGGCGTCAATTATTGGATCATCGCTGGCGTGAGTTGTTCAAAGTTCGTCTAGATCAATAAATTGTTTCGTTTGTTTAGCGGTGGATATGGCGCCGGTGCCTATGGCGGTGGATTCGGCGGATACGGTAGCCGTGGCGGTTACGGAATGGGTGGCGGCTATGGCGGAAGCAGCTACGGATCAATGGGAGGACCAATTGGCGGTGGTGGTTATGCCGGAGGACATTACGGAAGTGGTGGATTCCATGATATGGGAGGCATGGGTGGCATGGGTGGAATGGGAGGAATGGGTGGCTATGGAAAGCCTTACGGAGGAAGCAGCTACGGCGGAAGCAGCTACGGTCGCCCACCAATGCCAGCTCCAGAACCGTCCGCCGAGCCAATGCCACATCCAGAGCCATCGGCCGAGCCAATGCCAGAACCATCTCCAGAGCCATCAGCCGAGCCAATGCCAGAACCAGCTCCAGAACCATCAGCCGAGCCAGCACCAGAGCCATCACCGGAACCAATCAAGTCTTACATGCCGCCACCAATGTCCAGCGGATACAGTCGCCCACACTACGGTTAATCGATCGATTTCAACAAATTTCTCTTTTATGTACAATGTCATTAGTGTCAACAAATTGGAAAGAATAATAAAAAATATGAAATTTTCTGAAATTTTCATTGATCAATCATTGCATAGATAAAACAGAATTGATATGAAAGGCTATCGATATATAAGACAGGTTACCCGAATTGATTAATAGCGTGGTTGTTATTGTTTCTTTAATAGAGATTAGCGAAGAAAACCGTGAAAATGTTTTGCTCATTGCCTAGCTCTAGTAATATTGCTGCATATTCCTCTTGGCGTCGAATTGAAAGCATCGATGATAAAAGATGATTAATGCGATGGTGATGAGGATGACAATCGCTAGGGTGACAACCGTGACAAGTGATGTGAAGGTAGTCGCGTTAAAGCAGATGGATGATTTCTCGGCAAACTCGTCTGTAATTGGCTATTATGTTGTGCAAAGGGGAGTGCTAACCCGAAGATTCCTCGTCATCGCGATCCATCACGTAAACGGTTTGCGAGAACATGTCCGCGTCGCGTGGTTTGAAGGTTCTTGCGTTTCTTTTCACCTTCAAGTTGGTTTTTCTTTAGTTAAATTGAGGTTTTGTGATATATAGGTTAAGTCAATTTTACTGGAGAAAATGGTTAAGGTTGAGAATGTTTCTGCAAAACATTCTCGAAGATTTAATCGTTAAATAGCTTTCTGTAAAATAATTTTAAAATAAATCTCAACTGAAGTGTCTGATTTTTGAAATTTTGGTTAATATTACAGCACCCCACGTGAATATTCAAAATGGTGTTTAGCCAAGCGTAAATATATATCAAGAACTATACTAATTTACAAAATAATTCCGGTATTCTGAAAGTCCACCGTTTCAACTTCTTGTTGGCGTGCTCTGATACTTAATTTAAATATAGAGTGAATAATTTTAAAATTCCTGATTTTTTAAGTCACTGAAATAACTTTTTGAATTTTGCAAACTGCATAGTTTCCATGAGTTTCACTATTTATGGTTTAAAAATCACATGTTAGAGTTTTGCTGGAATACGGTACTCAGGTGTCTGTTTCCAACCAAACTAAGATATATGATAATCCATGTTTACTGAACAATCAGATTTAAGTTCCTTTCTTATAATGATCTGACAGTTTCTTGTTTGTTTTAAATTTCGAGTATTTTCCTAAATATTATAAGATCAGAAGGCACAAGTTAATTAAATACAATAAATAATTGAAATTCTAGAACCCTTGACTCTACTAGGGTTTTCAGTTTTTTCCTTCTTCCATTTAAAAATTGAATATTCCTACCACGATCTTCTGTTGCTGATAATCATTCGTCGAGCACAAGGGCGGCTGAAATCATAAAATCAATTCATTCTAGAACCCTCTCTTGCCGTGATTCCATCGCATCCACCATCATCTTTCAAACAAAGTCTAATTTCACACTGAAACCGGACGGCAATTCGATCGGCAAACTTGAAAACAAACGACTCCCGGTATGCCATGTTCAAGGCTTCGACATACGTCGGATCACCAAGCAATATATGATCCGCGTGACAACTGACAATAATTATAATTGATTTATTATAAGCCAGTGTGAAATGTCGCTTCTTACCCACGGTCGTCAATGATCATTTGCTTTTCGCCTTGTCCGTCTTCCACATAACAGCTGTGAACTAGTAAACCATAATCATCTGAGAGTGATAGTTATCATAAATAAGTTGCAATATCTAACCAGAATCGCATTCCCATCGATGAACTACTTGATCGCCGACTTTTGCGTATTTTAACACTGGACCATCGAGCTGATCCCGCCGAATTGTGTAACTACACGTTGGCATCGGAACATCAGATTGAACCGATTCAGTGGGCAAGTTACTAAAAATTCACATTTAATTATTAAGTTGATCAATTTTAAAAAAACCACGTCAGGAGCACAAATAACAACATTTTCATAAAATAAAACGAAACCGAATTTATATTTTTGGTTTTGATCCGGATTAAAACCAACAAATAACATTTAATAATAAACAATTTAAATCACCTGACATCAATTGCAGCCGTTACAGTTCGTGCTGTTTCCTTATACATGCACTTAATATGATAAGCTTTATCCATTTTCGTTAAGAAAAGCTGGAATGAGAGGATTATTGAAGAAGTTTTTAATTATGGACACTAACCGGGTGAAAGCTAATTATTAGAACCGTCGAGAACATCATGCCTTCCGGTGAAATCTAAAACAAATAATTTATAAACTATTATTTATTTTGGGAAAAGTTCCTTGAAGGGAGCTTAGAGGATTTATAACAGTTCTTGGTAGATTAATTCAGTTTTGATTATCTACCAGAACCTGAGATTGAATGTAATAATTTAGAATCTCTCCCCCTATTCTAAACGCGTTATCTTTGATTTTTAAAGAATCGATTGATCGAAAGATTTAAAAAATTAAAATTTCATTAGATATTCAATCTGATCTATACTCTAATTAATAGCTCTTTTGACAAATATTTATCACTGGTGAATCCGAACGCGCTTCGGCCTAATAAGAACCATTCAAATTTTGGCCGTCCAGGTTTACTCACGACAATTTAAATAAGTATAGATGATATATAAACAATTTTAAAGCTCTTTAGAGCTAAGATTATCAAAACAAATTAAAATTGAAATAAAAGGACTTTAAACCAAATTTGGGAATTATTTTTAAAATATTACGGTACTCTTAACTGTTTAAACTATTTTGTATACAGTAAACATACTTCTTCTCTCTTAGCCTGCTTCTGAATACTTAAAATCGATGTTTTTAAAATTGCTCTCGTGAACAAATCGTGTTTAGCTCGCGTGAGACTCGTTCGGATTGACTAGTGTCTACTCACCCTCACATTTTAATTACGTGAAATTAAATTCGTAAGTGCATAAAAAATAATAGAACGGCACTCTACTTCCAGGAAACCGCGCCGCATGGCAAAAGGCTTCGCCCCAATTGCAAATATTAACTTTTTTTTTAAATTTATCAGTTAACGTTTCATTCTGCAGAAATCCTGATGAATTAATGAAAATAACTTCTTAGTACCTCAACCAGAAGCGTCTTCATCGTCTATATTAGTGACTTACAAATATTGAAAATAAAAATAATAAGTTAAAAGGTTGAGTTTGCAACTTGTGCGAAGTCTTTTGCAATGCGGCGCGGTTCGTAGCAGTGGAGTGGATCGGAAATTAAACAAAATAAATATTTCGTACCATTCTCTGTCTATCCATATTGCAAGCACCATGATTCAACTTGATTCCACCAACTGGTCTCCCATATTGATCTTTACTACTATAATCAACTCGACATTCCGGCTTATGATAGCTCCCTTTCACGTAAACTTTTCCTGGAAAATATTAAACTTTCAAGCATCATTTAGAGCATTTCAAACCAGTGAACTGATTCCTCGTCCTAAACTGCATATCAATTGTATCCGTGTTGCACTGGATCTCCGGATGCCCGATAATCTCATTACCATCTTGAATTGCATCAGAATTCGCAGCAAAAATCTGCAAAGCCACGTTGACATTGACGCCAAATTACCAATTGCGCAATCGAGCTCAATGCCAACCAACTCACCACTAATAACACCAATGAAGCGTGAGGAATTCCTGTCATTATCTACAAAAATTTTGCAATTTATTGAGTCGGAAAAATTTTTATATGAAACAAGGAAACAGTAAAGACACCCTATCGGACGTTCTAATAATGAGCGCGGATCGAGAAGAATGAAAATTCGCGCAACGAATGGGTGTGAAGGTCTCTTTGAAATTAGACGATAGGTATGGGAACTGTACACGCGTACAATATTGCATTTATGGATGTGAAAGGGTTTCGCATCCATAATTACAAGATGTTTCGGTTTCGTGCCAGTTGTTATTGTTAGGGTGGTTGTTGTTGTTTTCTTCACAACTGAAAATCCTATTAACGTGTCGTCTTGCCGGCACTGATTGTTGAATGGCATTAACCGAGACAAAAGGTGACATTTACTTTGGGAAGGGGGATAATTGTTCGATTATTTAATTATATAATGATTTGCAGTGAAGTCTTTTAGCGCAAATATCTTTTGTGATTTGAATTTTTCGAAAATTTCATTAAGATTAGCTCAACTTTCTAACTTACAACACGTCAAATAAAATGATTTACCATTGAGCCCAAAAAAAAAAAATATTTTGATAAAAACTTCAGACTGGAGTAGAAAAATGGGAAATAACTGTATCGCCCGCTTGAGATTTAATCAACTGTAGTCGTTTATAAAAATCAAACTTCAAGAAACATTGTTATAATAAAAACTTTGAAAAATTATTTCCCAACATAAATCTTACTGGACCTCAATTAAATTGGAAGCAATTAAAAATCAAATTTTGCATTTTTTTGTTATTGCATAAAATAAAATGCGAAAGTTCAAAATCTTGTCCTAATATCACGACCAATGATAAAATAAGAAAATTAATTGTTCTCACCTAATCTTCAATCTAATTTGCCTATTTAAATGTGGTTTGATGGCCGAGGGGTAGTAATGCGGTATTTGAATTGAATCTAAGTTCTCTGCACTTTGCGCTTGACGGTGGCGTGACTGTGTTTTGCACGAAATTGTTATCAAAACACGTGCATAACTGCCGCCAGCACATTCAATTCAAACCGAAAAAGTAACCAAAGTTTCATCAAAATTACACGAAGGTCGTCACACCAAAAAACAACATCAAATTTTAACAAAGATCGATGACGTGTTTACGCTATATAACAGGATGAGTATGTTTTCATGCAAAAAGCACATCGCGTCCTAATAGGAGCACTTTGCAAAGTGCAGAGTCTCTGCTTGACGGTGGCGTGACTATGTTTTGCACGAAACGTGCTCCTGATAGGACGAGAGGTGCTTTTTGCATGAAAACAGACTCATCCTGTTATGTAGCGTAAACACGTAATCAATCTTTGTTAAATTTTGATGTTGTTTTTTGGAGTGAGGACGCTTCGTGTAATTTTGATGAAACTTTGGTTACTTTTTCGGTTTGAATTGAATGTACTGGCGGCAGTTTTGCACGTGTTTTGATAACAATTTCGTGTAAAACACAGTCACGCCACCGTCAAGCGCAAAGTGCAGAGTTCTAGCCTCGGCAGTGATCATCAGTTATTCATATTTTTGATTTTTTTCTAATTATTTTCCTGATTAAAAATGTAATCTTTAAATTATTCTCTTAAAATCTATTACCATTTTTGTAAAATGATATTATAATTGATTAATAAAGTTATTTTTATCATATTCCATTTAAAATTAATACAATTAATAATCCGAATATAAGCACAAAGTACGCATATAACATCTAATGAATTTTATTTTACGCAATAACCAAAAAAACCTAAAGTTTGATTTTTAATTGCTTCCATTAAATTATATTAAATTAATTATATTTAACGTCGTTATAAAATATTTTAGTGGTAGTTAATGGATGGAAGAATTCATGGATAACCAATTTAAATTTTAAAAATTTCATTTTTAATATGTAATGTTTATAATCAACTTGATAAAGAAATGCTATCATACTTTAAATTACTATAGCCTAACATAGAATCGCACAGTTTTCCCTACATTTGTGGAACTCAACTCTGGACCCGTTGTCGGTACACCTTATGGAATACGATTCTATTTTAAAGTTATGAGAAATTGATAATTTCCTTTTCAATTTTGTAAAAAATAAAAATTAAGTTTTGAACAAATATAATATAAGGATAAATTATAAAAAAATTGATTATTTGCTTCACGCCCCTACTGAGAGAATTTTCAAAAACAAAAATGTTGAATACGAATTATCAATTTCTTATAATTTTATAGTAATTACTCATGATTTCACTGTAGGTATACTGTATGTCATATCAGTGGCGAGTTGCTCCGGAGACGTTTTCCATGTTTAACAGGAAAACTCATTCGGTAAACTACTCATAACACTTGACCATTGTCTATTGGGGGATGTTGGTCATTTTATAACTATCCTGTTCTTTTGCCATTATATTTTATTGCCTTGTTCCATACGTGTGGATGAATAAATACAGAAAATAAAAATATTAATAAAATTGTATACCTACGTTGAACGTGTTTTTCAAGTTTTCTATAAAATATCTAAAAAGTAAAATTTTGAACAAAATTTCTCAGTACCCAATTTTTAGAATTATAATTGCGAATGTTTGATTCACTAAAATGCAATTTAATAATATATTTTGAAATCGTTAGAATTTGATATATTAACTTTTAATATCACAAGAAATAAAAAATAACAAAGGCGATATGCACTAGAACTTTGAAGAAATTTAACTGAAATAATGAAATAAAGAAAAATTATTAAAATAAATTGAATCTTTGTTTCACGTTTTCCATTTTAAAAATTAAAAGTTTTGAAAAAAATATTAATTTCGATTTCTTATAATTTGATAAAAGTTGTGCTGAAAGTTTCGTTTAAGTGAACCTTAAAACTAGTCCGAATATTGTTTATTGTAAACTATTATATTATCATATTATGCGAATATAATTTATTGATAACTTTTCCCTAAACACCAACGAACACAACAAGCTGACCCTAATTCGCTCCCACTCTAGATTTAAAATTTAACAAAAAATGAGAAAATAAGCAAAAAATGTGAAAAAAAAATAAAAATAATAAAAGTTTGCAAGGAATCTACATCTACATGAATACAAGACAATGGGTACGGTAATCAAACGATTACTGTAAACATGCTCAAATCTAATACCAATCTAATATCCCCAAACTACACAACTAGAAATTCAAGCTCGTTTGATAATTGAGAAACTTTTTTGTTCAATTTTAACATTTTCAGATGTTTCAAGACAAATTTATTAAACTTTCGTAGAAACATATTTGTTATAACTACGTGGAAACTCAAAAATCATTCTTAAAATGTTTAAAAATGTAGTTTTCATTTGGCGTGGATTTCTTATAGTTGGCTAGTGAAACAATTGGAAGTGAGCTATTTGTATGTTAGGCTATAAAATACAAATACTAGGAAAAATCTTACAGTTTACCGTATTTCACGCCCAGCTCAATAAATCTTCTCAAATTTAACAATTCAGAAAGATATTAATATTTTAGATAGTTTGAAACAAGCCTAATTTAATTGTAGTAAAAACTTTTTTTATGAAAATGACGGAAACATGTTTAGACAGGTTTGAAAATCCCAAAATCGGCATTTCCATTTACATGTACTTACTTGCATTTCACATTAAAATTAAACTCAAGAATAATTAAATGACAATATTTTATTTTAAAAAATTAGTTAAGCTTCTATTCTAAATATTTATCTGAATAATTAACGGTGATTAGATGCATATACATACCTACTAAAACAATTATTAATCAAAACTGAATGTTTAATGAACGAATTGCGGCAAAAGCAAACCAACGATTTAATGCGGGACCTTTAGTGGTCTCAATTACATTAAAGAAAACAATAAGCTATCTTACAGGAACGCACATCGAACAATTGACATCTCGTATTTGAAGTGGTATTGTCTTGCTAGCAGATAGCTAAACACTACAAAACCCAAAAAGGTATCAATGTCAGTTCCAAATACAAGTTACATTAGCCGCTATACAAAAAAAGTTAATTACTTGCAAGTGCAACGACCCTGACAATTACCTAAATTCTCGACCACTCGTGTGTTTTTTGTTGTCATAATGGGAAACAAGTTCATTGTCCGAATATGCATAACTAGAGTAATTCGTTTAATTGTGAACGTTCGAAATTAGAAAACGATTCAAGAATAAATGGAAGTTGGTGGCAAAATTTGAATCGAACCAAATCGAAAATTGGAAGAATTAATCCGATTGCGCAACGAAAAGCCTAATGGAAATGAAGGTAAAAGGATTGGAAGAAAATAACAATTTTGTCGCACACTCAGTCAGCCGAATAATGTAGATATTTAATGATTTGTGTCTTATTTACAATAGTACACGGCGCAATAATTTTTAGTAATCCATCCCATCTCATTTTGTTTTCATTTTTCACCCATTCGGATTATCTAATAACATTCGATGGGTGTTAAAACAAGATAAAGAAACCAATTAATGTTTGTGTTTAAAAAAAACCATGAAAATAACAATAACAAAGAACCGAAATAGCTTAGTGGTTTGAATTAATTTTTACAACCTACTAAGCTTAATGAGACCAAATACAACAATCACAATCATGAAACAAATGATCTGTCAACTCGAATATCCTTGATGTCCAGCAGCTGGTACCGTCGGACCTTTAACAAACAGGTATTTATCGTTTGTATTCAGTTTTTGCGTAACCACATTGTGTTTATTTTGGGGCCTATTTTGTATGGACAGACAAAATTCGGTAATTATTCAGTAAGCTTTTATTATTGAAACATCTGGTATTGTTTGCAAATAAATATTAGAAGTGGTAGTGATTTTGTAGATTGTTCTTTACGATGTATTTTTTTATTTTTAAGTAGCTTTAGAATCATTTAAATATATTATTAATAAATTATTTTTTATATTGCAATTTATTTCAATTTCTATAAATTAAAAATCGATATTGTTTTTGTAGTTAATAACCATAATCGAAAATCCATACTGAATTTTCAGAAGCATTGTTGTTACCTTAAAGCGAGAAAAACGCAAAAGTTGAAATTGGATAATTTAGAACCATTATTTCCTCACATTCCCGTCATCAGTACATTGTTCCGTCGTTGCTTTATAGTTGCGAAAATTATTGTTCATCAAAGATGGGCGGAATGGCAGTTTTTGAATTTCGGAATTCGGAATCACGGTTGAAAATTCGTAAACAGGAATTCGGAATCGAAAATGACCGGAATCCGGAGTTTTGACGTTTATATATAAAGTGAATTTTAGAAATGCGGAAATAAAATTTAAAATTTTGTAATCTGGAATTCCGCCCACCTCTAGTATCCATCTTAAGAAACTCTTCAACGTCTCCAAGGTCTCTGGACATTATGTGCTTCCACACAAAGGTTAACCGCTCAATTTCGCTAGTTAGAAGGAAGCTGCTCAGTAGGGCTGAACGTGATGCAAGGTTGCCGGACACCAGTCGGAGCAAAACTCATTCTGAATGAGATCCATGAGGTTGGTCAAGAGCGAAACATAGACCCAAAGAAAGGTGGTAGGCCGCAGTCAAGTTCTGGGTTTCGAAATACGTCCATAAGAATTCATCGATCAGGGCAGCTTGAAGAAGAATCGTTATTCTCTAGGAGAAGAAGGCTCAGTCAACAATGGCAAGGCGAAGACGAATACTCTGGAGAGAGATGGTCCGCAGCTCGATGCAATCGGAATTACTGTCGACAATCAAGTAATCAAGTAAAAGGTAAGACAGAATTTCACCCGTAAACGAAACTTCATCCGGAATTCCGCCTCTACATTTGTCATACAATAGACGCGTGAATATTTTAAAATAGTAACCTTCACGCGCCAAGCGAAACAAAAACTTTTTTATCCCATCTACATGTCTATTAATTAATTTTCCCGACCTTATATTTATTCGATCTCTCAACATACAAAAAACAATATATCTTCATTTATAATAAATTTTATATCGTCATAATAATGTCAAACAAGCTCATCAGGGATAGTCACAACAAATAGGCACAATATAACAATAATTGATTATGATAACCAATCCATAAGAATTTTTTCCAAAATAATACAACATTCATACTATAAAATTACATCTAAAGCCAGTAAGATATGAAAAATTAACTTTTCAAAATAATACTAAATTATACATACATAAACAATTGTTAGCTTCTAATAAAAAATAATGTACAGAAAAATCACATAACCAATCAAAAAGTAATTTAATAAAGTGACACTTGATGGAATATTAACATTATTTCTCTCGTCATCATCGACGTGTTAGTTATTATAAAAAATTAACAAACAAAGATCTATTTCAAATTTGGGGTCGAACCATTTCATCCAATTCAGGAAAATCACTATCTGAATTCGAGTCATCTTCCAAGAATATATAATTCTCATAGTCATTCAATTCATGAGAATCATCTCGCCCTAATCTCCGATGTCCGCTAAAATTATTCTATTCATCAATCTAAACTTATCAACAAACTTGGCATAATCCGCAAAGAACTTTCGATAAGATGACTTTGGCCAAAACTGATGCACAAGAACACATAGAGCCATGTAATTTGCAAATGTATTTAAGGCTAAAAACAACGTTGTTTATCCATATCTGGTTAATAACTAATATAAGCTCACCCAAAATCAATGAGAACCTCCATAACTGGGATACAAACGTCACAATAACTCCGACGAGTGGAAGAGATAGGAACCAAACGAGGAACCCCGCTCCAAAATGCGCCAAAAACTCGGCTTTCGATCGGCTCTGCTCATTGTCAATCAATCTTCTAATTTCGAGCAAAAACCACAATGCATAAACTATTCTCACTCCAATCATTACATGACCAGGCCATGCTGAATAAACATCAACGTCGTGGAGAGTGTCATAAACATATGTCTATAAAATAAACTTTTCAATGCATCGAACTGTTCGTTATATACGAAGTTTATGAAAAAACAAATCATATCCACGCTAGCGCAAACTCCACACATAATCGCTACCGGCCTCGGAATGCTAGTGCCGGGGTAGGATATGTCCCAACCACGCGCTAATAATATTAGAAGGAAACAGAATAATTGAACCGAGACATTTCTGCAATTACCATTTGAATGTGGGAGTACCGGACAAAACAAATTGTTTACCTTAAAATTTCACCGAGAATTCGAGCAAAGAATATACCCTGACCATCATAGGCATATAAAATAACATTTATACATTGAAGTGAGTATCCGATTAGTTTCATATTAATTATATATTTTAGTAATCTATAAGGCACTTCTTATTTTGTAAAAGTTCAATCAAATTTTTTTACATTGTTCGATATGGCATTCTTCTACTTTTATAAGGGGCACGTGATTGAACCGTAGATAAAATCAAATACAACGTAACTGCTATTAAAAATAACTGTACTGTATTCTAGAAAAGAAATCAATTAAACTTTGAAATCCTTTAAAGTCACAAACCTGCTCATCAAAAGAGAAGTTAAACGTGAAAAAACTGGCTGCAAAACTATTAGGTCTACCATTGGTTAGCCAAATATCATAATCAATATAAACATCTTGATTAGATTCTCTCCATTCACAATTCTTGTCCAAATTACATCCCAATAGCAAAACATACCTTCACAAATAATTTAAATAATACATTAAAAACACTCCGCTTACCAATGCTCAGGAGAATAAGGCTCTTCGATTTGCATTGTCATTTGGAATCCAGGAATAACGTTAGTTGGATTATCTTCGCCTTTACATAAATGACCTTTCGGGCATGGTATCCAACGAAAAATGTCACTTGTGCCATTTGGAAAGCACCGTGGCTCGAAGCCTTGTAATGTCATGTTTCGTAAAATTGAGCTACATGACGAATCTTTTGCAGATATTGACCGAAATAAATGAATATTCTCAGAAGAAACCAAGGACAGCAAAACTGGAACTAAATCAAATGAAATCAGACACAATTAAGTTAATATTTAAAATTACTTGAATAATTATATGCAGTTTGAGGTATAAATTTTCCATATAAGAAGCCACGTGAGTCCTTTGGATACTTTGGAATTGTTTGCTGGTATCCAAACTTTGTCACAACGTAAATTTTGTCGTATTTTGGGTTCCATGATCCTAGAATAATCATTTTTAATAATACCCAAATGTTAATTAACAAAAATAACGTATCTTCTAATTTTGTGACATAAGACTTTATATAAACTATTTTATGAAGTAAATTAACACAAATCCAGACAATAAATAAACAAAATTACCTTTAATGTGTGCTGAAATGGTGAATAAAGGCATGCAAACTATTAATAATTTGTGTAGCCATTGTGAATTCATAGCTATGACATTCTAATTTACGTTTAATTTTCTGTAAATTATATGCTAACGTTTTTTGTCCAAAATGTAAAGCTGGCCTTCAAAAAAACATAACGCAATAAATGAGAGAGCAGACGATAAATAATTACCAGAGAGCGGATTAAGAAAGCAACACCCTGTCGTTTATTAAAAGTTCCAGCATGTAAGATAATTCGGTTAAAAACGTACCAGTACGACAATAATTCTTTACAACTAAATTGCTTTAGATTTATGAATCCTTTAATTACATGAAGATAATGAAGAATGTTGAAAAAAATAAATATATAGGGTATGTTCACAAAATAAATAAACATAATTTTTCACTTAAATAAACAAAGTTCATTTCTTTTGTTAAATTAATATTTCCCATATTGACTTTATTGAAGAATGAATTAAAAACCGATACCCTAATTTATAACACATTAAGCCAACCATTCTGATCATAAGGTTTAATTAAATCTTATGAACTTAAGCTTGCTCTTATCGAACCAAATTTTAGCAAGTTTTAAAAATTTATGGTATCATTTTAAGATATCTAGGACCCACCAAATTATTCTGAATTTTCTCGCAGCCTTGTGTATTTTAGTCCACGTTTTTGTTTCGATGTTACCTCCACTGGTGAATCCGAACGCGTCGGTTGAGAACAAAACGCGCTTCGGCGACGCTTTTAATAAAAGCTTTTAATAAGAATTCAATTTTGGAATTTTCAAGAAACATTTACGGTACGCTTAAATGTTTCAACTATTTCGTATACAGTAAACATTTATTCTCTTAGCCTGCTTCTGAATACTTAAAATCGATGTTTTTAAGATTTCTCTTAGCAGCGGACGCGTTCGGATTGACCACTGTGCGTGTTCACGTAATGTTTCTTGATAAAATTATATTAACCCGCTTATAAATTAAAGAGATGTAAATGTGAGGCCTAAAATTTATTGACTAACACCACGACGGTGAAAATAACTTTAGTTTTGTATGATTGGAATAAGATTAATATTTATATGAATATCTGTCATTCTGATAAAACTATTAGTCAATTTGTGCTCAGGAAATTCTGAATGGCAAGAAATTCATATAATCAATTGCAATTGTTATGTTTAAACGTTCAGATATTTTTATTAATAAAATTTTCGCAATTCTATTTTTCATGAACCAGCAAAAAATTATCTTTAATCAGTAAAAATTGAACGCAAACGTTATGCTCTATTTTCACTACCCAGCTTATCAAGATCAAAACATTTATTAGAGATTAATAATAATAGAACATTTCAAACTGTAATGCTTCTAACATGGAAGCACAATTAATTTGAAAACATCGTGAGAAACAAAATACAATAGTTAATCCTGACAATTTAATTTGAAAAAAAAAAACAATTATTATGATATAAAAATACACAATCAGCAGACGAAAAAGAGTACTCGTAAAAATATATTGAGCATCAGGCAATATATTTCAGTGTTAGACTGTATAACGGAGATTGAAATATATGTATAACACAAGACACTTGCAAACACACAGCCAAACGAATTATTCGATTTATAATCCTTTGTTACAGTAGAGCTGGCGTGGCGCGTTCGGCATATTGCGGATTTTCTCGGCGAGTTCAGGCTCGAGTTGATCAAATGACACTGGCGTTTGTTGTGGGAATAATGCGCATCCGATGGGAGTTGAGATAGCGAGAATCAAACCACACAACCCGGTTTGAATTGGAAGGAAGAGACGCGGATTGGCCTGATTTTATAAACAATGATTTATAGTTATCGTTAGTTAACCACAATACCTTAAAATAGGGCCGCTTTTCGAGAGAATTTACCACAACTGGAATTAGAGCAAACGTTGGCGTAGCCATGAAGATCCTCGATAGGACCACTTGAGTAATAGCCGACTTCGCAACCGCTGGAGACTTTCCAACAACTTCTCCCTGTTCATCAGTTATATTTATACCATCGCTAATCTCTCTGAATAGAATGAATCTAGTTGAATACCCTATTAAACAATATACCCTCTTCTCATCATTGGAATATTGATGGCATTTGCCACACAAACTGCCACAAATGGTACAAGTCTACCAACGATTGAAGGAGCTTTCTATAAAAACATCTCGTTTGATAAAACTAATTTAATCGTCCTTCACAAAAAACATTCTTATTGAACTTTCACTCGACTAGTACAATTTTAACATTTACCTTTACTAATGAATTGAGACCTAATGCAGCGGTGAGTGCTCCACCTGTTGCGCAAGCATATGAAACAAGCAATTGCGACACCGATCCCGCATCACCGGACCGATTAGTGTAATTGACTACGGCGTTGAACGATTGATTCAACCATTGCCAGAAGATAACAGCTGCTGGCGATCTAGAAAAAAATTCAACTAAATTGATTGATAAGGTTGGAAAACTTGTAAAAAGTTAACATTCCACCAGTGATGGCCATATTCATGGGTACTTGTGCCGACATTCTGCCGAAAATCAACATCTTGTCGCCGGTGGATGGATGGAAAGCCGAATCAACAACGTGCTTTGCCTTCCATAGTTGTGTAACCGTTAAATTATCTCCATAGACACCATTTCTGAATAGTCGCCCGTTTTTATTGTTAAAAAATTTAAAATATAATATAACCTGTAGTTATCTACGATGGCTTTAAAGTTGTCCAACTGTTTTTCCGTGTGAAATAAGTTAGCAGGATTGGTAATTGCGAAAAAGTGCTGTAAAACGTGAAATTTTCAGTTTACTTTTAAACCCTTACTTTTGCTCGGCCCTTAAATGTAGACTGATCCCATTTCGGTTGTGTTATATCAGGCTTATTCAATAGCGATTTTACAAGTTCGGAAGACATCAGCCCCTGTAAACCAATAATATAGCGCAAATTTATTTTAATTAGTCAAATAAATACTAAAAAAAAATCCCTCCTCCTACAACCGTGGAATGATGGCATGTTCAAGGTGAGTGCAGATCATCGACGTAATTTGATAAGAAATTCTTCGTCGCTAGCAAAGTAATTACAAAAAAAACCACACACGTGGTGATATGCGTCAAATCATTTGTCTGTGGATGGTTAAACGGCAGGAAGAGGAGATAATGAGTGGGTTTCAAGCCGATTGTTGTTTCAAATTGATTATCTTCTCCCACTTTGCAAGACCTATATTTTGCAAGCGAAAAATGATAATCATGGAAGGAATTTTTTGGTTATCTCGTTACAAAATGAAAACATTCGACGTATTATCAATTCGGTTTCAGATAATGAAAAACATTTTTATGGCTCATTAAATAAGGAAGCAGACGAAAATTCCTTGAAAACTCTTTTTGCAATGTATTTATATGGTTTTTGCAAAAATAGAAGTTAACCTTAACTAAGCTGACGTATCAACGCAAAAGAAATTCGAAAATAAACAAAAAGAAAGAAGACCTTAATTAAAAAATGAGCTCGTGGAAGACAATAAAACCCAGATTAGATCGTTAAAAACAAAATTTAATTAAGGAAAGAGCTAATCTGAGAGCAATACTTTTACAAATTCGATAAAATCAAGAGGAGGGAATTTAAAAAATTTTAGTGCAATCACGCGTACAAGTACCCCAACTAAAAGTTATTCCGTAATTATTACCTTATTTTAAAAAATAAACTATAGTAAAATATAAGTGAAAAGAAGTTCGAGCAAAAGCGCAATGATTATCAGTTTGTCCACATTTCAAACCATCAATCCTACTAAGCCACCCCCTACAAAAAAAAAGCCAAACAGAAAAAATGAGAAGCTTTGTTTGACGAACCACGTGGAGCAGTCTCAAATGATATTTTTTTGATGCAATGGCGACAAGTGAAAATAACAAGCGCATTTCTTTGAAACAGACACAATCATAAATGACATAACCTACAACAAGGTGATGAGAAGATTGGGAAAAGAGCATTCCATCCCACAAGAAAGTTTATAATTATTGTCACACGTATTTTAAAGCTTGCACAAAAAAAAGATCGCTATTTGAAACTGATGTAAATCATGAGGTTTCAAGTTGTCTCACGTTAAATGATCTTTAGTAAAGGACATGGTTGAAAGTTGATGTCCATTATTAACATTATTTTATTTGTTATCAACAATTGATATAATGGGGTGGGAGGGAGAAAGGAAGAAAAACAATATATATAACTGATAATTGGGTAATTATTGAACTCTATTAATGTAATATAAACAAATAAACGAGCAACTAATTTTTATAGCCTAAACATCCGCGAGAATGACAAAACCTGTTGATTTAAATAGTATTTCTTTAAAAATACTAATCATTTTCAAATTTCACGAATCCAACGAACGGAATTGGGGTTCTAATTTCAAATTAAAGTCTTATATCGTTTAATTTAAATTAATTGTAAAAAGTCACTCGTTAAAATAGACAAAGAATGCGGAATTTACTTATAACTATATTAGCTAAAGATAATAAGAAAATAATTATTATTGGTACATTATATATATTAAAACTTTATATTTCAATGAATTCCTCATTATATTCCCAAATAAAGTCAAAATTATTCAAATTAACTAAACATGTTTCGTTTCAAATATTGATTTAATTAATGATTATCTCCCCATTGAAAAAATTAATTCTTATTGAATCGAAAATTTTGGGGAAAATGAAAGCTAAAACCATTTATCTTTAAAATAAAGATAAATGAAGATTATCGATAATAAATTGACTGGATAATACTAATAATCTTTTTTAATGAAATTATTGGAAAATTATAGAAATTGAATTGAAAATTGTTTGATATAAACTTTAGTTTTTTTATAATTATTTTTAGGTTCGAAAGCTTTACTTTTCTCTTCGTACTTCATATTAAAATTCATTCCGTTGTCATAGTTTATATAAAATCCTTGAGTCGATAGCGAAATAGTTGAAAGTTGCACGGTGCTGTCGCTCGAATTTTAGTCAGTTATTCCGACCTAACTACGAAAATGATTCAAACTCCAAAATATGAGAGTACAGTGATCCAAAAATATTGAAAATTTAAATTTTCATTAAGTTAATATGAGAGAAACATCTCCAACGTAGAACATATTTCAAATGGCGTGGAATATATTGAAACTATCACTCATCACATCAAATAAATCTACAATTTAATATTGTCTTATTCTATTAAATCATTAATATATGCAAATAATATACATTTTCCCACGAAGAATATTTGTTTCCTTGTAATACATTAAATTATAATGTAGAAAGGAAAATGTGAAGAATACATCATCCCCTTGTATTAATTCCCATCATTTATCCAAATATACTCTTAATGAGTTTCATTTAAACAATTATTTTTCTAATTTAAAAATTAATCTAAATATCTTATACACTAAACATAATAAAAGACAAATCATTAAACTCGAACAAACTCTAATTAATCAAGCTTTCAACTTCATTCCAATGTCATAGAGAAAATAATAAACTCGATAACCAGAAAAGATTTACCTAAAACAACCTTCATTCAAATTTCAAGTGCACTTCTAATTGAACACTACACGTTTATTATCGTTTCAAAATGAACCCGTAAATGCAAATAACATTCCATTCCAATTTGAAACATTCAGGGATAAATCTCAACTAATAAACATTGTGAATGTTTCACCATTATTGTTGTAAAGTTCTCCTTATTTCTTTCTCTCTTAAAAAACCATTACATTATTCGATTAGTTTCCAAAGTCAATTAGTTGCATTCACACCCATCGAGAATATTCATATAACACTGATCAATCATCCGTCAAACCGGATTATATTATTAAATATTCAAAATCTATACTATAAAATTTTTCATTTGAATCAAAAAACATTTCGTTTATTTTAACTAATATTATATATCTTTTATTTTTGATGTTTCATTGCTAACACCATTTGACCTTATTCCTTAGGTTGTTGTTATTATTAAGTATATTATTATCCAATATTATTAGATTTGTCAAGAGCGACACCTTCATGACATAATGATGAATGACAGAACATTTTTTGAAATATGTCAACATTCTTTCAGAAAATAAATATCTTGATTCTTATTTTGGGTTTATATCTAAATCATTGAGCTCCGTTTATCTAGTTTTTCACGTAATAACCAAGTTCCTTCAAACAAATCCGCTTTATTGCCTCTAATTGCTTTCATATTAGATTTCCAAACAGCATTATTACTATTGTTTTGTATCACTGCCTTTTTCTCCCCTAATATGTTTCTTGATCAAAATTATGTCCAAAGTGATGGATGGTTTCGTTATTAACAGTTGTTACAGTTTGCGACCAAACAATCACATCAAATAATAATTGTTCAATCCACTTTTTCATGTAGAGCCATTTGTCAATAAATAATTAATAACAAAATACCTGTATTAAATCGTCCTTGGAAATGTAGTTGGTCATTTTATCCGTTTTTCTCTCGCAAATTCTTCTAAAATATATCTATTTAAGCTTTTAAGAACATTATTATTTGTTTTTTATTTCCTAAAAAAAATTAATTCGTGATATTTAGTGACTCTCAATGCGAAGAGAAAATACTACGGTAGCAAGAGTTCAGCTGTGCTAATTTTTTATATATTTTTTAAAAATTTTTTGTAAGTAAGGTTTTTACAGTTTGAATAGTGGAAATGAGAGTGCAAAAAACTTTGAATATTTAATAAATCTTTAAAATGTCATTATTTAAGTTTGCATCCTATATATGTTTGTTACATAATAGTTTGCATCCTAAATATCGAAAACTTTAAAAAGTTTTCAAAAATAATATATAAAATAAATAAATTAATATACAATTTTTGGCAAAATAGAACTTGACGCGCTCGTGATTAAAGTTCTAGAAGCACATGAAAATTATTAGGTCACATTATTTAGTGGAAAAGTAGTAAAACAATAGGCTTGAAAAGGAGTTAGCGTATAATCAGTCTATAGTTGCCGTAGATGATTTAAGTTAGGCTATCAATGGTACTGAAAAATCTTAAAATATTTTAACGTAATCCACCATTTTAATTTGTTATTTCCTCAGTATATTTTTAAAATTTACAAAAAACGAATATATATTTGTAGGAATTTCTAAAATATTCGGTTTTTCTATTGAAGTGGAAAGGTACTATTCTATGTTTAAATTATTTTCCCGCCAGTCAATGTGAACTATAATAAAATATAATTAACATTACGTCAAATTGGAAATCAGAGACGACGTGTGAAAGTCATAGCCGGTGTTTCTGTGCCTATCTGACGGAGTAGTTGAGCAAATGAATTTAATTTGATAAAGTGTGGTCACCAGAGATGGTAGGGTATCAAATCGTTATTGTTTTTCAAACGGAAGAAAACACGGAAATGGAAATAATATTTTAAAATGAAAAACGGAAAATTGAAATCGAAATAAATTTTTTAACGGAAAGTGGAAAACGGAAATGGAACTCTAAAAACAACGGAAGATGGAAGATTGAATAACGTGAAGAATATTTGACTAGGTACTGCGAATTGAATGAAACTTTTTTGGGCTGCTTCTTTCATCGAATTGGTTCCTGTCGAGACGGTACCGTGGCATTGCACATTTTACATACCGAGCGGTGTTGCACAAAAATCAATTTTTTCGAACGGAATGTTTATTTGGCTATTTGGATTATTTGGTTTGACGCTATTTGGTTTGACGCTATTTGTTGTATTATTTTTGTTTTGATTTTTGATTATTCAGTTCTAGTTTATTAACAGATTGAGATTCCTCCAATCCTAATGGATAGTTTTTGGGTCCAGTCACTATTTTTATTACTTCTTATGTTCGCGGACCACACCATTACACTGGTTAGTGATGGGAACATAAAAAAATAGAACAGCACGAGACGATGATACAAAAAATTGAAATAAAAAACAATAAATTCGTGAATTTTTCTAATTTTATTATCTGACCTATCTGATCTCTCTCGATTTCGAATAATCATTTCAACTTTTTGCAGTTGATATTAATGTTTTCCTAATTAAACAACCACAAGGCTTATAAACTAACATAATACTATTCGAATCATAACTAGATCGGACCGCAAACATTTTGTTATGCTCATTCTGGCAGAATAAATATTTTTGGTGCAATAAATTGCAATAATAAGATCTTATTTTATATTTTGGTTAGCTAACACATTTTTAATTGAAATATTAGGAAACTAATGAATAGCCATTATGAAAATGTCGATCACCATTAACTCAATACACAATAATAGTTCATTTAAAACTATTAAATTAAAAGAAACAACTTTATAAAATAATAACGACATATATCAAGAAATAATAATTATACAAGGGATACATTTGTCTATAAACCGTCTGATATCTTCTTCTGTCCCATGTTGGTTTCTAAAATACAATATATAATCATTACCAGTCGAAAATTTGTCAAATCAACACAACTTACTCCATGCATGATCAATAATTTGCAAATCCTTCCAAATTTCAAATCGAATCCAGTGAAGTCGAATTATTTCAACTATCAGACAACGTGTCGTGCAACAGGGAAGCTCGTAATCACCATCTAAACATTAATATTCATATAACTATAAAGAAAATTTAATTTTACCTATAATAAGATCCCTCAAATCACTATGATTTACGTAACTTCTTTAATACAGTGTGAGCCATAATTACCCGTACTATTTTGAGTGCATGTAACTCAAAAACGAAAAGTCAGAATGGGACGAAATTAACAACAACATTTATCAATAACATAACAATTAATTATTTTCTATTTTTGTTCGACACGGCCGATCAAATGTTCAGTACGGGTAATTATGGCTCACCCTGTATAAAAAAATGTATAAAAATCAATTTATTAAAAAAAATTGAATTTCTAACCAATTTAATTCATAAAAACAAACGAACCACAACTAATCATAGTTTGATACACGGAAGTCACGTATTTCGTAGCTCCAAAATATGTTATTTAACATGATCTGCATATCTACGGAGTCCTTATCATATGGAGCAACTCATTATCCAACTCTAAATTAATTATTTATATTAATTTTTAAGAAAAATTAAGTTTACCTATTGGATGAGCATAAACAGCCTCGTAACTTTTATATTTAATCTGTTACAGCGTTTCTTCGGCACTGCATAGGTAACTCATAGCCTATAATACGATTTTTCTTCTCAAAAAATGAAAAAAAGTAAATTCAGACCTGTGTTTACCTATAAAGTATTCATTTTTCTTTCGATCCGTGTAAGTTTTGCTAAAAATTTTTTTATAACGGTTTTTTGCATAATTCGAATTGTCATCATGAGTAGATTAATAACTGCAAGTTTAATTTAAAGATTATTACGATTTTCAAAGAAAATTACGTTTGAAGTTATGTTGAACAGCACTTTGATTTCTTGGTCATCATTGTTGTTAAGAACGTGGCATAAGGTTCTACTTGCTACGAAACACTAAAACAATTAAATAAAAGCAATATTTTATTATATACTTACCTTTAAGTCGTTTTATAGAATATAAAAAAATTATAAAAAATAAAAAAATTGGCCGAGGACTAGGATTCACAACATGGCCGGACTTTGCTTTCTAAGGGTGGAATGGTGTGCGGACTAATATCTTATAATAAATTGTTCGTTAATAATACACAGCACTGCGCTTTTGTAATTTTCTTCTTCTTGTGCATACCTTGAATTGCTTTGCACAAGAATCAGAAAAACTGGAAGAAAAAGCTAATGATATGTAAATCCTATGCTGTACCCTTTTTTTTAAACTCATCTCTGTGGAATCTCGCAAGATGATTTTTCATCGAATAGGTTCCTGTCGAAGTCGGCAACGTGGCATTGCACATTTTACATACCGCTTTCGAACAGAAAGTGGAAAACGGAAATGCAAATAAATTTTTCTAAATGGAATGCGAAAAATTGAACTAAAAAAAACGAAAGATATAATTCCATGTAACCCTGTTGGGTATATAAGAAAAAATATCAAAATTTGGTTTCTATTGATTTTCTAAATCGTCGTCTAATTATCATACTTAATCATCTAACAGCTTCAGAAGATAAATTTCTGAAGTCATTCCTCATTTTACATGTTTGCAACGGACCATTCAAAGTATATACATAAACAGACATTTATATGCCTTTTGTTCCATTATATGTTCGTTGGCTACAATTCCCCCATTATATAGATTTTGTTTAAACACAATTATGCTCTGTATATTGGCCATAAATCAATATAACTAATCTTTGTGTGTCATTTATGCGGAAACCTTTTTTTTGCTCTTCATCCAAAAATAGAAAGGAGCAAAACCAGATGGTCGCAATGTTTACCATTCAAAAAACAGACTGACGAGTCTGACGAGTCAGTCAGGCAATAATACCCTTTCGAAAAGAAAAAAATAGTCGGTGCTCTTTTTACATCGTGCGCAGCAGCAACAGCAGTCCACTTGATTATTTGACGCAAAAAATATCTACCACTTTTCTTTTTGACTGCAAAAACTTGGTATGATGTTGCTTCGAAATTTTTATTAATATCGCTCTTAGTTACATTATAAAACAATGCACGAAACATAAAAGAGCGCACACGCGCCGCGCAAATACATTTTGTAAATGATTGAATTCCATCACTGCTTTATTTGCATTTCATTTTGATAAATAATCATCCTCATTATAATTCATGTTTCTTGTTGCTCTCACAACCATCCCTTTGAGGATTTGCTGAGAATTATTCAAACGAACATTTTTGCGTCGTTCAACATGTTCTCGTTGTTTATTTCTTCTGATTTTGTTGTTATTATTATTATTCTTTTTATTGAATTTAGTGATTATTCATTGACTGCTAATGCCACATGTGCTTGCAATTAGGTCGGATGAGCCGGGTGGTTCGTAATATTGACCTCAATTGCTTTTTGCATAGTTGTGTCGCTTTTAAATTGTAATACTAATAAATTTGATATCAAACATCTAATTATATTAATTGATTGAATTATCAAATTCTGTTTATGTTTA
Source organism: Caenorhabditis plicata (assembly GCA_963931815.1). Taxonomy (NCBI): domain Eukaryota; kingdom Metazoa; phylum Nematoda; class Chromadorea; order Rhabditida; family Rhabditidae; genus Caenorhabditis; species Caenorhabditis plicata. The sequence goes on along the minus strand of OZ007493.1, from coordinate 4,143,391 downwards.
TGTTACCAAATGGTTCCATATTTATTGGATTTTATTTGAAATTCTCGCCAATAAAATATGAACAATAGAAATTTTTTGTGCCATTTCATGAGAAAAAATAATGAACAGACATTTAATTCACTTTCATTTGACTAGAAAAAACAACTAGGCACGTAAGTTTCCCATCTTAAAATCGACTATAGTTCCTGACTGCAATTTTCACAAAAAATGATTTCATTGTCGAAACATCAAATGTTTTTCGAATTTTTGTCGTCCGATTATTATTACCTTTTAAATGAATTCCACTAATATGGAGCCATTTTCGTTTTTTTAACATATAACTTGACACTAATAAATCGGTTGGAGATCAATAAAATTAACCTATATCTTCTCATGGGAATTTCCCATTCGTTTAATGATTAATGGCATCAAGATGAAGTTTTAATACTTCGATTTGCGATTGTTTTGTTATTTAACGAATTTTAAACTTGTTTTCTTTTTTCCCAATGTCTCATTGAAATGACGGATAATCGGATTTAATCGTTAATAGGTTTAGAAATGAGTATCGCTTCGATTCATCTAAAATATTAATAAATCTAAAATACCTTTTAAAATAATAAAATACTTATTTCTTTGCGTTTTTTTTGTAAACAACATGAAGCGAGACTAAATATTGTTTCTTAAGTATTTAATTATGTATATTCTTATAGTTGTTTTTCATTTGGTTTATTCTATGATTTTTTAATAGGAATAGTTTTTCTTTATTTTCTCAAATAATTTTAAAATCTAATAAAAACTAATTTAAATAAATCTTCAACTACGAACTGAATAAAGTTTCAATTTTTTTGCAAGATTGGAGATTGAAATAGTGATTTTCAAATTTTTAAGAATGTGTTAACATTTTTATGGCCTTTCTGGATAACACTGCTCAGTTTAAACAAGTTATTCGTAAACTAAATAAATCTATTAATATCTTCGAAAAAAGTTGGATTTGAGAATTTTCACTGACGTGAGTTCATTTTCTAACGACACAATATAGCGTTTACAAGTATTTATTAAAATTATTTCAAACGTTTTTACATCTCTACGTCACCAGCTACCGTAATCTCGTGCTACGCTTATCAATTAGAAATTATGAAGAACTAATTTCGACATACTAGGACCTGATATGATTGATAACTATAATTTTGATGCTGTTTTCGAGAATTTATCCGTAAAATTGGTTAAAATGCTTTTTTGTGTTCATTAATAAAATCTAGCTAGATTTCTAGTATCAGCATGATTTTAAAAAGGCCGAGTTATTTACCGTGACTGATTTATGTACTGTCGTTAAATAAAATGTTTATAAGTGTGCGCCTTGTAGAATGACATTTAATGTGACGAAAGTACGTAATTTCGTAACCACATTATTTTACAGTTACATTATTAAATTATTAAACTAATGCTTTTATATAGCAACGTTAGGTTAAAATAGAAAGTCAAATTTTATGTTTAAAATATTTTAAACGTCAGAAAGTTTTTTTTATAAATGAAAATTTAAATTAAACATATATCGCTCTATTAAATCTCAAAAATACCTTATAAATTGACTATTGCTGATATATCTAAACTAAATATTAGATATATATATATATATATATATATATATATAACTATGATTTTTAATAGACGTTTAAGAAAAAAGCTACCCCCTTTTAATCAAAAAAAAAAAATTCAATCGTTTGGATTAGTTATCACGTCATCATTAAACGTTCTGAATAGAACGCCAAGAACAATAACTTTTCTATTAATAGATTAAGTCCTGTTTTATAGCCAATAAAACGAAGAAATCAAATTTATAGAACCGATGTAATATGAGTAATTGAGTGATCAACGCCAATTCGGCTGCCTTCCTGCGCACCTTTATAACTCATTAGTTACGTCGAATGTGTTTGTGTTGTTTTTACAAACGACGTGGTGGTTGTAGGTGAATGATTGTTTTGGGGAGGAATCGAGTGCATATAAACGAGGTACTAGTAATGACGAAGGAGTCGAATGCTAGTGCGTTCGCCGTGTTTTGGTCCTCTATGATTCTCTTATACACTAGCCGGCAGTCCTGTGGTGTCTCAGCTTTTGTTGTGTTCTTCCTATACACTGTCCCCTCGCCTTGTTCTTACTCTTCGATGGAAGCATTCGGCAGCCGAACAATTCCCCAATGGAAGTGTGGAGGAGAGGATATTTTGCAAATCCGTCAATGGACAAGGTCCCCATTGCTCTTGTGAGCATTTTTTAAGAATCATATTTTCTTGTGATTGTTGTTATTTTTATCTCTGATTCTATTTTTAAAATAATGATAGGTGATCTAGAAAATCAATTCATACTATGGCTTCCGTGTATCTTATCCGTATGAATAATATTTGCATGAGAGCACATTCGAGTTTTGCTCACTTTGTGTAAATATCAAATTTCTCTTAAATTATATAAGCTATATGTTGCTCATCTGCTAGTTGAAAATTATTATTATTATTATTCTCATTTTTCACAATGTTGTAAACATTCACTTTTTTTCTGATTTTGACAATGATTATAGGCTATTCAAATGCCATGAAGATGTTATCATAAGATCGCGCTCGGTTTTTTACACAAAAATCTAATTTCATTTTTTGTTGAAATTTACATCGAATCACATTTATTTTGAAAATTCAATAACATTTATAGGAAATGCTATATATATATATATATATATATATAAAATTCGTATAGTGGTTTCCATTAGTGTCGATAACCATATAAAAGAAACGAATTATGCGCTTAATTAAGTGCTTAATACGTTTAACTTTCTTATCACCAGCTGTTTGATATATTTTTGGTTGAAATGTGTCAATAATCTTTTCTAAACTGACACAAAATACACTTTTTTATTATTTAGGATTATAAAAAGCGACAACCAAATTTTCTTTTTTATTGAATAAATTTGATGGAGCTGGCGTCAACTTTCATTCGTGTGTGCATGTGTGCCTAATAAAATACATTATTAATGAGTCTTTTGTGGTCATGTACTCACTTGATACAACTTCTTGTTTTGTCACTTTATATTTTAAAACACAATTTTCTAGGATTGACTCGAAATGATTTGATGCCTCCAATGGCTTTGCAGAATGAAGAGCTTAGTGATGACAATGTGCATGTCAAAGAGTTGCAAAGGGTTCCGCAATCAGGATTTTATATAAATGCGTTTATCTTTGCAAATTTCAGCTATTCAATTCATGTACCAATGGCCAGAATGGCTTGCTAGATAAAGATGGATTAATATTGCTTTGCGAGAAGCTCAACCTTTCCGATTTTTCTGATAGCATTCTTGATCGTGTTTTGTGTGATGATAGTTTGATTAGCTTTAAGGTATTTTATATTATATTCACATTAATCTCCTAACAAAATAATTTTTGAAGCAATTTAAAGACCGGTTTTTATTATTTCTTCCTGAAATTATTGATCTAGCCTCGGGTAATACGGATGAAGTCCTCATTGCTGCCTATAAAACTTGCTCAACTCTTGGTATCAAAGAAACACACAGGTTTTGTCGGATAATAGAAATCCTATAACAATTGAATTAACGTTGCAGGTTGTCGAGATACGACGTGCACGCGATATGCGAAGCAACCACTGAATTGGATTTGCTCTCGGTAAACGATGTTAATGTGATATTCGATAAAAGCTCCGCTGGCGGCGTGGTGCCGCTGGTTGATTTTATTAATCAATTCCGGGCAAAACAAAAATTGTCGAATGAGGTGAGAATTAATTCGATTATGGACTTAATCAGTTTTTAAATATTCTTATTCATATAAATAATGAGAAAATATTAAAATCGTCATCTTAAGATAACTATTTCTAATTAAAATATTTAATTTGGAGCCTAGAACCTAGAAACACACTTAAACGATTTTACGGGTCACAACTCAATTTAAATTTTTAAAATCAAAATCTGGGATAATTATATTTCTCAAATTTTTACAATATTTTAGACCTACTGCGATCTAAAATTTTCATTATTTAATGAGGATTTTTAAATTCAAATTAAAGCTATAAGGTTTAAACTTAGTAGATAGCGGTTTATATATATATATATATAGAAGTAATTTGATGATTATAATTATTGTAAAAACTTTGTGTATCGATTAATTCATTAAAATGGTTATTTCATTTCAAATGATTCTCGTTTAAAAAAATATTTTGGTAAAGGACCAAATTCCCGAATTATCTGAATTCCATATTCATTATTGTTAAACTGAATAAGTAAGATGATTTGGTTGTGATTAGCACTTTCATATAATTATTGCAGAATTTGCTGGCGGATGCCTATCTTATATCATCGATAAACTTGTTCGAAGCGATCGATGTTCACAATAATGGGTTTAGTTACGATAATGCTGTAAACAAATTGATTTCGAATTTTCAGTCAAGCCGATAAATCATCCGTCATTGATTATTTGACAACATCTGGACTCAAGCTAGAGGAAGCGATTGGTTTGATTAAAGTGAGTGTTTGTATATTTTGTCTGCCGCTTAAATAAACAACTTTTCTATTAGCCAATTGATAATGATCATTTCAGGATGTTGGCCAATCGGCCTCGGCGGTAATTGGTCTTATGTCACTGGGAAACTACCTGGAAACTGCTTTATCTCACTTGCTAATCTCTTCACCTGTAGCTGCACGAGCTGGTGTCTTCTGTATGAAATCTCTTATTGAGAATTATAGGTATTTTCTATTGTTTCGACTTTCATAAAAATTCAAATCCTATTAAGGTGTTCGATAAGAGACTTTGAAATGCGTTGTGAGCACCTTCAAAAACAAATACACATTGCCAATCAGAGGCGAACGATGTTGATTGAGGAGCTGGATCAAAATCAACAGAGCATTGAAGCGAGCTACAATAATAGATTGCAGTTAGTTTTTTAATATTAAATATTAATTTAATAATGTCGTCGCATCACACTTTTTTTCTGATGATTGTTTGCACTTCTTTCAAAATTGAGAGCAGATTGTTTTGGTAAAACGTGAATTATTGAAGTTAATGTGCACTGATTGATAGCTGTTCATATTTAAGCATTACTGCTGCGATATTATCAATTACTTGAAAAAATGTTGTTGATTATTCCCTACTTATTGTATCACTCATATAGGGAAATGGAAGAGCGTTTCCGTCATCGGATAGCCGTAATGGAAGAAAAGTTTCGGCAAGAACGCGTCGAATTGCAGCGGGAGATTGAAACGGTGGGCTAATCTTGATTGTTTTCCTCTAATTGCATGTTACACCGTTCAAAAGAAGCTTATACTTCTTGTGATTACATTCAAAAATATTTATGCTTGCAGATCGAGAAAGATTTATCGGTTGTTCGGCACAATGAAACGTCACTTAAGAACAAATTGCAATTAGTTGAGCGTCACAATAAACGAATTAGCGCTGAGCTTGAAGATCAAACGGAAAATGCTAATTCTCTTGAGAAAGAGAATCAACAATTGCGACAGGAGATTCGAATGGTATTTTACATTTAAAATAACCAAATTATCGTTAATCCAGAAGCAACAATTTCGCAAATCCGAAGACACTTCTATGCTCAAAGACAAAATCGAACATTTTGCGGTGAAGAACAAGAGATTGAGAGAAAAATTGGATAAATATACAAAAAGGCTGATGAATGATAACGATAGTGCTGAAAAGGAATCATATGTTCAGTGGACGCCATCGTTTAAAACACAGGTTTGCCTACTATTTAAATTATTGATATTATTTTGTTTTATAGCTGATTTTGATAAGAAAGCGAAGAACGCAGAAGCTTGACACACTATCTGAACTTGAAAGCGAGCCCGAGCCGATATTCTACCGGCGTCGCCGGAAACGACTTCATAAGAGGAAGGATCGCATGAAACGATATGAGAATGTGCACAATCTTGCGTGCACGAATGGCTTCTCCGATGATGCGCTTTCGAATCTTGATGACTCTTCCAAGAAGAAAATGTTTGGCATAAATTACTCTAAAATATTCTTTTTTTTAAATTATAGTGTTTCTTCAAGGAATATGCTCATCAACCTAAAGGAAAGTGAAATGTCCAACGATAGGAAGTTGATAGAACGTGCGAAGGTAAGTGCTCCTCACAGGTGGAATGCTGTCTGCGGTTAGAAACTCCTCACTATTGCTCATAAATATTTGTCTAAATTAATTTTGTTAACTCTAGGCGATCCTGCAGAAGTATTGAAAGGCAAGTGTTGTATATTTCTAACTGTCATTTGGTTCATTTTTTGTTTATTTTGATTTCTTTTTTCCATAAGCTTTTTGTACAAATTGTTGTACCGGTGATGTATTTTTCATAGAGGGAGGGGGACTTTTGAATATACTAGGCGTTCGTTTTTGCATGCATTGCTGAAATTCTATTCTCATTCACTTCCAAATTATTGGTATTTGGGAGATTGTGGAATTATGCGACACGCTTTCTATCTTTAACACCCAAAAATATAATAGAAGAACATTGACATTTTAGAATTCGATGAGGTCAAAGGACGCAATATTGGATTTTGATGAGCTATCACACGTGAAACATTATTCGAGCGAGATAAAGGTTGATCGGTGCCCAACCACTTCTTCTAATTATTTACTTGAAGATGTTGAAAACGTCATTAATTGCTCAAAAGAATATGTACGAATCTCAAATATCTAATTTGTCGCGCAAACTTGCTACTATCCAAAGTGAGCAACAAATGGATAAACATAACTCGAAAACCTATTCAATGTTTGATAAATACAGGTATTGTTTTGAATTCCAATAAAGCAGAAACATCCGTATTGCAGAACTCAGGAGCCAAATGCGGTTGCGTCGTTGGGAATGGAGAAATGCTTGACACCTCAAAGGTATCAAAAGCCATCCCTATCTGCGCCATGCACAAAGTGCACAACAATTGAGAACAAGATGAAGGAACTATCGGTATTAGTTGGCGCCCACAATATTGGGAAAGATTTTACTGTTGAAGATCCGACGCCGAGCATGAGTGCACAGGTATGTATCGCTACTTAGTATTCATTCCCGATGTTACTTTTTAGGAGAAGGTGATAAAGAGTGAAAACAGTCGCTTAAAAACTCGCTTGAACTTGGTGCGTAATAAAGTAACCGAAATTCATTTGATACTATCACTTCCATGCGAAAATATGAGTTTGTTGGAGAACCCAGTAAGAGTGCCGTATTCGGCGAGGTTGGTGTCGAGCATTGGCAACGAATCTAAATTGTTCCTCTAGGACTCATCGCTCATTCGCGGATCTTCATGAGAGAACGCCGTTATCCGAACGTGGCGAGACAAAAAAGCATTCAGTTGCCGATCCATCACAGTTTAGACACTTACTACCAAAAGAGCTGACATAATATTTTTGGCATGAGCTTTTTGAAGAAGCTATTTGTTAACATTAACAACTAACTTATTTGTATATTGTGGGTTGTTTTTTCTTTGTTAATATGATTATAGATTTCATTGAACTTAATGATCTTATTGTGTATTCTAATTATTGCAGATATATTTTGTGAAATTCCTTTAAATTGATTGTTTTAAGAAAATTTGTATTCCTAGTCATTCGTCTTTCCACATTGAATTTAATAAACTTTGTTTATTATATTGTTTTTAGTAGATATGTCGCGTCATGTGGGTGGTTGAACGTTCTTCAGTAACTCATCTCATCTATGTAGATGTAGATGACATGTGCATATGAAGCTCTTGTATTAATGAATTAAATTAGTTCTGTCGATTGTGCACTTGAGCAGAAAAAAGACGATGATGACGAGGCGGCATTATGCTGTTTTTGTTGTTGTTGTTGTTATATCCGCAATTGGATTTATTTCGGCACCTTTCAATTTGACGTGTCCGTGTGTAATCTCTTGAACAGCTCTAATTGCATTTTTGGCTCTCTAGTTTCTTGCCCACAACTTTTCGTTGTTTGTTATTATTTACATGAATGTGCAAAATCATCACGCAACATACAATTTTCGGATGGGCTCGATCAATTAATGAGCACTGCAATTAGCATGCACGACGTTGTACGTTTATAATTTGAGTCGAGTACTATTCGTTTTATCTTTAGTAGTTGTGTTATTGTTATCTCGATTGATTGTGATGATTTATATATCATCAATGTGAGAAATAATTTAGATTCTTGTTTGTTTTTGTTTTCATTGTGGTTTAAGCTGGCATACTTGATAAGAGTTTATTATATTATGTTGAGCTCTATAAAAAGATAAATTTGAAAATGCTGTTTGGAAAACAACTAAATTAACTAGAAATAAGAACACTTTTTTAACGAAGAATGTAATATATTTCTATTTTTCAATACTTATTTTTTATTTCTTATTTTCCATAATGGTAATTATTTTTTAAAATCATATTTTTCGAAAAATTTTATTTAATTGTTTTCATAAATTATTAACTAAAGAATTTTAATCATACAGTAGTACTGTTAAGATTATTAATCGTATTATATTCATTGATCAATCCGAATAAATTATATTTTTAAACCTCTTAAAATCATCACCGTATGAACATTATATTATGCATAATTATTAGTCAATCTTCCTTTTCAACTAATTTCCAAAACAATTTTGTAGAAATATGTAAGCACTAAAAATTGAGAACACTATAAAGTTAATAACAGAACGAGTTTCAATTAAGATATGAAGAATATAAACTTTTCTTTAATGCTTTAAAGGTGTGATTGTCTTCAGAATATCTGAAATCAATTTTTGGTTTAAACTAGTCAAATTAGCATTTAGTTTACTCACGCGTGAGTAAACTTCTCACGTCTTACTCTCACGAGCTCACGTCTTACTGGTTTCCTTTTTTCTGCATATTATTGATGGTAGGCATCTCACCTTGAACAATTCATATAAAATGTTGTTTATTACGCAATGAAGATAAAAAGTCTTAAATAAGTTATTATTGCGAGTGGCGTGCCCTGAGTGTCAATAACTGTAAATTTTATTATTAAAATTCATTTGTTATATATTTCATATGAAAGACTAAGAATATTTTTATTAAATTTATCAAGAATCAGATAATTTGGAAAATGGTTTCATATGATAAAACTGAATAGAATAAACTCGATGTTATTGTCGGTTCTATGCATGTAGGAATAATAAAATTAAATTATACAAATCAGCTAAGCCACTATAATTGCAGATACTTTTCTGTAATTTAGAAACAATGTGGGAAAAATATAGTAAATTTACATTAATGTACGTCAAGCCTCGTGATATAAAAATGTGGAATTTTTCAGATTCATTTTACGTAATTATCTTAAAAACAACTTTCATATAGAATTTTTAATAATTAACATTATTTAAATACATTGCTTATAGCAATTCTTATAATACGATCTTTATAATTATTATAACTTCTAGAAGCTAATGAATAGAGAAAAAGTTTTAGCAAGCGGTCCTTGAAATATATCATTAGAATATTCATATTCGTTTTTTTAAATTATATCATGAAAAATTGCAAAAAACTCAATTGTTTTGTAATCTAGTCGTTCTGGAAAACTTTATGGTTATTATTTTAAACCAAGCTTAATAATAAAGACCAAATAATTGACCCGTAAAGTGGACTAGTTTAGTGTCATAATCGGATTATACTTGCCACAGGCTACAACAATTGTCTGTTCATTTAGCACATTCATCTTACCGTATTCGCCTGATCATCACCTTTGAGATAAAGATTTCTCATATAATTGTGTTAGCCAGATTGTATACAAGATACATTTTCGTGCACAATAACTTGCTCATTCAATCCATCAAATTCAAAAACTAGTGTACAATGAGTTTCGAAAATCAAACAAAATTTATCATCATAGCGCAACAAGGCAGATGCGTCGTATATGAAATGAAAATGATGAATGGATTGACAATACGCATGTCCGATGCAATTCTGTGGATGCTGATGCTCGATTTGCACCTATTTTAATCGTGTATGGCGTGCGCTCATCAACAATCGTCTGCTGTTGCTGCTGCTGGTGGCGGATGATGATGATGATGACAACACCATCTGTCATTAAGTGAACGTGTTTTGTAGAGCTCATCACGCTGTTTGCGAAAACCACCACCTCCCAGTGCCCTTCTGGATGGTCATATCTATAGCCTCTTCTTAACTGACTCCACCTACTAGTGATTCGTGTCGCGCAAGAGAAGGAGGGAGGCTATCGAGAGCACACCGATCATGTTTTATTCATTACTTGGCTTGTTATTCGAGTAACCGAAAAACCGTTCATCTTCAGTATCAAAATCTATTTGGCTTTATTCTAAAATATTAATAATCCTATATCATATGTCGTTGTTATTGTTATTTTGGTAACAAAATCTATATATTTTTGTTATTTTTATTTTCATTTTGATTTTTAATCATTTATGAGCTGCCGATAAATTCTCGCCTTGATTTTAATTAAATTTCACCGCATATATAAATAACAATCACATTAAATTATTATTATTATTATAGTAAGGTCATGAGGTGGCGGATAAATTGGAAGTTTAAACTCAAATGGTCGATCATATTCCTCTTGGCAGTTACCACAATAATTGTGCTGCTCATTTTATACTTTTGCGTGCGTGATTGGATGACACTGGTGATTGTTAGTGGTGAGTTTAGAGCACTAATTGTGTAATACTATCCTAATGTGTTTTAGTGACCTTTTCATTGACAACGGTCGTTGTTGGAACTTGCTTTATGATGGAGCTACACGATGTTAAAATGCAGCAGAGGACCACTAGTGCTCCACGATATTATTGGACAGCGGCGGGTAGACGTGAGCAACAAGGTATGGATTCGTTTAAATTGTATTCAATTTCAATGACCCACTTGATTTGCGTGCCATTTGAACACGAAATTTCATTAATAAAATCTAAAATTCAACAACATCTGTCTTGCGCCTTTTGATTTGAATTGTTTCGCGACATCGTCAGCTCGTCGACATAAGCCGGGATATAATTTGTTCGGTAGCTCATTTCAAATTTTATTGGCGTATTTAAGAAGGAAAGTGAATGTCTATTATGTTATTTTGGATTAAATCAAAGATAATTTCCAGCAAACGCTCTCTGAAGATAAGTACATAAATTACGTTTGTTTACGTAGAATTTGAACGTTTTTTTGGTATTTTTAATATTTTAAAATCTGAGATCTTTTGTAATTTTTAGTTATAAATGTAATTAGTACACTTTCTAAAATTGACTGATATTTTCGCAATCCGCAATCAACATTTGACGGAAAACTAATTTTGAATCCAATATACATTTTTTATATTCTAGTTAAAATTACAAATTCATAATTCAAACAGCAGAATTTGATTATTATCATTTAAAAAGTTTCGCGGAAGTTTCTAATTATAAAAACCGCTGCACTCCAAATGAAAATAACAATTTTTCGATTTTTAAACGTGTATGAAAATTTTTACGTCTTTATTATAAAAAGTTTTGGAAGAGAACATAAACAATATTGTCTTAAACTATCTAAACATCAATATATTCATGCTGACTATAACCTAATATTAACCGCATGTTACACTTTTTAGAAGCTTATTTTACGAAAATGATGAAACGTAGCGTTCTCATAAAAAATCGGTCAACTTAATTAGCGACTTTTCAAATAATATAATATTTGAAACTACTACAAGACGACAACTAAAAGCTATACAATATCTCGAAAATTTAATATAAGAACCGAAGATTAATACATCGAATCTTCGAGTATACTCTATTCATTAGATAAACAATGTAATTATAATTATTAATTTCACACAATTTTTCTGCTGTTGATAATCTCTCATTATAGTTTGTAGAGAGAATATTTTAGTTTAGTTTTTTTTTTTTTAAATTAATAATAACCTTAAAATAATAATAGGACATTTTATTATTATTTTTTATATCATTTGATTCATTAAATTTATATTTATGTTAAGATTTTAAAATGAACTCAGAACCATCAAAAATTACCAAAGTATTACCACAGTAGTGCTTAAACTTGTTCCATAATAAATTCCAAAGAAAATCCAAAAATTTTCTTTTTTTAAATTTCACTAATACATTTATAATATTTGGAAAGATTATAATTAGTATAACTATTATCAAAATATAAGAAATTGAAAATTCAAATTCCACATTTTTGAATTGTTTTCAATGGTCTCAAAGAGATTATGAAACAAATATTCAATTTATGTTAATAATTTCTCTGTTTTTCATTATATTTCTTCAAAATTTCTAGATCAAATCAGATTTATTACTTTTCTTTTTTATGAAAATATAATTGGAATTGTCAATTTTATATTTTGATAATAGTTATATTAGGAGAAAATACAACGTTTTTCTTCATGTTAAAGTTTTTGAAGTTAAATTGACTAACTCATACAGGAATTGAATTTAAAATTTATTCTGAAAAGTTCACGCGGAAATTGATGAATAAATGTAGTATCCGTAATTTTATGATATATAAATATTAGTGATCGAGTTTTTGAATGTTCTTCATTCAGTCCATTATTGGTGTATATCAGAGATGGACAGAATTGAGGATTCCGCCCAATTTTACATTCCAAATTCCGGATTTTCAAATGTTCTTCCGAATTCGGCATTCCGTATTCCGATCACTTTTCATTCCGACTTCCGCATTCTGGAATTTTGTGATTTCGAATTCCGGAATTTCAATTTTCATTCTGGATTCTGGATTCCGAAAAAAATGGTGTATATCAATGCGTTTTATTTTGTATATAATAACACAATTTAGAATTGAATAACATTTAAAAATAAATTATTAGGATTTTATTCTCTGGTTCTATATTATTTTATTTATTAATGTATTATTCTTCCTTTAAACTAGAAAAATTTTTGTATAAATAGTTTTTTGACAAATTAGACAAATAATAATTTGAAATACGCAAATGCTCCAATTTCTCGAGCCAATGTTTTAGACCAATAAAATTCTTATCGAACACAATGAATAACATTAGGACCATTCATTTCATTAAAACACATTGGTAATTGATTGACCATGTGTAATAGTTTCTAATTAAACAAACGGAGTAAACAATAAGAGCAGATCAATAATGACCCATATTATGGAATCAATTAACAATCGATCTTTTCCGCACACACACACGGTTCTTATTATTTAATAATACCAAGTGGCAACATTCGAGTTGTTCTGTTAGCATCTGCCCACAGAATTATGACCGTAATTGGCTAGATGAGATTTGCCGAATTATTCTGTTTGTCCATTGTGTGTTTGCGCGCGCGCGCGAAACCACTTTGTCAAGTTGAAGACCTTGACAGATACCCTCATAATAAAGATGTTGTCACCATCTGGTGCCTAGCTCATTGTTCACAAAATTATAATTAAACGTTCTTGTAGAGAGGATTCTCGCATTGGCTCCAGCACTATTATTATCGAGGAATAACCTCGCGCACATCGCCGAGTTCTGTCCACCCACATATCAGGAAAGTGCGCAGCATGCTCAAAACCAACGGTACCAATCATTCAATTCACGCAATCTATAATTGATTTCATTAAGGGGTCTCAATCCACCACCAGCTTACGGCGAATCGAGAGAAGTGGAGGGCTCGAGGGTCGATGGGGGAAACAGTCCACCGCCGGCTTACCGCGCCGGCTCGCCTGCAACCATCAGTCAGACTGTTTCCATTTTCATGGAGGCCGAGTACGATGAAGTCGCATCGCCAAGAGAAGTAATTGCCGCCGAGATGGACAGTCTCACGGACTCGGAAGAAATCATTGAAACCGAGATTGATATTGACAGCACCGTTGAACAGGATTATGAGTCGGAAGAGGACACGGTAACACCGCAACAGATTGAATCAACAAGCCCGTCGAGCGAAGCATCCTCGAGCTCATTTAGTCCATCATCGTAAGTGCTATTGACCTGATAGGAGAGAAGTGTTACGCAATTCTTGCAGCTCACAATCACACGTATTCATCGATTGCCTCAAGGCTGAGCCCAAACTCTTCTCGATAAGCAACAAAGAGTCTATCATATGAGAATCAGTCTTCCACATTGTTCATCAAAGTGGTGGCTTGTGGAAGAATTAAACAAAACCTAGCTCATTAATTGTTTGCAATCAAACGTGGTATTCTTCATTGCCATCTCATATTATGTGTATATCTGGTGCTATTCTCACTTTTCTTTATTTTTTATTATAAACATTGTTATTGTTATCATGGGTCATTATGATTATTATTGTATAATTTATTTTTATAATAATATATAACTGGTTTTTGCTGTTGATTGTATTCTTGCCGTTTATTAGATTTGTACTCATTTTTAGTACAATATTAAATATAAATAAAATTAAAACATTTGATACGCTTAAAACGATATACAATATACATACAATTTTATAAAGGAATGTTATTAAATTCTTATCAGAGACCAATGACACTTTCTGGTAACCAGCCGACGGATCCATTTGTACTTCGACAAAGCGCATATCCTTGCTCAATTTGTAGCACCTGCAGTTGGTAAAATAATCAAACAGCTTGTTATTATAATTGCCGTTACCTCTATCACGTCCATCGATCGCACACTGATTTCACTATCACGTTTCTTTTCATAATCATACCGAACTCGTGTCATTATTGGCGCCTCGTTGGGTGCGGGCTCTTCTTGTTCATTAATTTGGGGGAAGATTGTTCGTCTAAGAAAATTATTTGATATTGATTTTACCACCTAATTGATACAAGATAATATTTTTGAAAAAAAAATTGTCGAAAACATATTATTTGTGTTTAAGACAACAAAATCTTCATTGTTTGCTCAGAATGCTATGATTATTATTCAATTTTCGATTGATAAGACTTGTATTGAATGTAGTAAATAAATACTTACACATCAGTTCTCTGCCTCCGACCATCTCCAATATTGTCCCTAGAAAAATAAAACATTTTTGAACAAACATTATTTTCCGTGTTTTAACAACGGATTAATATAGCTGACAACTTCCGCATCAACTGTTTTTTATCGTCAGATATAATTACAACTGCAAATGTTGCGCCAGACAATTGCGATAATTATGCTAATCAAGAACGGACCTTTCGTATTCGATTTGGTGTTGTTTGCGCATTATTTGACACAATTCGCATCCATCCATTCCACGACTGCCAGTAATGGTGTCGAATTTTTTATGGTTCTCCAAATGTCGTAAGAATGCCTTATTCTGGTCCGTTGACACCGGTGCCGCTGAAATGTGAGCAATGTTTAGTGGATTCGAAAGAGTTTGATTTCATCAGCTAACAAAATTATTATAAAGTATTTAATGATATTATGCTATTCTTAGCTACCTATTTTATTGATTTCTCTACAAATTATTTAATTAACACTGATGTCTTATGATCTGTGGAACATATTTTCTACAAACGAACACAACGAATCACAGAGACAACGTTAATAATGAGAAACAGTGAAACAGCGAAACCAGGAGAGCCGCTAAATTTGATTTTTCAAAAGAAAAACCAAAAAACAATACAATACAGAAAGTGATATCATTAGAATTTTTATTAAAACAACAAGCAATTTATTAAGAAACAAATGAAACGGGCTTGAAAAAAAGCGAGATAATATCAAATTGAAAATTAAGTCGACACTTTTGTCTCTTTGCTCTCAATGAAGACCAATTTTTTATCGTTATTTCGCTTTAATCCGATTTCCTCATAAATCTACATTACGACAATAAAAATTTTAAATTTTGAGAAACAGAAATTATAATTTTCAGCCAAAATGTTAACTAAATAATTACCCAAATTAACTATTATTTATACTACGGTAGTTTACTTTGAACTATGTTTCTTATTTTAGCATGTTTACAATGCCTGACTGCGACGACAATATTTTTAGCAAACTATAGCTATAGGACGGCGAAATAGGGTTTATTTAAGATACCCATTTCAATACATTAATGATACAATAATACAATTTTTAATAGTTATAATTAAATTCTCTGAATTTTCATGGAAAATAGTCTGTAAAATATATGTGTAGATTTAGGAAAGATTTTTAAATTTTGAAGAAGGTTATTCGATTGAGTTCAATAAAGAAAACATGCACGTGGATTCAAAAATATAATTATGCATACAAATGTTTTCACTCTAAATACACCGAAATATAAAAAATATTTTGAATATTCAATGAAAAAAAAAAGATATTTTTTAAAAATTTAATTCGCTTTCCAAGAAATATAAAAACACAATCTCTAATTACTGATTATTGAAAAAGTCTCTAATAAAGTTTCACGAGATCGTTTCTGATTTCATTTGATGCAGTGACAAGATTTGTCTGAAATTCTCTTTAAATTACAAAAGGAATTGAAATATAATCATAACCGAGCTTCTATTTTTATCGTTTCAATTGGGGTGAAATAGTTTTACATTTTACAAAACCATGTTCCTTCTAAAACAGTAAAACGAATATTATATATGATCCTAATCAATAAATATTATCACTAACATTGAACAAAAGCTAACATAATTCAAAAATTCTCAAAATTCCCCAGCGTTCGTGGTCTTAAAATCTAAAAACCATGTTTATTATTATTATTATTAAATTTTTCAGCATTCTGTATGATACATGCCAATTAATAGATTTAAAAAAAGGCTAAAATCTAACTTTTTTGAGAAGATATTTATACTCTCATTTAGTTTTTGCAAACAATTATTTTGCTTATAAGACGATACCAATGATAAGACAATTAAAATTAGGAAAACTATATCCCTTACTGAGGTAAAGTTTAAAATGGAGAAGTAAAGGCTGGTAAATAATCTATACTAAAATTAATAACCAAATTAGATGATATAAGACAAGCCTGCCATTTTAACAAGAAAAAAATATACACAAAGATATGATTAAGTATAGAACTATTTTGACCATTTTTCTTGGATTGATGTTAATTAAGAACCTGTTTATGCATTGTATATATATTTTTTAAAAGTATCTGAAAATTGTTACGTGTTCTCAATAAAATATTGATCATGACAGTTTAACTAGTCGTGTCTTAAACTATTTAAAAATATTCATATCTTCCCAGAAAGTTAGATTTGAGCACGTTTACTGAGCTCATTTTAATAGCGTACAAGTTGGCGTATATATATATATATATATCATGAATAAGGATTTTCTGTTTTAAAGCTAAAATAATTTACTACCAAAATTGCAACATAATCTAATCTATAACGGCTCACTCAGCACTTCATCCAAACTTTGCACTCAATCGAAATTTTGCAGGGTGGAATTCCACATTATCAAACAATTCCAATTTTATTGCTTTTTAATAGCTCATTATTTGACTTTTAATTAAATGAATGTATCGTTTTTTGTTACCTGCGACGTCCGAACTCGTCACGGCGCGAGCAATTCCCGGAATCACCGGAACTCCAATTTGTTTAATGTGTTCTTTTGTCGACTTGCTAATATGGTTCTCATTCTCTTCATGATCTTCCAAATAGGAGTGTCGCACAAACTGCAAGGTGTATTTGTTGCACATTATAATTAATATAAACCTCGTAATCCGTGTCAACTGAGCTGTTGGATAACGCGCGAGTGCGTGAATTGTCGTTATGCACGTTATTAACGTTTTCCACAATACTATTTAACCGCGGCCTATTTTGTGGCTTATAATATTTAATTGTGGTATAATCCGGCGTCGGAATGTATGGGTTCTTTTGCCTGATCGTGAAATCATAATCCGGCACTGGTACATGATACTGCGGCATCTATAAATTAGAATCGGAAATCATATACAAACGGAAATGATAACAAATTATTGGAAAGACGGGAAAAAGCTGTCAAACAAGTGAAAACAATTCTTAAAATGGTTGAGAGCACACAAACACTCACACACACGCAACGACCCAGCTCCACCCCCTCCCGGCGAGTGCCCGAAGATTACCATGTTCCTCAAATGACGAGGCTTCTCTGTCTGCATGCCTTTCAGCAATTTTATCTATTCTACATTCCCTGCCGACTATCATTTGTTTGCGTTTCGTATTGCCTTCAGTGATACATTTCTGCGGTTTCTCTCACCGGCGACCCCGTTTGGAAATGTTGTCTTAATCAAGAAAGAATTGGTGATTATTATTATTATTATTGTTGATAACTCGATGAACAAATAATTATTTTGTTTGTTTCTGTACTTGTACTGAAAGTGGCGGTAGTTTTACTTGAAGTTTTGCAGATTTGATTAATGGGATTTAAGTGATGTTTTTTTTTGGGAAATATGTTTGGCTAATAGATTTGAAATGTGATAATTACCGTAATGAGCTATATGTAATACTGGTAATACCTATTATTCCCAAACTAAAATAGTTAAAAAAAAACTAAATTCCTAAAATGTGCGAGTCTTATTATCATCTCCCACATTTGCGCTCTTGATAATACATTTGTTTACTAAACTGTTCATTAAAAAATAAGGATGCATTCTCTAATGGCACCAAATATAAACACATTTTATAAAAAATATCCAATTTCCGGAATAAAAAAAAAATTTAATTTAATCTCAATAAAGAATAAAGAGTCTCATCTATATAGGCTCCTCCTTTTTTTTAATATAAAGTATGCTTTAAAGAATGAAAAAAATGCACGCCAAATGAAAATGACATTTTAGCAGTATTTAAGCGCATTTTATGACATTCTATGTGTTAGAAACTAATTTTTAAATATATTTTACAGTCTCCTATAAAGTATCTCGGACGCTTTAAATTTTTACGAAGTTTTAGATTTAAGTAACATCTGAACTTCTGTTTAACCCATTCATTTGACGTGCTGAATGATTATATCAGAATTAGAATCTACAGAAAAACATACTTATTTAGAAATTATAATTTTTGAGAAAAATATATTTCCATGTTTAAGATTAGTAACAAGAAAGACAAATAATTCCAGGTGATCGTACATTGGAGGAGAAGCGGGCTCTTAAGAGATTACCATTCTGTTTTTTGCTTAATATTATACAATTCTTTGTTGCGGGCTCGTGGTTGACATTTTTTGCTTATAGAAGTAAAAGTTTTGTTTAATAAGATCAAATACAATTTTTTCCGTATGTTTTCTTTTGAAAATGATTTTACCACTGTTCGGATTGTTGAAAATAAGGCCGAGAAGTCTTTGCAGACTTCATTTTCTTTTTCCAGGTGGCGGAGTCGTACGTAGTTGTTTTCAAGGTGCCGGAGTCGTAAGAGAATTGCCAGCTGCCGGAGTCGTACGGAAGAGCAGAATCTTTGTCGTGATAGAGCTTTTTAATGCTATTAAATAATTTTATCTAAAACATTTTTCAGAATAACACCCGTTATCCGAATAAATCTGGTTAATTTAAACTTCAAACATTCCATAGTTCTGTTCAAGTATTACATTGTGAAATCTTCTTACTGTTCAAAAAATTAAATCTATCAGATTTTCATAAGAACATTATTTACGCAAAATTTAAATAGGGATTTTCCACTTTTAAAAAATGTGTTAAAGTTTTTTACTAACTTCCAAGAAAGTACTGTTCTCAACAATTTAGACAAGTTATTCTTAATCTACATAAGTATGTTACCGCAAAGTTAGATTTGAGCACATATACTGAGCCCATTTTATAACGATAGAAAGTAGGCGTGGAGTATTCAGTTTTAATTTGGCGATGTTGTTCTAAATATAGTACGGGTGGGGAAAACATCGTTTTCATATATTTTCCTTAAATAACGTTTTTTTTTGTATTCGGAAGACCACGTATATTAATTTCCCTATGTATATGAATTATCTTCATTGTTTTTGCGACGTCATGTGCGACATTGACGATTGTTGAAACCTACGGCTCAGTGAATGATCTACAGAGTAACGACGCAAACCTACAATGAAATGAAACGTATGAAACGTTTTATGAAATGTAGTTTCCTCTGATTACTATAAAAGGCGCAGTGACTATAGAACTCCAAGGTTAATTTTTTTCAAATTTGTTTTGGAATAATTAAATTAAGATATATGAATTAAACTTAAATTTAAAGAAATATGTGTCAGAGTTTCATTGTTTTCCTGATTATATTTAAATAGTAATTATCTATCAAACAGATTATAAATTGTATAAGAAGTAGCTTTATTATTTGGCAACATTTGATTCACGTCATATATTTTCCACCATTTCATAATGATTTCATTGCTGTTTAAGAAAAATGATAAATCAAAATGATTAAAAATGTACGAATTAATTTCACGATATTGACAATTGCAATTGGTAATTAATTTAATGACTAATGTAAACAATAAAATATGTGATATACTAAAACATATAACCTACTGAATGGTTTCAAGTACATATTACCTAAGCAATACAACTTTAATGATAAAAAGTTTGTTTGGAAATGAAATCCAATAGAATAGCTTCTTAAAAATATTAAAAAATTTATGAACATAAAATAATAGTATTAAGTAAATTTTATTAAAAGTAATATTAAGACTTTAATTAAAAAGTAATTTATGAACGAAACATTTCCCCAAGTGATAGAAGAGTTCGTTAATATAGATTATTAACATAATTATATAATCGTTAAAATATTTTTTAATTATTAAATTGCTTCCATAGAAAGTTAAAGCGTATCTTCGTCGAACGTGAACTGATTAAACTTGAACTGTGAGTTGAACTAAACAACAAAGTAAATCAAATTCGATGAAGATACGATTTAATCAAAAAGTTTAAATAAAGAATAATAATAAGTGAAGGGTGTGCTTTTCTCTCAACTGGTGTACGATCGTTTGCAATATGCGGCATACTTCGTGGCAGGGAAGTATAGACGTATTTTTTATATTTGAGAAAATTTAAGTAATTTAATATAACACGAGATATTTTATAAATTATAAAATATAAAGTTTATAATTTATAAAATATTTGTATTCTCCCGTTATTTAAAAATATTTGTGACCTTGCCTAAAAAAGTTTTAAAAACGCAGGTAAAATAAGTTTTGTTATCCAGAAAAGAATTTACTAGCAGGAACATGCAAATAACAATTTTAAAAAATTTAGACTTCGCGGATAGTCAGTTTTGTACATTTAAAGTCGAATAATCCCAGTTTTATAGACGCACTGGTAAATTCGAACACTTTGTTTGAGCACTTTAATTGAAGTTATAATTATAGGAGATCAGAAAGCCCTACGAATCTAACATTTAAGCCAAATTAATAATATTTTTTTAAAGATATTTTAAGACTATTCTAAACAAATTAAATGAAAAACATATTATAACTTAGAATTCATAATAAAGTAAAATAACCATTTTATTTGAGTATAAGTAAGCTTCGGTTGTATGAGGGCCATTCAAATATTGGAAGTTCAGGTTTCCTTGGGACCCTTGAATTATAATATAGAATTAATATAAAATATATAATGATATAAAAACGAATATCTTTTTTTCAGAATATGAGAGTCAAGATCACTAAAATAATGTTATAAAGATTTTTAAATAAATTGCTGTTTCATTTAAAATATGTAATGGTACATTTAAGTGTTTAAAATATTTTAAATACGTTAAACACATTGCATTTCACGTAAAACTCCTTCTGCACGGAACCTGAAGAAGTTTAAACCGGGGATTAATTTTAAACCACCCAGGTTTATTACACCGTCAATATTCTTGTAGACTGGAGTAGTTCGTGATATTAAGTTAAGCTTGTCAACAAAGAAAATTGGTATATTCACATGGAGTACTGTAATATGTTCTCAAGATTTCAAAAATCGAATATTTCATTTGGCGTGCTTCTGAAAACGTAAAATCGGTGTTTTTTAAACGAAACGAGTTTCGTTACCGATCGGCGCGTTCGGATACACTAGTGACAGAAAGTCTCAAATTAGACATATGTATATTTCTCATAGCACCAGCTCTTTATTAATTAATTCTAAAGAATTATACAATTTTCATATTTTTACTCTTTCACTCAAGTTTCACTGACACCCTTTAAAAATTTCATGATACCGTTTACTTTATACACGGAAATAATGATTTTCTTATTTTTACGTTTGTCTTGCAGCTTTCACGTGTAAATTACACAAATATTGCTCACGCCAGTTTTTCAGCTTTTCCTTAAACTCTCTAAACATATTAAAAGCTTCACAAAATTATAGAAGCACGTTTTCTGTTCTCGTTTTATTAGCCTCAAAAACTGGAACTTTTTGCTAAAAATTTGTCTAATGAATTTAAAAAATTCAAAATTTCGTTCATACTAGACACATCTGAAACCGAGACATATAAATTCCGGAAAGAGTTTTTTATCTTTACAGTTTTTTATTACCATTTTATCATTCCTCAATTTCATAAAGAAAGAACCATTTCGCAAACTTTATTACTACTAGATAAATGAGCCTTTCGGAATGAATTGAAAATTTTTAATTGAAAATTTACAGCCATCCTTCGACGAAAAAAGTCGTGAATAATCAATTGATAACAAACGAATAATCATTTTTCATATAATAAATGAATATTTCATAATAAGTGAAAGTTTGTATTCACGCGATATCAATTGAGCGCGTGATGGAATCGCCCCCACGCGGCTTAATTAGGCGTCAGGGGAAGAAAAAAAACAAAAACAAAGTAAGTGCAACAAATAGAGTATCAAGAATTGCGAGCAAGCCAGGCGATCAGCTGAGTCAGTTCGGTGGAGCTACCTAAGATGACCAAACTGCCTACGTTACCACGACAACGCAAAGCCCAATTGGCTCGGCATCAATTTGGAGTCGAGAGAAGTGCGCAACAAACGGATGTATAGGAAAACAAAGATAAATATATTCTCGTTTCAAGCTTTTCGAACACTTTCCGTCATTCACTGTTTCAACCCGTTTTTGATCTTTCGCTCGCACGAACGCTTAAAACATTGTGCACTCGAGACGCTTCTTCATTTTGCACTTTTACAGATATCACAATAGGTAGCATTTTGCAAATGTATTGAAAAGATTATAATATAGACCTAATTATGGATCAACGATCAAAATCAGCCGAACGGCCAGGTTTGTTGAGTTGGTGCCAAACATGACGGAAGTTGCATTGTTTAGGTAAACTGCTTCCTGCTGTTAGCCAAACAAGTCGTGAAAGAGCGGAAGCTTTGAAAAAGGTTATTTATAGTTATTTTGTTATGTAATGCATTGCTTTAGGTTTATGGAAGACCAACAACTTCATTTCGTCGGCAAACACCATCAAGTGAGCATTATATACACATTTATTACTATTTTCCTGCAAACAGGCTTACCACCGTTTTCAAATGAACGAAAAACAAAGTCCGCCAAGCCAAAAGGAATAAACTCGCTTATAAAACGGTCGAAATCTGAATCACGCGGTGAGTTAATGACAACTTCGTATGGAAGATCACCGGGACGCGAAAAACTCGACGACCTTAGGGATGAGCTGCATGAAACTAAAAAGGTAAGCGCGTGTTAAGTTTGTTATACTAATACTGCTGTCACTACGATCCAATACTTTCCTTTTAGAAAATGGCGGCAATGGAAATTGACAAAAAGAAGCTTAATACGCAAATGCAGAGGATAATGAGGGATTCGGAGAAACGTGAAAAGTACCTACAGCGATTAGTGACTTCCAAGGTTTCTTTATATTCTATTCATAATTATAGAAAATTGGGTTGTTTTATTTGATTTTAAAGGTCATTGCAACTATTTATTTCACACAATATTCAATTTGTTATCTAAGCTTATAGAATAGTTACAGTAGAAATCAACCTTACTAAAAAATAGTGCAAAGCAAGTGCTTTCTGATGCCAAATCAGAATTTTTTTTAACTCGCGGAAATTAGAAAATTTTTACGCACAAATTATTATAATTTCTAATTTGAAATGTACCGCGACTTGTTACATGAATCTCAAACTTGGGTAATTTTTTGGGTAACCTTTTATTATCAATAAAAATTGGTTTAAAATCACATAAAGTAGATAAAAACTCATCGGAAGTTGTTAATACACCTATAGTTTATCCCAAATTTCTGTTTTATAAATTGATGTGCTATTATATACCCAAAAATTATTAAAATTGTAAAAGACTGAATCAAAAAAACCCCACGTAATTTCAGTTTCAACCTGCTGCATTAAATGACACTCACGTGGCACGAACATTGACTGAGATTCGACGTAATGAAATCTCAAAGAATCAGCTGATTCAAATTCAAGCAAGAGAACTTGAGTAACATTTAGAAACTATTCCCAACAACGATAAAAACAACAAATTAGGTTGCTGCGACAGAACTTGGCCGAAGTGACGAATAGCAAGTACAACAACGGGCAATCCACCAGCAAATCCTCGAATGATTATGATTCCGACTGGACTGAACAAAGTGATTATCCCGAAGGTAAAACTTATTCAAAATTATCAACAGAAAAAGAATCATTCCTTCAGAACCCGATATGCTTGAAATCATCCACGAAGAGGCGACACCGAAAACCATTCTCAAAACAGAATCAACGAAACCAACACCGAATGGCATTCTTAAGCATGATAAAGAAAAGGACAAGGAAAAGGGCAAACAACGATCGGTTGACATTGATGATACCAAACAGCTACGTGAAAAATCAACGAAACGGCTACAGTAAGCCGATTATGTGATTATTCGTCTTATCACACGATTTAGATTAGCAAAGGCGTATGCCGATCAGAATGCAAAATTAAAAGATCGCCTTAAAATGTTGAAAGAGAGTTACGCGCTAATTGAGCAGCAAACTAAGGAGAAAGAAGATGAGATGTTGAAGCAAGTTGAGCTCGCCGAAAAGTTGAGAGAAACCAAAGATGGTATGTCTTTGTTGTATATGAAATAACCTTCAGTTGGTTTAATTATTTATTAATTACTTGGAGATTATTCCTTAGAAAACTTCTATCAAATTTAAAATGTTAAGTGAATGATTATTTCAATGAAATATTTTTACTGCAATTTTTTGAAACTTACCGCCTCTCTCGTATATTCCTCTGGTTATTGACATTGTTCCTGGCGTGATAGACGTCCTTTCGACAATTTTTAAGGTTTTGCGATTGATTAGATTTATTTAAGTTCTCACCATAGAATTTTTGACTTATTTTCTTGCAATTCTAATTAACAGTTCTTCCCAATATTAATGAATTAAAAACAGATTACTGAAGGTCTAAAGTATTCATGCACGCCACTCGCATATATAGATTTTAAAAGTTCAATTATGTCTTACTAAGTTTTGTCAGGACAATTAAAATAAATTTTTAGCCAGTTGTATTTATTTTAAGATAAACAATCCATGTAACATCAAATTCTAGGAGAACATAATGGTCTGGTACTTTAAATAAGACAGTTGTTTTACTAGAGCGGGTGGCGTGTGCATGTGATTTACTATCTAAAATATTGCAATAAACATTTTTAAAATAAGCTCTTGATAAATTTGTGGTTAGCAAGCAACCTAGGGGTCGGCATTTAACCAACATTCGATCTTTTATTGAGTGAACAATAGCAGTAAAATATTTCATAGTTTCAATAAGGAAAACGGTAATAAAGATATTTAAAAAAAATATCTTCATAATAATTATCGAAATTAATATTAAAGTGTGATTAAAAAACATTTAAAACAATTTTAATTAAAATTTTAAAAAAATATTGTGAAAAGTGAATCTTGAAATTTATAAATTTATAAGGAACTTTAAATATAGCGAATATTGTAACATACTATTGGCATGCAACTTCAATAAGTAAATAAATTTATTTAAAAGAAACACTTTTATATATCTGCGGCTCTTTTATTATATATCACTTTTGTATCAGTGATGGGAGGGGCCCCGTTTTTTGGAATTCCGGGCGGGCGGGACCTTAAAAAATTGAAAATTTCAAAACCCGGAACCGGGACCGGGACTTGTCCGTTTCCCTACCCGATACCCGGGACCGGGACTTCCCCTTTTTTTTTAGAAAAATACCCGGGTCGGGAGGGGGGGACCGGGGGGGTCCCTCTCATCACTGTTTTGTATATCAACCTCCAAATTTAAATTGAATAGTAGTGGTGTTCTTCGGATCCTAATAGTGGGGATTTGATTTTAATAGTAGGGGTCTCTATATCTTCTTAATAAAACTACACCACCCCTACGGAAAAGAAGTGTTTCTAAAGTTTTAAATGACCTACACTAGCTGACAAAAGTTTTGTCACAAATGTTTTTTCGGGTTTAACTTTTTTGTGGCTTGACCAAATTGGCTGATTTTTTGATATTTTATGTGAATCAGTGTTTGACATGTTATAGTAGCAAAATTTGGTTTAAATTACCATGGCAATTTCGGTACCACGCATTCCGTTTTCCCTCAAATTGATAACAGCTTGCCGGGTGGCAATTGGAGTTTCTTTACGTGGAGTCATCTCTAAAAAGTTGCCAATTACTGCTATTTTCAATAAATTATGAAAAAGGTATAATAGAACTTTAAAAATTATTAAAAAAGGCAGTGCAAGAAAAGTGCGTAATATCTTTGAGCTACGCGTTTTACGATAAACGCTTGTCACTGTAAAACGGATCATCGTAATCACAAGCGGGAATTTGTAAAATAATCTACAACCATATGAATCTATCATATCAAAAAATCAGCCAATTTGGTCAAGTCACAAAAAAGTTAAACCGGAAAAACATTTGTGACAAAACTTTTGTCAGCTAGTGTATATCAAATATTGACGCTAAAATAATGAGCATTGCTTTCAACAAAAATTATAACATTCTTTATATTGTTTTCGAGAATATGATTAGTATTTTTTACCATAAAACCTGGAATTTATCTAATTTAATAACATTTAAAAAAAATTTCGCAGAATTTCGAGGTAAGTCATTCTTGTTTAATAAGTTTCAATGTATCTAAAACGTTAAACGATTTTTCCGACCACTATTTTGTATTTCATCAATGTGAGTTAATATACATGGTTTGTACAATAACACACATGGTTTGTGGCCGTCCAAACGAGATCATTATTTTTGTCTTATTTTTTCTCTTCCATTCGCCGATCTCTGAAAATGTGAAATTTCGGCTCGCGTATGCGGCATTGATGGGAGGGACCCCCACCAGAGGTATTTTTTCTTAAAAAAGGATCGCGGTCCGAGACCCGGGTTGTGAAATTTAATATTTTAATGTGAGGATCCTTTTCTTTTAGTAAATACAGTCAATACCCTCACTGTTATGCTGCAACAAACATTTTGACACCGACTATATAATATATATATTTTTCAGATTATAACGGAGTGGTGAATAAGCTGACTCAAGAAAAGGAGCAATTGGTGGCGGCCAATGACAAAATGACAAAGGAGTTGAATCAATTAAATATTGAATTAGCTAGAGCAAATGGCGAAATCGACGCATTAAAGTTAGTGAAAAGAAATAATAATTAAAACTAAATTTTTTTCAAAATCATTAGAATGGAGAATGAACATTTACAAAATGTTATACTGGATCTTGAGTCGAGAGTTAACAGTTCGGTTATCATCAGTGGCGATAAAGATAACGTGGTGTATGTTTATAATTCACACCTTCTACAATTTCTCATTTAATTTGCAGAATCCCCAAATTGGAAATGAAGCATTTAGAATCGATTGAGAGCACCACCAACAAAACCGAATCCGATCCGAGTTTGACCGATATTGACGTCGAAACTCTTGCCAGTGTGCTCGCCGAAATCGCCGGATCGCACGTGGAACGCACGCGTGCTCTCAGCCGGTTATAAACCGCACCTAAATGCTCGTTGTGTATCTCAGGTTACTTGTCAAATAATTGATTGTGATTTATTTTTGCTTTGTGCCGGTCTTTCAAATTCGAATTGAACGTTTATTACTAAAAATACATTGATTTTGTATTATTTATGTGGAATAAATATTTTCACACACAATAACCAATATGATGTTGTACTATTTTACAAGAGTATGATTTGCAAACGATAAGAAATGAGCTGATAAGAAGTATGAGTCGAATATTTAACCAAAATGATGTTTTACCTACATGCTGTTGTTCGATAATTTTGACAATAAGCATCTTTTGTCTTGCTGTTCTTTTCAACTTTTAAAAATAATGTTAACATTATTTTTAAGGAAGTGAAATCAATCTTTGTCTTACAGACAATTTACAAGATCATATGAATAACCGGCTCATCTTAAAATGGACTTGAAAGCTCAACCACGCACTTCAACTCCAACGACCAGTTGTGAAACATCAGGTAAACTTTGAATACTTCAATTTAGCTCTTTTAAACTTTCAGAAGATGAAGAGTTCCTAGAAATTGAGCAGATCATCACCAAAACTGATATTCAAAAACAAAAGACAGAAAGGCATCTAACTGTATACGAAAAAAATAAAAGCACAAATGAGTTCAATCAAATTGGAACGAAAGTAATCACCGATATTGAATTGGATTCAAGTGGCGATGAGAACTCAAAATCCGAAGAACTTGATGAAAAAACACTCAGCGATAATAGTGTCGAAGATACTCTGCCAGAATCGAGCAGTTTTGCCAAAAACCTAGCCCAATATTTATCAGAGTCTGTTAGAAATTATGATTCGGATTTGAATTCGGAATCGACGATAGCTTGTACAAGTTCTATAAAATTAAATGATCTGGAATTGTCAACGGATGAATTAAATAACCAAGCGATCGCATTATTATTGTCGAGGCTTAAACAACAAGATGGTTCGAGTCAGCAGCTTGAAACAATTAAAGAAGAAGAAGAAGAAGATAACGATGATTCGATAGAATCAGAGACACGAGTACACGAAACAATCTTTATAAATAAGCCAACAATAATAGTAGAACTTGAAAAGAGCACAGAAGAAAGCGAAAGTCAACAACATTCCATATTGAATACGGAGATCGACGATGGATCTATTGATGAAGTACTTGGAGACGAAACTAAATCAGTCTGTATTGAATCAACCGGAGAATATGAAGAAAGAGGAATTAAAATAGAAGAAAATGTAAACGAAATCGGATTAGATAGCGTGGAAAAGAAGAAATTAGAGCCAGCTTTAATCGAAGGTTTTCAGGGGTTCGCAGAGGATCCGATACAAATAACTCATCATTCCAGCTGTGAAACAGGTAAGATTTGAATATCTTAACTTATCTCCTTTTTTCTGTCTTCAGATGAAGTCGTTGAGATTGAGCAGATCAACATCAAAGAAGATAGTGAAGTAAAGAAGGATATGCATGAAGGGGATCCACTATCAGAACTTCTCATCCATTCAGCAAGGTCACAAGGTCAGCTGGACAAGGATCCGAACGTATTACATGAAGAGGAAACACGTTTAGAGACAGATATTACACCTATTGGAACTCAATTTGCTTCAACAAGATCAGACACTATTGAAAATCTGAACGATGAGAGACAAGAGACAGATTTATTGAATGAAGGAGCGACAAAACCTGAAAATAAGATTGATTCTTTCGAAACATTTTCCCCTTTCTCTACGTCAGAGCACATCCACAAGCGGAACGAGTATACAGAAGAGCAAAGTGAACGAACATCAGAAGCTAATACTAATATCGATGACGATCTAGAAGATCCGGAGACGGATGTATTCGTTGAGAGACCGTCGGAATCAGAAGATAATAATTCATATGAGAATCCCGTCGCTTCAGGAAGTTTCGAAGACATTAAGAACGAATACAACAATTCGGAAGAACCGGCAGAAAAAACTTTATCTAGTGAGGTTCATTCTTCGGGAATTTTGGCAACTTTATCGACGTCAGCAGATATTCAGAAGCTCGACGAGGATACAGAAGAGACGGAGATGACAGTATTAGATGAAGGAGCGGCACGATTTGGAGATGAAATTGATTCATTGGAAAGAGTCGCCACTTTGTCTACATCAGTAGATATTCAGCGTCAAAATGAGAATTCAGAAAAGCCGGAAGAACAAGAAAGGCTTGAAACAAATTCTTTCGGAATATCCATCGATTCATCAAAGACTGAAGCTATTTTGCAGCCGCAGAGGAATTTATGGAATGATGTAGTTGTTGAATCTGAAGATAAGATTGATTCTATTGGTAATGTCACCATCTTTACTAGGTCAAGAGATATTCAGCAGCTTGACGATGATCCAGAAGAGTCAGAGGAGCCCAAAGAAGATGATATCAATTCTTGTGAAATGTCCATCCATTCCCCAATCTCAGAAGCTATTCAGGCGCTAAGTGAGGATTCAGAAGAGCGGGAGACAGGTCTATTAGACGAAGGAACGGCACGCTTAGACTCGGAGAATAAGATTTCTGGAACTCCATTTGCTTCAGAAAATTCAGAAAATATTCAGCACCCAGAAGATACAGAAGGAGAAAGAGCAGAAACTGAGATTGATTCTTACGGAAATATCCTGAATTCACCAAGGTCTCTAAATGATCATGAAAACAGCATATTTGATTCTCATTTGTCAACTTCAACGGAAAATATTATGCAATCTGTTCATAATTTTGCTACGGAAATCAATAGTACAGAAGAATTGCTTGATAATAATCCACAATACAATTCATGTTCAATAGACCAAGAAGATACAAATGATTCCATAAGAAGAATAGAACATCCCGATGAATCAATTGTTTTACAAAAACAAGATAAACATACAGGAAGTACATGTGAGCCTTCAAGTGCATGCGGAATCGATTATCAAGTTACCATAGGTAAAATTTTTATGGAGGATAATGCGAGAAAAGAGAGCCTCCAGAATGAAGAAAATGAGTTATTGGATCAGAAAGCACTTAACGTGGATGAAGCTCAATATAACTGTTTAGATGATAATTTAATTCTTGACAGAATGAATGATAGGAAAGCTCAATTTGAGACAGAATCGTTGGACGTTAACACACTGGCTTCTGATATAGAAGTTAAAGATCAAGATGGATCACTAACCTTAAAGACAAAATCAAAAGAAAATTTGGATATGCAATTATCTATTGCGAATGAAGATCAGTCTATGGGTTCAGCTAGTGTTGAAATTTTACCGAAAAGTACTAGTGAGCAAGAAGCAATTAAAGAGCATTTGTCTCGTGACATAATGGTCGAAGATTCTTCGGAACCTGGCGGTCCAATGAAATACAGAAGCAATCAAGAAGTCGAAGAAGAACAGTGCGATAGACCGGCTCCTCCTCCTCCAAGCACGGAAAGGTATCCAAAAATTAAATATATTGAACCAATAAAGAGGAGAAGAAAGACTTTCGAAAATTCTCTTCAAGAATCGGAAAGAATAAAAAAGAATCAAGAAGTAAGAGAAAATAAGAATATATTAATGCTATTAATTTTTAGGAAGCTTCTAAGAAAACATTTAACAAGGATGAATATCATTCCCGGAAGGAAACTGATTCTAAAGTAGAACATGACGAGCCTATTAAGCTGGAGCTATGTTCTGAAGAAGGCAGCAGATTTTCTGAAGCGGGACAACTTCATTGGAATAGCCGCGAAGAAGATCGAGATTCTGCTCCGAAAAAAGAATTGGAGACGATGGAAAGTATGGATTTATCTCCAGCTGGTGAGCAGATGTCAAATTTTTATGCGTCTTATTTACTCGAAACATTGAACCGTGAGCCTTCGAGTTTTCCTGGAACAAAGAGAGACGTTTTTGGAAATGTAAGCATGATATGCACCAATTTAAATAACATATTTTTAGGAAGTACAAAATTCAAATAATAGCGAAATATCAAACGATCATGTGAGTTTATAAATAATTTTAAAATATTTAATTTAAATTTTTCAGACAGAAGAAATCAAACCAGCAAAGGCAAGTTATATGATATTAGTCTAATTCGAATTTATGTTCAGAGTGCGATAAATCTAATTAAAGACAATTATAAAGAAAAAGTGAATCCCAGCAGCAAACCGATTCAAAGAGAAGAAACTATTGTACAAGGATCATCGAGAACAATTAATGACTGTCAAAATATATGTCAAGAAGAGAAAGACACATTAGACAAACTGGATATTATTACCGTAAAATTAGATGAGTATGATGATGATGATGATAATAATGCCGAAAACTTGAGCACAAAGCCAATTACAGAAGTCGATGAAAGAAATCCGATGGACACGGAGATTTTATCCTCCGAAAAGAGAGATCTTTTAAATGGGTTCTGTGCGAATCCCAGCGCGAAAAATAGAGCATTATTCGAACAAGGTGGAATAAATGAAGAAATGAATGATAAAAATGTGACATCAGAAGAAAGGATCATAGAAGAACAAGTTGCATCAGAAGAAGGAATTGTAGAAGGAATAGTGGAAAGACAAGATGCATCAAAAGAAGAAATCCTAGAAGGACGTGATACATCAGAAGAAGAAATTCTAGAAGAGCAAGTGGGATCACAAGAAGGAATCGTAGAAGCACCAATCGCATCAAAAGAAGAAATGGTTGAAGAGCAAAAGGCATCAGAAGAAGAAATCTTAGAAGAACAAAACGCATCAGAAGAAGGAATCGTAGAAGACCGAAACGGATCAGAAGAACCAATACTAGAAGGTCAAGGTGAATCAGAAGAAGAGATTATAGAAGAGCAAGTAGCATCAGGAGAAGGAATTGTAGAAGGAATCGTGGAAAGACAAGATGCATCAAAAGAAGAAATCCTAGAAGGACATGATGCATCAGAAGAAGAAATTCTAGAAGAAGAATTAAAATCAGAAGAAGGAATTGTAGAAGCACAAGATGCATCAGAAGAAATCGTAGAAGAACAAGATGCGTCAGGAGAAGGAATCGTAGAAGAACAAGACTCCACAAAAAAAGAAATGATTGAAGAACAAAAGGCATCAGAAGAAAGAATCGTAGAAGACCGAAACGGATCAGAAGAACAAATCCTAGAAGGTCCAGGTGAATCAGAAGAAGAGATTATAGAACAACAAGTGACACCAGATGAAAGGATCGTAGAAGGACAAGATGCATCAAAAGAAGAAATCCTAGAAGGACGTGATACATCAGAAGAAGAAATTCTAGTAGAGCAAGTGGGATCACAAGAAGGAATTGTAGAAGACAGAAACGGATCAGAAGAACCAATCCTAGAAGGTCAAGGTGAATCAGAAGAAGAGATTATAGAAGAACAGGTGACATCAGAAGAAAGGATCGTAGAAGGAAAAGATGCATCAGGAGAAGGAATCTTAGAAGGACAAGTGGAATCAGAAGAAGAAATTCTAGAAGGACAAGGTGCATCAGAAGAAAAAATGTTAGAAGTACAAGATGCATCAGAAGAAATCGTAGAAGAACAAGACGCCACAAAAGAAGAAATTCTAGAAGAAGAAGTGGAATCAGGAGAAGGAATTGTAGAAGGAATCGTGGAAAGACAAGATGCATCAAAAGAAGAAATGGTTGAAGAGCAAAAGGCATCAGAAGAAGAAATCCTAGAAGAACAAAATGCATCAGAAGAAGGAATCGTAGAAGACCGCAACGGATCAGAAGAACCAATACTAGAAGATCAAGGTGAATCAGAAGAAGAGATTATAGAAGAACAAGTGACATCAGATGAAAGGATCATAGAAGAACAAGTTGCATCAGGAGAAGGAATTGTAGAAGGAATTGTGGAAAGACAAGATGCATCAAAAGAAATCGTAGAAGAACAAGATACGTCAGGAGAAGGAATCGTAGAAGAACAAGACTCCACAAAAGAAGAAATGGTTGAAGAACAAAAGGCATCAGAAGAAGGAATCGTAGAAGATCAAAACGGATCAGAAGAACCCATCCTAGAAGGACACGGTAAATCAGAAGAAGAGATTAGAGAAGAACAAGGGACACCAGATGAAAGGATCGTAGAAGGACAAGAGGAATCTGGAGAAGAAAATGGAGAAGGAATCCTAGACGGACAAGATGCATCAAAAGAAGAAATCCTAGAAGAACAAGTGGAAACAGAAAAAGAAATGGTTGAAGAACAAAAGGCATCAGAAGAAAGAATCGTAGAAGATCAAAACGGATCAGAAGAACCCATCCTAGAAGGACACGGTGAATCAGAAGAAGAGATTAGAGAAGAACAAGTGACACCAGATGAAAGGATCGTAGAAGGACAAGAGGAATCTGGAGAAGAAAATGGAGAAGGTATCGTAGAAGAACAAGATACGTCAGGAGAAGGAATCTTAAAAGCACAAGACGCATCAAAAGAAGAAATGGTTGAAGAACAAAAGGCATCAGAAGAAGGTATCGTAGAAGATCAAAACGGATCAGAAGAACCCATCCTAGAAGGACACGGTGAATCAGAAGAAGAGATTAGAGAAGAACAAGTGACACCAGATGAAAGGATCGTAGAAGGACAAGAGGAATCTGGAGAAGAAAATGGAGAAGGAATCCTAGACGGACAAGATGCATCAAAAGAAGAAATCCTAGAAGAACAAGTGGAAACAGAAAAAGAAATGGTTGAAGAACAAAAGGCATCAGAAGAAAGAATCGTAGAAGATCAAAACGGATCAGAAGAACCCATCCTAGAAGGACACGGTGAATCAGAAGAAGAGATTAGAGAAGAACAAGTGATACCAGATGAAAGGATCGTAGAAGGACAAGAGGAATCTGGAGAAGAAAATGGAGAAGGTATCGTAGAAGACTGTCCTGTGACCCACAGGGAAGGAAATTATGAAGAAAGCGAAATAGAAGAAGAAGGACACAAGGAAAGTGAATGGGAGGAATTAGAAAATCATCAAGAGAAAAAGGGAATAGGCAGCGAAGATGAAGTAGAAGAAATGGAATCTTCCTCTGAAACGGTAAGTTCTGGAAAATTTTAAAATATTTAGAATTATTGTAGGAAGACAAAATTCTTCTCAAAACCAATGCCAATTTTCCTGAGGTTTGTTGACCATTTTTAAAAAGAATTCAGATGATAATTACAATTTTCAGGAAAATGAGAAAGATAACGCAAGTTATGTTCAAGTAGGTCCAATAAACCAAATCTAATAACTGTGCATAATGTTTAGAAGCAAGATAACAAATACTACAATATTGAAGAAATACAATTAATACCTGAACAAGAAGCTCGGATGGTATTTTTCTCTATAGATACAACAAAAAATTTAAATGAAAATGAGGAAAGGAAGGTTTTTTCCGCTAATGAAGAGTTAGACTCTTTGTACCAAAGCAAAGAAACAGAACAAGAACAAGAAGAACAAAAAGTAGCACCTGAAAACCAAGTGTACAATCACTCTCATAGCTTGATTCCTGAAGCATTCGCTGATCGATCAATTAGTGAGCATTCTCCTAATATAGAGAGTATAGAATCGCTGGAAAATAATTCTAGGCTCTCAGGTAATTGCTCAATCTTCAAAGCGGATGAAATTGAAAACCTCGAGAATCAATATCAGTCAGAGTCACAAAATCTAGCTCGTAATTGCGATATAATTGAAAATAAAGATATCGAAGAAAAACAAGAAGAAAATGAACTAAAAATTGAAGAAGTGAATGAAAAAGACAAAAACGGCTATAACCAAAATCTAAATAAAAGTAAAATTGAAGGAGACGAGACAGAAGTGCTTCGAATAGAAGAAGAAGCCGAAGAAAAAATAAAAAAGAAAGAGAAAAAAAAGTCGGAAGAAAATTATGAAAGGAGACAAGAAGATGAAGAAAGAATATTCGTTGAAAGACGACAGGAACAAATGCGAGTTGAAGAAAATACAAAAGAAGGAATTTCTAATGAAAACGACGAAATAGCCGATAACGCTAAAGACGGAGAAGAAACTGGAATGCAAAATGTACAAGTAAATCATCTAGAAAATTTCAAGTTTTTGAAATTTATTATTTCAGAACCAAGGTGGCTTGATCAACCAAGCCAATTTACAGAGAATAAAATTAGTTGAAAGCAGCGAGATTCAGTTACAACAATTGCCGCTCAATTCATTTGGAACATTCGGCTTATCCACAAATTTAGAACAGATTTTTTGTTCTTCTATTGAAAATGATAATGGAGCACAGACGGT
Source organism: Caenorhabditis plicata (assembly GCA_963931815.1). Taxonomy (NCBI): domain Eukaryota; kingdom Metazoa; phylum Nematoda; class Chromadorea; order Rhabditida; family Rhabditidae; genus Caenorhabditis; species Caenorhabditis plicata. Next base: position 4,107,522 of record OZ007493.1, on the reverse strand, counting down.
AAGAATGAGCGAAACTAGAACAAATAATTCGAATTTTTAGATATCAAAAGAAGAGGGGAATTCAACAAAGAATTCACAATTAAACGAATTATTGAATAATAATTTGGATGAAGAGAAACAAGAAGAAGAAGAAGAGAAAAATTTTAATAGTCAAAAAAGAAAATTAAAAGAAAAAGAAAAGAATGAAGAGGAAAAACAAGAAAACGAATCAAAAGTAGAAGAAAGTGAAGAAGGAAGATCGAAAACGACAGAAAACCTATATGAAGATCAGGATGATTATAAAAACAAGAAAGAGAAAAATAAAGAAGGACAGAAAGTAACTGAAGAACAGGAAAAGTACGGCAAAATGATAGAAGAGGAATGTTCCCACAAAGAAGCAAAAAGAGAAGAGATTGAAAATATGAACAGTGACAAAGAAAAAAACAAAAACGATGAAGGACAAATTTTTATAGAACAAGAAAAAGATAGAGAAACAGAAGGAAAGCGAGAAAAACGAAAAGAAAAAACAGAAAATTATGAAGAAGGAGGAGAGGAAGATAAAGAAGAAGACGACCACGACGGCAAAAAAGAAGAAAACAGAGAGAGTGGAGAAGAAAAGAGAGCAGAACCTTTAAAACAAATAAAGGATAAAGATCAGGAAAGCAAAAAAGAAGAACAAAGAAGAGAGCCAGAGAATGAAAACCAGAAAAAAACAGATGATGATGAAAAACAGAAAATAGTAGGAAATGTAGGAAGAGAAGAAGAAGGTAAAGATGAAGCAAATTCCACCACAAGCCAACAAAAGGAAAATGAAGATAATGAACTTGATGAGGTTTCCCTAAGTAATCAAACGCTACATTTCACAGAGGTAAACGACTCCTCGGCCAATTGCATAGAAGAAAACAGTACTGAAGGTAACTCAAACGCACAGGGGACAGATGAGCCGAATGTGACGGTTTCAAAAGATTTTAAAACTCCACCTCATTTTTTAGAAAAGAATGTAGCCTTTTATAACGATAACAATGATGACATGATCTCAATTGCTGACACAGTAGATACCGCCGTCTCAATGGCCCATCAGGACGAATGCGATTTCCAAGATTCATCCAATGGCAACCTTGGAACGAAATTAAAAGAAAGTCTTGACAGGTCGCTGTTTGATGAAAACCTTCCGAGTACATCGTCAGCTCACCACATGTTTCCAAGAACCTATAGCCCTGAAGACTTTTCTATTGTTCCCGCATCCGATTCTGAGACAAATGGCTGTGAGACGGAATCAATTTATAGTTTTGCATCTTCTATATCAGATCTTATACCCGTTCCGTCGGTAAGTGGAATTGATGACCAGCAATCCTATAATTTCGGATAATTTTCAGGTTGGTTCAGAAATGTTGTACATAATAACAACGGCTGCTCTATCTTTTTTAAAGTAAAATGGCTGCTATTTAATGTCATTTAGTGATGATTTTTAGTGATCCTCCTCCTCCGCCCAATGATGGCACTATAACATCGGTTAATGATAGCAATTCAGGTTGTTGATTTTTCAATCGTTATTTAATCAACAATGTTTTAGACGAAAAACAAGAGAACGACTAATTAGCCAAGTTTCATTAAATGTTGACTTATTTAGTGTTTATTTTAATCACAATATGTTTGTTACAATTTTGTTTCATTTCATTATCTTTATTGACTTCTGCCGGGTGCTCATTTTGTGTGATAAACGAATTTCGATAAATAAAAAGTGAAAACATTCCTCCAAGTGAGTTAGTTTTTTCTTGTTTCAATTGCCTAGCATACGTGATATTTCTGAAATAATGTTTTATAACAAAATTAAATACGTTATTCGTTATGCTATAAACAATCAGATGAAGACTGAAGCTCTTAGCGCATTTTTCTCCTCTATTTCCCGTATTGGGGGCTAAAACGACGCCTCTAACCATATAAACATAAAACTAAAAACTCTCGCTTCTCTATCCTCTTAGTCAAACGAGCACTGAGCTCAATTTTTTATGCTTTTCACTACGATTCCACTTGCTTATTTTTCTTTTATTTCTCACGTAAAATTGGTTTATACTTATTTTACATTTTTTACGTTAGTTTAGAGTTCTTTCACGGGTATTTTATTAATCTCTTACAATTAAAAATTTTAATGAGTTTTTAAAAAAAATAAAATAGCCAAGTTTAATAGTGTTTTGGAACCTAGTTTGGTTATTTTAAAAATGCGTAAAACGAGTTTCTTTATGACGGTTTTAAAAAATTTGCTCTAGAAACTTTTTGGCTTTTAACATTATTTTCTAGCTAAACTATTATAATCACTTTATTACAAATCGAATCGAAATGAGAGTGAATTTACGAGGTTTTCTTGCAACAATTGATATGTAAACAATCTATAAACTAAACTGGTTTATGTTCCCATTTCAACGTGCATTCAGTTTGGATATGGAGTTTAAATATTGATAATAGAAGACAATGAACAATTTAAAGAAAAATGTTTTATATCATATCATATAATATGTGTTTTTGTTTATTTTTAGTCTATTTGTCTTTCATATGATTAGCGGAAAAATAACAAAAAATTTCTCATTTACTATTAGTGCGGACAATTCTTGATCATTTTCAAACAAATGGTTATTTTTCAACAAAGAGCAACTTGTTTTTGGCTGATTGCCAACCAATTGATATATTCTGTTTACGACCCCAATCAGCACGGGGGAAAGTTTAGCCACGACAGCTGCTCGAAAAAACCGCTCCAACTCCACCTACACACCCGAAACGACAAAATCCATTGATTTCACATCAAAATGGGCTTCTTACACACTGCAACTTGGCCTCAAGCTCGATTTCAAATGATTGTGCATCGTCAGCAGTACCAAATTGTTTCATTATCATGAACGCCTTTATTTGAAATTTTTGCTTGCCATTTATTTTTGTTGCTCCTCGTCGATAAGCCGTGCATTGTGTGTTTCTTGTCATGATTTGTATTAAGGAAATGTCCGAGTCGTGGGTTACATTAGCTACCAATGATGAATATGCTAAAGGAGCACTTGTGCTCGTTCATTCGTTGAGATCAGTTGGAACGACTCGTCGCATTCACTGCCTTATTAGTGAAGATGTAATTTGACGCTTTTTGTCAATTATCTCTATGTCTGACAATATTCAGGTCTCTGCTGATGTCCGCCAACAGCTCGTTGACCATTTCGACGACGTGACTGTCGTTAACATCTTCAATAGTAATGATGCTGTAAGTTCAACCATTATCGTTTAGAGCCAAATTGAATTTCAAGGAGAACCTCAAGCTCATTGGACGACCAGACCTTGGCATGACATTCACTAAATTGCACTGCTGGCGACTCACACAATACACAAAGTGCGTGTTCCTCGATGCAGACACTTTAGTGCTCCGCAATGCTGATGAGCTGTTCGAGAGGCCCGATTTCTCGGCCGCCGCCGATATCGGCTGGCCTGACTCATTCAACAGCGGCGTGTTCGTGTTCGTCCCCAACAATGCCACCTATCGTATGTTTTTTGTTTAAAAAACATTTTGATTTATGATGAATCTAGACAAGCTCATTGATTTCGCCATGACGCATGGCTCATACGACGGCGGTGATCAGGGATTGTTGAATGATTTCTTCTCCAACTGGAGGGACTTGCCATCCGAGCACCGTTTGCCATTTATTTATAACATGACAGCGGGCGCTTTTTACACCTATCCCGCCGCTTACAAAAGGTTATAAAATTCAACAAGTAAATCGGAAAATTCACCCTGCAGGTATGGTAAAAATACGAAGATTGTGCACTTCATCGGAGCAACAAAGCCATGGCACGGCAATGCTGCTGTGCACACCGGCGAGCACTACCAACAATGGGATCGCATCTACACCGCACACGTTACCCATACGGTTGGTTTAAGCAAATAATTAGAATTCATCTGGTTGCTATTATGTTGAATGAGCATGAATATTGTTATTTTCTTCTATCTTGCATGCGTTTCGTTTCTTTCTATTTCAGTCGAGTTTCAATGATTTGAGAATGGCGCTCGCTTACGATTATGAAGAGGCGCCGATCAACGAAATGCATTGCGTCAATCAGATAATTGAACCATTAATGGAGCAGCAGCGCGAGTTGCATGAAATGGAGCAAAATACACCGGAAGAAGTGCAAGCGCCTCCGCAGGAGGAAGAAGAGGAACAGCGGCCAAGCACGCCGGTGGTTATACGATTTGGTGGCCAGCCATCGATGTATGATCAACCAACGACGTCGAATGAGCAAGAAGAGCTGGAGCAGGATGAAGTGAATGAAGAGTTGCATGAAGTTGAAAGTATTGATAATGATTGTGACAATAATTCTGACACTGATAGTGAAGTTGAAATGATAGTGAGTTGTTTTGTTATGTTTTTCATTTCTTTTCTGTTCGAGAAATGTTGCATGAGTGCATGCTTTTATGTTTATTATTTTTATTATTATTATTATGATAATAGTTGTCAAAGAATTTTTGGACAACTAAAATAATCAATCGATTTTGCGTTTAGAAGACTAAAAAAGAAAATTTAAAAGAAAAACCGAGAAACTATGAAAATAAGTTAACAATTAAGTGAAAGATATAATTGTTTCACGAAAATTTAAAATTACGTAAGTATTTTCAAGAGTTCCCTCATAGATCTAGATTCCTTCAACATAAGGTCATATGCAAGAAAGTATTTGTTATGTAAAATTATTTATAAATTACCTTCTCCAGTAAATGTAACATATTTACCGTTTACCGGAAAAATACGTTCTTGTATACGGTCTCTAGTTTTCGCATAAATTAAATATGCATTCTTAATTATGAATTCCTAAACTCTTAAAACAATACACCAACTTTTGTATCACAAGAAAGTCTCTCTATAATAGAAAAAACCGAATTTACTTTGTTCTATTTCACTATAATATCATCTCTGAGTTTCAAGAATTTGGCTTTTGTCGAGGAAGCCAGACTTCGAATGGTTCTTATTAACTTTTTTGTGTGTATCCTGAAGCTCCACAACAAAAGCTGTACCAATTGATTACTATTGTAAATATAGGCGCCTATAGGCTGATGTTTCCATAAAATCACCAACTGAAACCTTCAATTTGTGAAATTTTTAGTTGATACCACTTTACTCTACCTAAATATACCGATTGGTATTTTTTGAAAAACTTAATGATCCATCCAAAACTACATCATTTAGAAAAAAATATCACGGTATAATTCAATTGGATGGTATAAACTGCATAAATGTTTAGGCTTTTTATAATTGGCGTGATATAGTCAAGTTTTTGCTCAAAATCTTATAGAATTTGATAATAAAATTTTTTAATAAGGTTTATTATAAGAGTATGACAACTAGTAATTAAAGGATGTTTAAAGTTATCACTCTAAGCCCTGTGTCGTAAAAAGTCGTGAAATAATACGTATGAAGAATTTTACGTTATAGCGCAGGCTATTTAAATATATTAAATATATTAAAACGACAAAATAAGTGCATAAAATAACTTTAAACAGTAAAGACTAAATAATGGCCGATAAATTGTCAGGACTCAAATTTTTTCATTTCTGCATTTATACGACATATATAGCGTTATGAAAGTGTTCGGGATTTATTTAGATGGACTTTTCTCGGCTCACAGGGCAAAATAATTTTTAATAAACACTAGAGTCAGTAAAAGTGTTATTTAAATCAAAATTAAAATTTTATTTCCTACACATAATTATTATCAAGTACCTGTTGAGCTCGAACATTCAAATTCTTGCTTCCTTGTCCCATTTCTGAAATAATAATTTGTTATTATAGTACATTTCAGAGATCGGTGCCTAATGGAAGAGCAAAAAAAGAAGAAAAATTGATAGTCTCGGATGGACGGTCCCACGGTCACAAGCAACTTTTTCATCTATTCCTCTTCAATGTGTGCTGCACATTTTTTGAGACAACACATATTGATGAGAGATGAGATGATGGCGGTCCAAACGAGAACTTCTATCCATTCTAATTTTTCCTCTTCCATTAGGCACCGATATATGAAAAGGGCAATATCTATAGTTTGATATTGAAAAATGTTTTAAGTTACACAATCAAAATATGAATAATGAAACTATTTATAAATATTATAATCAGAGTTATTATTTTGCTTTTAACTTAAATTGCTTACGGAAACTACTAAACTCCAGTTATTGCTGAGACATAGAAAAAACACAAAACTAGTTTTTCAGGATTCCAAAATTTTATATTTTAATTCCAAATTTCAAAAACTCACTTTTCATATAAACTAACAAGGTACGGCCGAAATACTGGATTCTGTGAATTCAAAAATTTTCATTTCGCCCATCTCTAGTAGCTACTGTAGTTCCATCTTTTCCCATTTACATGGTCCAATACGTTTTAACCTCTTCATGTAAAAATTTCATAGCGGATTAATCCCTTGAAAATTTAAGATCTTATAAATTAGATAATAATTAAATTCTAATAAATTCAGTTTAAAAATGGCAGCATGCTTATGACAACTATTAACATTCCGACTGACTTATACTAATCGTTTGGAAGTGAATTGAATTTCAGAATAACCACGTCCATTGTCCGATGTATGTTACTGAGAATGAATCTCAAGACGTTAAGGTAGTTTTGAAAGAATCCCTGCAAATACGATCTTTTTCACAGATTAAAAAAAAATTCTAGTGCAAACCGTTCTATTTTTACGAAAAACGCGTATTTGCAGTTTAATAAATATCAAAACATCCAAAAAATGAGCATTTTACAGACACACACCCCAACCATGGATGAACGCCGTGCTGCCTGGGAAAGCGGCTCACCTGATTACCTCGGCCGCGACGCTTTCATTCACATTCAAGAAGCTCTCAACCGCGCACTCAATGAATAGATAAACATTTTATCATACTTTATTATATTTTTTATTGTTACGTTTTGTTTCGATATTGAAACGAGAACTATACATGGATTTTTTTGTTCTTGTTATAGGCCGAAAGAGTTTAGAAAATATTAACCATGTTTCCAAGAATATTGTCAAATTGAATAGTCTGTTAGTTGCTCAGATGGTCTTTCCATTTTTTGAATCCCGAGATTGTTTATTTATATATTCATAGATTTTATATAGTTTATTGGTTTTTTGTATTATTTTAATTTTATTATATTTTATTTGGATTGATAAACAAATTATAAAAAAGTAGAATTTTTCCCGAGTTTTTAGTTATCCCAGGTAAAGTTTAACAAAATGAAGAGATTATGAGGAAAAACAAAACTCTTTAAAAATGATTTTGAATAACGTGGAATGTTTGGTTCGTTTTATAATCAAAAGCGGGACAATCATTTCCTGTTTCTTTTATTAATTTAGTACTGTATTCACGCCAAATTGAAATAGTGATTTTCTAATTTTTAAGAGAGTGGTAAAGATTTTACGGACTTTCTGGGAAGTTCTTTTCTCGGCAATTTAGAAAAGTTATTTTTAAACTGCATAAAGATATTAATATCTTTATGCGAATTTAGATTTGAGCACGTTTACTCAGCTCATTTTATAACGATACCAATTGGCTTGCTATATTCGACAATAATCTATACTCAAAGAAATAGATTAGTTGTTGTAAATTAAGGACATTGTCGCTTCATGCGACCATCGTGACCATGGATGACACCACGCCACGATGTTGATCTACACCGGCATCGATCTACTTCCAGAATTCTATCTGGAATTCTGGAAGATTCAACGACCAATGATCAGCCAACGACATCAAGCCACGCCCACCGCCGATTGCATAAAAGAAGCGGATTTGGTCACAACAACAAGTTCCCACTGAACCACCTCAGAGGCAAAGACGAGCAGAAGACGATTATTAAGTGTAATTATTGCTTATAACAATAAACGACTTGAATATTCCTTCCTTGTCTATCACAAACCTCCACAGACATTATCAATAAACACTGTTTATTGAAAATTTTTAATGACATTGGCTCCCATGAACTTGAAAATAAATTTATTTTTATATCATTATACTTTCATTTAGTTCAATATTTATTTAAAATGTCTCTAGGAAACCTGGACGGCCAAAATTTTAATGGTTCTTATTAAAAGTTTTTTTGTACTCGTTTCGTACTCAACCGACGCGTTCGGATTCACCAGTGAAATTAAGGATATTTATATTAGAATCTATTGAGACCAAATTAAGAAAAAAAACAAATGTAAAAACCAAAAAAAACATTTTGTAAAAACGAAAAAAACTTTGTGGATTTTTAACTGGCTATTAACAGATGCAGAATTTCATGTCCTTATAGTATATTTTTGACGAATTTATGAATAATTTTCAATTATTTCAATAAAACTGTTTTTATCTTTAAAGAATAAGTTTAAACAATCTACCATTATTAGACATCAAAAAGTTTATTACGTAACCAGCGGCATTTGCATGGAACACCAAATAAGTATTGATGATTGTAAATATGTTGTCCTCTGATATAAAATACAAGATACTAAGTAATTAGCAATATTCTTCTGCAAACAATCTTTAGTGTTTATATATCAAATAAAGAAAATTAAAAATTATTATTTAAAATTCTCAAAAATTTCCAGATTCTTCCAGATTCAGGCGTCATCATCGGGATCATCGGGAATTTTCTGCAATCTATAAATGTGAAAATCATATTCTAATTGATAGATAATTTTGAATTTAATTATTTTAATTGGTCGAAGTTTTCTCAGAAAATTTCAATTAGAAGTTAATCGTTTCTTATGACAGTATCGCCTACACGCCAATTGTAATGTTAATTTTGAAGTTTTTAATCACGTTTTATTGTCTTCCACGTAAACTGTTCTTTCGAGTTTTAAGGGAATTGTGATAAATGAAGATAATAATAATATTTATTCATCATAAAATAATTATAACAAATTATTTACAAGAAAAAATGATGTAAAGCTTCAGAAATTTTCTATTGTGGTTGGCGTGCAATTTAAATTATGAAAATGGTTGCTAAGTCATGCTATGCAATGAACTTAAATTTCAGACATATTCGCGTGAAGATTTCTCTTAGACGTTTAAATATTCAAAAGGCATCTGTATCAATAAGCGTGTGCTCATATAAGAAATTATCAGATCATAGACTTGGCCACAATTAAATATTCGATTTTTAAACAATTTTCGAGCATGTTACAGTACACGACATTTTTTTTATAACAATTTTATTTTTTTCCTATCTTAAGGACATATCAGAGACTATAATTATAAACAAAAATATCGGCGTAATAACTTAACTGGGTGGTCTTAAATTAATCAGGCTTAAATTAATATTCTTTATAAATATTTTAGAGTTTCAGATTTTGTCCATTTGAAGATATTCGAATATAAAATGTTATGACAAATATTCATGTTCATGATCTACTTAAAACTAAAATTAGTTATTTCAACTATATTACACTAATGAGAGGACGTGTCATGTTCTTGAATCATTTTCAACCATGTTACAGAACTCTGAATAAATTCTATAGACTCTTCCGCCAGTTAAATGGCGATCTTTTAATATTTAGTCTTGCAAATTTCCAGGTAGGATTTTTAAACCAATTTTCAAAACTTTCGAAAGACTTGAAAACCTCTGGGATTGTAAAACAATAAATGGCCTAAAACATTTCTTTAAAGTTTTACTATTAACCGGATGTATCGAATAAATTAATATCCGCAATACTTAATTACACCGAACCGCACGCAAAACATTATGATCGTTATCCACAACACGCAATCAATAAAACATCCAGAGCTCTCCAACGCCGTGCTCTTTTCACATCATACATTTTGAAGGTCATCGCGGTGTGCAGGTGTGAGTCTGTGAGTCGGCCAAATTCAAAATCATTGTTGACTCGACCTAAGCAAATCGTCATCATCGTCCTCCCACCCATGAATGGGTTACATCCTGGGTTATTCATCATTCGAACGTTGTTTAGTGTGCGTGTGTTTGTCTCTCCTCAATGTCGAATTGAATGTATTGGTGGTGGCGTTTCTCTCTCCACGGATCGTTTGAATTTGGTTCGTCGGCGCGAACGCGTTGAATTTGAAAATCGCGTTATTTCGACTATCTTCTTCTTTCACTTTTTCTTTTCAATTTTTCGAAATTTGTTCATGGTTTTGTCAATGTCAGTTTAATTAGAATTTATTATTAATGGCTACAAACTGTATTATTCTTAGATTTTCCTAAAAATTTTTTAGAAATTCAGCACTTTTCGAACACTTCTCTCTTTCTACTTATTATTCTTTGAAATTATTTTAAATAATACTTTCCTAGAATTAATTTTATTATACTCGTTCCTAATATTTTATTCTGTATATCTTTCTCAATTATTGTTTATTTATTAATGAATTCGAGGGTAATTAATCTAATTAGCGTCATAAATTGGCCTAATTGCCTTTTTGCATACGGTAAAGAACTCTTCCAACGATTTTATTGATTTATTTTGTGAGTAAGAGGTCACTTTTGCACAATTATCGTGTAATGGTTCAATGAGCTGTTTTATATTTATGCCAGTTGTTTGTTATTCGCTTGTTCTTATGCTTAAAGGTTTAATACCTTTGCTATTACAGTGTATAAATATATTAATGCTAGGATTTTATCCTTCTATTTTAATTGAAATTGATTATTTATCCAAATTTGAATCGTACAAAATATTCCAAAATCACTCACTCATAATGAACTTGTTTCTTAAAATACATAAATAAATTGAATTATAATTAATATTTTAGAATTTAAGGGCCCTGAAATGAACCTCAAACCCCAAATGATCCCCAAATGAAATCTTATATTTATATATATTAAATAATTTTATAAATGTCTTCATCTGAAAAATTTTGGAAATGCTATTCTCTATTATCGTGTATTATTTGTTTAAATTTTTTATTTAAATTCAAACTTTACTGTAAATTTTTCCTATGAATTAAAAAAAAAACAAATTTATTACGAATTCATAGTATCAAATAAATAATTAACATTACTCTTGACGTCGAATGCTTCTAGTTTTTTTTACGTAAATATTTTATTTACGCTATTTATCTAATAAACTTACACACGCCATATGAAATTGAATTATTTGAGACATGATACATCTTAAAAAAAAATTCTACTTTGGTTGGAGTGCTTACATTGAGCTATATAAATCGATTATAACCACATTTAAAATATTTGTAACTAATGGAAGAGGAAAAATTAGAAAAAAATGAGGTTCTCGATTGGACGGCCATCTTCTCATCTCTCATCGATATGTGTTGTCTCAAAAAATTAGTCATCACACATTGAAGAGGAATAGATGAAAAAGTCGTTTGTGGCCGTGGGCCGTCCAACCGAGGCTATATTTTTTTCTTATTTTTTGCTCTTCCATTTGGCACCGAAATCTGAAGAGTACAATAACTATTTTTGGTACCACGATGTAGGTAATATTAAAATTTCTCTCATTGTAAGAATTATATTCATTCATTCAATCGGTAATTTAAAATAATATAAACAAAATAATTTCAAAAGTACATATGATAGGATTATTTTTTGTGAAAAAATATTTTTGAGAATTTCAGGATTAAAATAAAAATTTAATTTTCTACCAAGTTATTAATCTAACAATTTTTTCGACAATAACTTTCAAAGCACCTTTCTAGTAAAAAGACGTTTCACGTAGTAAACTTTTGATATACCTTTTATATTATTTTTTAATTGTTGTCCTTTTCAGAGATCGGTGCCTAATGGAAGAGCAATAAAAGAAGAGAAAATGATGCGCGGCCACACGGCCACAAACAACATTTTTCTCAATTCCTCTTAAATATGTGCTGCCCATAATTTCGTAAAAAAATAATGGCCGTTTAAAAAGAGTGACCGTCCAAACGAGAACCTCATTCCATACTAATTTTTTTCCTCTTCCATTAGACACCGATCTCTGAAAAGGACAATACCTACCATATCAATTTACGATTGGAGCTATTTTATTCTTTCGTACTCAATTAAAATTATAATTATTCGGTCTGAATAATTTTTAAAGAAACCTTTTTTAATATGAAAATATAATAAGCACTACCTTATTATGCACAATACCTATTTAAGAGACATTCAAATAATCATTGAATGATGAGAGAGAAATAGAAAATGTAAACATTGGAAGAAGATCGTTATTTAATTGACAGCAACATCATTAAGAGCCAGCCGGGTAGCTAGGAAATATAAATTAAGAGGAAAAAATATCCGAAAAATACCATTAAATTTTTAATTTCAAATAGCAACGTCAAATGACGTTTTTTCTAATATTTGAATGTACCTAGTAAACCTTCACGTATGATTTGAACACTACTTTTTACGTTAATAAAAACATTCAATGAACCCAATTTTTGTTTCTAAAATTGTAGTATGAACCACATTAACGGAGAAGCCCTCCGCGGAGCATTTATTTTATACGTTCCGTTGAAGACGGACGTGATATTGCGAGAAGATTATGTGAACTTCATACATCTTCTTTCAATTTTTTAAATTTTCTTTTATTCATCCTTTTTTATCATTCGCCATTATGAATACCCAGGTTCAGTAATAAATATATTCAGTAGGAGCAGTTATTTAGACATCCTACAAATGCTATAGTCGTCGCCAAATTCGATTACCGCCGCAAAGCGTGGCGCACTTTTTCAATATTATTTTTTCATTTAATTTTCATGATTATTTTCTTGTTTATGCTCGTTCTCTACTGTTTTGCTTAAATAAATTGAAGAATATGTTTTAGATGTTGTTTCAATCGTGGCATAAATTTGGAAAATAATGAAAATCATAAAAATTAAATGAAAAAAATAATATTTAAAAAAGTGCGCCACACTTTGCGGCGGTAATCGCATTTGGCGACGACTATAACAAAATTTCAATGCTAGAATATTATATACTAATTTGGAATATTATTTTTAATAGGAGCTTAAGTACATATTGCCATTTAACAAGAACAATTTTAGCTGGATGATAGTATGAACTTTAAATTATTGGTTATAGTCGTAAACTGAAGATAAGTTGATTTTTTGTTCAAAGTTAGCTCAAAATATTCCAATTACCTATAAGAGATTTGGACCTAAATGCAAGCTACACTTTAAATAGAGTATTCTTATAAATGTAACGAAGTTATCCTCTACAAATCTCACATTAAATGCATCCGATTATCTTTTATCCAAGCGATCTGTTCATTTGAAACTTTCCCTGTTCGTTTTTGACAAATAACGGCTGAATAATTCTCTTAAAAGTGAATTCGTTTCGAAACATTAACAATAACCTTGTTGTGATCGTCACTGCGATAAATATGCATATTATCCGCACCATTAACGGTGTTATCGTCGCTTCATTTGTTCACAAAAATTCATCTTATCTTTCTTTCCCATCCTAACAATAACAACAACAACAACACCTATTTGCTCATTAGCTATTATTTATGGGAAATAATTTCTTTTTTGTGCTCCTTTCTCTTATCAAAACTTATCAAGTGTCAATGGAAGGGGTGTGAACACTCAGTTCCCATCCTATTAGATCTTCCTTATTTAATTCGTTATTATCCGTATCATTTCAGATACAATTTTTATTTATGAACGATGCATAGCAATCGAGTAAAACTAAATCTGCACAAATATAAGACGGCTGGAATGAGTCAATTTAACATTGACAAACTATCCGATGACGACGACGACGACTTTGAAGATCAATCATCTGAGTTTGAGATATCGGAGTCGGACGATTCTGACAGTTTTCCGGAGGATACCGAGTCGACAGGACCGTCTGAAGCCACGACAGATGAGATGCAATGGAATAGGTTGGTATTTATGAGATTTTTGGACATCCGGGATAATCTGTCGAAATGATTGACTATAGGATTAGGAATCCACTAATTGGATTATGTCAATCACTATAACTGCATCCTCCCACTTTTAGTAATTGTCTGTTCACAGTGGTAGTTCATCTCGCAGTTGCCAACTACGCAACTATCATTCACTTCTGTCAATTAAGTGTATGATTGGTTGCACAATACATATTTTTCATCATAATAATAACTGAATTTTAATTGCTTTACAACCAAACTTTGGTGTGATATCTTCCAACCCCTTGAGCTTGTGGTCATTCCACATTTCGTGTCATTCAGCTCCATTAGTCATATTGTTTCACTAGTTTGATTTCATTCCCCATAATGACTGTTACGAAGCAAATTATCGACATTCGTAGTTTAATGTGAGTTTAATTGCTATGGGGGGTTTCATCGTTTTATAACTATTTAAGGACAATGGATTATGTTTTAGAATGCGAGGGCCGGCACTTGGTATAAACGCACATCAAAGAAGAATAGCGATGGATGTTGGCTCATCATCTTCATCAAAGCACAAGAAGAGAGAAGTGCTGGCGCCTAAAAACCATTTCTTCAACAACTATGAAGACTCGATTAGTATTGATGATTCTTCGGCATTATATTCTCGCATCGATAGACGCAGCGAGAATCGAGAGAACCGCCGGCATCGTCGGCAACAAGTGAAGAGTTACAGCAGTTCACGTGGACTCGCAATGATCGAGGTAATCATTTCATCTTTGAACTCTATCGATGATTATCTTATAGGAATTATCGCCAATTCGCTCTGATTCACTGTCAGCAGTTAGTAGTGAAGTGCCACCGATGCCACCATCATTGCGAAGTAAATCGGAATGGAATCCACAGCTTACTTCCACCACCACATCCTTCCAGGTATTGATGTTTGTTGGTTTTAATTTATTACTAATTTTTAAAGCCAATTATGCCGTTATTGCCAAAAACGAACCCGCATTATCAGCCAAAATTGGTGAGCTCAACGCCGAGACAGCCATCATCTCTCCGTAGCCGCCGAAGATATTCGAGCAGCATGTCGAAGATTGAGAAATGTGATGGAATTGAGAGCTTGACGGGGGTACGAGATCAATTATTTCAAAATAGCAATTAATTTTATAATTTGTATTCCAGGAATCGGACGTTGATTCACAATTATCGTGGAATGAGCCCGTGTTGCCTTCAAATAATGTCGTATTTTGTCGGCCTGAACACTTTGGTCTTCCGTCAGCATTAGCAAAGAATCTTGGCATCAACGGTAATTTGGCTATATTATTTTAAAAATTCGAATAATTTTTAAAGGCATCATTTTCTTGAGTATGACGATATGTGGCCGCCGTTTGAACTTAAACATCCAAAAAGGAGTATATTTTCGTGACTCGAGCCAATCGCAAATCTGCTCATATCTTCGCGTAGGTGACAAATATGTCGAGCCGTTCACATTGCGTATGATTATAGGCAGAGTTGCGTCATCGCACCAAATCGCATCATCACCCGAAGAGGCATTGCTCAGCATTGAACAGGCAAGGAAGATATGAGGAAACATACCGGACACGTCTTATCCCGACAACCAATCGTCCAAGTTTTCATGAGACGTTTAAATTGTAAGTTCTTTGGTCGGTTTGGTGATATTTTGTTTAATGGAAAGCGAAGGTGTTGAAAATGGTCGAATATGATTATCGCTACATTCGATCTTTTCGCGTTTGAATGGAATTTGAACATTAAAATTGAATTGAAAGTCATTTTATCAACTTTCAGCAAGCTATCGGAGAATTGTGGTCACGATTTCTTGGTTCTTACCGTATATGCAATGGACCCGAGCGATACACAGTAAGATTTTGATTAATTCTGATGAAGCTTTAAAATATTTTAATAATTGTAGTAGGAAGAAGGTTCTAGGGTGCATGGCATTCCCAATAAGTAGAATTTTGAAGAAAGTTTGCCAGGCAGTAAGTTTTCATTATCAATGAGAATTTATACCGATAATGGATTTCCAGAACGCTGATTATTTCTATTATCAAAAAGACTCGGAAAACATCGAAGAAGTCGAGATCAACAATGACGGTTATTTTCTGCTTGATCCCAAGTATGGCGAGAAGAGGAACTTACCACAAAGCAAGGTTGGTAATCATATTTACCCACGTGTTTTGTTTGCATAAGGAATATGATAATGTTTAGGTGAAACGGCAGACGTATTACAATGATCCCACGCTCTCTGGAACCACATCTGGCTCGTCGTTCAACAACTCAAACGGAAAGGTACGCGTAGGATTATGAATTGAGTAGTGTATGTGTCTGTGTGTATTTTGATTGTTATCATCAAGGTGTAGCCAATTAATTAAAGAAACATTTATTAATGTTTTTTCTCATATTCGATTGGTTGATGTTCTGGACACAAGAAAAATGTGTTATCAATGTGGTGATTGAGTGATCGAATTTTTCCGGCCGGTGCTCATTTTCAACTCATCCCATCAATTATTATCATCATAGATTATCATTGAAAGAGCAATATGTAATATAGATTTTTCAACTTTTTAGATAGTGAAAACTATTCTCTAATGAAGGGGAAGTGTACGTGTTTGTTTTTTAGAGTTCGTAGTTTTTTTTAATCGTTGTTGTTGTTTCAGTAGATTTTTGCTCTAACTGATTTTTGTAAACGAAAACAGATATCATGAGCTTGAGAGTGAGAACAATCGGCGGTTTCGTGAGTTATCAATTGTGTCATATTACTTGTTTTATTATTATCATCTTGGTTATTCTCGTTATTTTTGTTTTATTTAGAACAATAGGATATTAGATCATAATATATTTGGGTTAAAAATAAGCTTATTCTTTTAATAACAGGCCAAATTGCCTATCCTTTTTTTAAACATGTGAAAATTGTCGTTTTAAGTGTATTGTATTTGAATGACTTGGTGTGGGATTTAATAAAAAAGAACAAACATGCGACTAGAGATTTATCTTTAAGGAGCATTGTGATAAGAAGCATTGATGCTTGTAAGAATTGGGTAATGCTTTGTTGGGCAGTGCTCGTGTGAGAGATTGTGTCAATCATTTTGTTGTTCGGATAAACTTTGCACATTTGTTCTTTTATGGTCTTGGTTTCGCTAAATTAGAGCAGATTAATATCAATGAAATCTGAAGAATATAATTAAATTGTTTCTGAAAAATGCATGAACCGAACAAAAATATGCTCATTTATGAACATATGCACAGCATTTTTTTCCAATTCTTGCCGCTTGTCTCTTGTGTTCATCTTCCAAGTGAATTCAATAGTTCTCAGAGAGGAGGTTCTATATTTATGAATATGAGAATAATAATAATTTTCGTTATTGTCTGTTTCTAATTGCTCATCTTGTGCCAGTGATGTTTTTTGTATGTTTGTTTTTTGTGTAATGAGAATTGCGTTCATCAACAATTAATTGTTTCAGATGACGGCCGCCTCGTCGCGGTTATCGGTACCGAACGAGTTGTCGATGGGTGACTACTATTGCTCTGGTAGCGATCTGCGAGTTCGTCAAAACCCGAACCACTTGGACTACACGTCAGCGTCGTCAAGTACGAACGGTTCGACCAGCGGAAAGATGGCTGCCGGCTTATACCATCATCGTGCCACGTTGCCCAGCATCACCACGACAAGTATGTTTTGAGTTGATTGCAGTCTAAACTAGGCTGTTGTTATTGATTTGATTGAAAATTGTGAATAAACAAAACAAGACAAACTCGGCGTAAATGGCATTGAATTTGAAGAGATGCGCTGATAGTCATATTGATAATTGTTTTGTCTCTATCAATTGCTTGCCTTGTTTTGGTTGCGAGCTCGAGACGATTGCTGGTCGAAATCGGCAATAATAACAAAGAGGCACATTCACACTAATCCGGCGAAAGACTAATGGGGAGCAAGAGGTGCAGCAGCGGCGGCGATATGACAGAACAGTCTTTAAGTCATTCGGTCTGGCGAGTTATCTCTAGAATATTTTCACCCGCCAGATGAAATATATCATTTATGGTTTTTTAATATTAATTTTTATAATATATATATATACCCTTTTAATTTCGTTTTCCACTATGAATTTTTCTAATTTCTTTTGTTTCTTTTATAATCTTGAGTTTTCCAGCTACGTAACAAGTCTAAAATACAAACCATTGACTCGAATCTTGATTATCTACACTTTAGAATAGTTTATATCGTCGTAATCTATTTTCCGTCTTTTTGCTTATTTCATAACTGGAAACTATTTTTTTAAGTTGGACGTGATGAATGTGGAGAGTGGCGAGCTTCGACCGTGTGTAAACTATTTAAAAACAAAACTTCGCGGGCGATGGTCGGTGGGAATCGAAACAACTTTTGCTGGTATCATTGAAAGGAACCCAGCGTACCATCTTCTAGCCCCATCAACGAGTTTGTCTTGTTTTCTACTTCTTCTAATCATTAGAAATGATGTGATTGATAAATATTTGGGAAAAAAACAAATAAATCATTTGAATAGTATTTATCGAAAGATTAAGTAAGAATATATGAAAAGAATAGGATTAACTAGATTAAGAGACGAATTGATACTTGAACGATTTCTTTGAACTGAAATTGATGATGTTTAGGTGACAACACGTCGGATGACGGGCGTAGTTTGGTGAGCCCATGCGACAAGAATAGGTATATAATTAATGGGAAGAAATATGAATAAGTTGTTTGTAGACTCGACTACCACTACCTGTGTCCGGAGAACGGTGGAGTCTACGGTGCCGGACCGACACAGCCGCACAAGAATGATGACGGAAAGAAGGAGAAGGTTTTGATGGGATTTTTGAACGGAAAACATGGGTGTTTGTAGGCTTCGACGAGCCACGGTGGAATGTCGGTGCGACGAGCGGCGTCGTTTACATTTTCGCCGAAAAATTCGGCCGCCAAGAACAACCAACGTCCGGTGCAGATGCGCGATCCCGAAGAGAAGGAGAAGCGGAAATTTTTGTAAGTGATATTTTTTGAGAGTCATTTAGTTGAACAGCTCCCTTACTCCCACCACCATTCAAATGAGCTTTGTAAGTAAATGAACACAATGAAATAAAGTAATTAAAAACATGAAAGCATTTGGGAGGAGAGGTGAAAAGAGCGAGCGAATCCATAGAGCTCAAAAAGTGTGTTTGGCCGCATATCGGGGGGAGACTTCCATTATTTTTTGCACACATACACGCACAAATGCATTTAGCACCAAATACTACTACCATAATCACCATCATCATTGTAGTCGTCTTCGTTGTCATAATTCGGCTCCATAATTTGTTTTGTTGTCGTTGTTGATTAATCAATTGTGTGTTTGTCTGCTGGTTTGTTGATTTATTGGGATGTTCAGGTTAAACTATTAATGATAATTTTGGAAGCTTAAATAATACATAGGAATATCAAATGGAAAAAAAAGTTGAGTTGAAACATGTACTCGAAGGCGGCTTCGATTTGTTTCAGCGCCGCCCCCTCGCTGAACTCTAATGAATCCATGACGCTTGAATGCGCGAACTTTGTCATTTTTTCCAATCTGAAAGAGCTGTGCGGATAGTTGAATTATATGCTATTGTTTTATATTAATCGGTATCTGTTGTTGTTGTCATCGTCGTTGTTATTTCTCCGATTAAATTGAATATATTCAACATATTGTCATTGTTTTCGGATTTGCTCGGTGCACGTCATACGAACAATCTCAATCTCGAACAGCACAATTGGTCTAATATAAACGGTTTTTTGCGACGACTAATTGTTGTTTCGGAGCTGGCTCGAGAGCTCCACTGGCGGCCAATGGTGGCGGTCTGAAGGAGACGTGACAGATAAGGAAGTGTGCTCGGAACAAAGCAGAATGGACGTGAGACGGAAAATTAGTGTGCCGGTGCCGCTAAGCGCTTCGAGACGAATTGTTCATAAATGGACGTCGGTTCGTGAGATGGAGTCGTTGAGCATTTCGCCACCAGTCGTGTCGACAAGGCAAGATTCTTGTTTTTATTCATAGTTTGTTATTGCTGATGTTGTTGTTGTGTTGTTGCGTTATTAGGAGATTTATTTTTTTGTTAATTTTTTTATGACTCTTGCTGTATTGCCAGTGGCGGTGATGATTGTGTGTTGTGCGATTGATACTGCGGTTACCACAAGCATTTCTGAGCAACCAAAATTGATACGAGCGTTAGTGTTGCCTCCAATAGAGAAATTTCTCATTTACCGCCACTTACCATTTATTCGGAAATTGCGGGAAAAGGAGATGTTGATTAACTCTTTATTTCAAAATGAATCGACAAAGTTTTCGATTGTATGTGTGCGTGTGTGTGTTGTTCGCAAATAATCCTGGAAAAATTGATACATCTCGGCTTGCTGGAGAGTAGGCGATAAGTGAAAAATTTGTAATCCGACGCTTCGAAGGGTGCTCAATTATTCAAGCGGCTCCTCGCTCTCCTTAATTTGTTGGAACACCGAAGGGACGATGATAGTTCTGATTTCCATCTGTGTATTGCTAACAAAAAGAATAGGTGATGGTTGCGGGGAAATTGTTTGATTTAGGTGTTATTTGTTTGTTTGTTTATATGGAATCCATTGTTTTTGAACAATGACTGCAGAAAATAGGTGTGAACTTCTGATGAGCCCTGTTGATAACTCTGCGGATGTTACGTGTGAGAGCCCCTTCAGTCCGAATGAAATGTAATTTGAGAGACTTTGCTGATAAAAATTTGCCTGAATTTAATAATAATAATTGTCTACGTCAATACAATTGGAAAATTGTTTTCTGATGTTGTTTCCGGGGACTGATAAAAACCCATAATTGGCTCATGACATGAATGAAAGTAGGTCATTGATCTTGAATAGCAAGTGCTATTTATCACCCAATGCAAGTGTGCTTCATCACCAAACACGATTAGCACATTGATTAGACGATGAAGCATCATGTAGAAGCTGTGCCGCGGGCAAAATGCCCAGATCGGAGCACGTGCAAACATGGCACTTGGCACATTGTAGTAGGCGGGACGAATGGGGTGGGTTCCCAACGTACGGTTTTTGCGCGTCGACTCAAGCAGTCATAATCTTGACAAACAAGAAAGCAGTTGAGCTCGTGCTCTCATCTATTCCGGTTGGCTATCATGAGAACATTTGATATTTGGCGTTCAAGCTTGCGCTTCAAGAACATCGACAGCGATGTGAAATGTGCGAGCAAATACCATCTAATTGGTCCATCCTGCTCGTCGTCGATGGAGACGACAACGAAGAAGAAGCGTGTGTCCGACTTGGACAATCTGCTGAAATGCGGCAACAGCGGCAATTTCGAGCGCAGGAAATCGATTGCTCCGTATCATCACTTACGGTTCGTATCTTGTTTTTGTTTGGTAATAGGTGTGCCTTCGCTCTAGTGTTCAACGATCAAGGGTTTCGGACGAGAAAACTGTTGTGTGTATGTGATGAGTTTGTGTGTACGGGGGCATGCGTGGCGCGAGCAACATAGTATGATAAGACGAAGGTTTTGGAGGTGGGGTCGAAATTGCATAAGCATTATGCGGGTGTGCAATTAAATAATACAGTCTCTATTCGTGGTCGTCCTATTTTTAAATCAATTATTAATAATCAGTGTAATTGATTGAATTCTTTCTGCAAAAAAATGTACCGGTGGTGATTATTAAAACCGTCGCTGTTTCCGAGAGACATGTTTTCCGTAGTCTATCATATTATGATTGATCTCGCAAATGGGATTAATAATGAACACGTGGAAAATGTGAAGGCCCCTGAGCTGGAGCATCATCACCAGCATCACCATCATCATCATCATCATCATCTTAGGTTACTTATTTTGGCTTTTGGTGGAGTTTTAATGGGAGTGTGGTGTGAAGTGTTTTCTATATTGTTGTTTTATTTTGTATTTTAAATGTTTTTGTTTCAGTGGACCGATTTCAAAGACACTCTCGTATTTGAGAAACAAGATGGACACTGCTTTATCAACATCTTCGTTGTACCCGACAAGGGAGGAAGTACGGCAATGGGAGAATTGTTTTGAGAGCCTTTTGATGAACAAATGTATGTAGTTCGAGCATTTATATAATTGATTATAATATGAAATTTCAGTTGGATGTGCATTGTTCCGGCAGTTCTTGAAGAAAGAATTTAGTGATGAGAATGTTGACTTTTGGCTGGAATGCGAAGAATTTAAGAAGATGAAGGACGGAAAGGCATCAACGACGAAGAAAGCAATGGAGATTTATAATCAATTTGTAGCGGAACATGCTCCGAAAGAGGTTGGTTAAATGAATACTAATTGTATATAATTTAATATATGAATTTATAGGTTAATCTTGACTCGGATACGAGGTCGGCGACCAAGGCGGCTTTGGAAAATGGTTGCAGAACGGACACATTTAGTCTAGCACAGCATAGAGTCGAGCAGCTGATGGCCAAGGATTCATACAGACGGTTCTTGAGAGATCGCTTATTCCTGGACTTGCTCGAGAGTTACGAATGTCCACAGACTGAGGAGAATACAGCAACACCAGCAGTAGCCACGACGACTAAGGAGAAATAACATTACTCCAATCGAATTGTACAATATGTATCGGCTTGTGTGTGTGTGGTTTCTTTATTTTACGGTGTGCTTCGCTTGTTGTTGATGTTGTTGTTGAAATTTCTTCACAATCACCCTCTCAGTCATTAAGATGGAAACGGATTATTTGTAACCGAATGCTGTCATGTAATATTAAGTTGTATCTATTTTTAAGTAATCCCCGATTAGAAACAAATGAGTATTTATTTCATAACCCCTAATCAAAGCTATCGCATTCATGCTAATACGAATTTTTCTTGGTTTGTTTTGTTTGTATTGTATTCCAACATAATAAAAACCCTATAATTGGATTAATTAAAACCTATATAATCTATGTGTTCCTATTGTTTTCAGTTTGTTGAATAATTTATTTCTCTATATTTTCCTTTTATATAGAAATTTACCTGTTTTTTTCATTTTCTTTCTATATAGTTTATAATAACATTGATATAAGTCTAATCCTAACAACCAAAAATGTCCAAAAAGCCCGTTTATTTATGTATCTTGTGAAATTCAACAGCAACAAATGTTTAATACAACAAAAAATACTAATTCTTGAACCTCAAGTAGATGATCTCTTCCTTCTATAAGAAGTTTGTTTGTTTGTTTGTTTTTTGAATAAAAGGAAATGTATTAAAATTGGTTTCTTTTTTCAATTTGATCATTAAAAATCCCACGTATTGATTGATTGATATTTTTTGACGTCTACAGTTTTTGTATCATCATGAATTGTGTATTTTACTTGCATAGGCAAATGAAGTAATGAATTGGATTCTTGTTATAATTATTATGATTTAATTATTAAAGCACCTGAGTGAGAGTTAAAGTTCATCGATGAGTTTCTCGATAGTCTTGTTCTGGACACGTATGTTTTGGCCGTTCATCATGTTGCCGACACGTTTGATTTGCCGTTTCTTTGCAAAGTACTCGCATCCGGCATAAAGCGCGCACATTGGGATCAATGATAGTGCTCCGAGTGGACCGAGCAAGAACACCTGTGAGGCAATGGTTTTTAATACGACTTGATTTAGTGAACCTTTTGGTTGTAGTAGCTGTAGATATGACGAGTTTCGAGCTCGTCACAGTGTGATCCAGAATATGGTTTGTCACAAATGCACGTGTTGTGGTGCTGAAAATATATTAGTCGTGAAGTGATTTATTTTTAAAAAATTCAATGTTGCCGACGAAATAACGGAAGTCATTCATTTTCTAATTTTTGGTTTTTGTTGGAAAGCTCTACAACTCATTGCGGCGCATTTTTCTGGTAGAAAATATGTGAACGTGTGCAAGAAGAATATATATGAACCCAAGTGAAAAGTCAAATAATGAGAAAGAGAAGAAGAATAACGAGACCACGAGCGAATTACCAAGATTACAAAATAACCATATTTCCCAATCAAATACATGCTCACGAGATCCTCACCTTGTCACGTTTTCCATTGGCACATTGAATCTCCTCGCAATATTCTCCCGTATACCCTTTCATGCATTCGGGACAACTACAAAATGACAATTTTTGGCACTTCTGACCGAAACAACACTTACGATCCATTTCGATAACGGCGATAAGATTCGCAGTGCTTCCTCTTCTCGCAATGCTTGCCAACCCAATCCAGATCGCATTGGCAAACCCCGTCAACAGCCTTCCCATTGACGCAGCTAAATTCCAAACGCTTTACGTTCAATCTATTTATAAACTATTTTCTATTGTTTGATTGATAATGACCGTGATAACAGTGTTTACATGAATGTACATTAATCCATTTTTGAATTCATTCTAAACAACAGTCCAAAGAACCTACATTGGATGCTTTTGTCGATGCGTGCGAGTACGGTGTCGAATGAAGGGGATCACTGGGTTGTCGGAATTTTCATTAATACTGTTTAGGTTATTGTCGCGAGGCTCGGTATTTGCATCGAGCTGATTGCTCTGCACCTCTTCGACTACTTGCTCGGAGTCAATCGGTGGTGCCGTAATATATGGTAAGAGCGATATTAACGAAATGCCGAGGAATATTCGAACCATGGTCCTATGAAAAATATCAATTATTATAGTCTCCAGCACTAAATATACAATTAGAGGCGCTAACAACAAAAAACGACTGAAAAATAAAGACTACCTTATCCTCCGCGGGCGAGAGGCGGTAAAGACAAAACACACCGACTACCCATTAAATTTGACGTTTGGCGAATTAAAAGTCGTCATGAATAGTAGCAAATCAGCAATTAAATTCGAAAAAATGAAAACGCAAATCAAGACTAGAAAATCAAGACAGACGGGAACACACATACAAAACACTTGCATACTTGACAATGGAATTTGATAAATTGACGGTTGATGAGATTTTAATTAATTTCCAACCGCCATAAACATTTGAATTGAAGTGCGTTGTTTAGTTACTTAAAAGACAATCGCTTGAAGTATGGTCATCCATTGAGGAGTGGCGCTGATTTGATACACACCTAAACTGTTGATATTGATTGAATTGACGTCTAATTGACGATTCTTGAAAATCATGATGATGATGTATTGTTTTGTAAATTGTTCATTTGGTAATGCCAGGAACGTTGAAAAAATCCTTACAATTTTATAGTTGTAGATAAAAATGTTCGAAGTGTAATACATTATTGAGTGTTTATTTTGTTAACACAAACATTAACCACAATTTAGTTGATAATAAACAATTACCTAAATATTATTGAGACATTTATTTACATGGCCCATGGGAAGAATGTACATGTTATGAAATTTAACATCTTAAGCTGAAGTACAGGCGCACGCCAAATGGAAATTACGATTTTCTGATATTTGAGAATGTATGAAAACTTTTTACGACCTTTTTAACAGGGCTTTTCTTAAGCTATTTAAAAGCATAAAAATCTTATAGAAAAATTTCGATTTCTGAGTTAATTTTATTACCATACAGGTTTGCGTGCAGCTGCGCAACTTGGGTTTGAGCTGGATTTACGTTTTTGAGTAACGAGAACGAAAATAAAATCCTTCGAATACTTGGGATTGAGTTTATTAATGAAAAAAGTAGACATGAGTATTGATATAGCTTTGCTTAGAACTTTGTTTAGTTTTATTAATTACTTTCCCATGAATGACCTTATAAGATAGACGTATAGACTTGAGCCCTTTGGGGACATGAATCTATTCTATTTAATTTAGAATAAAACTGAGCAAAGCTGAATTTTAGCCAATAACCACCAAGGATACGACTAAACATACAATAAAAAAAGTAAAATATGGATTAGGTACTAAGAAAATTTTCGCATCAACAACGAATACCTTCGAGATTCTCCCAGTTTTGGTTCACTTCAAAAATAAATTCACTTTAGAGAAAAAACTTGGAGATTTTCTCAACAATTCAATTTTCTTTTTGTAAATCGTTTAATTTGAGAATTTTCATTTTTTATGCCTTCGAACGCTTTCGAACAGGTATCGGCACCGGTTCCATATGCGGTCCTGGTGTGCGAATAATATTCTTTTTTTAAATTATATTTTGGTGTTATGATTTTTTATAGTTGGCAATTATTTGTATTATTTTTGTTTTTAGAAACCTAGGATAATGTAGGTTGATAAATGAATTTTCATTTATCAAAATTATAATTCATCCCTAATTGATTTATTTAAGTTTAAATTACTTATATTTAGTGTATGCACCTGAACACCTTCATAGTTGTTTAAATATTGTCGTGGTGTAGGTTGATGAAAAATTAGGGGTAAAGGAGCATACCCCAAAAAAAGATGGTCTCGCTTGGGCTGGTGTAGATTTACTCTGCAATATGTTTATTATTTCGCTTTTTTTCATCACATTTTTTGTTTTATATTGTTTTCTCTTACTAAATTGGTTGTTACATCAACATAATAATTATTATAATAAAAATTTTAGGTATAATTTATTATGTTTAGGATCGAAATAATAAACAAATTGCAAATTAAATCTACACCAGCCCAACCGAGACCATCTTTTTTTTCGGTATGCTCCTTTACCCCTAATTTTTCATCAACCTACACCACGACAATAAAAGTTCTTTTACTATTACCGGGCCATAGACAAAGAGGATAAAAATTCGTTCGTGTCCCAACGTTGCTGTACTTTGTCTTTGACACGAACGGTGTCCGTGTTTCAGAATATGAAGGGGAAGATTGCAACATTTATGTATAGTCGTCGCCAAATGCGATTACCGCTGCAAAGTGTGGCGCACTTTTTTAAATATTATTTTTTCATTTAATTTTTATGATTTTTATTATTTTCCACATTTATTCCACGATTGAAACAACATTTAAAACATATTCTTCAATTTATTTAAACAAAAACAGTATAGAACGAGCCTAAACAGGAAAATAATCATGAAAATTAAATGAAAAAATAATATTTAAAAAGTGCGCCACACTTTGCGGCGGTAATCGCATTTGGCGACGACTATAGAATAATTTAATACATAGCAGTATGTAGCTGAAACAACAGCTATCACAGCGAATTCTTTCATCTGAAGATGTTTCGTGTCCCAACGTTCGTGTACTTTGTCTATGGCCTATTACCGCAACTGCAATTGTAATTCTCGATGGGGCGCATATTGATGCACTAATCCTGTCGCCTAATAATTGTCCATTTCCTTTCATTTTATAGTTTCCTCATTGTTAATATTAAAGCTTTGTTTTTATCAATGGTTTAATAGATAATTACTAACTCCAACTAGTTACAACAATAATATATTTGATGTGTTACCTTAACTTTTAGTATTTTCATATTAGTTTTAAACTTAATAACAAATCTATAATTATAGATTAATTAGCTATAATGTGTTAACGTGTAATGTTTTTGATTTTTCTAATATTATATTATTCGAATATATGTAAAATTAATTATAGATTGAAACCAGATTTGCAACTTCATATAAGTCTTGTTATTATGTAACATATTCCGAACCCTCTGCTTAATACATTTAATTTTTGAAATTTAAGTACTCTAATGCTAATTTAAAGATGCCAACTGCTTGGTAAATTTAAGTAATCATATTTAATTGTTTAATAGGAATGATACAAAAGTAAGATGACACTAATGACAACCATCTAGACACGACATTAAGGATCAAACAATAAACAAATAAAAATACAATAATAGCTAGTTGATTATAGATTATTAGCACAAAGGAAGAGATCAAGCTTGTTAAACACGAAATACTAGAGCATATAAAGTTTCTCTATATGGATCGTTAAATTTATATATGAAATCAAAGAATATCTAAATGTTAAATCATCTGCGCTTATGTTGAGCTCTATATATGTGAACATGCATATGAATATGTTCTTTATGTAGATTCTGTTCACATTAATAACGAAATATTTCAGAAAAGTGTTAGTTTTCTTATTCTTATTGTAGAATCATGTTAATAGTATTTTAATGAATCCGAATCGCATTTCAGGATAAATACAGCAGTAATAATTATTTCAAAATTTGCCAAATATGTATATTTTCTTCAAAACATGGGAAAAGTTTGAAAAAATTAAAAGTGGTTTCAATTAATCCTAATCGTTCCCTTCGTATTAAAATTTAGTCATAGCTGCTAGAAGCCGATATGAGTTTAAAAAGTAATTTCTGACTCACAATTATATTTTATTTTGTTAAGGTCTATGAACCAAGTGTCAAAATCCCTTGACACTAGCACACACAGCTACTCTATTGATTTTTCTTCTCTATTCGTCAAAACCCTTTAAATGTGGTTTTTACCGATTACCTTTCTTTAGCATAGTTATATTCTATCGTTTAACGTAACCAATTAATTAATCGTGCTCCTTTATAACAATTCCAACATTTTCTGCGAATTATATATCAGTGAATAAACGTATAGTGTCTGTACAATTATTCAACATTGTATTGATTGACCTATACCCGTTCAAATGGCGTTATTCATTAGATGTTCAACACCTGCTTTTTTTCGCACGCATTAATAGTATCATTATGAAATTAATCAACGCCAAATTCCATGTTACCATAGCAATTATGATTAAACAACAATACGATAGTTTTTAAATTTAGATATTTTAATGATTTCGTATATCTTCATTATCCATTATTCACTTGTTTGTTTTCTAAACAATCACTTTCTCTTGCTTAGTCAATTGATGTTTGCAATGCGCTTGCGTTGCGTATTCCGTGCTTTTTTACTGACCTTCATTGAAAAAATAATATCGTCTTATACGTAACTAGTTTACTGATAACTCATTATTTTAGAAATGGCTCGTACAAAGCAGACTGCTCGCAAATCAACCGGAGGAAAAGCGCCAAGAAAGCAATTGGCTACAAAGGTAACAGTATTGATTTTTCTATCTTCCTAACATAGACAATAACTTGAAGGCTGCGCGCAAATCAGCGCCAACCACTGGAGGAGTCAAGAAGCCGCATCGTTATCGTCCGGGAACCGTTGCGTTGCGTGAAATTCGTCGCTATCAAAAATCAACCGAGCTGTTGATCCGCAAGCTTCCTTTCCAACGACTTGTTCGTGAAATTGGTTAGAATTTAATGCAACGATAATTGATAATAATTTATATTTTAGCGCAAGACTTTAAAACTGATCTGCGGTTCCAATCGGCCGCGATTGGAGCATTGCAAGAAGCGTCGGAAGCCTATTTGGTTGGATTGTTCGAAGATACTAACCTTTGTGCAATTCACGCCAAGCGTGTTACAATTATGCCAAAGGATATTCAATTAGCGCGACGCATTAGAGGAGAAAGAGCATAGAAGCACAATTGTATATTTAAAAATCGTATGATATTATGTCACTCGAAAACGTGAAATTGTATTTGTCGAATTATACTCGTTGCCGAGTGACTACTCCTCTCCATTTAACATTTTTTCATTATTATTATTATTATTATTATTTCCGTCAAAACTACCATTATCAATGTATCTCGTACTATCTGTAACTTTCAATGGTACCGATTTCTGTACTTTCATTTATTGATCTTCGTTTTTAATAAATATTCGATCCTACTCAATTGCAATTATAGAAAACAAGTGAAATTATTCATTTGAGAACTTTTCGATCGATTGTCTATCCATTCTGAACGTGAACCATCCCTCCTTCTTGGTCAAGTTGGTATAGTCAACCTGAAGTTGTTCAATATAATTGAGAATGTGCATTTGAATCAGCTTTACCGTGTTATATAGAGCAATCGCATTCACGTTCCAGTCGAGCACGGTCCATTCCAATCTCTGCACATTCTCTTTTTCGGCATTCTTTGCCAATTCCTTCCAAAGTTTTCGAGCGAGACCCTTTCTACGATGGTCTGGTCGAACGTACAAATCCTCCATATGAATATACTTTAAATAGATTAGAAATTCCTCCACGGCTGCTTTTAAGTGCTCACCTGTCCAACCCAAGTTGAGTAGGCGTAATAATAAAGAACCATTCCAGCAGGTTGATCGGCTTGGAGAGCAATGTACCCTGTAAAATCAAAATTGCTATAATTGGTTTTATGTTTCAGTATTACCGTGAACTCTTTTGTTCTCAATATCATCAATCAATTTTTCAGTTGTGTTAAGAACACTGTCTTTCATTTTCTCAAACTCAGCGAGCTCCTAAAATTTAATTGATTTTCGTAGAATTTCATTTTTTAAGCAGTTCACGTACATGGATCATTCCCATTAACAGTGGAGCATGCACCGTTTCGACCTTGACAATCTCGTAATCAGCCATATTATCTTGAAAAAAATGAATTATAAATTTGGAGATTTCATTAATAAAGCAGATATTTTATCATTCAATGAAGTTTATTTTTGAAAAATATTTTCGTTCAATTTATTCTGAAATCTGAATATCCTTGAAATATCACAAAATTAAAAAAGAATGTAGATCAATATAAAATTATGAGACTTTTTTAATGAGAATAGGCTATGTAAAAAATGTTTAGAACCAAGAACACTAAATGCACAACTTTGGCCTAGTTTTTCGGAAAAGCTTTCGAGTTAGTGTCACACGAATGACGGATGTTATTAAATCTAGGAAAAGCGGAAATTGCTCCCGTCGGAAAATAAAATCCATTTCCGCAAAAGAAATCACGGATTATTACACCATTTCATTTTAAATTTCGATTTTTTTTCATTTTTATAAAAAAGACTAAAAAATCAAAGATCTCAAAGGAATCGAACCAGCATATATTCTTTGTGAATCAAATCCTCTAACAGGTATGCTACGCATCCTCTTTTGTTTTAATTAATTAATCCGTTGAAGTTTCAAGAAGTATGTTAATGTCTATGGTGTAATAATCCGTGATTTCTTTTGCGGAAATGGATTTTATTTTCCGACGGGAGCAATTTCCGATTTTCCTAGATTTAATAACATCCCGAATGACGAGGATCGAACTGTGGCGTAGATATGACTGTGTTTACGTATTGTCGTAAAATAAAATGCTCACTTATTTTATATTGTTTCGAACTATTTTTCTTATTTCTAATTTGTAACGATTAATTAGCCAATTGATCATTAAATAAATTAATTTTATCAATATTAAGAGTAATTTCATTTAAAATTTTAAAAAATATTTTTAAAAATAAGAAAAAATATATGGAAACGATATATTAGCATTTTATTTTACGACAATACGTAAACACAGTCACGTATATATTACAATTGGATCCTCGTCATTCGTGCGAGTTTAATCTCATTCCTTTCGAGTAACCTTTTATAAGCTGTTTTTTTTAATTAAAATGTAAATAATAGAGCTTGCTAGATTGATTTTTTATGCGCCGCATCCACAATATCCAATTTTGGCTAAAAACGATGTTCACGAACTTTGGTACACGTAATAATTTTGCCAGTCCACGAGAGTGGAAGCGTTTCAGAATATGAAGAGATAAAGATATGTAGCGTAAAAAAACAGCTACCACAGAAAATAAGGCTTAGGTACCTAAGCCTCCTTTCATCTGGAGATGTAAACGGTGAGAATTTTTGTCTCTCTGTTTATAGTTTTCATTTAAATCGTCATGTATCATATTTAATACAGCGAATTTAAAAATACAATTCGCAAACGAGTTAATGAGTGATTTTTTATTTTACATTTCAGAGCTCGGTGCCACAAAAATAAGAATTAAATTATAGTCTCGTTTGGACGGCCACACTGCCAGAAAGGACCTAAATTCAATGTGTGTTATCCATTTTTGGAGACAACACACATGATATTAACACATGTGATTCAAAAGAGTGGCCGTCCAAACGAGAACCTTTCTAAATTTTTCTCTTCCAATAGGCACCGTTCTCTGAAAATGACAACATTAATTTTGAAATGTTTCAAGATAAATTAAATAACATAATATTTTTTATTAGATTTTAATGTCCCTAGAACATTAGAATTTAGAATTTTTTAAAACATTTATTACTGTTAAAAATAAATATTGTCGTAGTGCAATTTTTATACACGAGACAAAACATATTCAGAGAAGAGACACGGCGAGAACACGATGGGCGCGAAATTTGGTATTTTAAATTATGTATCAAAAAACTGAACTACGAGCATAAATCAATTAAAGAGTTAGCGCGTTGGCTCGTCAAATGCGTCAGTGAACATTTTTTCATACAACAATGTAGACTGTGGCATCAAAAATTTGATGCAGATTAAACTTTCGAAATACGAAAAAAAAAATAAAATAAAATAAGTTCGCAGGAAAAATCTCATTTAACACCCAATTCATAATAAAAAGATAAAAGTATAAACATGGCGGAATATAACCCACTAATAACATTTCATTATCTTTCACCGATTTCTTATCACATTGTTCATATTACAAACAATATTTTATCTTTACTCAATTTTTAAATAAATTATGAAGTTTGTTCATATTAACAAGACTTAGAACATGTTGTCAGGTAAATCAATCAATCTAACAGCTTATTAAAAAACTTTAAAAAGTTAGAAAAAGGCCCCTTTAAGATTGCTGTCAATGAACATGTTATAATTGATCATCTTTTTGCCCTTTGATAGGATACTTTTTCGTCTTTATCAAGTGATATAACTTAACCATCCCATTTCGATGATAGAAAAGTGAATACATTCGTTTTTCTCACGATTAACATTTATTTAACTGTATTCAACAAACAAAAAAAATCGGACAAAAATAATTGGGTAATAATGAAAATTCAAATAAAAAAGATTGTTTATGAATGTGATGCACATTTCTCTACAATTCCATTCAAACTAGTGTCTCTGGCCAAGGATCGAGCGGATATTGGCGAAGATGTTTTCCTTTGCGTATCTATCTGGAAATTGAATATCACAAATTGCCCATATTCCATTCCTAACCATATATCGGATTACAAACAAACGGTGCGCCAATTGAGGTAGGTGTATTTGGTGAGCATTGTTGGGCGGGATGCGTTAAACCCGGTGGAGCATCGGTCTCCTTCGGAACAATCGAATCATTACGCTATAATTCAACCAAATACGATTAAAAGAATACAAAGAAAGAATACTTACGTAGTTCCGCTCCACGTTTTGCCGATGAATTCTGCAGTGGGCAATATTGCTCATAATTGGGAAAGAAGCCATTTTGTCAAAAAAGTTCTAGTCGTTTGCAAATTCTTCCAATCGCAAAATGAGTTTTGTTTAAAAGTTGCTTGCCGCAATCGCAACGCGGATGCTCAATTCACAGAGGCCGAAGCAGATAACAGAGGTCGAGATCCAGTCGGATGGGAACGAAATTGGTGCTGGGATGAAGTCGCCGAACGCTAAAATGTACGCACATGATTTATTTTGAGCCATGGAATGCTCACCAGTTGTCTGCAGCTTGGTATCGATGGTAGTAGGAGACAATTTAAAAGAATTGGTTTCACTGGTGGAGCAAATCAGCATAGTACGCGTATCGTACACAGGTCCATATAGCTGCGAGCGCGAAATTCGATTCGAAATGAATCTCAATCGGATGAGACTATCTGCTCCAATTAAAAGGAAAACAACAAATATTCAATAGCAAAAATGCGTTGAAAATTATAATAATGCGTATTAAGTCGAATGAAACAAGACGATGAGTCGTATGATGAAGTGAATTGTTTGTCTTGTTTTAATATATTTATACACTATATATATGTATGACGATGATAATGATGGGCGTTTTATAGCCCAGTATCAATCGATCGATCGAAACAATTGGCTGGGTACCGATGATGGGCGGAACCGGCCGGTCGACAATCTTCTGGGGGAATTCCCCTGCGCACCCAATAACAACAACTGACGGATTATCGGTGTGCTATTGAAATTTACGATCAGATGATGTTGCCAAGGTTGTATATCATTGAATGGATAAGGGTTATTAAATGGAAATATTTGTACGTGCGATATTTGACGATGATTTTGGTTTGAAACTGTAGGTACTGTAAATTAAAGCAAGCACCAGAGTTCAAAAGATCGAACTATCTCTCTTTTAAAAAACAAGAAATTCGTTGTTTTTTTTTCTGAAATATGACAAACATCATCATCATCATAATCATTTTTATCAGGCGTTCAACTTTGATTTTTGTTATTTGATTAGTGGATCACTCTTCCTCGTTTGCAAATAAAATACGATCCACCGTAACCGCCATGTGTACGTGTAGTTTTGTTTATCACATCTTTTGCCGAATCTTATTCTAATATGTTTTTTCCCAACAACCATCATCAATCTATCATAATACAACATCTTCGTACGTGTAGATCGAGAAGAACAAACGCTGTTCACAATGATCTCAGCAATGACCCATTCAAAGAACAATCACAATTCAGAATCATGTTTTCGCATCTGAATACGACCATGTCGATGTTAAAATCAAGCAAACGATATTGTAATCGTGGTCGTGGCGTTGTTTACGTCGTCTGAGTGTTAAAATTACATTTTTGGAAGCAAAATACTGTCAATACACTTTTGTTAAAAAATTTGAACTTTACATTTTCAAAAAATGTCTCATTTTATTATTATTATTTTTAAAATGAATTGAGAAACGCAATAATAAATCAATCGACAAGTCACCCCACTTAAAATTATGGAATGTATCTTCTTAAAAACGTTTCAATGCAATACATTTTATCACATCCAACCATACGAGAGCATTTTTCTATTCTTCGCCTTCCCATCAACGCACACCTTAAAAAATGGACAAGACTTGCAAAATAAAAATGATGTATGTGGACACTAACGGAAGCAAAGAATCAGCCAGTGGGTCCTGTTGCCGGAAATTCGAGCCAATCAACCAGAAGCAATTGTGTCAAATATTACCCAACTAATAAAATTCATATAAATATTATTTTTCTTCAAAGCCGTTCGTACCAATTGTTGACAAGAGCACACGGGGAAACCATCTATATCCATTGTTTTCGCAATAAAATAATGACGAAATGAGCCGTTTGGCGCCGTCGAAGTCCGAGCCCAATTTGTCAAGCAAGAAGAAAAGCAGTTCGGCGGCCAAGAAGGATAAGGAATCCTCTTCAAAGGCACAGGTAATCAACAATCAAACTCATTCGTCTTAACACATACTAGACGTTAACAAAGGAAACAAGCGACGAGAGTGACAAGGACGAAGTGAAGGATTTTCTCAAATCGGACATCGCAGTAAAACTCAAATACTACGATTCAAATTGGTTCGAAGTTTGTTTTAACAATTTTAACACCATCACCGACACTACTTTTTTCAGGCCACCGCGAGAAAAACACCAGAAGTGTTTGTCGATCTAACTCAATATGAGCAATTCGCGCGTACCAAGTGATATCGTCTCAATCAGTGGTTTTGAACGCGCCTATTTCACCACCTCGGACACTGTGATTTTGATTGAAAACAGTCGCATTAGATATATTAACCTTGGCGATGAGTCACCGAAACTTGATTATCTGGCAATTGGCGGCCGAGCAACGGCGCTCGCGGTTTCTAGCGATTTCAGCGTTTTTGCCGTGTCTATTGATGAAGGCGCCGCGAATGGTTCCAAGATAGTTGTCTATTCACCTGAGGTTGCCATGACTGAAGAGAAGGGAACTTATAATGCGCAGAATCAAACGGATGAGCTTTGTATTTCGCATGGAGCCGAAGTAAGGGTTTCTTATTGTTGTCATGGATTTCAAGAAAAATTAATTTTATGTTCAAAAAAATATAATCCAACTACGGTGCCATTGAAAACGTTCAATTTAGAACAACATTTAAGTATTTATGGAATATTCCTCTGTTGTGGTCGATTGCAAAAAATCTATCGGGGGGTAGTAATGGGGAAAGGTTTATTAGGGTTTACCTTATATTTTATCGGTTAACTGTTTTATTACAATTCAGTAGAAATGATTTGTAAAATAGCCCCGTAAATGTTGGAACAATTATACATTTTGGAAGACATTTTAAAGATAACTCACCTAATAAATAGAAAATAAAATTATTTTTAAGCAATTTTCTGAAAAAAAACTTAATGAAAATGTTATAGAAAAGTAATATTCATTTTAAAGTTATGAGGAAAAATTATTATCTATTTTTATATAGTCTACTTGATTGCTATTAATATGTTATTTTCGTTCGCGTTACTCAATAAACGTAAATTCATCCCAAACAGAAGTAGCACAGAGCTACGCCTGTGCTTAAGATGTTACAGCTAATGACAAGGTAAAAAAATGTGTCGATAATTTTTAAGTAACTACTTATTATCGACTAAATTGTGGGTAAAATATGTGTTAACAAAGTAAATTAAGTTAAGAACGGCTACGAATATGTGCTAAGTTTATCTAATAAACATAAAAATTGAGTTATTATTTTACGTTGCCACTCCAATGCCACGAAACTGCGCCGCATTGCAAAAGACCTCGTACCAATTGCGCGAACACTTTAAGGGTTTTTTAATGTTTGAAGGGAACGTGTATCCTTACGGAAATTCAGAGTATAAACAAATGTATTATATTTACTATAACTTTCGTAATGAGATATAACAATTCAACTAGAGATTCAGTTTAAAAATAATTAATAAATTAAATATTTAACAAAAAATAATAAATAATTGTAAATTCGTGCAAAGTCTTTTGCAACGATGCGCGGTTTCGTGGCTTTGGAGTTCGTTGTTTAATGTATAGAATATACTATGATAATACTTTGCACATTTTCTTCAGATAGTTGCATGCCTAACCATCCTTGAAGAACGCGTGGCCCTTCAAACCTTTGACATCAAAGATGGCGTAAACAACTGCCTCGGCCAGATTCTCACAGATCAAGCACCCGCCCAAAGCTGGCAAATATCGTTCTGTCCGGCCGACGAAGGCGTAATGTGCGCGCTCGGCGGAATGACGGCCTACCTTCTCAGAGCCACCGGCGGAGTTGTTGAAAACTTCTCCACCATTCATATCAACGATGCACTGTGCCATGATTGGTCCAACGACGTGAACATTATGTTTGGCACCAGGAATGGAACACTGTGTGTCTATCGAGAGACTATTCAACTGGAGATTGTGGAAGTTAATAAACTTTCTCAAGAGTAGGAAACTTTAATTGACATTTGTTTTTTTTTCGAGTTTTATAGGATCCTCAATGATACCATAGATCTATCTGTAGTGGCGCTAAGAATAAGCACAAAGAGGCTCGCCTGCCAAATCGTTTCCGGAATTATTCTGGTGGTGGATTGTGAGCCTGAAGTTGGTCCAATTTGGACGACATGCAGAGCGATAATTGTAAGTTTTTGGGAAACTGTTTTAGATTTTTTATTATTATAACAATATTTTATTGACTTTGACAGAAAATCCTAGAAAATATTGAGATGTTGGAAGTTTCAGGAGTAACAAATTAAAAGGATTGCTAGAATTTATTAACTAAATCGTTCTCAAATTTTGTATAATTTCAATTGGCGTTCTATGATAAAAAATAAAATACTGACAAATATGATAAACGTTTAACAAGTTATTCTAATTTACATTAAAAACTAAAATTAACCACCTTTTAATTAATAAAATATAATTATTCATCTTCTTATAAAAGATGTCCGATTTCAAATTAAAACCAATCCACATTCTATCTTTCAACTATGGCGATGAATCCCTTCTATACGACAACGGTCGACATTTGATGACGGTTCCAATAAGGTTGAACGCTTATAAAATAATCATCAGCACAATATCCGAGTTTTCAGGCATTTGACCAGACTCAATACCATGACTGGCGATCTTATCACAGCTCGTCATTGCGACAAGATAATTTGTCTCAAGTCTACTATTGATTGGATCATATCATTAGACTCATCTGGTTTCATTATAGTATCTTCCAAAATATCAAAGCAATAACTATTTCATAAATGTAAAATTGTTCTATAACATCTTAGGCGTGCTCTTTGCACAGATACCATTAATGGTGCATTCTTCTTTACGATTGTCGAGCCGACGCATCAGCTAATTGTTGCTACAAACAAATCCATCGACAAATATTACATCACACTCAATGGATTGGTTCCGGTGGAGACGTTGTTGGTCAAAAACTCGCGCATCAATTTTGTAGGATTTTAAAATTATTGACCACAAAACTATTAAAAATATATTAAAGGCCATTGACTCTTTTGATATGAAACTGATTGCCGTCATTGATGAAACTGAAACAATAGTATTTCGAGGTGACGATCATAAAATTCTGATGAAAGAACAATTAACGCATATTCACGTAATGACGCGCAGATGTTGATACGACGTCAGTTCATTTCATTTCAGAATGACATCAATTCTCTCATCATTTCGAAAGATAACAAGTTTCTGCTAATTCTGACGAAACGTGATCACGTGTATTGCATTGATATCGGCAGCGACAAAGTGTTATGGAACGTTGATTACAAATTGCACTTTTTCGGCTCGATCGCTTATACACGTTCCATGTTGCTTCTTCTCAATCAAAAGTTTATTGTAACCAGGATCAAGCATGGAAAAGTAAATGAGCATTAGTTTCTTGTTTGCATTTTTAGTTATAGGATCTATCAAATGTCAACATGCATGCATCTGAAATCGGTTTCTCTATCAATTCCGAAATAATCGAAGGTGGAATTGAGATAACTATTGATCACGCTCGTATACTTTGCAGGAAATGAAGATTATGTTTTTGTTTCAACGGACGCAGGCGATCTACTATGTGCGTCATCCATGACGCTTGATGAACCTTCTGTCGTACAAACAGTGATCAGAGGTTTAAGTATAACAACAGTATGTTAAGTGTTATTATTATTTTTTTGAATATTAGCAAGCTATCATAAAAGTTTAGGGAAAATATTCGATTACAAACATGTTATAATTATAAAGTAAAAGAATACAATAACTAATAAAATATATTTCTTACTAAGTTCTGAGGAAAATCTACTGTCACTTAAAACACAGGTTGAGTAAGCAATGGCAAGCACTCCAAACGGAAATGAACATTTTAAATTATTTAACCGCTTCTAATTTATAATTAAATGAGAAATATCTTAAAAGTGACTTTTGTAATCTTACCTGGACAGAAAATGAGCTTTGCGTGCTAGCGTATCCTTATAAGCTTAGACGGTTTATTAAGAAACATCCTTTATTTATTACTAAGCTGTTCACCTTTTTAGTGAACATATATTACTTCCATGTGTATTTGGAGTGAAGATAAGATATTCACGTTTCAACAAGTGTTCAGAAAACATACTTAAATATAGTTAGTGTTCAGAATCTGTATTCTATATAGTTTAGTTTGCACAACAAAGTTACGTAAACTCCAAGTGCAATTATAGAAATAGGAACTCATAAAGCGGCTATAAGAAAAATATTTAGTATAGATTTTACAGCTCTTGGGTAGTTAGGAGAAAATTTAATGAAGTCACGTAAAAATTAAATCGTTATTTAGACGTGCATTATAAAAAGACGCAGTTAAATAATGTATAATTTTTATTTACATTTGGTGTGTACCTATGCACTCGAAATGTATTCTGACATGGATACGTGTATTCTTTTAATACTCTTTAAATATTATAAAATTTAATATTAATTTGAAGTGCCTATATATGTCGAGCTATTGTAAATTAAAGAACAACGATTAAGCTAGGTAAAATTACTTATCTCGAGTACAGTATTCGCAAATCCGCTTCTGAAATCTTTAATAACTAGTAATAACCTCAACAACAGCTAGTTACTTCCTATCCTACTTGTCGAGGTTGTGATGAACAGCAAGAATGAATAAACAGTTTATTTCAATTGTAATAAAATTCCTTGATTCATGCCTTAGAATTCTGGAAGTAGACCGGTGAAGGGGTAGGGCATGGTGGTATCCTTGGTCACGATGGTCGCAGGAAGCGACACTACTAAAAGTTTAAAAAATAAGCTTTATAGCATTTTTCAAACCAATGTACATTTTCCAGCTTCGCGCATTTCCAAATGAGCTACTCATTGGCTACCAAAATGGCTCTGTTGGTAGATTGGAGCTCAAGGTTGCTCAAGATTTACCAAGCTTCCAGCAATTCGATTTGATTCTATGCAAATTTGAGAAAGTTGTAAACTTGGTATGGTTTTTTTTGACTTATTTCTTACTTGTTTTGTGAAACTCCAATTCTATTCCACACTCATGCTTTTCACACATAAATTTTTCCTCGTAATTTTCATAGAATGTGATAGATTCTACAACTTTCGACCTCTTCCAATCCATAGAAATCCATAATTCAGAGATCGATTGTTCGTGACATTGACAACGAGCGTAACATGATACGTGAAACCACAGAGAAATTCGTTCGACTTTATACCGAAAACAAGGACAAAGAACTAGCTGAAGCAAAACACAAAATCGAAACGATTGCAAGGGAATACAAGGAGAGAATCAAGGTTTCCTTCCTCCTCATTTCATCTCAATTTTCACACGTAAACATGGTTTGACCGTGGGGAAGTTTGTGCGTGCGCAATTCGAACGCTCGATAATTTATCGCATTCGGTTTGATTTCGCAACCAGTTTGAGATAAGCAACTCATGTGATTGCGTTTGGCCACAATCCAAACCAAAAAACATTTGAGATCGACAAGAGCGATCCGAATACGGTAGTGTACGTGCGATTGGGCGATAGTGAATTGTAAAATCATTAATCATTCGAAAATCGTTTCAGAAAATTGAAGACAATTACCGTCAGTCGGAGGAAATGAAAGCGCAAACGATTGCGAATCTAAAAGAACTTTATATGGATGAAAATCATCAGCAAAAGATGGAATATGAGAAGATGATTGAGGATCAGATCAGAAAGTCGTTTCGTTTAGTAGAAGAGAAACAAAAAGACGTCGGATTTCACAGAAACCATTCGTTTTGAGAGCAAATCCATTTTCAGATAAAGAATCTCGAATTAAAACAAATTCGAGATCGCGAAGAGATGATCGAATCATTCCGTGTTACGGAAAATCAGCTTAACAAACAAATTAAAAAGCTATTAACGGATATAGAATCAGTCAGTTTGATTTGCTAATCGTTTTGCTAAAG
Source organism: Caenorhabditis plicata (assembly GCA_963931815.1). Taxonomy (NCBI): domain Eukaryota; kingdom Metazoa; phylum Nematoda; class Chromadorea; order Rhabditida; family Rhabditidae; genus Caenorhabditis; species Caenorhabditis plicata. The sequence continues at coordinate 4,066,691 of OZ007493.1, read as the reverse complement.
AATTGTTTACGTCATATTCCAGCACAGACGAACAATATCCGGTTTGGAGCTCGAAATTGTGCAGTTCAATGAAATGAAGCAGAAAATGACAGAGAATCTAAATCAGACGATTGATAAAATGAGGGCGACACATCGTGAAGATTGTGCTCTATTTGAAGAGGAAATATGGAATTTGAAAGCGACGGTTTGTTTTATTTTGGAGTTGAGAATTCTAGATTTGCTATTGCCATTTTACAGAGATCGTGGAAGAGGAAAAATAAGAAAAATAATGGTCTCATATTGCCGTTGTCTCAAAAAATAGACAACACACATTGAAGAGATGGAAAAACTTTTGTGAGCGTCCAATCGAGAACATTATTTTTTGGTATATTTTCCTCTTCCATGAGGCACCGATGTCTGAAATGTAAAATATTTTAAAATAAAAATAATTCTATAAGGATTTCCTACTACGTGGATCAATATATAATTTCGAATTTTAGAATTATAATCAATATTTAATATTAAAAATTAATAATATTATATTTAATAATAAATATTATCAAAATCTAAGAAATTGAAAGTTCAATTTCATCATTTTTGAATTATTTTCAATGGTCTCAAAGAGATCATGAAACAAATATTCGATTTATGTTATTAATTTCTCTGATTTACATTATATTTCTTCAAAATTTCTAGATCAAAGCAGATTTATTATAAAAATTGAAATTCATTTTCAAAACGATTATTTTATTTCTGTGACATTTTTTTAGTTGTTATTGCTTATATGGAATACAATAATCGTTTTGAAAATGAATTTGAAATAGTATGCCGCATTTGCAGCGTGATTGCGTCGTCAACTATTTTGAAATAGGAAATACTTTTATTTTTTATGAAATTAAAAATATAATTGTCAATTTCTTAAATTTTGATAATATCTATTTATTTTTTCGAAAGGTAAGGTAAAAATTGAATTTGTAAAAGCTTGTATAATACAATTTGTTTAATTATTACAAAAAACGCCAAATCCCGGATCTTTTCATTTTACTCGCAGTGCATCTTTTATTTTCTCGATATTTTTACTTTTACTTTTTTTTATTTTTATCAAATTCATTTTTGTTTATTTCGTAAACGAAAAATCGGCCATTAATGGCCATATAATTTTAGTATTTCAATTGTCGATTAACTGGTTCATCAAATTTTTCTCCGCGGAAATGTTTTGATAATTTAGATAACTTGTTATTCTAACGTATGAGATGTTTAAAATATTGAATATATACTATTGTCGTGGTGTAGGTTGATGAAAAATTAGGAGTAAAGGAGCATACCCCAAAAAATGATGGTCTCGCTTGGGCTGGTGTAGATTTAATTTGCAATTTGTTTATTATTTCGCTTTTTTTCATCACAATTTTGTTTTCTCTTACTAAATTGGTTGTTAAATGAATGAACATAATAATTATTATTATAAAAATTTTAGGTATAATTTATTATATTTAGGATCGAAATAATAAACAAATTACTGATTAAATCTACACCAGCCCAAGCGAGACCATCTTTTTTTTCGGTATGCTCCTTTACCCGTAATTTTTCATTAATCTACACCACGACAATAATTAAAAAGTCAATTAAGTACGTCAGTTGTTGAATTGAAAAGATCAACTACAGTAACATAAAATAGGAAAATAAAATGTTTATTTTCTGTAAATTATTTTCTGAGATTTTCTCAGAATAAAATTTCATGACGCGGAACACGGAATACGGAATTCCGTTCATCACTGTTTCAAATATATGCAAAAAGTATGTAAACCAAAACTAATAGATATTACTTTACGAAATCAGCAAAAGACGAAAATATCGATTTTTAATTGCTCCTTTTTCATCATTTTCTAATATGTTTTATGCTTAATTAATTTATTTTACCGTTGCAGATGATGGATTGCTATACCTGCGAACAATTCATTGAGACTCATATAAAACAAATAAACAGTATTCAGAATATACGTACAACACGAGATGTGTCTTGCCTTTAACAACTTTTGATGTGGTAGGAAAATTTATTTAAATATTTAAATAACGTAGAAACTAATGTTAGGACTCACGGATTTCTTCAGATTTCCAACAAACATCCGATTATCGTGGTGAGATTGTTTTATTTGCGTTCATTCAATTTTTCATGTAATTTTATTTAGTTTTTAAAAAAAATAATTTATATAAAATTAATTTGAAGAGAATCGTTGATACATTTCTCGAACCATGTGATATTCATTCTTCTAATGTAGATGTCGAATTTATAGGTTTGGAGTTTTATGAATTATTTAATTTTTAAAACTATTTTTTAGCCGACAATAATATCTATTGACGGTCTTGGCTGAGAATTTAAAGAGGAAATTCACTTTATTACTCCGACTACGATATTGCAATGGATATATTAAAGTTGATGTTATATTCAAAACTGAATTATACTTTTCTATTTAATTCTGGAACATATCTGACTTTATAATTAACATTTACTGATTTCGGACTTACTACTAGCGTGTAGAGATCTCATAAGTTATGCGACCAGCTAAATATAAACAAATTTATCGACAGCAATCATATTTGGTCGCCGTTTAAAAAAACTATCCCCTAAAAATTAGTTTCATTTGAAAGTTTAATTTAATGGATTCTATTAAAATGTATTGATTCCATATCTCTTCATTGCATTCCACAGTCTTTCAATTAATAAACTATTTTTTCTATAAAAAATGGTCAGTTTTACCCACTTTAACATCACTCTAAGTTAAATTGTGTATGTTTTCTACTGTACTAGTTATAATTATCGCACCATAACTTTGTGTATTTATTTAATAATTAAAAAAAAGCACGTTTTCTTAATTATTTATTTATCTTAACACTGTTTTTTGTCATGTGCAATTGTATAATAAAAATAAATAAATAAATAAATTACCGTTTTATATTTGATTGTTGTTTCAGATTAGAAAAACACAAAAAATAACACAAAATACATCAATTGGAATAATATAAATGTTAGCTTTTCAAACGTGGTCTGATATTTTGGTGGAATCTGATGATTTTAAAAAGTTTTAGATATGTTTTTTTACGTTCACGTAAAAATAATGTTTAAATATTTATGCAAAAAATACTATTTCCATTCCATTTTTTCCATTTTATATTGATTTACGAACAGGTTGGAATATTTTAACTTTAATTTAAAATGAAAACAAATTAAAAAAAAATATCAAAAGGTTCGAACCGTCATTGACTTTTCCTGAAACTTTCTCCCATATTTATCCAAATTATAGTCTAAGGAGAATTTTAAACTATTTTTAGCGTTAAATGCATTCAATTTTCGGCAGTTTTTTTCTTTTCCAAGATAACGAAACGCTGCGCGGCGAGATAATTTTAAACAGATAGACAGAATATAAATCTCTCTCTGCAATAAATTTGATTAAGGTGTAGGTTAATGAGAAATTTTTCTTAAAGCGTATACAGTAAGGCAGATTTTTTTTGAAAATTAATTTGACACTGTTGTCACTTTAAAAAAATTATCATAATGCTTTTTTTGATACACGAGGCAAAAATTGTTATCAAAGACAGCGCTAATAATGAGAATCAGAGAAGCAGAACAACGGCACAGATTGATAGTACGTAACCGATAATATTGTCAATAATCAATCTTTTTTATTTCTTCATACTCATAACGAAATTACTTGATTTTTTGTTGATTAAAAAGTTATTTTTATTTAATACAAAAATTCATCTTCGGTTCAGTTCATTTTTTAAAAAAATGTATGGCCTAACTGTTATTATATCACGCTCGACGAGCTCACCGAATTACTGTAATAATTAAATCCAAGTTATTTAGTGTGTTCAATTAAACGAGCAGAGCGATCGCGTCAACAACGAGCACTCGAAGACCATGGGCGAGCTGCGTATATCGAAGCAACAAGTTGCTCATTTAAGAGACACCAATATAAAACAAGAGAACACTATAAAAAAAGTTTCTTATTATCACCTGTTCAATTATCACCAGCTCATGTTTTAAATTTAAGCTCACTGATACGATAACCGAGCTCAAGTCCAAAGACGTCGAAACGCGAAAGAATCAAGCCAAAATCCTACAAAAGTTGAAATTCCGTGAAACCCAAGCTGAAGATGTTTTAGCGCAGGTTTTCTTTACATTTTAGAATTGAAACAATATTATTGCACTGCAGAATCATCGACTCAAGCGGCGAATGCAAGATATGGAAGCGCGGATTGAGCAACTCGCTGGCTGTGTCTATGATGCTCGCCGTCTCGAACACGCCGTTCTCAATTTGATTGCAATGTCTCAGAACGTTGATCTCGATGAGCGTTACAAACGACCAATTTAACATTTTTTATTTGTTATGAGTCATAATTGTAATTGAGCCGGATGTTGTGCGCATTATTTTGCATAAAAATTAACGATTTATTTGGAATGTTCTCAACATTAGTATTTTACCCAGGGTTAAATAATATCAAAAACAAATGTGCAAAATTAACTCAACTATATATTATTACTTTTTCATTATTGATCTGGCTCCATAATGTTATCAAGTGATTCACTTAAGACATGGGGAAAAGCATTCGGCGAATTCGGCTCATTTCATCACCATCGATGGCTTGACTCAATTGCACATTCTGCTGCTGTTCACGTCGCATCGGTAAATGACATTGAATTGGGGACAAATAGCAATTGCGGTATCCACCGGGTCTTCAAATGTCAACTCTATTTTATACAAAATCATTAAATGATACTTACTTGGATGACGCAAAAGCCGACATCAATGGACGGGCTCGGTCTTGTTGCGCAAAATGTCTAAAAGTTTATGTAAATACCAATTGAATTATATTGAAAAGTCTACCGAAGAATTGGGTTCATCTTCTTGTCGACATCAAATGAAACCGAATATATAATAAGCACGGCGAAAATGATTAGTGATCGAAGATGATACATTATGGCCTTTAAATAAGGAATGATGAATATTATATTCAATTACGTAAAAAATTGGTGATAGAAGTAGTAGGTATTAATTAATACCTATGAGTAAAGTTTAATGAACATATCAATTTGAAATTATATGGCTACAAGTGACAAATTCTTGGAAAAACATTTCAGCAATAAATAATGAATGCTATTATGTGAATGATAGTTTGTTTATTCCATGTTTCGACAATTTGAGCAAGATTGCTACCGACTAAAAGTGAAGCGAATAAATGACTAGCGATTGCAGTATTCTTTCATTACAGCTGAAAATTTTTGTTTTGGAATAATCGTATAGAACATGCAAAAATGTATTAGTACATTTTATTCAAGAATAACAAAATTTAATTGACTTAAACAAACACTTCAATTTTATTGCGTTTTATTAATTAATAATATTTTGATATAAATTCGGCAAAAAACAATGAATATAAGGGTAATCGAATTAAGCCATTACTAGTCTTAATTCAACGTACCGCCCCATGATAAGATTATAACACTATTATTTCGGCTCAAAATTCAGATTTTGTAATCTTTCGATAAATATCAACGAAAACCGATTGACGTGATAATTCATAGTAGTCCAGGTGAAACTGTAAAGGATTTCACCGATAAAAAGCAGACGAATATCGTGGAAATAATTTTCGAATCCAGTTTAATTATTGAATCAAAAACACAAACAAAAAACAAACAAACAATGACGAAACTGAAAGCATACAAAATATGAGTGGCGAATATCTTCCGGATAACTGGTAGCCATCGACCTTGAAGTAAAAGCGTTGCGAAAGTGAACCAAGTATAACAAATCATCACATTAATATTAATTTAGATGCCAATTTCAATAACAAGACATTTAATTATTATTCAATCGTGCCTAATCCTAGTCAAAGGTTCTCTTTATAATAAACTTTGAGCAGGGTTGAGAATAAACGTTAAGGTCAATGTCCGACGAGCCAAGTTCTTGATGCTGCCTACTTCAGCAATGAAGTTCCACGCCTGCGCAGTGAGTTTATAAACCCTTGTTTTTCCAACCGTTCGCTATTTTCTTTATTCTATTTTCCGAAGACGTGTCATATTATTGTTCGGAACCATCTAATATACATAAATCAACTTTTTTGTCGTTCTCCAAAATAACAGAATATCAATTATTTACCCAGAACTATGTATAATTTCGATGCTCTTCATTGTTTTGATATATATTTCCAACAAAACAACAATAACAAGACAAATAAAAAGTCGCTTTGAATAGTCTGTATGCTCCATTGTATTTTTCTATTGTTTCAAACATTTCAGGGATCCTTGGGGGTCATACCGACGTTGATGTGCTCTTCCCAATGTTCAAAGAAGGTAATAATAAATTATGTGAAATTACAAAAGCAAAAGCACGTGAAAAACAGGTTCACCAATCGGTAATGTGGTAATATCATGTCCATGCGATCTCGAATGTCATGATTTCGATTCATTTTTCACACGGACTTGCAGGTTGTTTCAAAGTTTTTCGATTACTGCTTTTGGCAAAACTCATGCACATGTGTTGATGACATCATTTGAGTCCAAATAAACAATTTCGCTATTAAACTTTTATGAAATAGTGTTCTAAAAATAGTCTCAATAAAGTTTCATGAACCAGGAAGCATAATCATCAACCAATTTTTGAAAATTGAAAATAATTTGATATAGATGGCACAATGAGAAGAATAGTTGTAATGGAGAAAGAGACGAAATGGATTGGATTCGAATGCGCGGAGCATGGGGATCAGCTGGGAAAGATGTGTTTCAGAGTTCCGATAAACCTGGTACCAATAGAACAAATGAAACACATTTAATTGGATTGTCTACAGATGGGTTCTTCTTGTTCGTCGGCGTACAGGAGCAGAAACCGGATACGTATTCGGCAATGTTAGTGAGCGATCCGATTCAATGCCAGCAAGGCGACGGAATCGTCAAGTTTCGGCATTGGACATCACCCGGCGTGAAAATACGCGTGTGTACAAGGTGAACGAGTTTCTTATTTTGCCAATTTCATATTTTAAAAATCTCAAGATTTTTCAAAATTTAATCACGTTAACTGTCGCTTGGTCTGTTGTGAATTGTTTAAATTAAATTATGGATGTATTAGACTTAAAAAATCCAAATAACACCAAGTTCTAGAAGAAAATTAAGATCTAATCAGGTCATTTTACTCGGGAGGTGTGTGCAATAATCAATCATAGTTTACTTCTAAAATTAGATATCATGTTTACTTGAAAATGGCATAAAATATATTGTGGAAGTTCCAATGTGAAAACAAGATTTTCAGTAAAAACTGCTAAATTTTCTTTTATAGCTAGTTTTTTTTAAATATTTATTATTATCAAGTTAATTTATTATCAAAATATAAGAAATTGAAAATTCAATTTCAACATTTTTGAATTATTTTCAATGGTCTCAAAGAAATCCTAAAGCAAATATTTAATTGATGTTAATAATTTCTCTGTTTTTCATTATATTTCTTCAAAATTTCTAGATCAAATCAGATTTATTACTTTTATTTGTTAGGAAAATAAAATTGGAATTGTCAATTTCTTATAGTTTGATAATATTTTCATAAAAAACAAAAGTAATGAATTTGTTTTGATTTAGAAATTTTGAAGAAATATAATGAAAAACAGAGAAATTATTAACATAAATTTAATATTTGTTTCAAGTTCTTATTGAGACTATTTGAGAATAATTATTATATATTTCAGAGATCGATGCCTAAGGGAAGAGCAAAAAATTAGGGGCGGAGAAAAGGTCTTGTTTAGGCAGCCACACGGCCATTAAGGCCATCAAGTCTCTTCCTCTTTTGTTTGCCATCAATATTTTTATTTCATCCATTTTCATTTCTAAATTAAACTTCATTTCTTGTCATCAAAAAATAGATAACAAAAATTGATGAGAAACAAAAGAGAAAGAGATTCGATGGGCTTAATGGCCGTGTGGCTGCCTAAACAAGACCTTTTCTCCGCCCCTAATTTTTTGCTCTTCCATTAGGCATCGATCTCTGAAATGAATAATAAAAATATTGAAAATGAACAATCAATTTCTTATATTTTGATAATGATTACTAAATAAAAAAATTCCAACGGAAACTCTTCCTTAAAACTTTCATCCGATTGGATAGAAAAAATGCATTTATTAAAGAAATACTTGCTGAAAGTATTATTTTCCGTAAAACTGGGTAATGAACGAGTTCAATATAGTCTTTATCATATAACCCATTAATTTACATTTTAAGAACAATCTCAATAAATAAACTTATTAACAGGAGACCGATTACTCTGAGCATATTACAAGCAATCGTGCACAAATTGCAAAAACCACGCCCTTCACAATTTCTTATTTTTTTAAAGCATTTTTATAACTTTTTTAACCTTAAAACAAATATTCTAAACGTTTCTAAACAACATAATAAATAAAATTCGAAGAAATGAGTGAAGAGCGTAGTTTTTTTTAATTAGCCCACGCTTTTTGGCAAGATGCGCATTAGTCGTGGCAAATGATTTATTGTTATCAGTTTAAGTAGATAATGGAAAACATGAAGGAAATTAGTTAGAAATATGAAAAGGAAATCATAACACCATAGATGAGAAATGAGATTTTTCAAACGAATTGTTTAAAAAGTTTAAAATTTACATAAACGTAGTTACAGTAACGAAATATCCATTTTCAAAAACAATCTCGGAATGTAACATAAACAAGTTGCACCTAGAATCTTTAGGCTTAAGCATTTTAGGGTTAAAAGAGTTTTTTTTATGATCCTAAAACAAAGATCGACTGATTGAAAAATTTATCATTTCTTAATACAGATCAGGAAATGAGGTTTCAATTTAAAAAATTTCTAAGCATAGAATTTAGAATCGAAAAAAGGCGAAAGACGAAATCCGGAATCCCTCCTTGTATTAAAATAGGACGTTACAAATATGAAAGTCTTCGGCTGATTGGGATTTTGTGGAGGAAGTTATTAAAAAAAATTTAATGAATAAATTATATTTTTCTATATTTCTAATAATACAGACTATTAGTTTGGGGTTATCTGAAACAATATTTCCAGTAATTGTGGCGCACTTGTATTTTCATTCCAAATTTCTGCTTCTGGATTCTAAAAACTATGATTCATTATTTTACGTTTTCCATTCTATGACGTGTTACTTCTAGTTTTTTTAATCATTTTGAATAGATTACCACAAAAAAAACGCGAGACTTAAAAATGTAGTTAATCCAGAGTTTACTCTTAACTTCATACACATCCAGATTTTACTCTCTCTTAACTTTCATACACCGTGATGGGAGTGGAGAATTCCTCCGATCCCCCTCGGCCCGGGTATTTTCCGAAAAAATCTTGGAATTTTCAATTTTTAAGGTCCCCCCACCACCTGGAATTCCAAATATCGGGGTCCCTCTCTTCACTCACCGCAGAACCGTTTTTTTGGAAAATTCCCGGCCGGGTGGGGAATCTTGAGAAGTCCCTCCCTTCACTGATATATATCTACTATAGAAATATAATTTTTTATATTGTCCTTTTCAGAGATCGGTGCCTAATGGAAGAGTAATATAAGAAGAGAAAATGATAGGGCCACAAAAACATTTTTCTCAATTCCTCTTAAATATGTGCTGATCATAACTTCGTAAAAAAGAATGACCGTCTAAAAATAGAGGCCGTCCAAACGAGAACCTCATTCCATCCTAATTTTTTTCCTCTTCCATTAGGCACCAATCTCTGAAAAGGACAATAGTTCGATTGAAAGAATCAGCTTCGAGCCTCTTCTGGCCTTACTATCATTTTTCTATGTTTACTTTAAAAGCCTTTCCCAAATGATCAAATCGAAAATCTTCTAAATAACCCAAATCCTCAGACCACCATCAATGGGAAAACGATATGATTGGTGCAGCGAGCCGGTGAAACGAAACGACACCAAAATGGCAAAGGTTATTATCCCAGGAACAATCACGCACATGTTCGAAGTGAGTAAGCTAATTTGCATAATCCTTCAAATAACTTGCATGTGATAATTTGCGACGGCATTTAAGGTTATCTAATCAGTTTAGCGACGACAAATAATCAGTTTAACGGCAGCTTGCATTTCAAAACAACAATAAAATAGAGAAAAGACATATTGCTAGAATCTTTTTTTGTAACAGTGACAAAAAACACAACAACAGAAAGACCCTGGATTAGCATGAATTAATTTTGCTCATCGCCTTTTTCCAGATTGTTATTGAAGCATACGGATTCTCGTTGAATGCGTTTGGGGTGCAAGGTGGAGCAGCAGCCATTGATGATGTTTCATATAATACAACTGCTATATACCAATGTCAAATGAGTTTGTCTATCACTGGTTTTTTAGAACAAAATGAGCTCTCTTTTAGTCCCTCATATCCCAATACCTATCAATGTGACTGAGAGCGTTTGTAAAGATATTTATTGCGATTTTGATATTGGGAATTGCGTGAAATCGCTCAAGGATAAAAAATGGAAAATCTCGGATGAACCCATCGGCCCATTAAGCACGGGAATTACAAAAACCTTGGGTATGTTATAATAATTATAGAATTTCGACAATTTTTCATTATTTTGTGTTCAAGAAGAGTTGCCTAGAACTTTAACAATAATGATGAAATTAAATAATTTTAGAAGGCACATTTGGATATTTCCAAGGCCCGGGTGGCGGCCATCTAAAACTGGGACCACTTGTAATACCAAGGACCTACGGACTTCAGTTTTGTTATTATTCAGCGAGTATTGGATCGGAGTTTTCCGTGATCTTGCATGCAAAAGATCAATCGGATTCTATAACGTTGGTTTTTCTGAATATTATTTATTAAACAAATTTAAAAAGAAAGAACAAGTTAAAATTAACGAAATTATTGCTTCAGTTTTCTTATTCAGATAGTTCACCGATTTTTTAAAGTTTATTTATAGTCGTCGCCAAATGCGATTACCACCGCAAAATGTGGCGCATTTTTTTAAATATTATTTTTTTCATTTAATTTTTATGATTATTTATTATTTTCCACATTTATTCCACGATTGAAACAACAGCTAAATCATATTCTTCAATTTATTATCATCATACAAGAAAACCATCATAAAAATTAAATGAAAAAATAATATTTAAAAAAGTGCGCCACATTTTGCGGTGGTAATCGCATTTGGCGACGACTATATTATCTGAATCTCCATGGCAGTTTGATATTTTTGAACAGTTTTTGTATTATATTTGGTATTAATACCCGAAGCCCGAAAAATTGAACAATCGAGGTTTAATACAGATTCTCAATTTTAATAGTTCCTAGAAATTATTCAATTTTTATATAGTTTAAGTGAAACTTTAGAGATTTAAGTATTAATCATGTCGTAACTTTGCTTTAAAGTGTTTAATACACCTTTAAACTTTAGAAAATAATGATCTAGGAAAAAGGGAAAATTGTTTCCATCAGAAAATAAAAGAAAATAAAATTATAATTCTAAAAAAACCTAGACTATTCTAACTTACAGTCTAATTTTAAACTCTTTCTTAATAGTCAGGTGAATGTATGGTACACCTAAAAACAGCGTATTCTAGGATTCCAAATTAGTAATCTTGAAATATTTAATAAGAAATATATAACAGAAACTATCTATAAAAATATTTCCACTTTGCTTCATATGCGCCTTAAATAGATATTTGCTAAAACATTTGCAGTGGGTGTGTGTGTGATATACCTTCTAGCGAATTCTATTCCTCAAACAACGCTACGATTCTTTTGAAGATTTCATATTTACAGTTAAAAAATTGGAATGAAAAGAAAATTTGTTTGATTTTTATCCGTTTTAATTAATACATTGAAGTTGGAATTCATCTGATTCATTAAAATTTCGTTGAAAATCGATAAAATTCATAAAAATTGTAAAATACAATTCTTTGAATATAATTCTCAACAAGCTATGCATATAGAATTTTGAGGAATAATTTTCTTATTAAATTCTAAAACAATCCATGAATTTGTTGAAAAAAAGATTTTATTATTAGAAAATAGTTATTTTCTATTATTAAGCTTTTTTCAAATTATAAAAAATCTATGTCTTATTGTATTTTTTAAGACTTTTCAATGAAAGCAAGGTCAACACGTTTTCTAGAGATTGGAAGTGCCAGAGAGTTTTCCTTTCTGTTAATGGAACCGTATGACTCTTAATAATAAACTGAACTATTAATCTTAATTTAGATTGAATTTTCGGTGAAAAACATGAGGAATCAGCACAGTTATTTTGGATTGGACCAGATCGACTTGATTGATCCTCTTACAAGCTCAAGCGCCTGCGAAGTCTAGTAGAAGAAACGCGATAAATCAATTAAAAAACGTGTCATATTTATTTATTAAAGTAAAAGGTTAAAAAAACGAGTTATAGTAAGAAAACATTATTACTATCATAAAAATTAACAAATCTTTGGCTAATTCTGCTTCCAGCTGGAGAATTAATCCACTTCGTGATTCTGAAGAGCATTGTTCAATTCGAGAATAAACTCATTATTATTATTTTTATCGTTAAAGTTTCTGGGATAAATGTTATCCGCATCCTTGAATGTTCTCATGGATAGAATCTGATTGTGCTCATCGACACGATTATAATCAAATGAAGATGTCGATACCGTATATGGCGGCGAGTCAAAGTAGTCAATCTTAAAAGAATATGCGATAATATACGTGGAAACAATCAACAAACTTCATTCGGATTATCGCATACAACACACGAGCACGAGCATAGAATAGTGCAGTATAATATCAGAAACAGGCAGGCAATAACGAATAGGTAAAGGAGGAATGCGTATTCAGGTGTTCCTAGACCATCAATCACGTTTGCCTGAAAACGAGCAATTGAATTGGCGGGATTCAGGAATAAAGCCAAAACGTTTTGTTCGAAGCACATTCTCCGCTCGCTGCACGACAGTAAATGACAAAAATGAAGCTGCTCATAACGGTAGCTCTTTTCTTATAACTTTTTTTTATTGTCCGTTTGTTTTGTTTTCCCTAAATTCCCCAATTTATTGTTACTGTATTGAGTCATGGAATATGACTAATTTTTGCAAAAACTTATTGGTCGTCTAGAATTTTATTTAGCTGGGTGGTATACAAAAATGTCAAGGCGACAGTCCCTTGGGAAAAAAAAAACGATGGGATGTGTTTATTTTTGAATTAAATAACATGTTGAATGATATTTTCGTCAATAAAACACAAATGTCCAATCAATCAATTAAAGCAATCGCTGGTTAATTATACCACGTGCCATGTTTTTTAAACAACATATTTACAGAATAAAACAAATTTCTATATAAATTGAATGTGTTGATTTAAACATTATGTTACGCTAAATCTAAATGATGATTTTACAATATTTAAACGTATTGTTAAACTAATTAATACGTCAATATTCTAGGCGTATCTTAAAATATCAAGTTTCACGATGTAGTAGGTTTAAATAAATTTTTAAGCTTCTGTTGTTACCAATTCATTTGTTATGTTAATTTCAATAAACGTTAAATTCTACTTTATCAATTCAATTCTCGAAAAATATTCAAAAAAAATTTTGAATGCCATTCTTAAATTCCTTATAATTTAAACAAATATTCACACATGTCTTGCAATTTTACCGAGTTTTCAATTTTAATGTGCAGAGAAGACAAATAAAATATAAAATCGGCGAACATAAAAACAGTTTTTCTTTAAAAAACTTATTGTTTGACCTAAAAACTAGTTTCGAATTTGAAAATCCGCTCGAAGATATGAGAAAATTCTCATTTCCATTTGGGATATTCTATATAGCTATTATCAAGTTATGAGAAATTGACAATTCCAATTTTATTTTCATAAAAAATAAAAGTAATCAATCTGATTTGATCTAGAAATTTTGAAGAAATATAATGAAAAACAGAGAAATTAATAACATAAATTGAATATTTGTTTCATGATCTCTTTGAGACCATTCAAAACAATTCAAAAAGGTTGAAATTGAATTTTATATTTCTTATATTTTGATAATACTTCTATCTTTAACTACCAATGAAATGTGTCACGTAATTATAAATTTTTTTGACGAACTCTCACACTGAGAGAATTTAATACTAACGGATTGTTATATTCCAATTTAATTTTGATTTATTATAAAAAACAGCTAGTTTTGAGTTTAACAATTACAACCGGTGCGGGGTTATTTTTAATTTCCTAAATTTGCACTTTAATCGAAAATAATAAAATCTAGAAATGTTTTACGATTCCTATCTTTGTTTGCAGACAATCGGGATATTACTTTTGTCCAATTTATACTTTTGTTGTGCTATTTTCAATTCGATATTGGTCTAGAAGTGGCGAATAGAAAAATAGGAAGTTCAATTATATTTGCTGAAGGTCGGAAAACGTAAATAACGTTTTAACTTCTAATTTAGTTAATTAAACATGGTTTGTTTAAAATCATTTTTGTTGTATTAAAGGGTACTCATTAAATATTTTGTTTGGTTATTATAATGTGAGTTGAATTTACATTATTCTACATAAAATGTTTTTATCTTTACTATGGACACTACTTTTTTATAAAAACATATTAGGATTCAGAACAATTTGCGATTCAACTTTGACTATAAGTCTAAATTGGAATAACGGTTTATGTTTATGAAATTATCTCAGTAAATATAACTTTACGGCAAGATATTAACATTCTAGTTATTTTAAGAATAACTTGTCTAAAATGTCGTTAACAGTGTTTTAGAGAAATTCTGTAAAAACTCAAACACACTCTTAAAAATCGGAAAATCACTGTTTCAATTTGGTGTGCGGTTCTTCAAAAATTCTTCAATAATCGTATCATAATTATCATTCGTTTTATGCTAAATTAGTAAGATAAAAATCTAAAGTAACTAAAATCCTATTTAAACAATTATAACATTTTTGCATGGTTTGGCTTGTTACTCAAAGTTTTGCAATTTTATCCCCAAGTTTTCCTCAAGAATGACGATTTCTCTTCGAATAGATTTGTTTGTCGACTTTTCAAGAAGCATATAGTAATTTCTAATAACCTCCGACCAAATTATCTTCGGTCTCTGGATATTCTTGAGGATATTTTTGTTTCATGATCCCAGCTTCTGGAAAACATGCAACATGTCGAGTGCATTTATGCTCTGATATGATAGCTCTATTGTATGGAAGAAGGTGATCATTATCGCTGTTTTGTATGAGATCTCCTTTGGTAGCACACCAACTGGTATGGTTACCCATGGATCTCAATAAACGGGCTCAAATCTAAATTTCTCAAAAGATATTAGTGTTTTAGATAGTTTAAGACAAGCCTAGTTTAACTTTAGTTTTCAATGTTTTATTGAAAAGACGTTACATTTTTCAGACACGGAAAAAATTTTAAAAAATATATAAAAAATCTCGGAAAATCTTTATTTCCAGGGAAGTAAAGACTTCTGTGGACGATTGTAAGAAAATAAATCGGGGAATCGTAATGGGGAAATTATTTATTAGGGTTCTTTCCTAATTAGATTTACCGTATTTTTTATCGGGTAACAATTTTCTTGCCATTGTTCTTTCAAAAAAGCACTTTTCCTCTACGCACGTTCCACCTCTCGATGATATCTGGTGCTTTGTAGCGTAGATCCTGCGGAGAATCAATGTCTTTGTTGGTTTCACTTCAAAGTTCGTCGTATATTTAGAATCACTTTTAGACTTGTATTGGCAATTTAGTAAATTTTATCAGACAATCTAAAACTACGAGAGATCGCATGGATAAGAACACATTTTTGTTTTTTTTTTTGTTTTATCATTTAGAAAATTAATTTTTTGCTAAATAAGTAAGCCAAATATCTAAATAAAAGCTTAATTAAACTATTATAACATGTTTTGCTTACGTTTGAATTGTTATTCAATTTTTCTATTTTCAATTCGAACAAATACATTTCTCTCTCACAAAGAATTTGTTTTTTTTTTGCATTTCACTCGACGATGTTGTTTAGGTCCTTTCTGATAAAATGTTATGTTTAATTCATACAGATACAATAAAAATTTACAAAAAAACATTCTTTGATAAATATTATTCTAAAGGTCAATTAGCTGCAAAAGAATTGAATAATTTTACATTTAAAATTATTAAACCAACAATAGGTTCAAACGTTAAATAATACTTGAGGGGTATACGTTATGAGAACTTCTGTAAGTATCACCTTTTGTGCTTCCAATAGAGACCTTAATTGGTTGCTGTCAGTATGTGGGTATCATAAGCTTTTATTACAGCATGCCAAACTTGTATGATAATAAAATGAGTTTAGTAAATGTGCTCTAAATTTGTTTGAAAAATATATTCGTATTTTTAGATAGTTTAAGGAGCTCCTGGTTAATTTATTGTAAAAAATGTTTTATTGATAAGACGTAAAATTTTCAGATTTCACTCACTTTCATCCACTTTCACTATTTCACTTAAAAATCGGATAATCTTTATTTCCAGTTGGCGGGACCCAGCAACTGGACCATTCATGACCCGTTCTCGTCCATCAACTTGCATTATTTGCTTTTTTTTCCTACTAGCGATTAATGGAAAAATTATGCAAAATGCGCTAGTTAACGAAATTCAATTAAATGATAATAAAAACATTTACCCATTGGGAAAGCACGGCAAATTAATTTTGCAAAACAGGAGCTTATAAAAGTCATCTATATTTCGTAAAATATTAAATATTTAACTTGCAAAATTGACGTCAAAGAATAGCTGTTAATTTATACGTAAACATTATAAGAATGCAATAACATTTCGAATTGTACGTAACATTGAAAGGTTTTAATAAAGTATTATCAAAATATAAGAAATTGACAATTCCAATTTTATTTTCATAAAAAATAAAAGTAATAAACCTGATTTTATAGAGAAATTTTGAAGAAATATAATGAAAAACAGAGAAATTATTAACATAAATTGAATATTTGTTTCATGATCTCTTTGAGACCAATGAAAATAATTCAAAAATGTTGAAATTGAATTTAATATTTAATGTTAACGTTTCAATTTCATCTTAAACTATTTTGGTATCTAAATGGAAAATAGTTTAAATTGTTAATAAAATATCATTTCTCCAATATTATTTTTCGACTATCGGACCCAATGAATTACAAGAACAAATAAATTACTTTTGGTTATTAATTAGTTAAAACTCTAATTTTGCTACAAATGTAAGCTTTTTCTTTAATATGTTTCATATAGAGAAATCTATCCATCGTTTAAATATGCTAGATTTGTAGCAACTTTACCATACTGTAAGCTTCTTAAATCTACAATTTTTGTAACTTACATACATATAATTTCCAATTAAGCTCTTTCCACACCATTAGATTTAATTAAGTTACACCTAGATTAACTAAATCGGCTTAAATCCACAAATATTGTAGTAAATACCAATGCCTTGATTATTGTTAGTATCATAAAGATTATTGTTTTTGATGAGAGCAATATGATTAATGTCTATAAATGTATCTTTAATTAAGACTATATGTAGAATACTTGGATTATAGCAACTATACGAATTGGCTATATAAAGGTAGTTTTAATTAAGATATAATTCAGACTTATTTATGGCTCACAAGCCAGTAAACCAAAACAAAATATTTTTACTTTTATGTTACAACTTTTCAAAACAGTTCTTTTGATATTAACTGTTGTAATATTTTATTATTTCATATGGGGATATATTTATTGAAACTTCAGGTGATTTGAATAATGGTATACTGTACTATAATTCGAATGATATAAAACTTTTTAAATTAAATCAGTTTATATTCCAAGTTTTCCTTACAGAAGTAAGCGTTTTTATATTTAATAATGTTTTCAAAATGTATGTTCATTATAATTTTAGCTTAAAGAAACACGAAGAACTCTCGTGAGCGAGACAAAGAGACAGAGGTGCCGATTTAATTTTCAATTCGTTTATAATTTTGATTTTCTCTTTCCAGATATTACCTGCTTTATTTTGATTATTTTAATGAATTGGTATAAATCACAACTTTAGCGTAGTTATTGTATTTTTCAGAGATCGGTGCCTAATGGAAGAGCAAAAAATTAGAATTAAATGAGGTTCTCGTTTGGACGCCCACTATTCTGTATCTAATCAATGTGTGTGGTCTCAAGAAAAATATGGACAGCCCACATTGAAAAGAAATAGACGAAAAGTTGTTTGTGGCCGAGACTATAATTTTTCTTATTTTTTGCTTTCATTAGGCGCCGATCTCTGCAAAGGACAATAGAATTTATCATTAAAATAGAAATTAAAGTCTAATTTGTATGTATTGTTTTCCGTTTTTAGCGTATCTAAAATTTCTTGAGTTACTTTAACAAAACTAATTTTGTTTTTTTTAATTGGGTTTTTGTTTAGCTAAATAAAAAATATTAACATCTTCCACGCCACCGTCACAAATCTACGTTCTTTATCTTGTTTAATTGCAGATTATACAGAAAACAACGTTTTTCAGTGATCAAAGTAAAAAAAGTAAAATTAATGTATTATATAATTAAGATCTGTATCGATAATGTATATGAAAATTTAAAAAATATATAAAATGAGAATAGTACCTTTATTTTGATAATAAAAAAATAAGAAATGTAAAAATCCTTATATCTTATGAAATACTGTACAGTAAATCTTCCAAACATTTATATTTTCGCACGTTTTCTGAGCTCATGTTTATGTCATGCAAGTTTGTGTGCAAATCAGACGCGGTTATCTTACTGCTCTAAGTGAGAAAACAAAAATCACTTTGAGCGTCTTTAAGACAAATTTCTAATTAGCTTGCATTTTGCCAATACCTAAGCGCGAAACCCGCATGTGTGATCTTTGTAAAGTTTAATCGCGTATTACTAATTTCCACGTGGACTTTTCAGTTTTGTCGTGATATATTTTAGGTATTTAAATTCAGCCAGCAAATTTCATAGTTAATTAACTATCTAAAGCCTTAAATAGGTACGTCAATTTAGCAGTACGGGTGGAGCGCATAAGAACTAAAACACTTCTGAGAGTGCATTTAAAATACCTCATACATATTAATTTTAATTTTTAACTGAAATACACTGGATTTTAGTCTTACGCAAATTAATCGCTACTCTGCCCATAGACTTAACAGAATTTTTTTTAATAATATCATTTTCTAGAATATCTTTTTTCGGATGTCGTCTTAAAATCTTTTCGGAGCGCGCAAAATACCGTACATTTTCTATTATAACGGCTTCCTAGAAAGGTGGAATGAATAATAGTAGAGCGCCCATTATTACGCTTTCAAGCAAGTTGAATATTAAACCAGCACCGCTGTCTCTTTATCTCAAGTCAGACCACAATTTATTTCCTTGGACAGTAGCAGCCCCTTCCAGGGGTCCGCGTAAACGAATTGTCGTAATAATAGATGCTTCATGGTATTTAGTCCACCACAATTTTCCTACTTTATTTTTTTACGATATAGAATTATTAAATTAAATTTGGGCTATTTTAAGATAAATAATTTATATATCATCAAACTCCAATGGAAATTTATATCGTTAAGTGACCTTTTATATTAATCCAGCCGTGCTAATGTAAATGTCAACTTTACTATTGTACTAGTAAATTATTTTCATATTTAACCGTTATTTTAGAAATTTACTCACTTTATAGACTTCACATTGCTATTCGTAATTTGGAATATTCAGAATTATTTTTAAAATACCATATGACATGCAGAAATATTACGATTATTCCAACATAAATATCAAAATTACTGTAATATTTAATGAGCTTCATTGTAGAACCGTATTTAACCGTTATCATTGATTAACTGTCATTTACTGTAATTTATAAACATTTAACAATAAATTTTATATTAAATATTATCTCTTACATATATTTATTTAGATTTTTTTATAAATGTAGTTTATCAATTATTTACCATCTCCGTTTAACATATAAATACATTCTTGAATACGGGCTCTCATAATTTTTGACAACAAATTTCCAGAAGTTCATTAAAACTAATTCCAAAATATTACAGGCGATTTAATAACTCGTCCGTAGCATTTACTAGTGGCGTGCTTTTAATGATCCTTCGGACATTCAAGTAGACAATTTTCTACGAATCAAAAATTTTGTGCCTGAAAATTAAATTAAAATTTTAACTAAATCGAATTCCCTGCAATTTTCTTTTTGTTGAACCAGATATACTTTAAGCCTATTATGTTCACGCCTCTTATGATTGTTTTCTTTTATGAGAATTTGTTAAAATTATTCAAGTACTCTGACAATTGTTCTTAATTTTTCTCAAATAATCCACTTCGAAATGTTTAATAAATTTACGTTCTCAATTCTGCACTTACATGAAGCTGGATTCGTTATTATTCCTTAATAACTCAGCGTGCTCTAAAACAATTTATCCGGAAAATGAATAAATTGAATAAGGAGCACAAACCGTTGTCATAGTGAATCGGTGTGTGAATGTTGATTAATCATTTATTCGGAATGTTTTATTATATATATATACATGGTTTGGTATCATATTCTTTCTTTGGTATTGTCATGTGACGCTTTCATGTTCTTCGTGTTTTCTACAATAACACATTTTCAACAAAAAACTGATTTGTTGTTGATCCATACTTGATTCGTTTTCAAATTTTATCAAATCAAACAGCTGATTGTTTTGATATAAGCGAGATTGACATCGCCATCAATTGATGATACGACTCGACTCGTATACTAACCGTTTTCGTTCCAGTCCACAAATTGCCTTCGACTTGGTCAGTCCTATGTTTGTCGCCGCTGTCGCACAAATTTTGTATATGTGTATTATTTTACATTATGATCATGTGTTATATTTCATTTTTTTTTCGACAAAATGTGTATAGTTAGTGTATATTCTCCTTTATTAATATTTGCACGCACTATAAGAATCTTTAATGAATTCGAGCAAGGCCCTCATAAATGCCTAATTTCTATTGCATCGATTCTCGTGGAATTATATTGCAATTGATTAGTCATTTATGAATTCTATTGAAATATTTTATTCGTTATATAATGAAATTTTTATAAATTATCAATTCAATATAATTTATATTCTGGTTTTCAGTGTTTCTTTGTAGTCATTCATAATTTATATTCAATTGCTCATATGTTCATATATCACGGTAGTTAATCTACAAACCTAGGTAGATTGGAATCAAGACTGTTCTAAAACGAAATTTACAAGAGAGAACAGTAATCTAGTTTCAAACATTGTTAGAAAGTTATAAATTCTTACAAGAGAAGTGTTTTTATAAAAATTTGCAGATAGCTTCCTTATGATCAAAATGGTGAACAGACTAAAAATTAGGAGCCAAAAAATAATGTTGAGTAAAAAATGGGTCTAAAACCCAAAAAAGATAGGTGCCTAATGCAAGAGCAAAAAGATATGAAAAAATTATAGTCTTGATTGAACGACCACACGACAATAAAGGACTTTTTCACCTATTGTTCTTCAATGTATGTTATCCATGCTTTTTGACAACACACATCGATGAGATACAAAAGAGTGGCCGTCCAAACGAGAACCTCATTTTTCTTTTTTCTTTTCCATTATTCGCCTATCTCTGAAAAGGTCAATAGTTAAGGTTAATCAATCCCGTTTAAAGTTTAAGAACTATACTATCTTACTAAAAACTATTGTTTTATTATATTTATTCCACTTTCACATGGTTTACGTGAAAGTTGAGTTTTGTTTTAGATGGTTTTAAAATCCTTTGACAGAAAGTACGTCAACCTTTTCGAAGTGCAAGCTTATTTAATGGTTTCTAAGAAAATTTTCTTGATCAATTTTTAGGTTAAAATTGAGAAAAATGTTGTTTTCATTTGTCGGGAAGGAAGGTTACTTTTTCTTTCTTTCCAATACAGCTACACGCCAACTGGTTTTAGTTGAAAAAGGTTCGATTCAGTCATTGTATGCCGGTATATTGCAGGGTTACCGTGCGGCAACTGCAAAAGGGCGCCACGCCCTATTTGTTTATTTTTCTGATATTTCAATAGAAGTTGTTATTATTTGATGATTAATACGCGATTATATTGTTTTATTCCTTAGCAATGGTAATGGATGGATACATGGATAAATGAGAAGAGCTGGAAAGGACAAATTCGAAGGTATGAATTCATATATTAATAATTATAATAAGATGATTAAATATTTAGATATATCCAGTTCTTAAAGAACAGAAGAGCATCGATGTCGAAGAAGTCGCGAAGAAATAAACACAGAAATCGGGATATAAACGGAAGAGTATGTTTCGATTTCTATAAATTAATATATATACTAGTTATTTCAGGCTTTTCAAAACTGAAAGTGTTTATAAAGCAATGAACGGGATTATCGAAATCATGCACCACCACGAGTCAATATAATAAAACTTTTAATAAATAATGGTCAGAAGATCGAAGAAAGAAGCAGGAAAATTGGGATATAAACGGAAATGTATGTTTAGATGTTTATAAAATTAATATAATACTTGTTTATTCAGGCTGATCAAAACAGAAAATGTTTCTAAAGCAATGAACATTATCGGTATCAAGCCTAACGGGAAATGAAAATAATCAACCATTAAATAAATAATAACATTATTTTTTAATAAATAATTGTAGAACTTAAAAGAATCGTTTAATAATTTAATTTATACTAATAGCTAAGAAGAATGACGAACTGATGATGTAAATTAATTGGAACATACCAAGAAAAATTAACTGATGATCATCATCAGCTGATGACAATCACTGGTGAATCCCAACGCGTCGGTTGAGAACAAAACGGCTTCGGCCACGAGAGAAATCTTAAAAACATCGATCTTAAGTATTCAGAAGCAGGCTACGAGAAAAGAAATGTGCTTACTCAATAAAAACATAGTGGAAACATTTAAGCCTTCCGAAAATGTTTTTTTAAAAATACCAAAATTAATTTAGAAATCCTATTATTTCAGTTTTATTCATTTTAATGACCTTGGCTCTAGTGGGCATGAAAATAGTTTCGTTTCTATATATATATATATATCAGGGTTACACGGAAATCGTTTTTTTCCAAACGGAAAACGGAAATGGAAATTAATTTTTTCAAACGGACGACGAAAAACGGATAATGGAATTCCGTGCAACCCTGATATATATATATATATCATTAGACTTTAATTTTGTTCTATATTTTATTTCAATTTTCACGAGAAAGACTGAGCTGCCAAGATTCGAATAATTGTTATTAAAAGTTTTTCGTCCGTCGCCTAAGCGCGTTTTGTTCTCAACCGATGCGTTGGGATTCACCAGTGAATTTTACATTTAAAATTAAAATTATACCACTATAGAGATTAGTGGATCAGTGGATTTGAATTTTATTTATAGCTCAAAAAATTAAACATATGTTATTTAGAGCAAATCATATTCAGTACAAGCTTGTGTATACACGTTTCTCTGTCACTTGATCGATATAAAATTTGGTATATTTATAAATAATTTATTAAATAATGAATAAATATTTATGTACGTTACTTATAGCATTTCATTGAGCATCAGCTTCGTTCGCATGATCTGTAGAAATAGCAATTTTAAAGGAAAATAAACTTCAATGACTTACAAATGTTTTTCATTACTTCAATAGACTTTTGTCCTTGATTTCAACATTCGAATAAAATTTCACTCTGAAATTTAAGAAATTGATCGAGTAATAAACCCCACAAACCTTTATTTATTGATTGCATTGTTCTCACATATTGATCAGCAAAAAATATGCGTCTGATAATATGTATTTCGAATATTTCAATAATAAAGCCCTATAAAACGTAAAATTGTTATAAAAATGGTTTTACCTGTAATATTTTCATAAAACATACATATATAGATTCGTCTCACGCTGATCTCTCTATTGAGACGATTTTTAAGTTGATCCCATGACGAAAATGAGCTTTCACAAAAAAAATTGCCTGAAAATTATTAATAAAATCGATTTCTCGAAATATACAAACTTTTTCAAAAAATTATTTACATCATCTTGTTCGTCTTCTTCTGATCTATCTTTCTATGACGGTTTCAATTGCAGAACCATTCATATTTGTAAATTATGACTGAAAACAACGGTAAATATAAAATTTAATTTTTATAAATATTGCAAACCGATTTTATTTGAAATAACGTCACATATAGTTTCCTTATCCCTTTTTCTTGCTATTTGAATAACAATTCACTGCTTCAAGTCTTCTAATCGAGTTTTATGATCTAAAAATTATTTAAAAATGATTTATTTAAAAATTGTGTTATCAACTTTTTTTAAAACCCACGTGAATACATTTGCAATCAGACAATTCATCTTTTGATAATACGGACAATTTGAAGTTATGCTCGATTTTCAAGATATCTTCAATTTTTCCATAAAAATCGTTGAAAACCTATAAAATAATACTTTTTAAACAATCATATATGAATCAATAAATTCATCGAGCCCTTTAACAGGGGTTTGAGAAAAAAAATACGAAAAACGGTTATAAATACTTCTTAAACAATAAATATCTTAATTATTACGAAAAACGTTTTAAATAATAAACAAAAGGAGGTCGCACAGGGCGCAAACCATTTTGCAACTCGTCGCATAGAATGACTGAATCGGATTTTTCGGTTGGGGTGCAGCTATGTTAAGATCCAACAATGACGAAATTTGTTTAATATAACATTTAATGTAACTGGATTGATTTTTAAAAATCTTTCGCTAATACGTTCAGCAATCTTATATAAACCAAAATTTCAATCGCTTGAATCGTCTTAGAGCTCTTAAAATCTCTATATAATCAATTAAGAATTAAATCTTCTTATCCATAATTCGCAATATTATTTAGAATATAAATATTTAAATATTGTCGATGCGATAACCGCCGCAAAATGTGGCGCACTTTTTAAATATTATTTTTTCATTTAATTTGTATGATTTTTCTTCTTTCTGCTTTTCCTAAAAAATTGAAGACCATTATTAGAAGTTGTTTCAATACTGGAATAAATGTAGATAATAATAATTATCATAAAAATTAAATTTAAAAAAGTGCGCCACATTTTGCGGCGGTTATCACATTTGGCATCGACTATGTTACTAAAGGAGCGATTCATATTCAAATGCTTAACACATTTCAGGACGTTTTAAAAAATTAGTTTAAATTGTATTATTTAGCAAGTAATATTTACCCCCAAATAAAAATTATAATTATTAACTAACTAAGGTCTCCCCAAAACACTCCGATCAATTATTTTCACTTTCAGAAATTGATGATTGTCACCTTAAGTTATTCTCACTAAAACGCCTTCAACCCACACTTCCTTCCTTCCGCTTCAATTTGTGCAACATTTTCGTAAACAAAAAAGTGTGGCCATATAAGGTTTGAGGGCATATCGCACGCGTAAAGTGGATAACACGAATTTTTCAAGTAATAATTGCCTTTTGCACTTTTTATATGTATTATTCATAACAAAATTCAACTGCACTTGAATCGCACTCAGTAATGAGATAAATTGTCAGCCAATGCTATTTCCACGAACTTTCAAATAGTGCATTCTTCTTACTAAAAACTAATGATTTGTCAGTGGTTTTTTGTTGATCTTTTTGAACGCAAAAGATTAGTTTATAGATTTATGATAAGTCTAGCATTCTTCAATTTTTTGCAGTGTTTGAACAAAATAGTATATTTTAAACATTTTTTATTCACAAAATAGGCATGTTCAATGTGTTCTTATCAAATTCAATGTTGAGCATAAATAAATTTTGTTGACAATTTTGCCCTATCAATAAAAATTGAATCGTTTTATTTTTCGGCTCAAGATATTGTTTTTCTTCTTATTTTTAATTTCTTGCGAATTTTAAAAAAATATTTTTAACATAGGATCGTATAAATAATTTTTATTGATAAAACGAAAAAACACCAAATGGAAATAAGGATTTTTTAATTTTTGATCATGTCTGACTAGTTTTACGTCTTTTTAACCAAACATTTTCACGGCAATTTAACTTTGCTTGTCTTAAACTATCGAAAAATATTAATATCTTATCCAAATTTTAGATTTGCGAATGTTTACTTAGCTCATTTTATTACCATACCACTTGGCGTGCGAAATAATTCTACTATGTGAAATTCAATTTTTACTTGAACTATAACTAAAAGTGTGCTCTTTTGACAACTATTTTGGTAATAATATTTTTCAGTTTGCTATGTAAATTCCCACGTGTTCTGTTTAATTTTTCAGATAATTATTTCCTCACGAAATCTGACTCTTAGATTTGTAAAAATATTGTTGATAATTTTATCTAAAAATTATTAATAATCGTCATACTCTGCCGCTCTCATGAATTTCGAAAAAGAGAAACTTTACCTATAATTGAATGAGTGAAAAAGAAATATTGAATAGCACGCCAAAGGAAAATTAACATTTTGAAATATTTAAACGCCTTTTCTTAATTTTCACGTGCAAATTAAAAACTAATTTTAACGTAAATTTCACAAGTGGGATTTAAATTTTTAGACAGGGAAGTTTCTGAGGTTCGTTCGGCATGGAATAGCCTTTGTAATTTACAACTTCATTTCCAAAACAATATATATATATATATATATATATATATATATCAGTTTTCTTATTTGGAAAAGCGCAAATTTTGAGCTTTAGAGCCTCTTTCCACAAAAAATAATAGTTATATTAAAGCGTTTAGAACTATATATGTTAATAGAATTTAATATCCTCGAATTTTTCTCGAAAAAGTTCACTTAAAACCGTTCCGAAAAATCCACGACGATATAAGTATAGCATGATTCGATTTCACATTACCATATTTAGAAGATTTTTTCTACGCAACATGCTTAACAACATTAGAAATAAAGCAATTAAATTTCAGTTTTCTGATTTTCTAAAATAAAACACGAAGGTTGAAAATCTTGTCCGTGTGCAATGATAAATTTGAATTATCAAATTAATTTGGATATTAAAATATTTACGAATGGAAAAGATCTTCTGATATTGCTTATGAATCTCTGTAGATTGGGTCGGACACTTGGCGGACGCAAGGTGGGGCCGTTTCTAAATCTGCGGTTTGGAAGGAGGAGAGCGAGACAATAAATATGTTTTGTCTAGCCGCGTAATTGCTATTTCCTTATTAAAAATTATTATTTTTCATTAAACTTTTAGAATTATTAAGTTATTAAAAGTTCTTTATATCATTTTATAATATTCCATTTAAAAGATAATGCAATCAATAGATGCGACTAATTTTACCTTACGGAATCATCAGAAAATGCAATTTCTGCCTTTTAATTGCTTACATTTGAAATAATAATCATTATATACCTATATTTGTTTTGCAAATACTTGTTACACAATATTGGGTGCAATTAAAGTTCATTACTGCATTTGAATAAAATTGTATATAACACCTGGAGAAGTAGAAGAAAGGACGATGGAATTATTTTTCTGTTTGGCACGAGAAACGTGCGACCTTCTATTGTTTCATTATTCATTTCTTGTTTTGTAAATTTTCACCAATCTGGTCATGGGATTTTTTGTGCAAATATTTTCCGTTGACAAATTTTTGTTAGTGGAGGTAAAATAGATTTAAAAAATATATCTATAACAACATTAAACTTTTAATGAGTCAATATTAAAACATTTTTTAGCTTGAAATTATTTTTAGCAAAATTAGGATTAGGAAATTAGGATCGGTCTAAACTTTAGACCAATGTTGCTTTAGAAATTTTTAGACTCTAAGGTCACTAGATCACTGCAAGTTCAGAATGATTTTGTATATTTTTTCTTCTGTGTCATTTTGTTTTGTTTCTTCTTAAAATTTTAATTAGAATAAAGTATAATTATTTTATATAGTCGTCGCCAAATTCGATTACCACCGCAAAATGTGGCGCACTTTTTTAAAAATTATTTTTTAATTTAATTTTTATGATGGTTTTCTTGTATGATGATAATAAATTGAAGAATATGATTTAGCTGTTGTTTCAATCGTGGAATAAATGTGGAAAATAATAAATAATCATAAAAATTAAATGAAAAAAATAATATTATGATTATAATTATTTTCTTTAATTATTCCACGACTGAAACAACATCTAAATGAAAAAATAATATTTAAAAAAGTGCGCCACACTTTGCGGCGGTAATCGCATTTGGCGACGACTATATTTAATTTTATCAAATGACAACGCGCTCCATCGCATTACAATTTCATTAATTGTGACGACGATTTTTTAAACTGGCTCTCTTCGAGGTGTAATTTTTGTATAGCTAAATCTTTCAATTAAATTATCCAGTCGATAACTAATAAATCTGATTTCAATATCTTATTTCACGTAAATTCCTTGCTACTATAAATTGAAATACTAAATATAGAAGAATGGAAAATTTCAAATTTTCAAGGATTATTAATTTTCAGATTTTTATTTTATTTGTAATTTGTACGCTGAAATTAGCAAGAATTGTTTTTTTTAACTTGGGTGATGGTTCAGATGAGGACATTTGACGTTATCGCGAATAAAACATGAAAGTGCCAAATTTTCGTGAGCAATGCACATTGTTGGACATAAATTATTTGCATAATTTAACTCTACTAGTTGTTTTTTATGCCGACGACAATAAGCTACTAATGAGACCAAAAGTCATAGTGCAGCTCAGTGATATTTTATGGAGTAAACTTAGCAAGTTGTCAAAGAAGTTATCAATGTAAATAAATTCTTATCTTGTTTATTTGCTTTACGTTTCTTGTGTCTAGAACAGTTTTCTCACTAAAACAACTTACCTGTTTTCTGGGGCGATAGAAATTCATAAATTCATTTGTAACTTCAGCTTATTTAAAGCTATTTATTAAATAAGTTAAAATTTAATATAAAACCAAAAGTTAAATAAGACTGATCTCTACTATTTTGGGTGGGGTGCATTTCATATATTTGTGTTTTAAAATATTATGATACGAGCATAGTATGTTTAGCAAAATAGTTTACTCGTATACACGTGTATATTTTTGCGACAAGAATAGACTAACATCTTAATCCGTTTGCGCGTGGAATCATAAATTCACGTGTATCTTAAAATCTTCAATTTAAACTATGTAATAACGTAAAACATTGAAATACGTTTCAAATCGATTACACTCCGCTGCCACGAAACCGCGCCGCATTGCAAAAGACTTCGCACCAATTGTACGAATATTTTGTAATATTTTTCAGAACAATATATAACATTTAAACTAAACAATAATTAATAAATAAAATACTGAAAAAACATAAAATGACAGGTAGTTTTCGTGCAATTGGTGCGAAGTCTTTTGCAATGAGGCCCGGTTTCGTGGAATTGGAGTACGATTATATACCAGTCTAATTTATTTCTTTTTTCGCGTAAATAAGTTCTGAAAATTGAAACGACTCGTCGATTTGTGAAATTATATTAATAATCGAATACAACTTCCGGTCAAATTAGTCGAACGCACTATAAAGTACCTACCGAACAAATAATGTCAATAATATAACCACAAATCATTAGCCTTATTAAAAGAACAATAACGAAAACACAGCAATTTATTTAGTTGCATTGTTTGTTTGATCGTTTACAACTCTTATCATTTGTCGGTTGGTTTTAATCAAACAGGAATATGAAAATAAATAACACTAAACAATACAAAATACGAATATAATAATTGTATAAAATATTTAGAGACGTTTCGTTATTTATACTTTTGTTTGTCTGACTGCAATCACGATTTAGTCGTTAAACGACTAACACACTCGTTAACCATGATGGCTTTAATTTTGACAAAAACAAGCAAATTTTTCGGAATCTGAATGTGATTTCCCATTTTTTCTTATTATTAATATTGTTTACCTAAATAACTTTTCTCATCCTATATA
This sequence comes from Caenorhabditis plicata, assembly GCA_963931815.1. Taxonomy (NCBI): domain Eukaryota; kingdom Metazoa; phylum Nematoda; class Chromadorea; order Rhabditida; family Rhabditidae; genus Caenorhabditis; species Caenorhabditis plicata. Next base: position 4,036,776 of record OZ007493.1, on the reverse strand, counting down.
ATAAGACCAACTTTCAAAAGTATTCAAATTCGCCTAACTAGGGAGGTCATTTTTGGATCCAAAAGGTTTCGGGCTGAAACTTTGCAGGGTGATAGCTGAGAAAATTTTATTAGTGCACACAAAAAATTGTCCTGCACTGGGGGGTTTAAGTGGGTTAAAAAAAGGTTCAAAGTTACCAACCTCAAAATTCCTGTAGAAAACAGTAAAAAACCATCAAATTTTGCTGTCGACAATTTATTCAATTATAACGAAGGCAGCGGAAGCAGCATCGGTGGTCAAGTGGTTAAGCGGTTCGTCATTCAACAAAAAGGTATCAAGTTCAATTCCTCACGTCGGCATTTAAATTATTTCATTTGTTCATTTCGATTCACAAATTTATTGAAAAAATTTACGTTTTTTTCGGTTTTTTGGACTTATGATGATAACAACCAAAAAAAGTTAAAATTTTTTAAAATTTCATTTTAAGAGACTGAATAGTGTATTTACCAAAAAATTTCATTTTTTTGGCCCTCTGGACTTTCCGCTGTTTGATGGCTGGAATCGTTTGGCGGCGGGTTTTCATGTGTTTTTTATAACAATTTCGTACAAAGTCAGTGCAGTTATCGATACGGTGACATATCGGCACAGCTATCCAACAGATTCCTAACAATTTTCAGCAACTTTTCGAAAACTCACACACCGTCCAAACATCAACCCTAACCCTTGGACCTGACATTGACTTGGACGTTGACAACCCAATTTTTTTTTTAATTTTTAAATTTAATTTTAAGAGTCTGAATAGCATTGTCAGCACTATAGTAAGCGATTTAAATTATCCATGTGACTCTGCACATCCTTCGTGACGATACATGTGACTGTGTCGCGCAGGAAAGGTGCACCTGCTCGGACGATGTGTGGTTTTTTCGTGAAGTTTCTGTAAACTGTTAGAACTCCGTTCAATTATGTTGATTACCGCACTGATCAGCACTGATATTGTTCAAAATAGTTATGAAAAGAGACGCAAACCCGCCTCCAGGCCATTCCAGTCATCAAACAGCGGAAAGTCCAGAGGGCCAAAAAAATGTAATTTTTTGGTAAAATACTATTCAGTCTCTTAAAATGAAATTTTAAAAAATTTTAACTTTTTTTTGGATGTTATCATCATAAGTCCAAAAGACCGAAAAAAACTTGTAAATTTTTTCAATAAATTTGTGAATCGAAATGAACAAATGAAATAAATTAAATGCCGACGTGAGGAATTGAACTTGATACCTTTTTGTTGAATGACGAACCGCTTAACCACTTGACCACCGATGCTGCTGCCGCTGCCTTCGTTATAATTGAATAAATTGTCGACAGCAAAATTTGATGGTTTTTTACTGTTTTCTACAGGAATTTTGAGGTTGCTAACTTTGAACCTTTTTTTAACCCACTTAAACCCCCCAGTGCAGGACAATTTTTTGTGTGCACTAATAAAATTTTCTCAGCTATCACCCTGCAAAATTTCAGCCCGAAACCTTTTGGATCCAAAAATGACCTCCCTAGTAAATAATATTTGCGATTCAATGAGCTTTCAAATATGCACATGCCCTATGCAGAAAAGACTAAATATTCGTTTCGTGCTCCATTAGTTTTATTCAATTCCCAATATTATATCTTAAATGGATGGATTTGTTTACTTTCTTGATGTTTTTTGTTGTTTTTCTTTTGCTTAGTGTATTTTTCGCTCTTGACACCCCACTGATAATAATCCTTCGATTTTTCTCTCAAAAACGTTTACTTTCTTCAACGTTCTTGAAAATTCATTAAACGGATACTCACACAATTTAAGATATTTCATGTATTCACTTTTATACTTCCCATTTGTTTGAAAAATAATTACCTATAATTACAAAAATCAATATTTATTATAAAGAATGTCAATTCTCACTAAATAGCTAATCCCATCAGAGGATAGGTTTTTGTTTACGTTTTATTGGATAAAACCACGCACGGTTTTGGGGAATTATTAATATTCCTTTACCATTGAACATCATTAATTAGATTAATAATACAACTAATACCAATAACGGAAAAAACAGATTAATGAGCAACAAAAATTATCGTTTAGATCTTATTGAGCATGTTCTTAGAATTTCGATGACTACTAACGACACATATTTATTCGAGTTCTGTTTTTTAAGCTCCTTTTCAAAATAAGTGCATTTTCTTCTCGCCGAATAGGGAATATTGAGCATAACCGTGAGTGTGTTTTGTTTTGTTTTTTTATATTCATTCTCTATACTTTAGTCCCATTCAATCTTTCGCTTTTTTATGAAAATGAAGGAGAGAATAGGAAAAACAAGGAACATAAACGATATAATAAGGATTGAAGAATAAATATTCAACAAAGTTTCTGATTGGTTCAATGGGAATTCCTACCGAACCTTCTTTTCATAATAAATTCTGATATACTTTATAAGTAATAATTTTCTAATTCTTAAAACCCGCTATTATTAGATGTCATCGTTTTCATCAATGTAAATAAATTCTTATCAAATCTCTTATTATTTACCTTTCTTGAAAATTATTTCTCCACCTCTTTGAACTATGTTAAGTACTTAATTAAACATTTTTAAACAAAATAAAATAAAAACGACTAACGTTCCCACCCTGTCGTTTATCCATGGCGCGCATTTACTATAAATCAGCTGACAATTTTCTTTTCTTTTATGTGAAATTATTACAACGTATAAAAATGATATTAATGAGTTCATTAATGTGTTCTTCTCATTTCTCTTATCTTGAACACTGCTGAAACATTACCAAATTGTCCAAATTGATTTCATCTTCTTTCAGCGTTGGTAAAACCATCCGACAATGTTGAAATGCAAGCCTTTCACAATACGGGTCGATTGTTGTGTCATTTTATTGATTATGTTAGGATTTATTGATGCACAATTCCTTATAGAACTGGTATGCAAATCGCAGCTTTTTCCATAACAATACAATTTAGATCAAAGTTCCAAATATTGGTGAAACTGAGTGGGATGTGGTGACGACGTGCTCAGCTAGTGATGCAACCTTTGGTGGAAGTGTTACTGATTTCATTGATTCGCATGAAAATCTGGGGTCTGTATCACCTGTTGTGCCCGCCGATGCTTGTTCGCCAATCAGCGTTGAAAAATGGAAGTCAAAGGGAAACGATTTTGCGGCCGTTTCCCGCAGTCCCCCGGAGCATCCTTGCAAGTTCTCCGAACAGGTTTATAGATCAATACTATTTTTATTATATACAGTATTTCTAGGCGTTTAACGTCCAAAACTCGACATACAATTTTAAATTGATCATATTTTACAATTACCCCGGTGAAGATCCGATAACAATGAATGGCGCAAAATACAAAAACCTTATCAATCTTCCGATCGTTATGATCTCACACAGTTGCATGAATATTATTTCGTCACATAACCCGGAGAAATACAAAGTTCGTGTGAGGGCTGCATCAACAGCATCGGAAATTTTACGCTATTTAATCCCAATCATTGTTGTTTTAGCATTCTGTTTAGTTTTATTTTTAATCACAGTGGTGAGTCGATGTTGCCGGGAAACGAATCAATTTGTATAACTCAATTGCAGTGTATTCGTACTTGTATAGAGAGAAGACGATTGAATCGTCGACGACTCTCAAAGAGAAATTTAAAAAAGATTCCTGTCAAAAAATATCGCGAAGGAGATGAACCGGACTCATGTGCTATCTGTATTGAAAACTTTGTGCCAGGAGAGAAGTTGAGGCATTTGCCTTGCCGACATAGTAAGAAAACTTTGCTTTAGTATTTTTAATTAAATTATTTTGAGTATTTCACTGCAGTTGCGTTGACGTATGGCTTACGAAATCTAGAAAAGTTTGTCCTCTGTGCAAGCGCAAAATTGGAAGCGATTCAGATAGCGACGGTTCGATTGACGAAAATATTCGCTCGGTAGGAATTCTGAATCGATTTTGATATAATGGATGAGTTATTTTAGGCTCCAACTTCTTCAACCACTTTAAATAATGGTGAGACTACATCTGCTAGTAGTGGTCAATCATCGTCAAGGGCGAGAACACCCGTGACTTGGAGCTCCCAAGAAGCTCTCGTTGAGAGGGAAGTCGTGGTAGGATTAATTACATTTTTTTCTAAAACAAAAACGGATAATGTAATTGCAGTTTGAAACTAATCAGGGGTTGGGTGTTTCTGGCTACATGCGGCGTGCTTTACAATTTTTCCGTCGTAATCGAAATAACCATTCTGATGACGCGGAGCCGGGTTATCACGTTCCCGATGATGGTGACCATTTGCTCGAGGAAGAAGCTTGTAAGAGCCTTATTTCAAAAGTTTATTTTATAACTTTCTTGTTCCAGAGTTCGTAAATATCCGGCTTGGTTCTCTTATTAACGTCAATTTAATCCTTATAAAAGGATGTTATATTTTTTTTTTAAACTGATATAGGTTGTTTTAAATTTAATTTATTTTTCAAAGTAGTTGATTCGAATTGAAAACAAATAGTAACGCTCACGGGTGTTTAATGTTCTCAAATAACGATTAGATAATTTCGATAATTTGCTATTAGATATTTAAACAAACCAACATTCATTTATCTCAGTTACGTGTATTTGTGTTGAAAACGAGAATAATATTTTCCCCGATAGTAATGATAAAACTATTCTTAATCTCAATGTATTTTAACTATTGCAATTTCTGTATATGTAGTTCTTTTGTATCCTGTAAATATGTAACACTGATTATTAGTTTTCCTAGGTTTCTGTGTATTTTTTAAAAATATTGTTTTAGTGTTTGATTTAATTCAATTGTAATTATTTTGAATATTTTTATGCGGTTCCATCGTGGAAGGGTTATTCGATTTTGAATAATTCCGTTTTTTTTATTGTGAAGTTAACCTACAGGGATTTACAATTGTTTGTTCTGAATTTAAAGCAAAATTTTGCTCTATGCCGGTATTTATTTGGTCGAATGATATATGATTTTTATGGGATTTTTAATATCAATGTAATCTGCCAATGTTTTTCAACTGATTCATTTTTTCATTTTAAAATGATAGTCGTTTATTATAATTTATAAGTTTTGTTAAAGAATGAAGAAATTCCATTAAAATTGTTTGTTTTCTTGTTGATTTGATTTTGGCTAAAGATGGTTGTAAGTTTTTTTTTTCATTTACTCAAAGTAAGTTTGTTGTACTGATAAACTGATAGTCTAAGGCTAAATTAAAATAACAGTTTTTTTTAATTTTAAGTTTAAACGTAGAAATTTTGACAAACAAGTGTACCGTCAATTTACTAGGATTTATTTATCTACGTCTGATATTGCTTACTATCAATATACGTAACATGATCTCGTCTTTCGTTTTAATATGTGTTCCACATGCCTATTTAAGGTAACTAATCAATAGCTATTTGCTATATAGTGTCAAGTATTCTGACGTTAGTTCGTTAACGGATCAACATCATTAAATCAAGATGAAATTAAACCGTCAAAAACAAAAATATTACATAGAGTATAGTTAAATTATATTAATTATGTAGATAATATGATTTCTTGGGTATATATCTTTAACGCTACCGGCAATTGTCGATTTTCCGATATTTAGCCATGAATTCAATTCTTCTGCGATTTAACCGATGCTGAACGAATACTCAAGTTGATGGAAGAGCAGAAAGTTGGTTCCGAAGATTATCGTAATGGAACGAGAGCGAAAAGAAGGCCAAAAGTCCATTGGTCGAAGCACTTCAAGTGCCTGGTTGCGCGGTTCACCCCTAGGATGAAAGACCACTGGAGAATTAGAAACTATCTAAAGCAAATTAATAATTATTAGGTTCCACGTACACACCAATTGAAGTTAGGGCAATGTGTGCACATAAAATCTCTTTAATCTAACAGAGGATGGAAAATCAGAAAAAGAAGCATATCATAACTTATTTCAATTATTCATACATTCCTTCGGAAAGGGTACGAAACCACGTTTTTTGCGTATTTTTGATAATATTTTGTTCACCATTATTGCGAGTTTCACAATTAAATTCCCAAATATACTGTAAAGATTTTAACCTTCCCAAATAGTTGGAGGTTAGTCTGCTATAGTGACGTGGAGAATTAATAATTTACACGTCGAAATTTATAAGACGCAATTAAATTTGGTAAAATGTTTATATATTTAATTTCTATTCGTGAATAGAGATCTCAAGGATCAAATTACGTTACCCATTGCGATTTTTATTCTTGTAACATTTATTTTTTCTGCATCTTGTAAAATGAGAATTGATTTGATCAAGGTAATTCAATTTTGTGACAATTTTTTAGTATAAACTCATCCAAACACAGAAAAAAGTTTACATAAATTAGAATATTTGTTCATGGAATATTATTTTTTTTTAAAGTAAAATATTTTTAAATAAATCTTGCCTTTAAGATTAACATTCTTAAAATATTAGATACTTATTTAATTTTTATTTCAAAATAATATATTTTTAAAAATACAATTCCAAATATGTGCATAGGAACATTATACATAGTACATACTCTTCTGAATTCGGTAAAAAATCGCTTACATTAAATCTTTGCAAAAATCTAAACTCCACATAAAAACATTAAATAAACAAAAAACCATTAATTCTTCTGTGAATGTGTCGTAATTGCCTGAATATAATTACTCTGTGTAGTGTCTTCAAGCTTCATTGGGTATCCCGACATCTGTTCAAAAATAATTCCATTCAAACTACCGTAAACTTAATGCTAACCTGTTCCTGATAGTACATCGACAGGTTTGGTGACGGAAGCTCACTAGACGGCCCATTAAAACAACCCGAATCGAAGCTAAAACTCGAATAGTCCAATGATGAGCTCGCGCGTGCTGAACGCTCTTTGTCGCGCATTTCTTTCCGACGCCATTTGGCCCTTCGATTTTGGAACCAGACCTGTAAAAATGCCATAAATCATGATAGGAAATTGTACGATGATCAATAAATCAGCGAATCGAAACAATTCGGGAATTTGATATATGCTTTGTACATGTAAGTCGTAAATTGCAACTCGAGACATTGCACACATGTGCACACGGGTTTTAAAGTTCACCAATCCTATACCAACAAACAATAATAATGACACGATTGATTGTTTTTCACATAATAGCTAGAGGAAGACAACAAACATAACCACCCAAAAAAAACCACCGTAACGATAAAAGTTAATATGTGCTCAATTTGAGTTATGAGAATGACAATTTGGCGTGATTTATTGAATGATGATGAATACCGTAATCCGATCCTCGGGGATATTGAGGAAGGCAGCCATGTTGCGCTTTGATTTGTGGTCGGGATAGTGCGATTCGCGAAAAGAGTCTTCAAGAAACATGGCTTGTTGCTCGGTGAAGTTTGTGCGGAACCGACGCCGTGAGTTCATATCCGAGCTGCCTGAAATTCAATCATTAATATAGAAAAACAGGTTATAGGGCATAACATTGATTTAAAAATCTGGCAGGTTTTATATATGATACGAATAGAATAATACTATTTTTTTAATAATTAAGGTAAACATTACAATATACAGTAAGAGCAGCAATATAATATTATTCAAATATAAGGACTAGAGTTTTAAGATTTTAAAATTAAAAATTATCTCACAAGTTTTTTTTCTTTTTTACCTTCTATATACTTTAAATTTCTAATAGTATATGATTATAAACAAGATTATAACAACTTAAGTGGTCAAAAATTTTTCCAAGCCTACTATTCCAATTGTACTAGAACTGTGAAAATAATAAATATTTAAATTACCAAAATTACAAATAAAATTCAAACTTATTATAACAATTTTTTATTTCAGCTATCTAGCTTAAGTTTGTCACGCAACTCGAAAATATCGATTTTACGATGTTTATACGTATTAATGATTATTGCGCGGGATTATCTGAAAGCTTTCTAGTTTTAAGTTTATTCTGGATATACTAGGTCGGATAATCCATATAGAATTAAGTTCTAAGGTTCAATGGAGATCTAATGTGTTGAGCTCAATTATTTTAGTGACGTTTAAGAATTAAAATACTTCATCGGTTACAATTTAGCTTAAAGAAATTTAAAAAAGCTTAAATGAGAGCTATATTTTGCTTGAAGAAATTTTGTTGGGTAAAGTTGTATATGTAGTTTAAATGGCTACGATATGCGGTAAGATATAATAAACTTTACAATATTATTACTCAATGGCTTAGTTTCTATAACATACGATAAATCTCCAAAAATGAACATATTGATTCTCGTTTTGTAGAATCTAAAATAAAGATGTTTTGATTAAGAAATCAATTTTTGTTCGAGTGAAGTGATATAAACCAATTTCCATAGCAAATTGACCGAAATATCCTTTATGTTGATTTTAAGATACAAAAATCAAAGAAATCCTCTAAAGAAAGTCAGACTGTTGCTCTGAGCTATACAAGTAGCATACTTGATTTCGCATGAACGATAAAAATAGTTTCATATAAAATTATATCACGCCAACTGATGGTAATGAAATGAGCCTAGTAAACATGCTCAACTTAAACATTTTAGGAAGATATTATTATTTTTAGATAGTTTAAGGCATGTTTTGTGATAAAGTCGTAAAAGTTTCAATACACGTTTGAAATCTCAAAATCGTTGTTTCCATTTGGCGTGCTAAATTAATATGTTTAGAAATTGTTTCAGTGTTCAGAATAATGGTATACTTCGAACTGAATGCCATTATTCTAATCATTCATTACATAAACCTAATTAGCCGTGTTGTGATTATGTTGATATTACTAGATTCAATGAAGTTCGGCTTTCTTCTGGGCAGACACTCAAGATGAATTTTTAATCGATTGTTATTATTTTATGCCAGACAATCAATATATCACCAAATTAATTGGTAAATAAAGGTCTAGAAAATTTAATGAGCCTATCTTTGCTCTAAAGGGGGTGACGAGCCCGTAAGGACTTTAGACTACGTAAATTTAATGATAAATCACGTGAACATAAGTGTAACAGTGTAATTGAATTAATTCCTTAAAAATTACCCATTTTTATTGTACTTTTCAGAGAGCGGCGTCTAATGGAAGAGGAAATAATTATTTTCTCTTTCTCTTTTGTCGGCCACAAAGGAATTTCCTCTTCCATGTGAGGTGTCTCTTTTTTTTAGACAACACAAATTGATGAGATACAAAAGAGTGGCCGGCAAAACGATACGATTACTTTTTCCTGTCTCTGAAAAGTGCAATAAAATATTTATTTTTTAAAATTTTCATCTGTGTTATATGTTGATATTGTCCTTTTCAGAGATCGGTGCCTAATGGAAGAGCAAAAAAAGAAGAAAACCATAGTCTCATGGACAGCCGCACGGCCACAAAGGACTTTTTCGTCTGTTTCTTTCCAATGTGTGGTGTCCATTTTTTTGAATCAACACACAATGAGGTGGCCGTCCAAACGAGAACCTCATTCCATCCTAATTTTTTCCTCTTTCATTAGGCACCAATCTCTAAAAAGGGCAATAATTGTTTTTAAAATTTGTTCCAAATATTATTTTGAGAAAAAATTCCAGTGTTCAACAAACAGAGAAGCGATGTACGGTAATAAATGTCATCAAGAAAATAATTTAATTTAATAATTTAAAACAAAATTCATATCCCGCTACATATTATATGATATTTTTGAATTAACAGGATGAAAAATAAAGTCAAATTTAGTCGACATCAGTTTTATTTCAAATAGGTTTAACTGCTGAATAAAAACGTGAATCAAACATTGGATCTCACAAACTAAGTGCTCGAGAAGTTTTTCCCCAGAAGTTCAAGAAGGCAAATCGGAATCGACTATGACGAGGAATAGTCGCTAATATCGCAGAGAGTATAGTATTATTATCGGAGACTATTAAGTATCCTAAGTAAGTAGGTGTTTTAAACTACGCATATTACTTCAATAAGCCTAGGATTACATACTTTTGAACTTTGGATATTACTTAATATTCGGCAGACAATATTAAAAAATTATGTCCTTGATAAAACCTAAACCAGTGAAAATTTGTAGAAAAACTTTTATTAATGTTATTGTCACTTAAAATTATTAATGCGGAACCTTGCAAACAAGTTCTAAAAAATAAATAAGTTTATTTAAAGTATAATATTCTCTGAAGAACTTTAGAGCAACCTCGTGAAAACCTTTTTTAAAGGACCACAAATATAATGGAATATTTCAGCTCTCTTGTAATAAATATTCTAAAACGTCACTTAATATAATAGAATTCATTAGTTGTAAAGTCAAATTTGCTAGGTATCATTAAATATTAGGAAATCGTCATTTTAAATAATGAAAAATATAATAACAAAGAGCAATAATGAATTAAAAATGGTGCTTTTATAATATTCAAACGTTTCTAGTTATGTTTTAATAAATTTCAAAAAAATTGACTAAAATAATACTAAAAAGTTATCACGTGTAAATTGAAAAATGATTATATTGCCAACTCTGCAGTACAAATCTTAAACTATCCTAATAATCCTATCCTAAGAACTTTTGAAGATGGTAGAGTATATAATTCTATCTGTGTTCCTGGTTTTCGGAGTTCCATTGGCGAGCCAAAAAATTTCTTGATAACTAACTTATTAACAATTTCCATAAATTAAATATCAAATAAGGTAAAAAAATAAACTCACTGTTTTGAACGACTGGTGCTGAAACAGATCTGTTGCTAACACTATTGGCACCATGAAACATTTCCAGGTTGAGAATACCTTTAAAACCCAACAGAATTATATAACCCAAAATCAAAACCAACCTGAGTTATACGGATGATTGTGAATATGACCAATATCTTGAGCCACATCCACCTGTTTCATCGCATAATTAGCGCCTTCGATCGTCGTCGAATTATCGACGTGGCCGCTAGCAAACTCGCCAACACTTTGGTTCGACATGTGCAAATGGTTTTGAACGAGCAATCCGAGATTATGGTAGTAGGAGGCGGGAGGGTGATCGATAGGCGCATGCGATGGAGGTGGTCCGCTCTCGCAACTCCATCGACGTGATGGCAGCTCAAGAGAGGGTTGGTTGAAATGTTGCGAGTCGTCGGTTAATGATCCGAAGGGATCACACATGTTCACGGCGTTTTTATTGCTTTTGAATAACTGCAATGTTTTTGTTTGGCATAATTTTGTTGTTGTGTTTTAGAAATTTTTTGTTACAAATCGAAGAAGCATTTTATAAAGATTAGAAATTAAGAATAATATTAAGGCTTCATGTATTTAATATAAAGATTAAAACTATTATGATTACGTGTTGAGAAAAAAAAAATGAATGTAATTAATATGGAATATTCGAAGTGTAGGTGGAGTGACTTTTAAGTCAAACAAAAAATGAAATAAAATGATATTCAAATTTTGAGCCAGTGAGGGCGTGGCATCAATTTTCGAGAAAAAGATAAATGATAATATAATGAACAAAAAAATTAACTGGTTATCCGAGATCTTTATTGTTCCTTTGCAAATCGGCACCAACCATTGAATGATTATAATCCGCTTTTCGGCGGTGCTCCGAATTGAGTGGGAGTTGGCGGATTGTGATGTTATTCAATCATGTTCATTGGAATGTTCGAATGGTTGAAGTAGAATAAGAATAAGAAGAAGAAGAAGAAGCAACAATCGAGTATTGTATCAGAGCACAATCGATTTGTTGCTTTAATGTAAAGTATATTATTTATGCATTTTTGCAATTATAATCTCCTAATGGTTTCGTTGGTAGTACAATCCTGTTTATAGTCGCTAAGGAGATTGTGCTCTATTAAATCAATTGTATTTATTGTCAGTTAAGCTCCAATGATTGCTTATAAAGTAGACTTCGAGCTAATGAGGAAGTTAGAACATTGATGAACTTGGTTTTACATAAATGAAACTCATTTTTAAAATTAATTGTGATCTTCTATATTTTAAATCAATAATATTTATAAAATGAGAGAGCCAAATACATTTTTTATTAAATTTTAATATAGGAAGATATTCAAAATTAATTTTCACCTAACTTTAAAAAATCAGTCTTAAACTATCATAATGAATTTACATCTTTACAGTGAGCTTATACTGGACTACTAGTTTTATGACTTCAGTTGGCAATATTTTTTAATTTTTAATAATCGAATCGTACCAAAATGTATTATAATTTAACTAGAATTTAACCAATATTTTTTTCGTTACGAAAAACTCTGGCATATTAGTTATCTATCCCTCTTATTACCTACCCTATTTATGTTATTATTTATTTATATTTTTATTATTATCCGTTCCCTACTTATTTTGGTTTTTTAGGTTTTTATGTTATTTTAATTTATGGGTTAATTGTATATGTATATTTTATTATATTCACGTTTCTAGCACACGTTGTGTAAATTAAATTAGTAAATATTGAAAGTAAACCTTGTTATTTAATTTGTAGATTAGAGAATCACTGTTTTTTGGGTAAAACAACTTTTATTCTTAAATAAAGTAGCAATACATTATATGATACTAAATAACTAAAGTTTCCCAAAAATATTTCAAGAAAGGTAATTTAGATTTAGAGATTGTTTGGGAAAATTTAAACCCAAAACCAATTTTACTTTGAACGGATTAAATTTGTATAAGGTAAACGGTAAGAGTAATAAAAACTTTTGTAAATAAAGTAAAATTTTAATCTGCCTTTATTAAATAAGAAATATTATATGACCTAGTTCTAATGACAAATTCCTCAATAATTTTCTCATTTTCCACGTATAAATTAGATACAGTTTTACACCAAATGGAATACTTTAAGAGTGATTCCATAAATTGTGCATATATAGAATGTTTCGAGAAGAATTTAGATTATTGAATAGTTTACGACGAGTTTGACCAGCTGAATTGACAGTTCAAATATTAGTAGACTTTTGCAAGATTCATTAGAAAATTGAGAAATCTTCATCTTCATTTGGCCTACTTTTTTAGAGTAATGCTATTAAGAAATAGGACTTAAATCCTACTTATTTATAATATGAGTTTCTCTGTATAGACGAATGAACAATAAACTCAAAATAAAAATCACTTCAGTTCAATTTTTGCATAATACTTTAGAATTTAAAAAGCTTGGTTTTAAATCTCTCTTAAAAGCTGAATTCAGTTATTTTTCGAAATTTAATTTTGAGCATTTTTTCAAATAAAAGTCATTGGGAATCTCCAATTTACATTATTAATTTTATGAAAAAGAAGCCATACATTATGGAATCAAGAAAAGAACTGATAGGGAGACCTCTAACATAAGAAGAGAGCTAATGATTGAAAGTTCGGTGTTATCATTTTAAGCACCTTTAGAGGATAATTTTAAGTAATCTCATTTAGATGAGCATGGACAAAATGACTATCCTTTACTTTACATTTAGCAAGACGCTAAATAATGCGAAACGGTCGATTTCAATTTAGTGGAAGGAGAAAAATCGTTTACCTAACTTTGTTAGGGTTTTCATTATCCAAGATTTCGCTTGGACTATCCAATTCTTTAATTAAACGAGTTTCAGCAAGCAAACACTAAGCAAACACACTTTTCTTATAAATATACAAAATATACTCTTTTGACACTTCTAGGAGTTTTAAGACAAGATATTCATAACATAATTCCATTCATCACCTCATTTCTAAGCTTTATATTAGTCAATGTACTCATTCTGAAACATCAGTCGTATTCTAATTCCTCTATGATGAATAAGAATGGGTACACAATAAACTTTTATCTCTGCTTATATGAAGATAATCCATTTCAGCCGAGCGTTTTAAAAAATCAGAACAAAATTTAATTAATATTTGTAATTATTAGAACGGTTTAGTCCTTAATCCCAGAAGACCAGCTGGTGTGATGAGCATCGAACAATAATCGAATCATTAATAGGGTTAAAACGAAATAAATCTTATCTTTGCGGTTTTGATTAAATGCCATTCAACTCGTTTTCACAAATCATATCATTTTTTTCTCAGATTTGTTGCGGATTAGGAAATGATTTTGGAATGAATTGTTAATCTTGTTAAAAATTATTTATTCGAGTCATATCGTCATTATTATAGCTGTTTAGCATTTAGACCAATAAATGCACTTGGACGAAGCTAACAAGAGTATTTTAAAAATGTTTTATATCAATTAAAACAATCGAGATCACAATAAATACGATTTTGGTTGAATTGTTTAATAAATACATTAGAACTAGATCATAATTAATGAATGCAATGAATCGAACGACATTAATTTACTACCCGTAATTGGAAGCGTGAATTTAATTTCTATTAGGATACAACAGAAAACCATTTGAAAGATTTTGATAATAACAAACTTTTTTGTATGACACATAATGATAGAAATAATATTAATAAGAAAATAATAAGAATAAAAGTGAGTTAATAGTTCACTGTCATAGTTTTTCCTCGCTTCTCGTGGTGACGGTATAATTCTGACCATTTGTGTTTGCCTGAAAAATGATAGAATTTATTAACAGAAAGTAATAGCTTTTTTGCATAACCTGGGTTAAATTCAAGAGTTTTCTCGCGATAGAATATAGAATATATATCAATTAAAAGTTTTTTATACACTATTGTTTCACCTTTTAAATATTAAACTTAAATATTGTCCTTTTCAGAGATCGGTGCCTAATGGAAGAGCAATAAAAGAAGAGAAAATGATGGGCAAACAACTTTTCCGTCAATTCCTCTTAAATGTGTTGCTGCCCATAATTTCGTAAAAAAGAATGGCCGTCCAAACGAGAACCTCATTCCATCCTAATTTTTTCCTCTGTCATTAGGCACCGATCTCTGAAAAGGACAATAGTTACAATCGAGTTTTCATTTATTTTTTATTTTTTATTTTTAAAGTAAATCTTAAATTTTCGTGGAATAATTTTTTAGAAATGAATATAATAGTAAAAAATAAGGAAAATGTTAATATTTAACTATGTTGGTTTGTATATTTATTTAAAGTACGTGTACCAGACACGTGAGGAAGAGAATAAATGTTGGTATCTTTCTCTCTAATTCAAATCCAAGGTTTGTGAGATCAAAGTATAACTATCTGAAGCCGATTGCAAGGACGATGAGAAAGCATTACCCATGTAAAAATCTATTGGGGAAAGCATAACTCGATTGCAAGAAAATTGTTACCCAAGAAAATTGTTACCCAAGCTGCTTAAAAACTTTGACATATTTATATTAAAGCTCTACAGGTAAATAATGATTTATATGAATGTCCGATTCGTGAATATTGTTAATTTTAAATTCCAATTATATTTCACAAAGAATACTATAGAAATAATTATAGTAACTATTTTATGGAAACTCTCAAAGTGAACATGTACTTGTAATAATCTATTAAATGAAATCAAAAATTGTTTCGAATAGCACACCAAATTAAGCTTATTTTTACGGTCGAGGTGTTAGACCATATATTCAAGACTACGCATTTATTTACAGCTCTTGTAAATGTATAGTTTGAAGTTAAAATTATTATCATAAGGTTCTTAAGAATATTATTTTTGCTTTTTATTTTTTTCGAATTAAACGTGAAAAAATTAAAAATGAATTTAATTGGTTTTCCGGTTTTTCAGGTGATAGAAAGGTTGTACACCCAAAGTTATTTTTATTTTTTTAAATTTCATTATTTTTAGAGTTTATTATTTTTCAGTCTTAACTATTAATTTTTAGTAGTATCAACATACTTTATAAATTTTTATTAAGATATTTCTATTTTCCATCATGTACTCTTTTCATTAAAACTCCCTTTACACATTCCATTGCGAGAAAACTCTATCAAAAATCATAAATAAATTAAATAAAATTCGTGTTGAAAAGCAACTCCACTTTGAGGGTTAAAAATTAATTAAAAGAAGAGCTTAAAAATGCACTAATGGGAAATTGATTAAAACAAGACAAGCACAAAAGGGAGGAAAATCCAAACTCATGCTCATAAGGAAAATTGTTGAAATTTGAATCGAGAAAAAGCCACACACAAAAAATCCGTTGGTAATAAATTGAGCTCCAAATAAAATAATGACTACAAAAACCTACAAAACACCAAAGCCTTCTTTCCTCTTCAGGTGTGTCCTAAAAACTCGTATTTTCCTAATGATTTCATTTTCATTACCACAAATGATTTCATCAAATAAATATTATCAATATCAAAGCCGTTTTAAAAACGGATTAAATTTTTCATCAGTCACCTGGACAAAAGTGTTTTAAAATCTCTGCACATGACAAAAATATGGCTTCGTTCTTTTTGCACAAACTTGGTTGAAATTTGCCAAACACAATCAAAAGCTTTTAGAGGTGTGAGTTAAGCTCATAATTATTTACAAAACACAACATGAGGGGTTAAATATGCTCCAATTTACCTGACTGTTTGTATCCACATCACTAGTTGTCTCTTCTTTCGGCTTCTTTACCCCGTTGAACTCTTCCATTGGTAGTCCATTTTTTGACGGACCATTCCGGTTTTCCGGTACATATGTCCTTTCCGTTTCAAATCGATTTCGCGGTCTGATGAGAATAACAAAATAAACAGAGCTTTTTAAAAATCAAAACAACTCTTACTTGAAAAACTCAATGTTGACTTTTGTCAATTGCCGCTTCACGGCTCCTTGTATTTCACTATTGAGAAAACAATAAAGAACGGCAATAAATATTCCCTGACTATGCTGTAATATCGCCGAGCCGAGCATGTACACAGAGCTTGGATGTTCGGGCTCATAGAAGAGCGGTATGTTGGACACGCCGAGCAGTGGCACCAATAGAAGCGTCGCTTTGATGGTACGCCTAGAAATAGTGTAAGGCAGTGATTGAAAAGAGTGAGCTGCTCCAAACCAGATTTTCTTCGATTCAGCCGAGTTTTCTGTCCGCAACTTTTGCACCAATATGACAACGATGCCGAGTAGAAAGATGAGATTCATCTAAAATTGCGATATGATGAGAAAACCAAGTGGTCACATACAATGAGAGCCGATCCCATAGTACCCGCTAGTATCCACAGATGGTTTCCCTGAGCATATGGTACCCAACAAAATGAGTTTGGATGCTGGTAGGATTTGTATTGATGTACTACTGTCCATGAGAGCACGACAACTAATGGTAAGCCTGAAGGTGGAAAATTATTTTGATATTTTAAGGATAAAGACTTTGTAAATAAATATTAAATTTGAAAAATATTTTTTGTACGGAGCATAGAAAAGTATTATTAAGATGTATGTCAGCGCAAAAAGCTGTTTTGGCCTTCTTTGGGACAAAGACCCAAAGGTTTCTATAAAATTTTCAATGTGTTTATTATTTCGCTTATCTTTTTTTCAACATTGAAAGAATAAAATTACTTATATTATTTATTTTAAGTAAATTATTTTTCAATGAGATCTCAAAATTTTTTGTAGATCCTTTCAACAAAATAATATTCAATATTCCGCCTTAAATACAGACAAGCGCTAGACATAATGAAAATTCGCAAGACATAAATAAGTTGTTAAAATGTTTACCCCATCCACAAGCCAGATACATGGGCCACGGAGCGTCGCTGTGCCTCATCGCAAATACAGTAAACCTGCTATACAAATATGCGCCTTCAATGAGCATCCACATCACAGAGGCGACCTAAAAATAATTGTTTTTCTACAATAACTTAAAATTTATCCAAAAATTTAAACAGGCTAACCTAAATGAAAATAGAACAAAAATAGATTGATTTTTGAAATTAAAAGAAAAAAATTATATTAAATTAAATGTTTTAGGCAAAAATGCGTTACTCTACACAAACATAATTGATAATTTTGTTAATGTGCATTTTCGGTGCTCCTTTTAGGCGCAAGGAGCTTCTTATGTGAAACCTTAATTTTATTACTGTTTTGAGAACATTAACGTATATAACAAATCAAGAGCACATAGTAGTACGTGCTCTGAGAGACTGCGAAGGTTTTAATGGTTTTTAATTTAACAAAGTAAAGAGAGCTATCACATATTAGATTATTCCTTAGCCCGCTGAATAAAAAAGTGCGTGACCCGAATTTACATTATGATATTAACTTTAGTACGATAAAATCTAATAATCTTTAAGAATCGAAGTGACGTAAACAGTATAAGAAAGTGTATTAAGAAAAAATCTAACACTGATTCACATAAAATATCAAAAAATCAGCCAATTTGGTCAAGTCACAAAAAAGTTAAACCCGAAAAAACATTTGTGACAAAACTTTTGTCAGTTAGTGTATGTGAGAGCTCACTTTACATTGTTATGGTATTGTCAAATGGTGAGAAATTAATTTTAAATTTAATTTCAGAGAAAATAAATACTACACTGGTGACTAGAAATTTTGAAGAAATATATCAGAAATAATAAAATAAAGGGAAAATATTAAAATAAATTGAATTTTTGTGTCACGCTCTCAATTCAAAAATCATTTAAAAAATCAATTTCTTATATTTTGTTAATATTTGCCTTAACATTTTTAGTTACATTTCCAGGTTTTAATATCCTAAATAAATCTATTAAGGAAAAAAACTATTTTTATCAATTTATTTTAAAAAAAAACTTTAAAAACCTTCTACAATTTGAAAAATGTAACTACTAAAGTTGGCTTAAAATTTTCAGCATATAAGAATATATAAGAACGCGATTTATTTAACTCAAATGTTTCATTGAAAAAAATTGGAGAGCCTGTACAAACTTTATATATATACACTAGCTGATAAAAGTTTGGTCACAATTGTTTTTTCGGGTTAAACTTTTTGGTGGCAATTGGAGTTTCTTTACGTGGAGTCATCTCTAAAATGTTGCCAATTACTGCTATTTTCAATAAATTATGAAAAAAATATAATTGAACTTTAAAAATTATTAAAAAATGCAGTGCAAGAAAAGTGCGTAATATCTTTGAGCTACGCGTTTTAGGATAAACGCTTGTCGGATCATCGTAATAACAAGCGGGAATTTGTAAAATAATCTACAACCATATGAATCTATCATATCAAAAAATCAGCCAATTTGGTCAAGTCACAAAAAAGTTGAACCTGAAAAAACATTTTTGACAAAACTTTTGTCAGCTAGTGTATATACTCAAGCTTATTAAAAAAAACTTTACCTGAAAGTAGATAACGAACCAAAGGATTAATTTGCACACCCATTCCTAAAAAACAATATTATTCCCTTTAAATAAAATCTCTGGAGGATAAATGAGTTATTTTGAATTTTTCTGTTTCGGACACACTATTTTAAGAATTCCTCTTTTCAATTTTTTATTCTGAACTTCGGGTTTTGGAACTTAAAATTGAAATTTTTGACCCATCGATGAAATTTTTCGTTATTTATCGTCTAAATCTCAAAAATTAGTTTTTCAAATCATTGAGAAATCCAGTAGCGATTTTAGATTCTATATTTTTACAATAGATTCCGGAAAATTTTTCAGTAAACAAATAATATCAAAATATATTCGAAAATCGTACTGAAAATGAACATTTTCAAATATTTAAATTAATGAGTATTTTATCTTTAAAATATAAATTTCCAACTTTTATTCATTTAATTTAGTACGAGTTTACCAAATTTATCGTAAAATATATGTTTTCTCAGTATCAAAATTGTTGTTTAGCATAAAGTAACATTGAGTAGAATTGGGATCAGTAGTACGCCACAGGCATCTAGTATAATGAATATCTTATTTCTCTCGTAAAATCGAAAAAAATTCGAGTGGTGTGCATCTCTTATTTATACCTTCTTTATGTAGTTCTTGAAGGTTCAGGAGGATTTCCATTTTATCTTGTAGTTTCTTTAATTCAGGAAATTTTCTTAAGTATTGGTTTATTTTAGAAATATATTATGATTCCATAGTTTTGGAGTATCTGTATTTATAAAATATTTTACAATTCACTGCTTAGGCGCTATTTAAAGAAACTCAAATTTTTCTACACGCAGTTATGCAAATTAACTGCATTCTAAGTGAAAAAACAATAAGTTCGTGTTCAATATCTAACTTTTCAAAAATTAAAATACAGAAAACAAATTACTAATTACAAAATAACCCACAAATCCAAAACGATAATAAAAAAGAAGTCCTTACATATTCCCATAACGGTAATGGATGAAATTTGGTGCAGTCTTGGAACAAATTCGTCGACTGCACAATCGTCCATATCGCAAGCACCGCAAACCGAAAAACGAAAGCCATCGCTAGATTCTTATGGATGGACAACCTCCGACACTTCAATTATCACCAATTCCAACAGGACAATTTGTCCAACAAACCTGTATTGAGTCGAATATTGAGAAAAGGATAATTGCAGCCACGAGCAAGATGACTGACACGATTGACAATGTAAGTGACACGGAAATGACAAGGTCTCGCAGGAAGTCGGGACACTAAACATTTGATGAGATCGTGTTTATTTTTTTTAATCAAGTGCTTTCTAATGTCAAATTGAATCAGCTCAAGTACTTACAACTCTGCAGAAGCCTTGTATGCACTCGGCGTGCTCCTCAACAACTTTAATGCACATTGAGTAATTGGATTCTTGCCAATTTCCAGCGTCATTGCATTTCCTTGAGACCATATATCGCGCTACAAATGTTTTTTTATTTGATCCACAATGCTCTTTTGTTCCCATTTATCCCTTTAATAACACCAGACAATGTTGATGTTGTTATTATTTATAAACTTCTTTCTAGCTTTCGACTAAATGTCAATGGAATAAAAGCAAGAACAAAAAATTTATAATATAAAGCCTAAAGCAACACTCAAAACACACTAAAATAATATTCCTTCATCTTTTGGGAATTAGAACCAGTAAACAATAACCGATGTTTTTTTTTGCCGTCGGGAGTGCCTCATTTTCATCTAGACACTTTTTTTTCTTATTCAGATTTGTATTGTTGTGGTTGCTCTGTGTGCAAATGGGTTCACACTATAGATTAATAAATAAGTAAATATTATTAAATAGTTTTAGTCGTATCTCAACGAAAAGTTAATTGAGTGGAAGAACATGGACCAGACATAAATGGATATGTTATTGATTTGGCTTTCATGAATATGTAGAAGATTATTATTATAGTGTGCTCCAAAATGTGCTTTCATTTAGAAGATTTAAGAAATTCAAACATACAGTGAACATCTTCGCAGCCAGGCACAGATGAGCAAAAAGTGAAGGGACAGTCTCGTGTCATTAACTGACCGTAGCCCGCCTTGAGCCAACATAATGATTTATCGAAATCTACAGAACATCCGCTGCAATTCCAAGAATCAACGAAATAAAATTATATAATCCTCTAACCCATCGTTGAACGATTCATTCCGTGACCAAAGAACATTACAAATCTCCTTCTCAGTTTTAACAATACTCATTCAGCCACTTGATAATTTTATAAGGAGAAATATGATGAAAGCGTAATTCAAACGTTTCTAAAAAAAACCATTCACATAATAAAAAATCAAAGGCTATAAGATGAAGAAGTAAAAAATGACGAGAAAACAATAATAATAACAATAATGAGCTATCACAAATGTATGAAACTATAAATATATGAAAACCAAATGTTATTTTCAAATATTTGGCAAGAACTCGCCAAAATGAATGATAAACAATAAGTAAGAAGGAATTCAGAATATTAGAACACACGAAACACTTGTCACTCAATCGACAAACCATTGGGGGATTATTACTACAAAGGGAAGATGAGGAATAAGTTCAGACGGGAATGAACTTTGCCTAATAACTCTTCAACTTTTCATTCGGCTTTGGTGGAAGATGGTGTCAGCGATTGGTGATGGTGTTGGAAGAGTAGCCAAAAAGGGGGTGGTGCGATATTCAAGTTGCCATTCTTCTGACTTCGTCTTCCGCTGCCCGACGACAATAAATCATTTCAACTATACTTTTTACTTGGTTGTGTGTATGTGTATGTAAGTGTGTAAGTGTGAGTGAGTGCGTGCGTGCTCCATTTTTATACGAGCCCCACACTTTTAGCCGAAAAATAGATACATAAACGAATTTGAAATAAACTCGAGAAAACAATTTCTATTTATAGCTTACTTAACTCACAAAAATGAACCGAATTAATTTTTCGAAACTATGAGCTCCATTAATTCATTTGTTCCATGCCAGTTGAAATCGTAGAAACATGAGCTCAATAAAAGTTCTCAGTGACATTTGGAAAACAATTTAAGATAGTTCCTAACAAATTTTCTAGATTTTTTTGATTAGAAATTCTTATTTACTAGTTTAAGTAGACTTAAATTGTAGAAAATCGTAATATTTCTATCATACACGAAGGAAATAAAATTTAGGAAATTTAAGAAAAAAAATCACGTGTATTAATGTAATTGCAATGACCACAGCTTAAAAAATAATCAAATGGTCCATGGAATGGTTACCCAATCTAATTGGAAATTGGGTAATAATTCGTCAAATTCGGTGCTTTATGCCAACACAGGATGGTTTGACTTGCCAGTCAAAAAAAACAATTCCATATTATATTATTAGTAAAATTTTAAATTTCAATGAAATACCCTAAAAATAAGAAAATCGATCCGGAAAACCAAAGTTTATTTCTGAAAATCATTTTCGCTGCCGTTTTCAATCGGTTTCTCGTGAAGGCGGTGAAAAACCGATGTAAAACCAGCCAAACACCGATTAACGAATTGTCCCCGGTTTGCCTGTGGATGATACACCCTTTCTTCGAGCATAATTATTCTTCTAAATTACAGCATGTCCGTATTTATTTCGTGAAGTGAATGCACTTTTTTTAAAGAAAATGTGTTAGTTTGTTGAGATTTTCTGAATATCAGGGTTTATATCAGGGTTTTGAGGTTAGATGAAAAATCCTTGTATTAAGATAATATCCTTTAAGCATTTCATCTATTGCAATTTTTAATGTTTTTCATTTGAAAAATAAACCTTCGCGTCTATTTTTATCCTATTTGTCTGCTTCTCTGATTCTCATTATTAGTGTTGTCTCGAAGATGTATTGTGTTCCATTTCATAAAAATATGTATTTCCCCGTGTTTCAAGAAATGGCAACGCAACAATAAATAAATTATTCCGAAATAGATAAACTATAGATTATAAATCATTTTAAGGAAATTCATATACATATCTCTTATTTAAACTATTTTCCTGGCGGGACACATTTTAAGTGTTGTCAACTTTCCCAATAATGGATACCATGTAGATTTTAAAATTATAGTTTGAAAACTATTGAAGAAAATCCTAACGTTCAGTTTAATAGAGCGCTTTTTAAAGATGATTATTTTATAATCTACACCAAGTATAAAATGGAATTTGAATTCTATTACTTACGTCTAGGCAACTTTGCTGTTGATGCACGCCTATTAAAAATTATGATTTTTGAATATTTAAACGTGTATAATGAAGCTTCACGTAGATATTTCTGAATTATATTGGTTCAAAGTGACTTAGTTTGTATAAAATGCTCTCTAAACTTTTAAAAAGACTAAGCTCCTTGCATCATAACTGAGCTTCAATTACTATCAGTTCAGTTGACGTGTTGATGGGAAATACTGTATGAAAAAAGAAAGTTTTATAGGTATAACTATTAACCAATAAAATTAAGTGAAAAACGACTTTATTAATGAATCAAACACTTTTCAAACATTCTAAAAATGTTTTGGTTAAATTTAAAGCCACTTGTTAAAAAAATAAAATTCTATCTATATTAAACTGCATATGCGTAAGCCTGCGCTATGGTTTAGACCATATAGTTGGAAGCTGAAGTTTGGTATATGGGATAATAGAACACAAGGGATCAACTTCCTGAAATATTCGCTTCGTACGATTTCAGCATCATGCTGAAAAGTAGGACTGAAAATCGATAATTTTTGAACGAAGGTTAAGCTTGAGGGATTCATAAATCAATTTGTGCTGAAGCACGCATATTTATTATTTTTTTAGTGACGTGAACTAAAGGAGTACGGTGAATGCATTCATTGTATTTCAATCTATTTATGTTTATGTTTATTGTTTTATTATATAAGCGGTTTAATTAATCAAGTTTGAGGTACGATTGCACCGTTAGACACCGTTAATTTCATAATTATCCTTTAATCGTGCTTTAAAAACTTAAATAAGTTGAGAATTGTTCGAAAAGTTTTTTAAATAAAATGTATATTTTGAAAATTTAATTTGACTTTAATTTTATTGATTGTTTCTTGCTTTAAGAATGTGAACAGAAGCATTAAAATAGTTAAAAATAATTAAATAATCAGAAACATTAAAAAAAAGAATAGAAGGCGTTGAAAATGAGTAAACTGAAGATATAAATGATTTATAAGGAATAATGATGTTTGCATTAAAGGTAGAGTTTGTGAAAACAAAAATTTTCTAAAACGGTTAACCAGTTTGTTGTAAACATTACAAGTTACTAATAAAATTATGATCAAAACAAGCGGATGTGTTTTCGATAAACATTGCAAAAATCCAAATTGTGCAATGAGAGAATCGAATCAAATCGACGCACTTTGAATGAATAATTTACAATATCATTGGAGCTGCAACAACAAATATTCCTCTTGCAGGACAAAATATGAGAAAAGCGATGATGTTCATGAAATAAAATATAATATGAGCAGTGGGACAACAAGCGTGAACTCGGAATAATTGTACTTGGAGAAGTGCGATCTATTAAAAGCTTTGTTGTTATGATTCAATTTAATAGGAGATATTGTAAAAGTTTTGTTGTTTTCGATATTTCACGAATAATTAATAGCGAATTTCCATGCGAAATTTTATTTTCATGGCAATCAAATTGATATAAAAAAAAGTCCGCTTTTAAGAATTAAACGTTTTTGGTAAAAATCCAATACGAACACATAGAAGACATTCAAATTCAATTTGTTAGCTTATACATGTTGCAAACCAGGCCTACAACTACATTCACATTTAATCATTTTCAATTTGCAACATAATTCAAAAAAATACATAATAGGGAGAGTAAATAAGAAACTGTTTAAAGAAACAAAAATAATTTAACAACGACATGCAAACAAATAAGAATAAAAACTTATTTCTACTTGACTATCATTTCTAGAGCGGAGCAAAAAAATCGACAAAAAGGAACTCTAGAAGGCTCTTGAGCAAAAAAACTCTTGTTCACACAAAATGTTTTTTAAAGAAACATTTTCATTCTGAAACATTTTATCTCAAGTTGGTCACGAATTCTGGACTGATTTGACGAATAAATAATGCCGGATGATGTTACCAATTCAAAATGAACTTTGGAATCATTACGACCAGTCTAGTACAAAGCAAATCTCGAAACGGATTAAGTGAATTCTCGTAGAACTCACTTTTGTTCATTCATTCAATTCCCGCACACAATCATTAACGCATCGCTAGGTTAAATCATTAAGCACTGGATGACTAGAAACAAAATGTCCACTTGTTTTGTTTTGTTAAATATCGAGCATTTATTATTTTTATTTTCAAAAAGTGACGTTTATGGAGGCTTAAAGAGCAATTATATACATATATAACCAAAAATAATTGACACATTTCAAGATTATTTTGATAGATAGAGGTAAACGAAAATGGAGCTCGTTTTAGCTCCATTTTTGATCTATAAATTAGACAATAAAGATCTTTCATTTTTCCTTGTTAATAATATATATTTTGAAATGAATTTCTCATGAAATAAATGAGCTTCATAAGATGGGTAATATAAATAAATAAATAAAAACAAACCATTTCATTGCATGTTTATGATGTTAATTTGTCAAGGTATGACCAACATAAATCTTTCAAATTGAGGAAGTTGCATCTTTGCTATATTTTTAGCTTCAAATAAATCGCATCCAATGTTATTCTATCAAACCTCGAAATAACTCGAGCAGGTCAAATTGCTCTTAAAGTTCACAAGTACTATTTGAGGTTACTGTTAATGTATATTTATTATTTCTTCAGATTATTTATTAGATTATGTGTTGTGAATAGATGAATTCAGCAAGAACTTTTAAAATATTTATGGAAGAACATGTAAAACCTTACAAATGATTGTTAATTGAAATAAAATGAATTCTAAACGATAAATTAAAGCTAAAAATTTAACAATGGAAGACGTGGAAGTTTACTCGAATTAATTTACCTTTTCACTCTACTTGAAAGTGGAAAAATATCTTTTATCAAAGTTGGTGGATAACATTTGTTAGCCCATCCTTTATTAAAAAAAACAAACCATTTGGATATATAAAAAATGCCCTAAAATTTAATTAAAATCTTACTGTAATCTTACTCTTCCCATGTTTTAAATGACATTTTATGTGGATATTTGAAAATAATCACGGCAATTTCAACAGACCTTTCTTAAACTCTCTCAAAAACTTAAAAATTTTGGCATTTATGATGCTCCGGTTTTTGTCAAGCTCATTGAATTGAAATTATCAGATTTTTAAAATATGCCAAGTGTGTATTTTACGTCAAAATGGTCTCAGATATATTCCCTAATCATCAAAACTTTTACAATTTCTTTGATTGATGTAAATATTGTATTTTACAGAGATCGGTGAAAGAGAAAATGATGGACAAACAACTTTTTCGTCAATTCCTCTTAAATGTGTTCTGCCTATAATTTCGTAAAAAAGAATGGCCGTCCAAACGAGCACATCATTCCATTCTATTTCTTTCTCTTCCATTAGGCATCGATCTCTGAAAAGGACAATAACTGAAACTTAAATCAAACTACAAAATTTTCGGTAAAGTTAAAGATAAATAGATAATAATGACATGAAATCCAATCTTAAACATCAAAATTAATATTTTAAGTGAAATTTTTCTTAAAAATTCTTTTAAAATCTTCTAATTCCTGCTAAAGAATATTAGATGACAACATTTGAGTAAAATCAAACTACATCTAATCTTTCCAATGTATTTTAAGATTAATCGTAATTTAAAATCTTATATTTACATGTAAACTTAGCATGTAAGAATAAAATTACTGTATTTAAATATATTTTAAAAATTTATTATAAACAAAAAGCCAATTTTAAAATGCCAACCTTGTTAATCATATTGGTTCATGAATTAATCATAGAAAGAACTGAGCCAAAACAAAACGTTTATAATATTGGCTGATGTTGTAAACGAAAGTAGGTCGTTAAAAAGTTATGTTGATTACGGTAACAAAATGATAATTGGATATAATAAAACTTGTTGTTAAAATGAGTTCAAGACACGCAAGAATATTTTAAAGGGAGGCATGGAAACACAATTTAAAGTGATGATGTTAGATTATCTGAAATAATTGAAATAATATAAACATAATAAATTTTAGAAATGAAAAACCATTGATTTTCCTGTAAAATTTCCATTTTATCTTGTCGCAAAACAGGAATTTAATAGAAGTCACAAGAAACAATATAATGTCGTAGTGCAATTTTTTTGATACTTCATTTAAAAAAGTAAATTTCGCGACTCCTCGTTTTCCTGCTATTCTCCTTCTTTGATTCTCATAATTAGCGTTGTCTCAAAGACGTGTTGTGTTCGTTTGATAGAAATACTTCTTCCTCGTATATTAAGAACTGACAACTCGTCAATAGAAAGTTTAAAGACTAGAAAAGAGATTTTTAAAACGATAAGTTATAGTTTTTTTGTAATATAATACTTTTAATTTTTATTATCTTATTTTTCTGCTTCTCTGATTCTCATTATCGGCGTTGTATCGAAGAAGATACGTCCATTTTTGATGTGATTGTGTTTCTTCTATCAAAAAATGAAAACTAAAAGGCAGTTAAAGTAGTTTTTTGTAAAAATAGTTCCGCCTTATATATTAAAATTCAGATAATTTTCCAAAAACATGTCAATATTAAGTATTTAAGATTATCGAATAAAAGGAGCTTTAATTTATTGTCAAGAACCAGGATTCAATTTTATTTCCCTTAAAAAAATTAATTATTTGTAAGGAGAATTCTAGCACAATTCTTACAGTTACTTTTTCGAAATATGTTGTTTTTATATTTATTCTTCTCTTAAAATATCCATAATCCACTCAAAAATAATCTTAAAAGAATTACACAGATCCAGTAAAACTTGTCTAAATTCTGGAAAATCGACATTTGCGGGTAGCGTTCCATTACAAAAATATTATTTTATTTTTCAATTTTAATTTTTTAACATAAAGCGTACGCTATTTAAATTATTTTTAAAGTAAATAATTAAGAAGAACGAAAATAATATTGGAAGGATTTCTAGAAGGTAAATAATATAAATTAGGATTAAGTTGTTTATTATTGTAATTTAAAACCACATTTAATTGACTACTTGATTTTTAGAAAATTATATCTAAACTGATCAATGCAAAACAATGTGATTAAGGGGATTTCAAGGAAAATAAAGAAACAAAAATCACTAAAAAAATAATAAATCAACTTAATTCTAATTACGGCATGCGACCTACGCCCAAATTAATAATTACTATTTAAATTCTTTTTGTAAATTCCTAATCATATAATTATCAGCACATGATAATCGTGAATGATTGTTTCTTCAGTATTAATTTATTTTTGCAATATATATATATATATATAATTATATATTCAAGTTGTAAAACAAATTAGCACTTGCTCTAAGGAATTATATATCTTTAAAAAATTTGCAACGAAAATAAGGAAACGTTAAAGAATGTTTGAAGTCAAAACATTAATTTGATCATAGAAAGCCGTGAAGCAATACGGAAAAATGCACATACACTCCAATGTCACGGAAGCGAGTCCCATTGGAAAAGACTTCGCACCAATTGCACGAACACTATCATTAAATTTTTTGTTGTTAAATATTTAATTTATCAATTATTTTTTAACCGAATCGTTAGTTTAATTGTTATTATATTGTGTCAAATTTTATAGTAGATATAATAATTTCGTTTATACTCTGCATTTTGTTAAGCGTACACGTACCCTTCAAACATTAACAAATCCTTAAATTTAAAGGCAGTATCCTTTGCAATGCGGTGCGATTTCTTGCATTGGAGTGCATCCGAATTTTCATTTTCCAAGATATTCGTTGAAACAGGATATAGAAGTTAAATTTTATTAGAAAAAAAACGTGAAAATGATTGTAAAATTGGTCGATTCAAATTGCCGTGAACTTTTATACCTTTCCTTATATTTTCACGCACAAAGATGAAAAATAAGTCGAAAAATATTTCAAAACAAAAAAGACGGTTCACTTCTTTTGAGACTTGCAAAGTGCATAATAATGAGCACTTTTCCATTGTTAATATTTTTCGTGCATACTCAATATCCACGTAATTGATAAATACCTGTACGACATCCCTGGTTGTAATATTCATTTAAGAAGCAAACTAAACACACTAATTCGAAAAAATTATAAAACAGAAAGCGTCAGTAGACGAATAGCCACATAAATGTATCCGTGATGTAATGCATCAATAATCATAAAGTTTAAATTAATTGGCAATTCGATGAGCAACAAAACAAAAGCATGGTTCTTTCTGATGATTCGTATAAAAGTCGATGAGTTGAAAGTTGACACTTTGAATATTTCGAGATGAGAATTGTTTTGTTTTGTTTATTTCTTACTCACTTGATTGTTTTCTAAAAGATCTCGTTATCGTTGAATCAAAGTTGATTAGATGAGCACAGTCTGTGCGGAAATTGGATCGTCTTTAAAGTTCAATATATATGTAAGTGAGATGAACAAAGAAATGAGAATTTTAAATCATGATAGTTAAATAATTAAATGACTAAACATTCGTGGACAATTTTTTGGTTAAAAGCATTTCAAATTCAATTCTCTTGATATCCTATCTGTCAGCCATTTGCTATTATTACTTATTATGACTCTTAAAAGCTTATTTATGTGTCACATGTCTGAATACCTGCAACACAAATTGGCTCATCAACGAAGAAAACAAGCAAGTGGTTGAATTCAATTTGTGTCAGAAACAATCGGAACTCATCTAAAGCACTTTATAAATAATACACTTTTCGTATAATATAAATATTCCAAGATGTGACCAACTATTATTATGATTTAAGATTGGTTTGAATTAAATCTCTTATTGTAACGTGTAGAAAATTGTAAAGTTTTGATAAATATGACTGAAAAAATAAGCGCAAATCCGTTTTTGGATAGAGAGCCGCAGCTGTATATAAAACAGTAAGTATAAATGGAATAAACAAATAAATGAGCAAACAAAATCTCGATAAAAGACTCTAAATAGATTTAATGAACATCATTTTCAGCGGAATCAATTAATCGCTTTCAAAATATAATGGAATCCCGTTTTAACTGATACAAGCAGAAAAAAGGGTTTTTGTTAATAATTGATGTCTTCACATTTAGAACGACATTAATTATATATTACATTAATGATTTTGACTATACTAGCCGAAAAGGGTGTGCAAAAATAGATTTTGTCATGCTCCTCGCATGACATTCAGAAGATGTAATACTAGTGCTATCAATTAATCGCCTTAAAGTGCTCAAAAACACCTCACGTTTAAATGGAATTATAATTAATATATTAGACGAGAAGATAAAAATATGACGATGAATATTATTCATCAGAGGTAAGAATGGCAAATATTAAAATTAATAACAAAAAACAAATAATCAACAAAATTATTGTTTTTCCAAGATTCTCGACCTTTTACCGAACACCCAGCCAGTGGCACCGATTAATTGTGAGATTAATATGGAATTTAGATGAGCAATGAGCAGTGGAGAGAAATCTAACAAAACTAGCGAAAAGTTGAAGAAATAAGTGATGAGTCTTCGGCAAATTGATGCATGTACCTAATTAAAAGTCGACAAGACAACAAAATTGCTTGTATACACATGCACACTTACACAACTCTTGTATGTATCTTTTTCAGATTCATTTCAAATGAGCAGACACGTAATGTAAAGAAGCTTCTTAATTTTTCCACATCCATCCTCGTATTTTTAACGCTTCTCTACTTCTGGTTTGTTTCTGTTCTGGAACTTGGGATAGAGTGGCGGACAAATTGGCAATGAGGATTTCTTCTTTTTCGAGCATGTAGTTCCGGTGAAGATTGTTGAAGCGATAAATACAATTGAAAACAGTTCAAAGTTTTAAAGCAAATTTCGTGAAATTTTTTTGTCAAGAATTATTCAAGAAAAGTGAGGAAGTATTACAATACATGTAAGAAAGCAAGCAAAAAAGTTCTTGTAATGAGATGAGATTTAAAAGAAATAACAGAAGAGCTAGTTAAATCTATTTAGTATTGCAAAAAAACAGAAAAATTGGAATACATGCATAAACACGAAAAAAGGATAGAATTTTCAAATTATCTTTTTTTGTTTATTTATATCATTGGGCGAATAATCCAGTATAAAAATCTCTCCCTTAAATCGCCTTAAAATTCTCAAATAAATAATATTTTGATTATTCTTAATTACTAAACAGACAGACAAAACGGGAATTATTCAGAGTTTATTCACAGAACTTTCCATTCAATTTGTTTGTTTATAGTAAAGTAAAAATAATTAATAAACTGAAAAAAAAAACAAAATAATAAAAAATTAATGATAGCTATAAAAACACAACTATGCCCGAGTTTTAATGTGGATTTATGCCTAGGCGTTATAATTGACATGAACTTTTTTCATGTCTTGTAAATGTTTGTAAATAAGTGGCAAGTCAAGTACATTGAAAAAGGAAAACAAGATATATTAATATAACAATAATAATAATAATGGGATCAAATGATAATGTGCATTAGAGTGATCCCAGGACAACTGTTCAATATTGCGTTTAACATTTAAAGTTTCGCAATTATATTTCTTGGTTTGATTAATTGATATCTTCGGACGTTTTATGAAACTTATATGTCTTCGTATACGTTTTTGTGTGTTGGTCTCTATGTCACGCGAATTCAAATGCTCGAAAAATTGAAATTTTTCTGCTGAATTTTCAAAATTTACACTACGTGTGCCAGACATGTGAATAAAATGTAAGTAAAGAATTTACCCATAAATTAACACTAAACACCTTAAAAAACGAAAAATAGCCAACGGATAAATAACAACAAAATAAAATAAAATAGGGTAGCTATCAAGATACCAGTTTCTTTTTTGGAAAATTATTGCATAAAATCTTAAAACGACTAAATAAGGCTAACAGTCATATTTGTCTATTTGATAAATTTAATAATTAGGAGAAACTTCAAGACTCTCCAGAATCGCAGAAGCTTTCTTTTCAAATTCTCCGACAAACTTTTCTCAGAACGTGCCACAAAACACTTTTTACGAATCGATTTCAACGGAGGCTTATGCGCAGGCGATTTCCGCCTACGCTATACTTGGGTTGAGGCTGAAACGTTAAACTTTGATTTAATATCACTACGATTTTTAGAATCATTAATCGAGAATAGTTTTCTCCAATTAACCCTACCTACCAGGATTTATCTTTTTTTTTTCATTATATTTCTTCAAAATTTCTAGATCAAACTTTTATTTTTTATGAAAATAAAATTGGAATTGTCAATTTCTCATAACTTGATAATTAAAAAAATTAATGTTAAAAATTGAAAATTGCGAGCTTTGAATTATCAACGAAATAATTTTTTGAATCTAGAAAAGCCCACTTATTTCAAAATTTATTAGACTCTAGAAAAATTATTTCAAATAAACTTTTATGTGTCTTTTTATTTTTATATCTATCATTCCTTTATAGTTAACGTCACTTTTGCACAAAAGTTAATCACGTTTCCTAATTTATGTTCGGAATACTTTGAAAACGAAAAAACGCTAAATGAAAATGACACTTCCAAATTTAAACGTTTACACTCCAGTACAATACAATAGAAAAGTATGTCCCAAATTTGAAAAATGCAATTTTAAGATGGAGCCAAGAAGGTTTCCTTTTTGGCAAAAAAAGATGCCTAGATTTTATCAATTGTATCCTTCTAGTATCCTTCTTGGATCCGCTTACAAATGAGTTGTTGAACACGATTTGTCCCGGGGTGCGTTTACTTTAAATGAAAGTAGTCACGTTAAATTATTTAGCATTGTTAAAACTTTCCAAATCTCATAATACTTTTGCAAATTATTAGATAAGAGCACGTTTACTGAGCTCTTGTTTTTTTTTAGAATAACACAAGATTGAACTAACTAAAATCCATATATAGGTAAATTGTATTCAAACACTTCAAGTGACACAGTTTATGAACTATTGATGGTATTTTTTAAATTAAAATTTATGTTTGCAATAAGTTACGTAAATGTTATACTGTAAATAAATAAATAAATAAATCACAATTTTTATATGGTACTACTGTTATAATTGGAATAACCCAGTATCTCGGTATTTAATACAAAATAATATAAACTATTAATAAAATTCGATGTTACAAAATAATTAAAATTGTTATCATCCAAATCATTGAGAAATACTTGTTGTTCTATCTGTAGCTCATTTATATTAATCACATTTCTCATGAGCAAAACATGACAATTACAAGCTCAGCAACAGGACAACAATTGACAATTGTTTTGATTAGTATTTAATTAATAGCTTAAAGCGATTAAGATACCCTAGTAACATCAAGATGGGTATCATCTCAACTTTCCAGAAACGCTAATTAATAAACAAGATGCGTATTATGGTAAAACTCGAGCAACACAAAACCCAACCAACAACAATCATGTGAAAAACTAATTTTGCGGAAACAAAATTTCAATAATATATCTTTGCTGGGATCGCTTCGACAAGATGGGCGCAATAAGTGAAATAACACTCATATATTTTGATGGATCCCTTGGGAGCCTTTTAAAAATAGATCTGTTATTTTTTGTGTGCAAAACTAGGATAAAAACGGCTTTATCGTGCCGCTATTCAGGTAGAGAGGAGGCTTCTAATCGGCTCAATGTGCAAAAATGGTCGATGATCAGCATGTTATTTATAAATTTATTTTGAGACTTGAGACAATTGGTTCAATTAAATTGTTATTTTCAAATTAAAATTATTTATATGAAAATTAAATTACAGTAAATGCGTAATAAAATAGAGCAGTTAAAATGAGAGCGCAACAATTGATGTAAAATGGGGTTTTCTTCTTGTGTTCGCAAATATTCGTATTACCGCGAGTATTTAAAGTTGTTTATGGTGGTTGAATAATTACTAATTATACCTAATTAGTCAGGGGAAAATAGCGTTGTTAATTTTTATTGAAAATAATCACAACAAGCAATAAATAAAACAAAAACACCTACGCGAGCAAAACATGGAATTTCGCTCAAAATTTGAGAAAGGTTGGCTCGTTGAATAAATGAGCTCAAGAAACAAAATATGTATTTACAGCTTCACGAGAGACTGAATAAAACAGTTATTTTTCATTTTGTTTTTGTTGTTGTTTTGTTATGTGGCTTATGCAATCCAAAGCCATCGCTAAGAAAAGCTTACTATTTTTTTTAAATAAGAAGTGACAATTTTTAATCTAGATAGATATATTTTTAATATTTCGGTCGGCTCTTTTTATCGGTTGAGTGAATTAGAATTAAATAATTCAAAAATAAAAAAATTGAATATTTTCTATTGTGACTATTTTTAATTCCTTATGAATGAAAAGTGTCTTGAATTGTTTTCAACAAATATTGGCGAAGAGTTTAGGAAAATAAAAATAGAAACAATTCTCAAGAAATCGTACGGGTAAATTATTCGTGTTAGAATAGAAGTTTTATGTGTAATAAAAAGCCAAAGCCTTTTTCATTCATTATTTCTGAATATTTTTAGAAGAGACAATAATGAGGAAGAAAACAATAAAATTGGCAAATTGTTGTGGCAAGAAACAACAAGGTAATAATAAATGGCTACCATTTAGAAGCATAGAGTTTTCAAGTATCATTTCACTATACAATCATATCATTTTCATATTGAATATGCAAAAACAATAGTAATAAGCAGTAATAATATGGAGCATAAAAAGGAACAAAATCATTTTTTTCCACGAAAGTCAAGGCATATAATATATTATTGTTATTCGATTTCTATTAAATTCATTTATGGCCTACTTGGGTCCCTTTTCCTACTATAAATGCATTTTCTTCTATATATGTAACCTAATTATATTTTTGCGATGAGTGAAGAGATTTATATTAGCCCCGCGTTTTTATTCAATTAATTATTCGCTCAAAACTAATTATTTATAATTAAAATAAAGATTGTTGAGACTTGCAGAAAAGAATTCTAGAATGAATATTTTAAGGTAATCATAAGAGACGATTAAATGATCGCAAATTTATTTTTATTAATCCTGTTGCGCTCCCAGTGGATCGGAGTTGATTTCAAATTGTGCACTAATTAGATTATTTTAGACAATATATATTGAACATTGAATAAATTTTTTAGAAAATAGAAATGGTTTTCAATCATTGATAATAATTTGTGTGGTATTTGAGTGATCTCTGGATGAACAGACAAGTTCTTAGTACCAGCGGAATCAGTTTTGCAACAAGGATGTAGGTATTTTCGATGGGGACAAGGACATGGCTGGTGTAGCAGAACATCCTTTGCAACCGTAAACTGATATATTTTAATAATACGGTCTCAATAGATCATTCTGTATTCTAGGATTGTAGAAAAATAAGAGATTATAGATAGTTATGTTCGAAGTTCGAAGAAGAGAAGAAGAAG